>CM042025.1:27075000-28325000 GCA_023525975.1 Smallanthus sonchifolius
TAAAATATTAACCATATATTTATATAATAACTATTATTATATATAAAATTATGATAAAAATATTTAAATAATATATTTTATGTTATATATAAAAATTGTAGTTATAAATTTATATAAAAATAATTATTAAAATACATAAATAAAAATCCGAATCAAGAAGCGGGCTCAGGCTTGGCTCTACTCGTTTACACTCTAGGCTAAACCACAAATTCTTTTAACGTAAAAATATAACAATTCAAGATGTATTTTTTTTATGTAACAGACAATAGCGATCATATCTACCCGAGAAGGCATAATCCAATTGGGCTCTTTTAATAAGGTTGTGTTGTTGTACAAATTTTAATTCATAAAATACAAGTCATTGGTTTTTACCTTGCTGTGCTATCATGCCAATGTACAACATATGATGCATATGATACAACACCTTATGTTCACAGATTCTTGAAGATTTGAATTTGGTACTAAGCATTCAGAGGAAATTCAGTTACTTACGTAACATTCCAGGGCTATTCTCTATCCAGAGGCCGTTCTCTACCGTACAACAAATGTACAACCCACAGAAGCACAAAAGTACTACTGGATCGGATGAAGCCCAACAACTAGTTGAGTCAAAAGTCATCGTCCATGGAGAAAGTCAACCTAACAAGGGTCCGATTTGGTCATTTGGCCCGGGTTACATAAGCCAAGAAAGTATGCGGGTCGGATCCCACGACCCACCATTTTGGCCCATTCCACCCCTTTTACCCTACAACTTTGGATCTCATGATTACCATTTTCGTAATCAATCTTTAAGGGATAAGATATCTAGGGCCGAAAATCCGGATCAAGAAGCGGAAAGGAAGCCCATATGCTTGAACCCTGGTCCAGAGTTCGTTATGGAATTAGGATTTGGGCCCAAGAGGGTAGCTCAGGAAAATGATGTAAAATCTCAATTAAATTAATAAGAATATTTTAGCAGTTATTTGGATTTGATTTTATTTGTATTTATTTCGATGTTTATTATTTTATAAAAATGAATAAGGTTTTACATGTCTTTTATTGGGAGAGAGGGATGATTGCATCATAAAGGAAGAGAAGAATAGTATAAATAGTTGGTAAAAACAATAAAATCAAATCTATAAATATTATAAATTATATACTTTATTAAAACATGTATATGTATTATCAAAAACTTTAAAAAATAAGATAATTTACAATTTTAAATTGTTAAAACTAAAAGATATCTAGACCAATCATTAGCATAAAGAAAAAGAACAATGCGTTTCTTTTCAAAATTGATTGTGAAAAAGCTTACGACAACGTCAATTGGAACTTCAATTCTTGATCTTGGTTACGACTCAAATGGGTTTCCTCCCCGGTGGAGCTCGTGGATTATGGGAATCCTATCTTCGGCAAGGTTCTCGGTCTTGGTTAACGGAGCCCCTATGTTCGAGTTCCATTGTTCTAAAGGATGAGACAAGGTGAGCCGATTTCCCTTTTTCTCTTCTTGATTGTGATGGAGGCTTTCACGAGAATGATTGAGAAGGCTTGTGATCTGGGTGCTTTTAACGGTATTCTTACCCCTAATAACGGGCCGAGGATCTCACACCTCATCTATGCTGACGATGCCATTATTCTTGGAGAGTGGTCTTCGTCTAATGTAAAAAATGTGGCTAGAATATCGAGATGTTTCTATTTATGTTCCGGGCTTAAAATAAATTTTGGTAAATCCTCTTTCTTCGGCATTGGGGTGGAGATGGCAGAGGTGGATAGTATGACAGCTAGTATTAACTGCAAATCTGGCTCGGTTCCTTTTAATTATCTTGGGCTCATGGTTGGGGCTAACATGAATAGGATGACACATTGGAGGCCGGTTTTCGAGGTGTTTGAGTCCCGCCTCTCCTTATGGAAGGCTTCCTCCCTTTCTATAAGTGGCCGAGTGAGCCTCATAAAATCGGTTCTAGAAAGTCTCCCTAACTACTATTTCTCTCTTTATAAGGCGCCGGCTAAAGTTATCGCTAGATTGGAGGCTATTATCAAGAGGTTTCTGTGGTGGTGGTTTGGGGGGGGGGGCTGGGAGGTGAATAAGATTCATTGGGTTAGTTGGGACCGGGTCTCCTCGCCTAAAAACGTGGGGGGGCCTTGGTTTGAGCAAACTTAAAGGCGTGAACTGTGCTCTGTTGGTTAAATGGATATGGAGATACAAGAATGAGTAACATAATCTGTGAAAAATGGTCATTGATGCCTTCCATTACAGTAAGAAAAGTTGGTCTTTCATTCCGGTCAACAAGTCCCTTACGGTTGTGTGGAAAAGTATTGTTTCCTTGGATTCCAAGAAGGTGTTTACTGGTCGGTCTCTCATTCAGCTTTTTCGCAGAGCTGTGGGAAACGGGGAGGATATTAGATTTTGGTTGGATCCATGGCTCTGTTCCGATGAGTTGAAAAAGGTGTTTCCTAATCTTATTAGCTTGGAAGGGGAGAAGAGATGTATGATTAGAGACCGGTTTAACTTGGTTAATAAGAACTTCATGGGTCGGTGGAATTGGAAAAGGGTGCAGTTTTCGGATGTGGAGTTAGCCGAGTGGAGCGACTGCATTTCTCGTCTGGACGAGTTTAGTATTTCTAACGAGAAGCATGGTTGGGTTTGGATGGGAGATAACATTTTACCCTATCAAGAACAGTCTGAAGTCACCTAACCTGGTCCATCAACACCACCCCAGTCACACCCAAAATGGTTGTGATAAGAACACTTGCCCTCAAAGCACCGCATACTGTTGTATTTATACCTACCGCGGATCTGGTTGCTGCCTCTAAGAAGGTGCTCACTCTGTAATAAACGCTATAGTTGTTGCCCGAATGATTATCGCACTCAAAGATAATAAAAAAAACCCCACTAATTTTATTTTACCAAACTAAAGAGTAAAATAATAATGTTTTAAGATACAATCTTTCAAACCATTTTGTTAAAAAAAATAATTATTATATTTATAATAGGTTTAAAGTCTAGTACAAAAAGGGTTATGGGCCACGACTATAATGGGTCTTACATTTTGTGTAAGAGAGAAATAACAACCCATTGTAATTAATACATTGAAGCGTATTCTTGAATCTTGTACGAACAACTAAGCTAATAATGGGGGACCATGCTTGAGAAGGGGTAAGCCAATCGAACACTTGTTACATGATTTGTAATTGTCTCGAATTTAAAAGCGATTTATCATGAGATGCTTATTAATTTGTACATTTTGCATTGATTTCTGTACACATGTTTATGTTTAGTAAAAAAACTTGTAGAGCTACCCTCCTAATTGGACCAAGACCCAATGAGTGAGCCCAATCTTAACGGGCCCAAGTTGAAGGCCCATTAGTGTTGAGTCCCTAGCCCTTCTATCAACCCCTTCTATAAATAAAAGGATATTCTATAAATAAAAGGATATTCTTCATCTTTAGCTCACACTATACTATTACACACACTTATGAGACCCTAACTTGACTCAAGCGTTGGAGTGTCCTTATAGCCTATGACTCCTTGGGGCGCTCTAACGAGCGTTTCCTGTGATCGCAGAGAACTGGATGATCAGAGAGGAACAAACCGACTCCACCGACGATCTAAGATGAGGCTGTTTTCTCCTTCCCGTTAGACACATGTCCGGAACCCCGAGTGACCGGGATTTGCTTCAACAAAACTCAAATCAATTTCTGATCGGTAGAATTTGTGATGCGTTTGGTTTCAAAATTTGGAAATAGAGAAATGTGAATGGGTTTTTACCAAAACCTAACTAGAGAAGGGCACTTTTATTTATTTATTTTTTTGAACGGCAACACCTAGATATTTTAGGATAATTGGGTTTCCCCGGGGCAACACCTAGAACATCCAGGGTAGCCCACCACAGGAGGAACCCCCCAACTGGGTAAACCCCCTGACCTGGCCACATACCCCTTTTTTGCTGTGGCCCGGATTCGAACCCAAGACCTCCACTATGGGAAGTCTTGGGGCTACCATTGCACCAAATGGCCAACGGTAGAGAAGTGCACTTGAATAGGTTGTTTACAATAACAAAAACATATATGGTAGACCTGGCAATGTTTGGCCACGTTGACCCAAAGTAGGGGAACTGAGTTGGTTTGGGTAAATAATTTTTGTATTTTGGGTTGAATTGGGCAACACCATAACACACAATGAGTTAAAATGGGTAACACCTTAACACATTTTGGGTCAAGATGGGTCGCCTAAAAACTATTTAAATTTAGAATGGGTTCAGACAGGTAACAACGGGTCAATAACATGTTTGACGAGAAAATCACTTAGGATGGCCACCGACACCACCACCCACCGCCTCTTTCACCACCACGACACCACCGTCACCGACAACCATCGCCACAACGCCACCACTAGCCTTGGAAAAAAATATTGCAGATTTTGATACTTTTCTTTTCTAAGACAACTCATTTCAACTCGAGCCATTTTTTGGTTACAACCTATTCTAATCCGAAGCAATTTGATATTTTTTTTAAAAACAACCCGTTTTGACTCATTTTGGTCACAACCCGTCCTGAGCCGAACCCATGCTGACCCAAACCCGTTCTGACCCGTTATCCAACCCAACCGTTTTGCCAGACTTAATATACGTTGATAAAGTTGCCAAGATTGGAATAGTGATAATCAGATTCGATATATAAACTAAATAACCGTTTTTAAATAATGGTATCTATCTATTATGTTGTCAATTACACCTAGCTAGGGGCGGCTCAACCTTTTTATGACAAAAAACGGACACTAAAATCCGTGCCGTTTCATAAAGAAAATATAGTTATGTTGCTTATGATCCTAATAAATCAAGATATTATGGCTGTTTTAATGCAACAAATGAATGTTAATGACCCAAAAATAACAACCCGCCCATAACAATGGTTACTAGAACATGATATTAGCACCTACTTTGTTAAACATTTGTCATAGCATGTTCAATGAACGATGTTGGCCCTTCAAGATTAGTAAATATTTATTTAAAAGGAAAATGACAAAATCATGTATTTATCGTAGATCATTCTAAGGGTATGAGTTTTGTATACATGACCTTCTGTGAAATATAATGGAGTGTTTAATAGTTGAGCTAGATATTTATGTGATAATTTAAATTTTTTTTAACATATATTATATATTAACTTACGTGATCTTCCCCCACCCCAGAGTAAAAACGGAGTTCCAGAAAATTGACACGTATATAAAAGATAATGGGTAGCTTAGTTACCTTTAGGGGGTGTTTGGGATTACTTTTCAAAACAACTTATTTACTTATCTTCTTTTGAAATAAGGTAATAAGTTATAAGTTTGTTTGGTAAATTCAAAATAAGATGGAAGATGTGAGAAGAAGAAGTCAAAATCCAAAAGTAAGAAATTCTTACTTTTGAAAATGACTTTTTGAAAAGTCAAAAGTAGCTCCAATAAGTAATCCCAAACACCCCCTTAGCCTGGTCAGAATGATATTGAGGGAAGTGGTTAAACCGAATGCTAAAAAAACTGGTTCAAGCTGAAACAAGGGCAACACTACGGCTTCACAAAATCCACCGCCATTTCCACAATTTTCACAAAATCATCCCCAATTCTTGCAATTCTCACAATTCTGATTCAACATTCGTACAATGAATTCCGTCTCCCACAAGATCAACCTAACATTGATCCTATTACCAATACACAAACCTAGTCACTGGAAGAAATTGCCCCCTCCAATGCATACATCTACCGGGAAGAAGGAAATACCATGTAACGACAAAGAAGAAGAGGCGTTGGTTAGGACTTGATCAACGTTTCAGAAGTCTCAGAGACTAGAAATAACCAACGATCTGAGTCATTCTAGAAACGGATCCTTATACATTTTGACGCACAATTGGGGAGTACCGACCGAACTGTCCATCAACTTAACTCAAATGGAAGGATATGAAAGGAAAGATCAACACGTTCAACGTCGTCTACAACAATAAACTGGATAATCGTCGAAGCGGTAAATCAGACAAAGATATATTGTCGGCGACAATTACTAAGTATAGAAAACTTTACAAAATCAAATCATTTCCTCACCAAGCGGCATAGGAAGTTCTTACAGGTCACCCGAAATGGAATGTCGTTCTTCTCATGGGTGCCTAGTTTCCTCTCTAAGCGTATGTCCAGTCATAAAAAAAACGGTAATTATTTATGAAATAATTTATTATTATTAAACAAATTAATAATAAACTAGTGAAAATATTTTTTGATGTATTACAAATAATTAACTAATTATTAGTTAATTAACAATTAAGATAAGAGAGATCAATAAATGTAGTTATGTAATAACTACATGGATCAAAGTGTAATTAGTAAAACCCTAACTAGAGGAAGTTAGGAGACTATAAATAAGGGGTTGAGGAGGGTGTGTGTGTGTGTGTGTGGGGGGGGGGGGGTGGATGTGGGGGGGGGGGGGGGGGTTTAAAGAGATAACAGTTAACCTGGTTTGCAAGGAGTAAAAATCTTAGCCATCTCTCCTCCCCTTTGTGCAACCACCTTCGTTGCCGACCGGCCTCCCGCCGCCGTCGCCACGCCACCACCGCCATTCTGCCACCATCATGCAGCCCAGTTTGATCTGTTTTGCCAGTTCACGGGTAGGAATACTTGATTGCTGTCAAGTTCAGTTTTGCGGGTAAATCTGAAGGAGTTCAGATTTGCGGGTTCTTTGGTGATTAGATCTGAAGGAGTTCAAATACATGAAGATTCGTCAGTCAGCCGGTTTCGTGAAAATGTATAATTGTCTAACCCCCTATGGTTGTGTTTGTTGTCTTATTGGTTTCCATATGGACTCGTGGTGGACAGTCTAAGTTAATGGCCTAGACTGGTTCGTACTGTTTATTTTATTCCGTTGCGTTGGTCAAAATTGTTTTAAAAACCTTGATACGAAACCCCAACAAAAATTGTCCAAAATAAGATAAGGTACATGTTTAAATTGTAAGAACTAAAGATGTGAAATGGACTAAATTAATATTTAAACAGAAAGAATTACAATCATTTATGTTAATAAATCCATTAAACCTTGGTTAATGCAGCCATGTTGTGTCTCTAAACCATGGTTAATGCATATAATTTGAGGAAAATGTATCTGATTACACAACGAGGGTGATGATCAAGTTAAAAACATTCTTAATAGTGATATCAATGACCCCCTAGTAGTTTTATTAATTAAACTGTCATCCATGTCTTGTTTATCTGTCACACGCCGTCTCAGGCACCCCCTAGACGTGTGCGAGCCCAATTGGATTAACTTCACTTTCATTTAAGAGTTTTTATAAATACAGCAGAAGTCTTTTTGAAAAGGACCGTTTCATAATTTGTTCCAACCCCAAGGGTTGTATTTGTAAATATCAAGACTTAGTTGGAAAACAAAAGTCTCGTATTTATTTTATAAACATAGGGATTTAAATACCCCTTTTATCTTGATTACAAAACAGAGTTTGAAATCAAATACAATTACAGCCACCAGAAATAGTACTATCCAGGGTTGATCAATCATCCGGTCCTATCTCCTTTTTCTTTATTTTAAGATTTCCTTTACACGAGGCCTGAGAATCCTACGTATAAGTTATCATTTTCACTTTTCTTGGGTCAGATCTTATGTCTGCTCGAATCCCCATTTTCATCATATTTTATTCGTTACCTGAAAATTTTTTTGAAAATAAAACGTTAGCGCGAACGCCGGTGAATACGATTATCTTGACAGTAAATTCATTTGGCGCAAACAAGCATTAGTTCATAATCATAACTTTATGTTCAATCCACACATTCAGCAGGCCTGTCCTGTTCAATCGCACCACAGTATACACTGGCGTCATGTCTTATAACAAGGGACAAGTTGCCTCTTAAGTTGTTATAAGACAAGCACCGGCCTTAATCCGGGAATTTCACCCGAGACCCGTGCATCCCTTGAAAGTTTTACATATACCTATGGCTTGAATGCTTTGTTCATAGAAGAATGTTGAACATTATTCCCTTAACCTTTATTTGGCCATTTTCATAAAAGTAAATATTTGACACACGTTTTTGAAAGAGATAAAGTATTCACCTTTGTTTATAAGAATTAGCCTCTAAGTCGGAAGCTTATAGACTATCTTCTTAACTTGGTTTCTCTAGTGTTTCAACACCTCTACTAGTGCTTCTTCTTAAACCGGGGCACTACAACGAGCGAGAGTTGGACCGGGATTGTCATGAGCGAGCTAGGACGTCTCTGGAATGGATTTGAGAAGAGAGAATCATTTGTGGGATGAAGAAAACTAATGAACTCGACCATCTACTTATAGGGCTGATTCTGGAGTCGTGACGGTCCGTCACCAGATTAGGGTTCGCGAGTCATCGGACACGTGTCGCCCTCTGGTCATTTTGTGGCGTTATAGACCGTTACCAGGCGTGACGGTCCGTTACGGAGTGATACGTGGCACACCCAGGTCAATTTGGAGCTGTGACTGACCGTTACCAGTCGTGACGGTCTGTTATAGGGTTTCCACGCGTTTAAATTCGTTCATTAGTCACCTGACACGTGGCGTGTCATCAGTGTTTGCGTGCTCAGCTGGTAACGAACCGTTACCGTCCGTGACGGTCCGTTACTGTTGGATTTTCATATTTTCTACATTTGAACCTTGATCTAAGGTATATTTACACTTATAGTCCTTGTGGTTTTGTATTTTTGTAAAATCTAGGATATTTTTGTGGCAGGTGTTACATCATCCTCACCTTGTTTTGATCTCCTCCTCGAGATTACTTGAACAAGTGAGGATATTTTTTTTCATTTCAGACTCCAGTTCCCACGTGTACTCAGGTCCACGTCTGGAGTTCCATTTTATTTTCACAATCTTGAGTTTCTTTCTTTTCAATCTCTTTTCCTTCCTATCCTTGATTTGCAAAGGTTGTTTCACAAATCTTAATTTTTCATCTACCTCTACATCTTGTAGGGGCATTACCAGAGATTCATCTGCCAAACACTTGCGTAGATTTGACACATGGAATAAATCGTGTACTCCATTCATTTCTTCTGGTAATTCAAGTTGATAGGCCACAGGCCCAATTCTTTTCAGGATTTTGAATTGTCCTACGAATCTAGGACTTAATTTTCCTTTCTTACAATACCTTTCCATGGTGAAACTTTCAACAGAACGTTATCACCGTGTTGAATTCTAATGGATTTCGTCTCTTATTAGCATAACTCTTTTGACGATTACGAGCTGCTTTCAACCTATCTTTTATTTGAATAACTTTCTCAGTCGTTTCTAGGACTATTTCAGGTCCGGATAACTGATTTTCTCCTATTTCAGACCAACAGATTGGAGTTCGACATTTACGACCGTATAAGGCTTCAAAAGGAGTGACATGTATACTCGTATGATAGCTATTATTGTAGGAGAATTCCATTAGAGGTAAGTGGTCATCCTAGATTCCTCCAAGATCAATAACACAAGACCTTAACATGTCTTCAAGGGTTTGAATGATTCTTTCACTCTGCCCATCCGTTTGAGGATGGTAGGTAGTGCTAAGATTCAATTTTGTACCTAGAGCTTTTTGGAAACTTTGCCAGAATCGAGAAGTAAATCTACTATCTCCATCTGACATAATAGATAGTGGCACACCGTGTAATGATATGATTTCATTAACGTACAATTGTGCCAGCTTATCCATGCTGAATGTTTCTTTCATGGGAAGAAAATGAGCAGTGTAAGTCTATCAACAATAACCCAGATTGTATCATTCCCACGACTGGTTCAGGGAAGTTTAGTAATGAAATCCATGGTTATCAACTCCCATTTTTAGACAGGAATTTCAAGTTGCTGTAACAAGCCAGGCGTCTTTTGATGTTCAGCTTTAACTTGAGAACAGGTTAAACATTTTGCAACATAGATAGCGATATGTTTCTTCATTCCTATCCACCAATAATTGGCTTTTAGGTTTTTATACATTTTATCGCTTCCAGGATGCATGGTGTATTTAGATTTGTGGGCTTCTTCAAGAATTTCTTCACGTATGTTTCCATAGATAGGAACCCAAATTCTCTTATTCATTCTAAGAATTTTATCATTTCCTTTGACCAATTGGTTGATCATACCTCTCAATCCTTCATTCTCAAGGTTGGGTTCTTGCAAAGAAAGTTTATGAGATTCATTAATATGAGTGATAAGATTGATTTGGAGATCGAGTCTTAAAGCACGAACTCGTTTAGGTTTCTCATGTTCCTTTCTACTTAAGGCGTCAGCTACAATATTAGCTTTGCCTTCATGATAACAGATTTTGCAATCGTAATCATTCAGGACTTCCATCCAACGCCTTTGCCTCATATTCAGTTCTTTTTGATTGAATATATACTTTAGGCTTTTATGATCAGTGAATTTGACTCCATATAGATAGTGCCTCCATAATTTCAGTGCGAAGATTATGGCGCCCAATTCTAAATCATGAGTTGTATAATTCTTTTCATGAGTTTTCAATTGACGGGAAGCATAAGCAATAACTTTGCTTCCTTGCATTAACACACAACCAAAGACGGCGTGTGAAGCATCACATTATACTAAAAAGCCTTCATTTCCATCTAGCAAGGCCAGTATGAGTGCTTGTGTCAATTTCTGTTTCAGAGTTTCAAAAGATTCAGATTGTTTAGGACCCCATTCATACTTAACTGACTTGCGAGTCAGAGAAGTTAATGGTACAGCAATTCGAGAAAAGTATTGAAAAAATCTCTGATAGTAAGCAGCTGATCCAAGGAAACTACGGATTTCTGTTGGAGACTTCGGGATTTCCCATTTGGATATAGCCTCAATTTAACCGGGTCAACTTGGATGCCATTAGCGTTAATGACATGTCTAAGGAATTGAACTTCTGATAACCAGAATTCGCATTTTGAGAATTTAGCATAAAGCTTTTCGTTTCTCAAGAGTTCAAGCAAGATTTTCAAATGATTAGCATGATCTTCCTTACTCTTGGAATAGATAAGGATATCGTCAATGAATACGATAATGAATTTATCCGAGTAAGGTTTGCAAACTCGATTCATCATATCCATTAAAGCTGCTGGTACATTAGTAAGTCCAAACGGCATTATCGTGAACTCGTAATGACCATACCGAGTTCGGAAGGCAGTTTTGGGAATATCTTCTTCCTGGACTTTCAATTGATGATAGCCAGAACGAAGGTCGATCTTTGAAAAGCATCGAGCTCCCTTGAGTTGATAAAAAATATCATCAATTATGGGGAGTGGGTAACGGTTCTTAATCGTGACTTTATTCAGCTCACGATAATCAACGCACATGCGCATTGAACCGTCTTTCTTCTTAACGAACAAGACCGGAGCTCCCCAAGGCGACGAGCTTGGTCTTATGAATCCTTTTTCGAGTAATTCATCCAACTGTTTCTTTAATTCTACATTTCAGTTGGAGCTAATCTGTATGGGGCTTTGGCAATTGATGCCGTGCCAGGTACTAGATTAATTCTGAACTCCACTTCTCTTTCAGACAGAATTCTAGGTAGTTCATCAGGAAAGTCATCAGTAAATTCAGCCACAACCGGCGTATCTTCAATCTTCCTTTTAGTGTCGGTAGTTATAGATACAAGGTATGCTAAGCATCCTTTTTGTAAATATCTTGTGGCTTTCAACATGAAAATTATTCCAATAGATTTGGATAATTTGTCACTATTTATAGTAATGATATTGCCTTTTGGCGAACGAAGTTCTATTGCTTTCTTGTCACACAAGATACGGGCTTGGTTAGAGGCTAACCAATCCATTCCTAAGACAATGTCGAAACTTGCCAAAGTCATTGGCAACAGTTGTGCAGGAATAACATGTCCTGATAGTGTGACATTACAATTGTTCAAGATTTCAGAGATTTAGACTAGGACGCCGTTGGCAGTCTCTACCATGTATTTCTTGTCTAATTTAGCTAGAGTTTTATTTAACAGTCTACAGAATCTATGATCTATAAAACTTTGGTTTGCACCAGAGTCAAACAAAACTCGAGCGTAAATATCATTGACGAGAATGTACCTGTAATAACATCGGGCATACCTGCTGCTTCATGAGTATTGAGAACGAATGCTCGCGCATTCTTCTTTACTCCATCTGCAGGTTTGGGACCCGTCCCATCAGTTTTCTTCAATTTGAGACAATAGATTTTGATGTGGCCAACCTCTCCACATTCAAAACAAGTAATTTGTTTCTTCTTGAAACAATTCTCTGTTTTGTGACCGGACATTTTGCAGAAGTTGCAGAAAAGTCCAGCACGACATTGTCCAAAGTGCCTCTTTCTGCACTTGGGACATTCCAGAATGGAAGAGTTGTTGTTTCGGGGAGTAAAATTGGATTTCTTTAATCCATTTGGTCCTTTCCTAGTTATTTCCTTCTTCTTCTTCTTCTTCTTCTTCTTCTTCTTTCCTTCTTCCTGATTTCTTATCAGGCTGCTGGTTAATGATGCTCCTAAATCCATAGCAATATCAAGATTTTCACAGTTTGCGACCTTGATCATGTCGCGAATTTCTCCGATTAAACCCCAAATATAACGCTTAATCAGGTTTTCTTCAGGGGTAGCAAGATGTGGAACTATTCGAGCATACTCGAGGAGTTTAGTCGAATATTCTTGATGATTTGTTCCAATCATCTTTAGGCTTAAAAATTTTCCTTCGATTTGTTCCCTTTCATTCTGGGGAATATATTTCTTCTCTACTCGGGTTTTGAAGGCACCCAGCCCATGGTATAGGCCGAATCTCTTCCTTTAGCTGCAACAATATTATTCCACCACTCTAGAGCTTGATCATTAAATAAGTTGGAAGCATACAAAACCTTATCTTCCTCAGCACACTTGCTTATAGCAAGCACATACTCAGTTTTCTCAATCCACCTTAGTGTGGCAATTCCTCCTTCTCTTCCAGAGAAATTATAGGGTTTGCAGTCTTGAAACATTTTATATGTACAACCAACTACCTTCTTCCTCTTCTCTATATGACCATAATTGTTGCCCATTCCTTCATCTTTTGATGAGTTATGATAATATTCTTCTCTTTCCGTCTTCTTGGTTTTGTGGGTAGTAGAACCTTCAGGTTTAAGAGTGACGGGTTTTGATTGGGTGAGAGTACGAGTATGTTGAGTCGTAGGTTGTGAATGAATAGATTTTAGAATTGATGGCTGGGCGGATAGTTTATCAGTCTATCTCTTTTCCAATTCATTGAATATCATTGGAAGAGAATCTTTGATTCCTTCTGTGATCATTTTCTGGAGATCCATACGATTTTCAGCAGCGTTTTCAATCGCTACTTGTTTCCTTTTTCCTCTCGTCTTTTGAGAAGGTCCGGTATTTTTTGACATTCTATAAAGGAAATAGGATTGGAATCAAAATAAAATTTGATAAGAATATACTACAATACATATAGAAATTATTGTTCCTAAAAATTTCTAAAATTCTTTTCTTCAAGAGCTTGCATTAGCAAAGTGTTTCAAGCTTCAACTTTCTCTCGTTCCAATTCTGCTATTCTTCTCTGCAACTTTTGTTCCCTCTCTCTTCCCGATGCATTCTTATTTATATGAGGAGCAGGGATGGGAATCGTCTCATAGTACGGAACGTAAGGTATATTAGAGTCAGCACATTCTTCTTTTTCAGGATTATTCTCGTAAGGAATATCGGCATATCACTCATGAAAATTTCGTGAATATATAGGAGTGATATTATAGCTTCCTGTGGTAGGAGCATAATGAAAACTTATAGAAGGATTATAGGGAACACTAGTGTTTCCTATTTCTCCGAGGCTTCTGAAAGTTGAACTTTCAGTTTCCTCATTATTTTCTATAGTTGTTTCATTTGTTTTTCGTTCATGATAATTAGCTGGAGCAAATTTACGAATAAAGCTAGGACCCTTGCCTTTTCCGACCATTCTGTAAAATAAACAAAACGATTTTATTATTATAGAAATATATTACAAAATACAACAAAACGATTTTGATCTTTCATAAGTTCTTTTTCAAGAGTCATCAAGTCTTCTCCATATTCATACACTTGTTGTCCACAAAATTTGGTTCTTGCTTTGTCCATTATCTTCTTTCTTGTTACTTCGTCCGTTTGGCGCAACGAACGGTCTAAACATTCGATAGGAGAAGAGGGCATACTTTCCGCATAACCATATTTAGGTGGGGGCTTACGGAGTCCCACCATAATATCATTATAAGTATTTTGGTATTCTGGAAGAGCTTGGAAATACTCTTTGAAAGGACCATTATATGGAGGTTTAGGAAACATAAAAGGATCGTACAAGACTGAGGATCCAGAGTTGTAAGATTGATAGTCAGAATTATTTGGAACATGATTATTAGAAGGATAATCTTCAGGATTTTCAGAAGCAGGTTCATATTGATGGGATTCTTCAGATGGATCCTCTTCTGTTGAAATATTCTGCTGAATATAACTTGATTCAGCCTCGTTGTTTCCTTGCAGCTGTTGGACATTCGTAATCCAGTTGGCCTCCATCAATTGAGTTGAAGAGTTATAAGATTGAGGGTGGTATTCGGGAGAGTTGTTATTAGGGAAATGGCAAACGGATCGTTTTTATAGTAGGGCGAAGAGATAGGGTTCATTCGAGATCCTAAAGGATAATTGGACGATTGTGGTCATAATAAATACGTACAGAATTATCTCCAAACATCTGCAATCTTAAAATATTAGTACTTATCTTATTTTGGTCAAGACTTTGATACTAAGGCCAGTATCCTTATCTTACTAAAGCTATACAAGGATGGTTATCTTTCAAGAGTAGTACCTCCAACAGAGATGTTCCCAGGTAAGTGCGACGAGTCTAGAAGATAGTTATACACCGCTCTTTCCTTAGACCAAATATTCCGTTTGTCAGATAACTACATACCGGTCAGAAAGTTACCTTGTTTTCTTATCTTAATTTTTAAGTAATAGATAAACTTATGGTTAAAGCCTAGATACCAGATCAAAGTATCTAATTCGCTAAAACCTGTGGCTCTAATACCAACCTGTCACACCCCGCCTCAGCACCCTCTTGACGTGTGCGAGCCCGATTGGTATCACTTAACTTTGATTTCAGAGTTTTTATAAATACAACGGAAGTCTTTTTCAAAAGGATCGTTTCATCATTTGTTTCAACCCAAAGGGTTGTATTTGTAAATATCAAGACTTAGTTGAAAAACAAAAGTCACGTATTTATTTTATAAACATAAGGATTTAAATACCCTTTTTATCTTGATTACAAAACAGAGTTTGAAATCAAATACAACTACAACCACCGGATATAGTACTATCCGGGGTTGATCAATCCCCCGGTCCTATCTCCTTTTTCTTTATTTTAAGATTTCCTTAACACAAAGCCTGAGAATCCTACGTACAAGTTTTCCTTTTCACTTTTCTTGGGTCAGATCTTATGTCTGCCCGAATCCCCATTTTTATCATATTTTATTCGTTACCTGAAAAACATTTTAAAAATAAAACGTCAGCGCGAACGGCGGTGAATACGATTATCTTGACAGTAAAATCATTTGGCGCAAACAAACATTACTTCATAATCACAACTTTATGTTCAATCCACACATTCAGCAGGCCCGTCCTGTTCAATCGCACCACAGTATACACTGGCGTCATCTCTTATAACAAGGGACAAGTTTGCCTATGAAGTTTTTATAAGACTAGCACCGGCCGTAATCCGGGAATTTAATCCGAGACCCGTGTATCCCTTGCAAGTTTTACATATACCTATGGCCTGAATGCTTTGTTCATAGAAGAACATTGAGCATTATTCCCTTAACCTTTATTTGGCCATTTTCATAAAAGTAAATATTTGACACACGTTTTTGAAAGAGATAAAGTATTCACCTTGGTTTATAGGAATGAGCCTCTAAGTCGGAAGCTTATAGACTATCTTCTTAACTTGGTTTCTCTAGTGTTTCAGCACCTCTACTAGCGCTTCTTCTTAAACCAGGCACTACAACGAGCGAGAGTTGGACCGGGATTGTTGTGAGCGAGCTAGGACGTCTCTGGAATGGATTTGTGAAGAGAGAATCGATTGTGGGATGAAGAAAACTAATGAACTCGACCATCTACTTATAAGGCTGATTCTAGAGTCGTGACGGACCGTTACGGGTGGTGACGATCCGTCACCAGATTAGGGTTCGCGAGTCATCGGACACGTGTCGCCCTCTGGTCATTTTGTGGCGTGACAGACTGTTACCAGGCGTGACGGTCCATTACGGAGTGATACGTGGCGCACCCAGGTGAATTTGGAGCTGTGACTGACCGTTACCAGTCGTGACGGTCTGTTATAGGGTTTCCACGCATTAAAATTTGTTCATTAGTCACCGGACACGTGGCGTGTTATCAGTGTTTGCGTGCTCAGCTTGTAACGGACCGTTACCGTCCGTGACGGTCCGTTACCGTTGAATTTTCATATTTTATACATTTGAACCTTGATCTAAGGTATATTTACACTTACAGTCCTAGTGGTTCTGTACTTTTGTTAAATCTAGAATATTTTTGTGGCAGGTCTTGCATTATCACTAGATTTTGAGGAACTTCCACTGGATTTTAAATACAAATCAAGTCAACTATAACATAATATCAAAAATGATTCAAACTAGTCATGAAAGGAAATGAGATTGTTCAACAGGAAAGTCTACTAGACCAAAAGAAAAGCTAGGCCAATGTATGACGCATGATCCAACCAGGAAAGATCGGGTAAAAGGCCTGCATGGCAATGCTACATTTGCCTTCCTTTTCTTTTATATTTTGTTCCTTTCTTATAGAGCCTTGTTCACTCATTCTACACCCCATGAGTTCCTATTAATCCTTATCATCTTCGTCCCACATTCAACTACAACTACACAATGTGGAACAGATTTGCACCATGTTGTACTTGTGGTTGAATGTAGGCCCTTTGATCGATTGAATTCAAGAACAAGAAATTAACACAAACTTTGATTTCGATTAACTGATCGAATTGTTATAATTACAGACTCGATTTTGAACCCTTTATAACCCTAAAGGAAATGACGGGTTCTTCACCAATTCACCAAAAGATGCAACCTTTGACTCAAATACGGTTTATAATTTTACATATTTACACTTGGACCCTTCTAACTTAACAAATTACATAACTGACTCAAAACATAACTTTAAACTAATTACATCTTGACCCATAAACTGCAACTGAACTTGGATTAAGACAATTAGGCTAACAATCAACCCGTAATTGTTACTCCAAGTTTTGGTTCTTCATTTCTTCAAATTGCTTCATTTCCTCCATCATCTTTACACTTTGACTTCCTTCCTTTCTAGTAAGTGCCACCTTCTTTGTCTTTATCAGGAGAAAATTCTTCCATTCCTTTATCTTGAACTTGTACCATTAGGAGTGTTGGTTCCTCGTCTTCTGGCACGAGATTCGACTCTTCTTTTCTGTGGTTCGGTTCTGAACCGTCTGAGGCAATATAAAAGAAAAGGATGGCAAATGCTGCATCGTCATAACGGTCTAAACCCACCTAACCCTGGTCCATCAACACCAACCCAGTCACACCCGAAACATTTCTGATCAGAACTATAGTTGCCCTCAAAGCACCACATGTTGTATTTATAACTACTACGGATTGGGTTGTTGCCACTTAGAAAGTGCCTGCTATGATGAACACTACATTTGTTGTCCAAATGATTATCTTGTATGCAATTCCTGTCACCATACCTGCTCAAAGGTAATAAAAAAACCCAACTAATTTTACTAGTTCAAATCCATTTCTTACTAGTTCTATAAACAAACCGAATATTCAATAAACCATTTAACGGGATGTTTATTTTAATAAACGAACATGATAAAAAATATTTGTACATTTAACTAAACAAACGAACATGAACACATGTCCTGTTCATTCATTTGCGATTGTTTATGTTCATTTATATATGCTCATTTATTTATTTTTTGTTTACATTCGTTTACATATTCATTTTAACTTATTTATTAGTTATTAGTAATACTAATAGACACATCATGCATCTAATCCATCAGCCCAATAGAGTTTTAAACTAAGCCTTGGATAATCGACTAACAAAAGAACAAGAACACGTCCATTTTCTTTGCTTATGTTTGTTCATTACGTTTCGTTTAGAATATTAACAAACGAAGATAATTTTTTTTTGGAACAACAAATGAACATATATGAACACGAATACATTCATTTTCTTAATGAATGGGAATGGATAAGAAAATCTGTTCTTTTAAGTGTTCGTGTTCATTCGTTTGTTTCGTTAAAGATAAACAAATGAACAAAAACATGACTTGTTCATGTTCGTTTGATTTGTTGTAATGTTAAGTCTTACCAATATACAACTTGTGATGTGTTTGGTTTGAAAATTAGGGTTTAGGGAAATGGGGATGGGGTTGTTAACAATAACAAAAGCATATATCAAGTGGCCATGCATCGAAACATCAACTAAATAACCCTTTTTCAACAACCACATCTATTTACTTGTCATCAGGGCATGGGTATCGAGTCGGGGAGGGTGGGGACGCGGTTGGTTTCAGCAGCCACGTGGGTGAGATGCAGATGATGTGAAGGGACGATCAAGATGGAGACGGAAAGTGCTTACCGCTCAGGGGAGGAAGCACAAAGAAGAAAATGGAGAGAGCGGGATTGAAAATCGGAAAGCAACATAACAGTATGCATACCGCCCCATCCCACGTACCACATAGATCGGTACCTGAGGGACTGCGGGATGCATACAACCGGCTCTCAAATACAGCCGGCTATTATTACCTTTCGGCTATTATGACCTTTTTTAGGCATTAAAATAAATACAAAAATTGTAACAGTTTTCGTTAAAAAAATAATTATCTTTCTTACCATCCTAATAAATCAAGATATTATGGTAGTTTTGAAGCAAATACAAAAATGTTAAATGATCCATAAATACGAACCTGCCCATAACAATGTTTAATGGGATATGATATTGGCCCCCACTTTGCTCAACAGTTGTCATGCGGTGTTCAATGAACGATGTTGTTCCAGCAACATCAGTAAATATTTATTTAGAAGTGAAAATGACAAAACATTCCTCAAATCCATTACCAAAAACTTAATTTATTTGTGTGATGAATTAAGGATTGCTTAGTATATAATATACATTAATTTATGCCATCTTCCCCAAATTTTCATGTCGCCAAAAATGACTTTTAAGAGGAGTAACTAAACCTGTAAACCATATACGACATAAAAGAAGGGAGATCCGTGATTCTCAGGTGATGTGGTTTTCATTTCGGGCGAAAAGGATTATTTTGAAATTTTTTTAATGGGGTCAGTTGACTAGCGATATATAACGCGTATATAACACTAAAAACTTTTCATGTGGGCGATCGAGATTTTAACGTGAATATAACACTAAAAAAGATTTCATGGAGGGCCGCTGCCCCCATTCCTTATAAATAGGTCCGCCTATGATTATTTTGTACTGTTGGTCAAAGCAGGGCCGACTCAACCTTTTTTGAGGCTCAAAACGAATTATAAAATCGGGGCCAATTTCATAAAAAAATACATTTTTTTCTTCTTAGAATCTTAACGCATGGGAAGATCATCATGCATATTTTTTGTATACAATTTTTTAAAGTCACACAATCACACTTATTAAAGTTGGATTGAGTTTTAGTAAAAAGAAAACTCGTTCAGGTATACTGATTTTTTGTTTACATTGTCAAAACCTGAAAATTAAACAAAGTTGAATACTAAAAATTGAGGGCCCTTAAATATAGGGATCCTAAACGGCCGATTATTTTTTTGTATAATCGAGCCAGCCCTGGGTCAAAGATTACAACTACGGCAACCAATCATATTAATTTTATTTTCCTTTTCTTATTTATTTGTTATATTTTATATTTTCAAAAATTTATTAAACTATTTTATTCAAGTGAAAACAATTCAAATACAAACCGTACAAGTTTACTTTTATTGACGATGGAATCTTGAAAATGTTTTCACGTTCGGACGGACCGGGAACAGGTGATGTCGGGTCCGATAAGCATATTTAGGCCGTTTATGTAATAACCGGCCTGTTAGAAGCGGTCCGCGTGTAACACCCAAATTTTACATCTTATTTTAACTTTCAAATCATGCAGAAAATATGTCCTATTAACACCTTTGAATAAACAACACTAAGTAATTTAAAAAAAGCAATGCATCAACGTCTTAACTTTTGTTTAAGAATAATAAACCCACGTTTAAAAAAGATAACATGCTTAACATCTAATGTCAACTCAAAATAAGTTTTAACAACTCCTTCAATCCCAACATACAACAACCGCCAAAAGAAATGTTAGAATCCAATCTAAAACGAAGCAGGACTTGAGACATACACCGATTGTGAGCTTTACCTATATAGAAACCACCACAAATAACACCATTAGTAATGATATACAACCCCCCAATAAGCCCCTAGCCCTTATAACACTAGGCAAGCCCAAATGACAAACCGACAAGATTTGGCGTATGGAGCAGCGTTGGCAGAAAGATTTGGGCGTACCATACGCCGGTCAATGTATGGAATGCCGAGGTGGGCGTATGGTACGCTCCCTGCATCAGCACTTCATTTTGCTGTCTTTCAGCTATGCAAACCTGTTAGCTTGCAACCCCAACTTGTTTTACCCCCCCCCCCCCCCCCGAATAAATCCTATTACATACTAAAACACTTATGTATATAATCACGAGTTTGGTTTACATTCTATTAACCTGACCTTAAGGTTCTAAAGACCTCAAACATTCCAATTCCCCATTGTGAAGTTCTTGATCTCAATTTACTCCCGGATGAGCTTCTTAGACTCCAACTCCTTTATATGATCATTTTAACCTAAGATGAAGTTCAATGACTTCAATTATCCATTACAACCCATATGTGAAGTTCAAGACTAACCAATGACACAAGTGAAGTTCAAAGACTTCAAACACCAATGACACAAGTGAAGTTCATAGACTTCAAGCACCAACTCTTAACCCACATATTAGACATGTCTACCATAGCATAAACACCAACTTGACATACATATAAGTGTACACACACGACACAATTCATCTTAGATAACCCTTAAGTTATTTATCAACATGTGGGATTAAAAGATCCCAATTTCACCCTTGCATACAACATGGTCTTAAAAATATCACCACATAACACATAAGTAATCAAACAATTGTATGACCTACACCTATCATTACTAAGTAAGTGAAAATCACCTACCTTTTGCTAGAGATGATTCCGGTTGAGCTTCAACTTTAGCAACTTGATCACCTATATAATTAACCTTGTTTATTAGTCTAGATATCTCAACAATTACACCAAATTGAGATTCTAACACACACACACACACATATCACCAAAGATCAACACCTTCATTTATCTAGGTTCAATCTTCATGATCAAACCTTTAACACCCATCCAATACTCTCTTAACCCAAATGACCCGTTAAGGATTCATCCAAGTTTCACTAGAAACTCTAATTTTACAAAACACGAAATTATTTGGGGCTTCTTGATAATTTATGTGTCTATTAACACTATAGACACTTACCCACCCTCAATTCATCATTTAAATATCACTAAATAGAAAACCGCCAAATCACCCTTAAGAACCCTAATTCTTGAATCATCAAATTGGATGTTTAGATGATGTTATCTACCTCCCATTACCTTTAATCAAGCTAGGTTTATACTTTTAACAAGTTACTAACCACTTAATTCACCCAATTCAGCCCCTAGCTCGAATTCCTCCCAAGAACACGAAGAACTCCTCTAATGGAGGAATCAACAGATGAAGGAACACTTACTTGATGTTATGAAGGTGTTGTGCAAGCCAAAACCTTCAATCCACACATGAAAGACTTCAAATTCTTGATCTCAGCCCTCCTCCTCTTTCTCCCTTACAATTTTCGACACACACACACTTTCGCTCTCTAATGAGTGTGTGTTGTTCCCCCACCCCTAAATATCCAACCACTTCTCCTAAACTTTGTGAAACTCCATATTTGCAGCAAGCCTCCAACTTTCCTTTTTATTTATTTACACCCCTTATAATATGAATAACATATTATATAATACAACACAGAAGTTGGTTCATTACAAATCATCCCCCCTAACTTTGGGTTTCGTCCCCGAAACCCTCCTTCACATAAATAAGTTAGGATAATACTTGAGAATTTCCTCCTCAGTTTCCCAAGTAGTTTCCTCCCCCATCCTATGCTTCCATTGAAACAATGCTTGGCTAATATCCTTGTTGCGCAAGTATTTCACCTTATCCAAAATAGAATTCGGTTCTTCCACGTAATTCAATTTCTCATTCACCTCAATATTGTCTATGGGAACAAAAGTAGACTCATCCGTCAAACATTTCCGTAAATGCGACACGTGAAATGTGTTATGAAGTTTACTTAGTTCCCTCAGTAGCTCCAAACGATAAGCTACATTTCCTACCCGATCTACTTCCTTAAGTGGTCCAATAAAACGGGGACTTAACTTCCCATGTTTCTAGAACCGAATCACACATTTCGATGGGGGAAAACTTCAATAGCACAAAGTCTCCCACTTGGAACTCAATTGGTCTCCTCCTTTTGTCTGCGTAGGACTTTTGATGATCTTGAGCGGCTTTCAGGCACGCTCTAATTTGGTCAATTACATTCGCCGTGTTTTGAACCACATCTTTACTACCGAGTTCCCTTTGATTAATCTCACCCCAACAAGCAGGTGTTTCGACACCGTCTTCCATATAACATTTCGAACGGAGGCATACCAATACTCGAATGGTAGCTATTGTTGTATGAAAACTCTGTCAATGGTAAGTGGTCATCCTAACTACGCCCAAAATCTAGCACAAACGCCCGGAGTATATCCTCGAGCGTTTGAATCGTCCTCTCACTTTGTCCATTAGTTTGTGGATGATAAGCAATGCTAAGATTAAGCCTTGTTCCTAACTCCTCGTGGAATTTCTTCCAAAAACGTGAAGTGAATCGGGTATCCCGATCCGACACGATAGTAACGGGTACACCATGTTGTGACACAACTTCCTTAATATAAACATCCGCCAATTTCTTCGAGGAATAGGTTTCCTTTATGGGAAGGAAGTGTGCGCTTAGTCAATTGATATACCACTACCCAAATCGTATCATACCATTTTGGACAAGCTTTTACTTTTCCATTTTGGGACTTTATTTTCCCTTGTGCCCGTATTTGGTGAAGACCGTTAACAGGGCGTTTGGTTGCCGTTTAGGCATACTTGGAGTGTAATTTAAAGTGTGCTTTCATTTCTTTTGAACTTATTATGAAGTTCTCAAAAGCCTATTACATTTCATGCACTTTTTAGGCCTTGAGCCTTCATACAAACAAAAGAAAATGTAGATAAACAGGAAGGGACTTGCCCTATTCTGCCTGTCCTGGAGTGCCCAAGAGATGTTTGCTCCTTGGTGTTTTAGATGTAGAAGCGGCGTAGGTTCACCATGTTCCAGTGCCTAGGGACGACCTTTCCGTCAATGGTTTCTAATTTATAGCACCCTTTCTCGTGCACCTCCTTAACTGTGTAGGGACCTTCCTATTTTGGTCCCATTTTGCTAGAGCTTTCCTTGTGGCTTGCTTCATTCTTTCGGAGTACTAGGTCTCCGGGTCGAATTATGCCCTTTCTTACTTTGGAGTTATAGTACTTCTTTGATTCCAGCGTTGCGACGTCTTTCCTCCAATAGGTCCAGATTTAAGAGTAATTCTGTCTTATTGGCTTCTTCTTCTATATTCAGGATCCTCCTAGAGGGGATGCCGATTTCGGCTGGTATGACTGCTTCGGACCTGAAGGTGAGGCTCGCCCATGGCTTGTCTTTTCCATGGTTCGTATCGCCTATAGCACTCTGGGGAGTTCCTCCACCCAATATGTTCAATGTGGTCCTAGTCTTGTTTTTAGCCCCTCGACGATGCTTCTGTTCATCCTTTGCCCTTGCCCGTTGGTTTGTGGATGAGCTATCGAGGTGAAGCATTGTCGAATCTTTAACCCTTCACACCATCTTTTGAACGGGTTTTCAGCGAACTGTTTACCATTATCGGTAATTATTACCCTAGGGAGACTAAACCTGCAAATAATAGTTTCCCATATAAATGTGATGACTTGATTTCCTGTGATGGTAGCGAGAGGCTTGATTGACCATTTTGTGAAGTAGTCAATGGCTACGAGGAGGAATTTAACCTTCCCTCTGCTTTATGGGAAAGGACCGACTATAACCATAACCCATTTGTGGAAAGGCCATGCCGACATGATTGGGACCAAGTCTTGCTAGGGTGTTCGTTGTATGGGAGCGTGGAGCTAGCATCCCTCGCATTTCCTGATCTCCTCCATTGCGTCTCCATGCATGGTGGGCCAATAATTACCTATGTTCATAATTTTGGCCACTATAGATCGGGGGCCCATGTGTCCTCCACAAATTCCCATGTGCATTTCCCAAATCAGGTAATTGCTCTGGAGCAGACCAACATATTGGAGTAATGGGGCGAGATAGGACTTTTTGTATATCACTCCCTCGTTGATTGTGTACTGCTTTGCCTTTAATCTTATCTTTATTGCTTCTGTTTCATTGGCTGGTAGCTCCCCTTTGGAGTGGTAGGATTCTAGAGGAGTCATCCAGGTGTTTCCTTCCTCATATACTATGCCTCAGATAGCCCTTTCCTCTATTGACTTTCTTTCCAACACTTCTTCCAACACCTTCTTGGTTAAGTGTGCAAATGTTAATGAGGCCAGTTTGGAAAGGGCGTCAGCCTTCTTGTTTTGTGTTCTCGAGACCTGTACCAGTTAGGATACTTCGAATTGCTATAGAAGCTGTGTTACTTTGTCCCAGTACTCCTTCATGGTTGGTTCTTTTGTCTCATATTTCCCATTTACTTGGTTGGCCACCAGGAGCGAATCTACATGCGCTATCAGCTTCTGCACTTTTAACTTTCCTGCCATTTGTAGCCCTGCGATCTGAGCCTCGTACTCTGCTTCGTTATTTGTGCTGGAGAAGTTGAGCCTTAAGATGTATGTGAGTTCTACCCCTTTTGGGTCAATCAGGATAAGGCCTGCTCCAGAGCCTTTGACGATAGAGGCTCCGTCTGTGTAGAGCTTCCATGTCTTTTCATCACCACAGGGGGATTCCTCCTCTCCTACTCTCATAATTACCTTTGTGTCCTCTTCCTGATTTTTCACTAGGAAATCTGCTAGTATCTGGCCCTTGATGGCTGTTCGTGGAGAGTAGAGGGGGCTTTGTTATCCTAATTCAACAGCCCACTTCGCCAGTCGTCTTGATTAGTCAGGCTTCATCATTACCTCTTTTATTAGCTGGTCGGTGATTACTTTTACTTGATGCCCTTGAAAATACCTTTGGAGCCTTCTTAAGGCGTGGACTAGGGCAAGGGCAGACTTCTCTAGGGGAGGGTATCGAATTTTCGCTTCTCGCAGAACCCGGCTGACGAAGTACACGGGCATTTTCCTGCCATCCTGCTCTATCATCAGGATGACGCTGATTGCTTCTCGTCCTGCTGCTAGTTATAACTGTAGTTCCTCGTCTTTCATAGGAGTGGTTACCTCGGGTATTGCCGCGATGTACGACTTCATTTCCTAAAAGGCTTTTTCGCTTCTTCATTCCATTGGAATTCTGACTTTTTGAGGCACCCCTTCAACGTTTTGAAGAAGGGGAGTGAAATTTCTGCTAACCTATAGAGGAAGCGATGTAACGCTCAGAGTTTACCGTTTAGACTTTGCACTTCTTTTTTCGATCGTGGTGATGCCATCTCATGTATGGATCTGACTAGTCAAGGTTGGCCTTTATTACCTGCTTGGACACCAGGTGTCCTAAAAACTTGCCTTCCTCCATGCCGAAGGAGCATTTGACGAGATTTAGCTTCATGTTGATCTTCCTCAAGTTCCTGAATGTTTTTTCGATGTCTTGGAGGAGCGATTGCTCGTCCTGGATTTTTATTACAAGGTCGTCTACGTAGGCTTCCAAGTTCTTCCCAATTTGGTCTTTGAAGGCTTGGTCAATCAACCGTTAGTATGTTGCTCCTGCGTTCTTCAAACCAAAGGGAATCTTCTTGTAACAAAAAATTCCTTCATTTGTATGGAAGGCTGTCTTCTCCTTATCTTCTCGACTCATTTGTATTTGGTGGTAGCCTTTGTAAGCGTCTAGAAAGCATTTCTACCTGTAACCTGCCAAGGAATCTACCTTCAAATATATTTTCTGGCAAAGGGTAAATATCCTTTGGACATGCCTTGGTGAGATCCTTGTAGTCGATGCACATCTGATGTAGTGTCAAATAACCCCTGTTAATGTGTCTAATTGTATTCGTTTTAGTTGTTTTAGCTTGTAGCTTTGTATGGTTTTATGGGTGTTTGGTATGTGTGTGCCTCCCAGGTATTTGTGCTAAATGAGCGGGAAACGAGGACTAGTCAAGTGGATACAAAGCACGGGAAGAATCAAAGCCTAAAAGAAGAAAACATGAAATTCCGGCTCTTCCGCGAAGAGGTTGGAGCACTTCCTCGCGGTATGCGAGATCGTAGAGATCCAATTCTGGGCACCCGACTATTTTGTCCCTCGCGGTACGCGAGGGACTGGCTAGCTTTTTGTCGCGGTATGCGAGAGATGGTTTTTACGGGAAAATTAACCTAATTTAGGATTTAATCATTCTCAGCCCCCATTACCATTCTATCTTCGATTCCAGCCATTCCAGAGCTCGAAGAAGGTTATTTCCATTGTTCTAGAGTCGATTATTCATAGAGTTTGATGATTGTAAGTTCCATTACATTAGTTTTGATCATTGTGATGAGTATGAGTAGCTAAATCACCCGTGATCTTCTCCGGGTGTAGGGTTTTGCGTTTACACTTGTGTAATCTGGAATATTTAGACATGGTTTGTAATCTTGATTGGCATCTTAAGCCATATGATTTCATTTATCGATTGAATGCTTTAAACTGTTTTGGTTGATTTCGAATTGTTGTTCAAGTCTCATCAGTCTCAGGTTTCTTTACATCAGGGATATTGTGGGGATTGGATGATAGTTGGTTAATATAAATTGGTTATGCAAGAATAGGTTTTCTTTACAACTCGTTCTTCCATTTTCACTGAATTCAATTGAACCATGTGCGATTATGTCTATGTGATTGCTTACTAGATAGACTAGGGTTAATTTAGTATTTACTATTTTCGGTCTTTAAGTATTTGTAACAAAGAGACACTTTCCACAAACTTCTCGTGGCTACGATACTCTGCTTACCCTTACTAGTTAAGGTGTTTAAGAATTGTTTTTGACCGACCAAACGACATCGATCAAAATGGCGCCGTTGCCGGGGAGTTAGTGCGCAAGGTGTTAATTTGTTCATTTTGCTACAAATCACAAAAATAAAAAATTTCTTGCTTTTAATTTCTTGTTTGTTTTTGTTTTGCTCAATATTACACAGGGTTTTCTTGTTTGTGTTGTGCAGGTGATTCGGTAATTACTTGCATCATACAAGGCATTCTAGGAAATCCTCACCATTAATTTTTGATCCAGAAATTGAGAAGACTGCCAAACAGAACATGTTGTTTCACAGAACCAACAAGGTTGTCACTTCTCCAACTCAAATGGAGACTAAATAGGATCTAGGAAAGCAATCTGATCTGCCTCCTGCAGGCCAGCTTCCACCAGAACCCACCTCGGGTATGTTCTCACCGTCTGTTCCACCTCCAAGGACAGATGGGACTCATGGCCAACCACAAGCTAAATTCCACCACTACCCAATTTTGGTCAACCTCCATCACAAGTAAGCCAACCCTTTGACTTAAAACCAGAACCTCATTATTATTCACCATACGTGAGGTTAGTTCTGGACAACATACCACCCACATCACAGCCACCCATGACTAAACCGTCTATGTTCCAATCAACCCCTCCGTCAGGCTTTCATCCTTACACTTCAGGTTTAGACTTTGATGATGAAACAGGGGAATTTGATGATGAGTTTGATGGAAATGAGGATGACAATGAAAAGTTTAACAAGGTGGAGAATCAGCGGGGCAGGGTGCCAGTGTATAGAAGGCACGATACATGTGTTCAGTTTGAGGGAAAAAATGGGTAACAGTTTGATCACAGGTTGTCACAGCAAAACTTTCAGCATCACCTAGTTCAACAAGATATTCCAGTTCCGATCCCACAACAATAGCTGCTTGTAAACAGACAAAGAAGACTTGGTCCTAGGAATGTGGTTCTTCCCGTTGACAATCCAGGAGGCATTCCAAGGAGATATGTTAGAGGCCCTGTTAGAGGGATTGAGAGCCATTTCCGTCCTGCCATTTCTCATAACCCATCACCAGTTGTTATTCCACAACAACATGGTAGGTCTTTTGAGGTTCGTTCCCAGGCGATTCCGAATTTGCCTAAGTACCACGACTTAGGAACAGAGGAGCCTTACTTGCATCTTAGTGCTTATGATGCTAGGTGCAACACTATTGGGGGATAGGGATTCACACTGGATGATGTGAAATTGGTGCTCTTCCAATTCACATTAGAGGACAAGGCTCAACAGTGGTTCCACTCTTTACCGTCTGCATCTATTTATACATGGGGTGATATGCAACAACAGTTCCTGGATGAGTTTTATACTAATCAGAGGACTAGCATGCGAGGAAGAACATCCGAAATTTTCAACAACAGTCAGGGGAACTATTTCATGAAGCCTTCCTTAGATTCAAAATGTTGATAAAAAATTACCCACACCATGGTTTGCAAATGTGGGAGATGTTGAATGCCTTCCATGAAGGTTTGACAGATGATGATGCCCATGATCTTAACTCCATTTGTAATGGTACATTTGGTATTACTTAGAGAAGATGGCCAGAACATCCAAGAGAAAGGCCCAATCTTCAAGACGGGCAAGGCACTCGGTAGTGAGAGCGGTGGATAATCAGAGTTATGAATCAGGTAGGCTGGAGAAATTAGAGAAACAACTGGCTAATTGGGGCACCGAGGGTCAACAGTATGATGTATGTGACTGGTGTGGTGAGTTGGGTCACAATAGTGCGAACTGCACGGGAAAGTTTGAGGATGTGAACTACATTCAAGGGGGTGGTAGGAATTATGATATGAATTCCAAAACCTATCACCCGGGCCTTAGAAACCATCCCAACTTTCGTTATGGTGATGCCTCAAGCCAAGCTAATTTGAATTTTCAAGGAAGTGGGCAAAGAAATCAGCAACCATTTCCACCTCGGAATCAAAACTACAATCAAGGTAACTATCAAAAGGGGTACCAAAGAGGAAATGAGCAAGGAGGATTATCTGGATCCTCTAATTAGTCTAGTGGGAATGAGATGATGGATATTCTGAAGGCCATCCAACAGGACCTGCAGAACAAGAACCAATCTGATGAGGTGCGTGACAAGTCAATTCAAGTGTTGACCACTCAGATGGGAAAGATAGCTACTGATGTCGCCCAGACGTTCTATATAAAACTAATAAAACCTCACCTAGAGTCCTAAGTAATAAGATGGAGTACCTATGAACTAAACCGCACTGAAAAGCAAGTGTACCTATCGAGTGTAGCACAGCTTAATGGTAAACCGAAATATCAAACCCTAGAGACACTATGTAACAAAACTAGACTTTGACTCGGACTAAAGATTGATTTGGTTTGGGGGGTTAACTACACAAACTAATGAATGCAGAAAGCAAAGATCGACTCAACTATCAAGAGAAAAGACTAAGGTGAAATCAAAGGATGGGAAGAATACTACCTAGGTCGGAATCCTACTTGCAAAGCAAAACTTCTACCGGTTTTGGAAACTAAGATGGAGCTGGGTTTCTAAATATGACAACTAAAGACGACCTAGTGGATCCCTAATCACTCTCAGGGTGTCACCAACTAAGGAACCTAAAGTGTACTAACTCACCAGATGGTTGGATCACCTCTCGGGTATTTCCAACGACAAAGTACCCTAATAGACAGATTACCTCTCAGTCTCACTATCCACCAATACACTCAAAGAATGCACGGGGTAATCTCAAGATAACAACTATGACACGAATAGCAACAATCACTAGACACCTTATATCAGCTTCCTCTTCAGACAGCTGACACTCGGATTCCTAATGACGAAGACTAAACGACTAATTCTCACCTCTCGGGTATTGAACTAGGATACACACTCAACTCTAATCAGCAATCAATCACAATCCCTATGGTCACTAAGTCTAGCAAACCACTCACAATCACAAACCCTAAGATCTATGACATAGACACACAGATCAAACTGGCAGACAACCACAATCAACACAGGGAGTTATAATCAACCACACAATCAGACATGAGTATACATATTCATCACAATTATTAACTCAAAGATTGCTTACAAAATCATTAGTCTATTCAAAATAACCAAAACCGATAAAAACAATAATTTAACATGTATTCATCATGTGACCTAGGCAATATCAAAGTTCTAGCCTAGGATCATGTTCAAACAATTAAAACAGAAGTAGAAAACAAGATTCATGGTTCAAACATTCAAATCAAAGATAAAATTGAATCTTGAAAATCGAATCTTGAAAACCGAATACGTTAAACTAACACACCCGGAATCCAAAAGCTTCAAACTTGCACTCCAATAGCCTTCCTTGCTCTCAAAATTTCCTTAGGGACTGCTCTAGACGGCCAAGATGCGAACTCCTCACCTAATGGGATTAGAATTCTATTTAAATTGAAATTAGGGTTTTTTCTCGGAAAACAGCTCTCTCGCGTACCGCGAAAGAATTTACTGGGTTCCTCGCAAACCGCGAGGAACAAATTAGTCGGGCGGAATTCTGGAAGTCCTCGCGTACCCCGAAACTACCTCTGTCTCTCTCTCGTGTACCGCGAGAGACTAAAATTTCATCTTTTTAACTTTTGATCCTCCGGCTTTCTTCTCTTGCTCGGTTTCTTCGTATATTCCCTTGTAATCTTCATGAGCACCTACAAATATAACAAAGTCTCAAATGTACATTAAAACGACTCAAAACAAATACGAAACTAAATAAAAACGCACAAAACACTAGGAATAAAGATGTGTGCTTTGCACTACATCAAATATCCCCACACTCAACTATCCCCACACTCAACCTTTTTTCGTCCTTGAAAAAGCCGCAAATGGAATCATAACTCAGATCTACTTAATAAACATCAAATACCAATTAGCAAAATATACTCACGCGTTAAAAAGCAATAATTAGTATTTCTGTCTGATTAAACCCAAGCACCAACTTTCAAGCCCCCGTAATGTGTTCTAATATTCTTTACCAAGCATATCAATCAATCTATGTGACTCACACTTAACAATTGCAGATCTACCTAATCCTGTCTCACGGTCATGTCTAAGCACGTATCAACCCATATAGATTTACCCTACCACGTTAAACTAAATTTTACAGGTTTTTAGAAATCAGATGAAAAATGGAATGAATGGATACGAGCATAATTAAGCAAAAGAACTTTCGTCTAGAGGCGTTTCAACCAAGTCACTATCCCGGAAGATAACACATAGACTAAGTTATAACAATGAAGCACATAAGAATCAACCTAGTGGTGTTTCAATCAGGCTGGAACCCGACTTGTGACACGTAGGTGAAACTTAGATTTCAATCAAATAAGCTCAAGAATTATGGACTATGGATGCGGGCGCTACCGAAACTCGGATTTATTCTCATAAAAGAGAGTGGTGTGCCATGAAATTTCAAAAACCTCTAAATTTTAACTTAACGTGGTACCTATCAACCTATATTGACAGTTTCATTATTACCATTACTCTAAGATGAATATACACAAGATATCATGATTTTAAATCAATTAATTCATAAGTAACACTCACAGGATATTTAAGCTATTCAATTGGCTGGGTCTACCAAAACTTCACTAATTAAACACGTTTTCTATTAATTAACCATTTAAACTCAACAAGCAGATCTAGTTCTACTATCATTTTCCATTTATTTTGCAGTTATTTCCAAGAACATTTTTCAAAATTTTTAATTTTTTTTATATTTTTGACTTTTTTATAAAAAGACAAACTATCTAAACTAAACTAGACACTCACATCCCCACACTTGAAAGACACATTGTCCTCAATATGAAGGAAAACACAACTAAAAATAAAAGATGAAAAATAAAACAGAAACATGAATTGACTTAGTTGGTAATGATATGATCTTGAATAAAATCCAGCTTCGTTCTTCCTCGTGTGCACCGTATAGCATTTCGGTCACGGTTGCACATCAGCTGCCGGGTTGCCTTTACAACTGGATATAAGAGATAATCAATCCCGCCCGAAGAGAGATTGAGTACGGGCGGGATGATAAAACCTGCAAAATAAATCTCACACAAACCCACAAAATTAAACTGAATCAAATAAAATAAAATAAAAACTCGACCGACTCAAACTAACTCACTAAAAAATTAAAGACTCAAGATAGATAGCTATGTAGAGAACTGTACTCGATGGGTGGCAAACACATATACATGAAAGCCACAGCAAGGCCGGTCATCGGTCATGAACGGTTTCAAGTTTCCCATGGTCGGTGAATGAAGCGAATGGTGAAGATGAATGACATGTAATGATGGTGTGAATAATGAATGATAATGAATGATGGATAAAGGATGATATGTTGTATGATGACGGTGGTAATAATGGATGGTGGATAGAGGATAAAGGTGTGAATGATAGTGGTGAATGGTAGTGGTGATCGGTGCGGGTGAGATAGGGTATGGAAACGAGTACAGGAAACTATGGAAAACAAAGGAAATGGGTAGTACCAGAAGGGCCTCGCGTACCGCGAAAGAAGAGGTGGGCACTCCTTGCGTACCGCGAGGAGGTAAACTTCAGGTCAGCCCCTAATTCTATCCGTCGCGTACAGCGAGGAACAGGGGAACAACCTCTCGTGTACCGCGAGAACCCTCTTATGACAGAAAGTTAAGGGTTTTTTTTTCAATTTTTGTACTTAGAATATTTTTGACCCTCTAAAATTCTTTTTCACCCATTTTCCTTAAAAACCTTTCCAATAATCAAACTCAATGTAAAACATACCTGGAACTTCGTTCTCGATGATTTCCCATGCTAAATCGAGCGTGAATTCCTGCAAAACACGACACAAAAAAAACATACACACCGAAAAACACAAAAATAGAAACGAACTCAAACCATGTAGGGCACACAAACTCTACATCCCTGGCACTTGCCCGATACTCAAACAAGCCTATCAGGAGGCTCCTCCTTGATTCTAACCGGCACCGCCTTCATCCTTCGTGGTCTCCCGGTTCTCCACAACCCTAACAAACAAAAACTCCTACCAAACCTCAAAGGTGTATTATGTATAGCACTCAGATCCTTCCACCAACACTTAAACCTACCAGGTCCGAAGATAACACTGTTCAAATACTCCAGCAAGCGGTCACCTCTAAACATCCCCACACTTGTGGTTTGCACTCCCTCTAACTCACATGTATCTCTCAACGTACGGGTATTCTTCCGGGGTGGCCTAGATCTAGGGGGTGACTCAGTCTCACGCCCCTCAGCACAAAGAACAGAAATGGGTATAGGCTCAGGAGTAAGATTCTCAATGGTTACGACCTCCAAGCTCTTACAAGGATCTTCCGGTTCATCTACACCCACCACCGTGGGTGGCTCACATACTATCTTCCCCACTTGTGCTAGAATCTCACTCAAACTGAAATCATCATCGTCAGCACTCAAAAATGGGGACCCTATCAAACTCTTTTCAAACTCCTCCAACCATTCCGGAGGCTCCTCTAACATTCCTTTATCCAAATCATCCTCTAATGGATTTGAGTCACGATGATCGTCCATGGAGGCATCAAGCATGCACACAGGGTGGCTATGCTCGCCAACATCCTCCACGGAGTTTGTAGCATCGAATGTAATCAACTCATTCCCCACACGAAGTGTGAGTTTCCCATTAAAGACATTAATCATCGCCTTGGCAGTATGTAGGAACGGGCATCCTAGGATGAGTGGGACTATATCATCCACTTCCATGTCCAGAATAACAAAATCCATGGGGAATACAAACTTGTCTACTTTCACTAAAAGATTCTCCACAATTCACCGTGGATACTTGACTGAGCGGTCAGCCAAGGAAATGCTCATGCATGTCGGCTGCAGTTCACCAAAGTCTAGCCGCTTATAGATATAATATGGCATCAGGTTGATGCTAGCGCCCAGATCAACCAATGCGTAGTATAAGGACAAGCCACCAAACAGACACGCGATCGTGAAACGACCCGAATCTCCCAATTTCTCAGGCAGCTTGTTCCGCACCACAACAGAACATTGGTCACTAAGTGAGACTTCAGAGATCCCTCCTAGTTTCTTCTTGTTGGAAAGAAGATATTTGAGGAACTTGCCATACTTAGGCATATGCTGGATGACCTCTATAAATGGGAGATTGACCTTGAGTTGTTTGAACATATCAAAGAAAGTACCATATTCCCTAGCATTCTTATAAGGCAGCAAGCGCGCTGGATAGGGAACACGACTCAGTTCAATCTCGGGGGACTTCATCTCCTCCCCCTTCTTCTTCTCCACTGCCCTCTCTGCAGGCTTCTCCTCTACTATCTCCTCGTCCACCGGTTCTTCCTCTTCGACAACCGGTGGGCTCTCCTTCTCTTTGGCCCTATGACTTCTTGTCGACACAAGTTTTAACTCGGGCTCCTCTATCCTCCTAGCATCGATCTCAGCAAATCAAGCTCTCCAGTCTACCTTATTCACTTCCTCTACCGAAGGTATGCCACACTCAATGGAGTGGGAGTCATCCTCTATAACCTCTTTCTTCTCCACACTCCTAACTAACACGGCCATCACTGAAGCATTGGAGCCTGAAGATTGATCTCCTTGTCTACCCTTCAGGCTCTGAGCTATGTCTCCTACCATGCGCTGCAAGTCCTGGAATGCCTACTACTGATTCTTCAATAGAGTGTCATGGCTATCCAGTCTTTGCCTGGTATCCTTGTCTTGATGGACTAGGTGGGCAAGCAGTTGTGTTTGATTCTCGAGCATCTCTTCGATCTTCCTTGTATTGACACTGCTTCCCGAGCTCGCTCCAACTTCTGCTCCTCCATACTGCTGCTGACGACCATTTTTCCAGATCTCCATCCTGAGCCATAAGTATTGTTGTTATTATACCCTCGGTTCTGGTACTGGTTTCCAGCATAGCTCACATGCTCCTGATTATTTACGGGGCAAAATCGGGTGTCGTGGCCTCCTCTTCACACTTGACACCGCTGAGCACTGAGCTTCAACTCCTTAATCTCGTTAGCCATTGAGGCGAGTGCAGCAGCCACGCTAGTTTCAGGAGTGACCTGATGCACACCTCTAGGAGAAGAGGCGGGTGCTCTAGCAGTAGGAATGGAATTCTTAACAAAATGTAGATGCTGCTGTTCGGCTTGAGCGAAGCTCTCGAACATTTCCTCGCACTCATTAGGTTCGAGTCTCTCCATGATATGACCTCCCGCAACTGTGTTGAATATTTGCTGCTTCTCGAAGGTGAGGCCATTATAGAACTTCTCCACTAACACCCAGTCGGAAAGACCGCGCTGAGGACATCGGCTCAACAACGTGTTGAACCGCTCCCAGGCCATGTGATAAGGCTCGTCGAGGTCCATCCGGAACGAATGGATTTGATCCCTAAGGTCAGCGGCCCTAGAAGGTGGATAGTACTTCTTGTAGAATTTGGCTTGAAGATCCTCCCATGTGGTGATAGAATTGTCGGGAAGGGTGTCAAGCCAAGTAGATGCGCGATCATAGAGCGAGAATGGGAAGAGACGCAAGTAGATAGCATCCTTAGACACACCCGTGATATTGAAGGTATCACATATCCGCGCGAAGCGGGACAAATGTCCGGGTGAATCCTCATCATCAAGGCCATGAAATTGGGTGGCATAAGTGATAGTGCTCATGACATGTGACGGGATCTGCCATGTATTGGTGTTAGGAATGGCGGGGCGTGTGATCGAAGATCTAGCCCCAGTGACCCCGTCACTGGCCCTCTGGTGCACGGTACGTCTCGCTGGTGGGTCAGCGTCGCCCATATTAGGAAATGGAATTAGGCTCTTATAATGTACCTGGGTTTTGCAAAGCTCCTTCAAACGCTCCCGAAAGTCGCGGGTGCGCTCGTGAAGCTCTCGTTCGGGATCTGTAAAAGTGGAGAATGATGGTGATCCCTGCGAACGAGTATTGTGCATACACAGAAAAACACTAAAAGGAAAGAGACACAGACTCAAAAAAACAGAAAGACTCGATCTTATTTTAGACTCACAGAAAGGACACACAAGTAGCACAGAAGATAAGCACACTCACAAGACTCAAAAGAAAGAGAAAATAAAATAAACCGAAAATCACTAAAAGAACTAGTCAAAGCTAATATTGCTATTACCAAGTGTCCCCTGCAACGGCGCCAAAAACTTAATATCTCCCAGACGGTCTATATAAAACTAATAAAACCTAACCTAGACTTCTAAGAAATAAGATGGAGTAAGGCAAGTGTACCTATCGAGTGTAGCACAGCTTAATGGTAAACCGGAATATCGAACCCTAGAGACACCATGTAACAAAACTAGACTTTGACTCGGACAAAAGATTGATTTGGTTTGGGGGGTTGACTTCACTACTATTTAAACTAATGAATGCAGAAAGCAAAGATCGACTCAACTATCAAGAGAAAAGACTACGATGAAATCAAAGGATGGGAAGAATACTACGTAGGTCGGAATCCTACTTGCAAAGCACAACTTCTACCGGTTCTGGAAACTAAAATGGATCTGGGTTTCTAAATATGACAAGTAAAGAAGACCTAGTGGATCGCTAATCACTCTCAGGGTGTCATCAACTAAGGAACCAAAAGCGTACTAACTCACCAGATGGTTGGATCACCTCTCGGGTATTTCCAACAATGACAAAGTACCCTAATAGACAAATTACCTCTCAGTCTCACTGTCCACCAATACACTCTCAAAGAATGCACGGGGTAATCTCAAGATAACAACTATGACACGAATAGCAACAATCACTAGACACCTAATACGAACTTCCTCTCAGATAGCTGACACTCGGATTCCTAATGATGAAGACTAAACGACTAATTCTCACCTCTCGGGTATTGAACTAGGATACACACTCAACTCTAATCAGCAATCAATCAAAATCCCTATAGTCACTACGTCTAGCAAACCACTCACAATCACAAACCCTAAGATCTATAACATAGACACGCAGATCAAACTGACAGACAACCACAATCAATGCATGGAGTTATAATGAACCACACAATCAGACATGAACATACATATTCATCACAATTATTAACTCAAAGATTGCTTACAAAATCATTAGTCCATTCAAAATAACCAAAACCGATAAAAATCAATACTTTAACATGTATTCATCATGTGACCTAGGCAATATCAATGTTATAGCCTACGATCATGTTCAAACAACTAAAACATAAGTAGAAAACAAGATTCATGGTTCAAACATTCAAATCAAAGATAAAAATCGAATCTTGAAAACCGAATACGTTAAACTAACACACCCAGAATCCAAAAGCTTCAAACTTGCACTCCAATAGCCTTCCTTGCTCCCAAAATCCCCCTAGGGACTGCTCTAGATGGCCAAAATGAGAACTCCTCACCTAATGGGATTAGAATTCTATTTAAATTGAAATTAGGGTCTTTTCTCGGAAAACAGCTCTCTCGCGTACCGTGAAAGAATTTACTGGGTTCCTCACGTACTGCGAGGAACAAATTAGTCGGGCAGAATTCTGGAAGTCCTCGCGTACCTCAAAACTTTCTCTGTCTCTCTCTCGCATACCGCGAGAGACTAAAATTTCATCTTTTTCACTTTTGATCCTCCGACTTTCTTCTCTTGCTCGGTTTCTTCGTATATTCCCTTGTAATCTTCACGAGCACCTACAAATATAACAAAGACTCAAATGTACATTAAAACGACTCAAAACAAATACAAAACTAACTAAAAACACACAAAAAACTAGGAATAAAGATGTGTGCTTTGCACTACATCAACTACTGAGGTGGCTGATTTGAGGAAGAATAGTGGGAAGCTTCCAAATGACACACAGACCAATCCATCTCATCAAGCTTCAGGAAGCAGGAACACGAAGAGCAGCCATGTTGGTAAGGTAAGTACTCTTCGTAGTGGTAAAATTTATGATAACAAAGTTGCATCTCCACCAACCTTTGTTGATTGTGTGGTGGAGGACGTTGATGAGCATGAACTTCGTGATGATGAGCTCGAGATGATTCTGGTTACACGGGTTGCTTTTAAAAACATAAATGAGAAATCTTTTTCTAAAACCATCACTTGTGAGCCGCCCAAAGGTGGAGTTAAAAGATCTACCCAAGTACCTAAAATATGCATTTTTAGGGGATGATGAAACCTTACCTGTCATCATTGCATCCAACTTGGATGGGGAGCAAGAGGAAGCACTAATGAAGGTGCTTCATGAATTCAAAGCTGCAATTGGATGGACCATTGCTGACTTGAAAGGTGCCAGTCCATCCATTGTGATGCACAAGATCATCATAGATGCAGATGTAAGACCTTCGCGGGATACACAACGCCGATTAAATCCTAACATGCACGAGGTTGTCAAGAAGGAGGTGTTGAAGTGGTTGGACGCATGGATCATCTATCCCATTTCTGACAGTCCATGGGTGAGTCCAACCCAAACAGTGCCTAATAAAGCAGGTGTCCAGGTAGTGAAAGGGGAGCATGGTGAGCAAATTGCCTCTCGGTCGGTAACCGGGTGGCGTGTGTATTGATTACAGGAAACTTAATGCTGCCACATTGAAGGATCACTTTCCTTTGTCGTTTATTAGCCAAATTATTGAGAAGCTATCAAGTCAGAAATTTTACTGCTTTTTAGATGGTTACTTAGGGTACAATCAGATAGCCATCCATCCTGATGATCAGTAAAAGACCACCTTCACATGCCCCTATGGCACTTTTGTCTTTCGACGAATGCCATTTGGGTTGTGCAATGCCCCGACCACCTTTCAAAGGTGTATGATTAGTATATTCTCCGACATGGTCGGGGAGTCCCTTGAGGTTTTTATGGATGATTTTTCAGTTTTTGGCTCATCGTTTGATTTGTGTTTAAATGAATTATCTAAGGTTTTGAAACGATGTGTGGAAACTAATTTGGTCTTAAGCTGGGAGAGGAGCCATTTTATGGTTCAAGAGGGTATTGTTTTGGGTCATGTGGTGTCAAGTCGGGGGATTGAGGTAGACAGGTTTAAAATCAGTGTTATTTCAACATTATCTCCCCCGATAAATGTCAAGGGTGTGCGCTCTTTTCTAGGGCATGCCGGGTTTTACCGTAGGTTTATTAAGGGATTTAGTGTCATCACAAAACATTTATGTAACTTACTTCTCAAAGATGTCCCTTTTGAATTTGACAAAGAGTGTGTAACTGCTTTTAATGTATTAAAGGAACAATTGGTACAAGCCCCGATCTTGCAATCACCATATTGGAACCTTCCTTTTGAAATAATGTGTGATGCAAGTGATTATGCGATCAGGGCTGTGTTGGGTCAAAGGGTGGACCAGAAACTTGTTGTTATTTACTATGCAAGCAAAACCCTCTCTGGTGCTCAATTGAATTACACCACAACAGGGAAGAGCTGCTTGCAGTTGTCTATGCCTTAGACAAATTCCGGTTTATATTTGGGGAAGTAAAGTAATTGTTTACTCTGATCATGCAGCAGTGCGTTATTTGATGGCGAAAAAGGATGCCAAGCCTAGGTTAATCTGGTGGATCCTTTTATTGAGGAATTTAATCTGGAAATCAGAGATAAGAAAGGCTGTGAGAATTCGGTGGCTGACCATCTGTGATGAATTCAGAGGGAAGAGGAGGATGTTACTCCTGAGATAAATGAACAGTTCCCTGATGAGTACTTAATGTCGTTTAGTTCTTCAGATCCTTAGTATGCTGGTGTTGCTAATTATTTGGTTGCAGGTACTATTCCTTAAGATTGGACCAAGAAGAAGAGGAATCATTTCTTGACAAAGGTCAAGCAATACATCTAGGGTGACCCAGACTTGTTCAGTGTGGGAGCAAATCAACTAATCAGACACTGCATCCTTGAATCAGAAATCCCAGCAGTGTTGGAACTTGCACATGCATCTGCTTATGGTGGCCATTTTGGTGGCCAGAAAACAGGGCATCAGATTTTCGGGCTATTTTGGCCTACTATTTTTAAGGATGCCTATGAGTTTGCTAGGACATGCACAAATTGCCAAAAGATGGGCAGCATCACTAAGAGGAATGAGTTGCCCATGCAGCCAATCCTTGTTGTTGATATTTTTGACGTATAGGGGATTGACTTTATGGGCCCATTCCCAAATTCATTTAGCAATTTGTATATATTGGTGGCAGTTGACTATGTGTCAAAGTGGGTTGAAGCAATTGCCACCAAAACAAATGACCATAGCATGGTTTGCAAATTTGTGCAATCAAACATTTTTTCAAGATTTGGGCTTCCCCGTGTGATCATAAGTGATGGGGGATCTCATTTTAAGAATTTTCATTTTGGCAACCTACTGAAACGCTATGGTGTAGACCATCGGATTTCCACTCCATACCACCCACAAAAAAGTAGGCAAGTGGAGTTGTCCAATAGGAAAATCAAAGAAATTTTGCAGAAAATAGTACGGGCTGACCTCAAGGATTGGTCAAACAAACTGAATGATTTCTTGTGGGCATACCGTACTGCTTACAAAACACCTATTAACACTACACCATACCGGTTGGTTTACGAGAAGGGATGTCATTTACATGTGGAGTTAGCTCATCGAGCATTATGGGCTATTAAAAATGTTAATCTTGATTATGATACTACATGTAAGCAAAGACAATTGTGCTTGAGTGAGTTGGAAGAATTAAGGGATGAAGCATACAAGAGTGCCTCTTGTATAAGGATAAGATGAAAAAGGTCCATGATGCAAAGATCCGGTTGAAAACATTTGCAGTGGGACAAAAGGTATGGTTATTCAACTCAAGGTTAAAGCTCTTCCCTTGCAAACTGAAGAGCAAGTGGACAGGCCCCTACATGGTTACCAAAGTGGGTCACTCTCGGGATATTGAAATTGAGGACTTTGACAATCATTTGAGACACACGGTGAATGGTCATTGTCTAAAGCCATACTTAGAGCCCAATGACATCAATGGTCCGGTTAAGCAAGCTGAGGCATTGGTTGTGAGCACTCTAGATGAGGGAGACACGTAAGTAGCATCAGGTACACTGCGTCTAGCTGAATACGTTAAACTTAGCGCTCTTAGAAGGCAGCCTAAGGTTAGTCTGTTTATTTTCATGTCTAGTTAAATGAACGTTGTGGGTGTGTTGCCTAAAAAACCCTCACGAGACTAAACTCGTCCTCTCAGGCTACTGAGGGGTTTAAAAGGCTTGATGCATACGCTAAATGCATTCATGATTCCTACAAAAGTGAGTTAGGACTTTACTGCTTTGTCTTATTTGGTTTGTGTGCAATTGGCCAAGTGTGGGGAAGTCTTTGAGGAATCTTGGCTCGTATAAGTGCAATTGAGGGTAATGCACAACTTCCTGGGGGTAGGGCACCAAGTGTAGAGTTGTGTAAATTTGGTGTAAATTTTAATGTTTTAGGTATGTTTTTGTAGTTTTTCTAAAGTTCTGTAGGTTTTCGTGTCGATTTTGGAAAGCAAAATGATGAGAAATAACGTTCTAGGTATGTATGAACATAATTTAGTGGTTGGAACGGGTTTTAGAAGAAGTTGGGAAAACAAGTTTAGAGGGCCAACATTTTTCTAAGTATAAAAAATGGCTAAAACTTTCTGTCAACACAAGTCTCTCGCGGTACGCGAGGTTCCCAGCTCCGTTTCTCACGGTACGCGAGGGATGGAGTTTACCGGTAAAATTTTTTGACTCCCTCGCGGTACGCGAGGATGTCAACCCACTTCTTTGCGATACGTGAAAAAAAAACCATAAAAAAAACTTCTTTTGAGTGGTGTTTAGTATGTAGGGTCTTTTAGTTTTTATCGAGTCTGTATTTTGAGTCGGTTGAAGCTGTTTGGGTTGTTTGAGCTTAAATTACAAGTTTAGGTCTCCCGTTCGTACTCAATCTCCATTCGGGCAGGGATGATTTCAGATTTATACTTTTGTAACAGGTAACTCAACAACAGATTTAGTAAGGCCGCGAATGAAATGCTATACGACCTGAGGACCCTTCAACTTAATTCAAGGGAGTTCATTTTATCTTTTGTTTATTTTATTTGCCTCTTGGGGGCAATGTAGAGTTTAAATGTGGCGAGTGAGATTGTAGTCTAGGTCAAAAGATCAAGTCTGTATAGTCATAAAGTCAAAAATTCAATTTTTTTGTAAATTTTCAAAAATGTTCGTGGATTAGAATTTTTGCAATTACATGGAAGATGATAGGTAGAATTGGAACTGTGCTTGTGGAGTGTAATTGAATAATAAATAATAGAGAGCGCGTCTGATTTGTAATGTTTTGGTAGGCCCAACCGACTCTAATAGCTTAAAAATCTTGATAGTGTATCTAGGCTTAATTGGATAATTAATTCAGGATATCTTGTGGGTTCTCATCTTAGGGATGTTGGTAAGGTTGAAACTGTCAATATAGGGTGATAGGTACAACTATAAGCAAGAAATTATAAGTTTTTGAAATTATTTGGCACACTGCTTCCTTTTAATGAGAATAAATCCAAAAGTTGGTGGCTCCCGCATTCCATAATCCACCATTGCATGAGCTTAATTAATTAAATTGAGAGTTTGAGTTTGCCTACGTGTTACCCACCGGGTTACAAGCTTGGTTGAAACGCCCATGGGCAGACTCTTGTGATCAATCATAGATGACTAAGTTTGACTTATGTGTTACCTTCAGGGATGGCAACCTGGTCGAAACGCCTCTAAGTTGAACCTTATGCTATTCATTGCTTAAAAACTGAAACCTATGTGTTACCCTCCGGTATAGTGACTTGGTTGAATCACTAATGGTTAAGGTTTAATCATATGTTAATAAAAGCTCACATCAGTCATCCATCGATCCATTATCCATCCATAATTTTTAAAACTTCTAAATTCTTGTGTATAGTGGTGGGAAATCTATACGGTTTAACCCGGACCTAAACATGACCTTGAGATTGGATTAGACAGAACTGTAGCTTTCTAAGCGTGAGACCCATAGATAGACTGTTGGTGTGGTAATATTTAGAATAATAGATCACAGAATTGGGGGCTTGATGAGTCGGTGGCTGGGTTAAATCGGATCGAAATACTGATTGTTATAGTTAACGTGTTAGTATATTTAAGCTGTTAAATGAATGAGTTTGTGTAAGCCAATTTACAATTATGATTCCATTGCATAATTCTTTTTCGGGACGCAAAAGAGTAAGTGTGGGGATGTGATGTAGTGTCAAATAACCCAGTTAATGTGTCTAATTGTATTCGTTTTAGTTGTTTTAGCTTGTAGCTTTGTATGGTTTTATGGGTGTTTGGTATGTGTGTGCCTCCCACGTATTTGTGCTAAATGAGCGGGAAACGAGGACTAATCAAGTGGATACAAAGCACGGGAAGAATCAAAGCCCAAAAGAAGAAAACATTGAATTTCGGCTCTTCGCGGTACGCGAAGAGGTTGGAGTACTTCCTCGTGGTACGCGAGATCCTGGATATCCAATTCTGGGCGCCCGACTATTTTGTACCTCGCGGGACCTGCTTGCTTTTTATCGCGGTGCATGTCACACCCCATCGATGACGGAAACGTCAGGGCGGGACATAGAGACTGTTCATGAGCACATGGTTGACTATGTTGTAATATATTAAATCATCACATTTCATTTCATAAAACAAACCAAACAGAATCCAACAATATAAATAAAATTTAAATACATAATAAGTTTCTTTATTAATTAACTAGGTCCACAACTTAAGTGTAGCAAACTGGATCAACTCAATTGTTCGTATCTAAAACCTGATAAAATCAAGGTCAACTAAAAAGTTGGTGAGCATACATAGGTTTTGACTCAAAATAGTATCATTGTGTTGTGTGTATACAATCCATACATATCATGGTTAATAAGACAATTATGGAGAGTTACTATTGTGAAACCAAGTTGTACAATCAAACCTTTGTAACTAGCATGAAAATAACCAAATTGTGTTGTCGGCAACAATCACCCTAACTGGGTGGGTTTGTCAGACTCAATAGATATATCATTGTTAACCGTCGGCTTGTGTAGTTAATGATTGCACATGTAAATTGCACACAAAATTGTAGTTTGCACACCTAGTACTCAAGCATAAGGCTCAAATTGCACATATGAATGTCAGGTGGAATTGTATTGTGTAGTTTGTAAACACTGTATAATGGTACTCATATTCCACCCACAAAATGTAAATAGTGTAAAAGGGGCTATGTAAACTCACTTGCATCAAAGATGTAGATAGCACAAGAGAATAGGAAGCAAAGTGATCCTTGTAACTCACAAAATTAACCTAGAGTGGAAGTGTATGAATTTGAATTAACATTATACATTATGTCTAAAGTAGATTCTAGGGTTTCAATGGTAGTGAGTGTGAGGTCTTGTACAAAGAGTTAGTGCCATATCTTGTAGGAAATGTGTATTTGTTTGTGTTTGTATTTGAATAAGAATTTCAATGAAAATGTAAGTTCAAAGTATATGATAATTGTCTTAGGGTTTAAATAATTTTAAATAAATAAATTATCTTTTATTTATTTATTTTAATATTATAATAGTGTGTCAAAAAGTAGTGTAAATATATATTAGTGCATGTATAAGAATTTATATTAAATAAAATTTTAATCCCTAAATAGGTTATTAATGTAAAAGAACATTGATTTAGATAAACAAATTCAGTTTTATTTATTTAAAATGATGTGTTCAAAAACAATATGAAGATGTAAATATGTGCATATTAATATATATTTAGAAAGGTTTTATATTTTTTTTAATAGGGTTTTAAACCCTAATATATGAAATTTAATAGAAAAAAATGATTTATAAAATTTGTTTTATTAAACTCTTTTACAAAAATAGTAATGGATTTATAAAAATCTTAAAACAATTTATCGAATAGGTGTTTTCAAATGCATTGTTTAATAATTTAATTCAAGATAAATTTTTAAATGGCTTTTATATAAGAAAATAATGAGATTTAACAGATTTAATTTGAAATATAGTTATTTTATATTAGGAATATGTTATTTATTGTACTAATCTGATTCAAATGGTATTGGGTTTATAAAATATTTTTTTTTGTAAATTAATTGCTGTTAAACGATTTAAAAAAAATAACACACCACCCGGCTCGAACCCGGGTGGTTTCGGTGGCTGTGTTACGCTCTACCGCTGGACCAGGGGTCCAACCCAAGTGATGGAACCGGCTTGAAAAACATTTAATAAGTATTTGAAAGGGGGGTCGGGTTCAGGGTAGGTTCGCGCGCAAAAAAGGTCGGACCGGTGGTTTCACTGGTCATCTATGGATTCCATTTAGTTAAATAGGTTAAATGGATGGAATCCAAATTTCCCAAATCAAACCCGTATGAACATGGTTTGATTTCATAAGAAATTGTGTTCAGTGCCCTCTGTCGTACGAGATTGACAGAGGGCTTTTGCTCCTTACGAGATTACGAAGCTAGGGATACCGAGCTTACCCGATTTGGTTGAGTTTTGAAGGATGTCGGCTAGGAAGTCAGACCCGTAAGATGTTGGTGCTCGATCGAAGTCCCGGGGAGAAACGAGACGTGAATTAGAGTTCAAAGAGTTTGAAATGGGTTCTGCGAAGGTGATGGAGTATATTAATTTGTTCAATAACCCTTTAATTACATGATTTGCTTAGGTTTGGAAGGTGACAGCCGCAATAATGAATTACGCGTTGATTAGATCAATTAGGGTTGAATTGGGTCATGATTTAGGACTGTGTTCATGCGAGGATCATTTGCGCCTGATTTGGGGATAATAACGCATACAATTTCTCTGTTTTGGAAATGATTTGCCCTCGGTTTGACCGTAAATGGTCAAATGTGTTTGAATTTCGGGTTTTGCCGCTGGTTTGCACAGATTGAATCCTTTGTTGGGTCTGGGGTGGGTCTAAAATCGATTTCGTACAAATGGGAAGTCCACAACAATGGGTTTGGCTATTTATATTGCTGGAATTCTTCGATTTGGGCCTGTTGGACTTTCAAAAGACAACATGAGTCAAATTTTGTGGGTGGAGTCAAGATTGAGATGCAAGGGCTCAAGTTTAAAGTCAAAGGGTTCAAATTGAGGTGTAGCGGTTCAAGTTGAGAGTCCAATCGTTTAAGGGGAGGGGGTTCAAACCAATATATATATATATATATATATATATATATATATATATATATATATATATATATGAATAAAATTTAAAGGTACTTGAATCCTTTAAATTAGAATTTGTTCAGATTGAAATGTATGTTTATGTACTTGTAACCCTAGAATTGTATTAGATGAAACCTCGGGATGTAATGTTTGCACAAAGTATTACAGTATAATTAATATTGAATTATTGTTTATTGTACCAACAATTTTTGGAAAATTTCATAAATGTTACAGTATCCCCATGTTGAGGGAATTTCGTTCCGAAATTCAACTAGTTGAGGCTAACTGAATCATCTAAGAGGTGTGCGTATTTGAGCTTTATTCGATCCTCATGTTCCCAAGTAAACTCTGGGTCTCGTTTGGATCCTCAATGAACTTTGAAAAATTGGTCGAGGGGTATGATTGATAACAAGATTCAAGTCTATTTCTCAAAGTTAGGCATGAATGATGATAGTGGATTTAGTATAAGAGAATTAAGGAGAAAAAACCGTCGGAAGAATATTTTGGACTCCAAAGATGAAATGTATCCCTTGAAATGAGAACGATGAGAATTTGATGATCAAAACTTGTTTAGGAAGTAGTCTAATATGTTCAAGATACGTTACTGGTCAAGAGATTTCATAAACATTGGTCAAGGTCAAAATAACATAAAACTTCACATGACACGAACAACGCTTCTTCTGACAATATGACAGGAACACTTATATATAGGAAGTACCAGCGGCATATCCACCATTAGTTTTGTTACTATATATCACGATAGGTTTTATGTCATAACACACAACATAATTCACTATGTTTTCCATTCGCTGATTTTTATAATTACGTGTGCACACGTAATTACTCGAATCATTGCATGGTCTGTATAGACCCTTCCGTTGTGTGCGGTTCATGAGGGGGGGGGGGTACTAAATTACCTAGTTCATCTACATTGTTTTCATGTATAAGCTGCTAATAAAATAACTGTGTCCCTAGATAGTAAGGTCACTCAGAAAATTAAAGAGTAATAATGTAGTATTACTTAAAGCTCCATAACTTACTCATGTTTGAACAAGAATACGTCAAACCCCGAGTAGTTTCAAAGTGTTACAGCTTCCTCATGTTTAAACAAGAATACGTCAAACCCCGAGTAGCTTCAAAGTGTTATAGCTTTCAACTTTAGTGAATAAAGTGTATGATCATGCCTTGCGTATAATGTGATAAGTCCTTGCAACAATTGTAAACAATTTAGTTCCGCGTATAATGTAAACACTCAAGTTTCATGTATGATCTAGTGTTATGCACATTGTAGGCAATTAGGTTTCATGTATAATGTGAATAGTGTAGTACCATGTATATAGTAAACAAATGGGTTTTATGTATAAGGTGAACAATCTAGTATATATGTATTTTGTAAACAAACAAGTTTTCATGTATAGTGTAAGCAATTAAGTATCATGTGTATCGTGAACAACTAAGTTTCATGTAGCATGTAATCCATCTTATATCATGTATATTGTGAATCAACTAAGTTTCATGTATCATGTGATCAATCGTATATCATGTATATTGTGAATGAACTAAGTGTTATGTACTATGTGGTCAATCCAGTATCATGTATATTACAAACAACATGTTTTATGTGCTCAATCTGGCATTATGTATATTGCAAACAACTAAGTTTTATGTGACCAATCTAGTATTGTGTATCTTGTGATTGTTCATACGTAAGTTATTGAATCTCATGAGTGACGCATACAAACGAATTTTGTAGTTGATCGAGTGTTGCGGACAAGTGTGTTGTTTTGGTGTTCATGTATAATATGGGTAGTTGGGTTTTAGCTGTTTAGATCTCGTTGAGGTTTATAGGGAGTAATGTCTACGCGAAATGATCCATCTCTTTGAATTGGCAAGTGCACTCATATATTACCGAAGGTGCAAGATAACGAGGATGTTCTGAAAATATTCTGAGTAATGTGCTTACGAATAACTGACTTTGTTTGTAAATAAATACGTAATTGTAATTTATTCTTGTTTGTAGGTAAATACGATGGTGAAACCAATGCGTCGAATAATCTAAATAAATGGATAATTTATAGGAAAACCTTTTTATTAACTTTCAATTATTATAAAGGGAATGTTTCAAAGGAAAGATAATGACTAGATTATTTAGTAATTAAGCCAAGGTTTGTTAATAATTAACTTTAATGAAACAAAAGTCATAATTTATTTAAACAATGTTTTATAAAGCGAGTCGTATTTAAATTTTCTTATAAGGTAAAAAGGTTTGTTGGAAATTTATATGTTAATTAATATTTATAAACTGAGGGCTTGATAGATGCTTTGCTTGAGCAAAATAACGATGTTGTTTAAATAAATGAAATGATTAGTTTGCAAGGGAGGCTTAGGAACGCCTACTAATTTTCAATGAATAAGAAAGTGATGTTTGAGTGATCTTAATGAAAATATGACGGTAATATTAAATCAACGAGTAATGGCATTAAGTTATAAAATAAAAATTAGCATTAAATGATAAAATGTCAAAAGCTTAATTCAAACATAAGGTAGCGGTTTCAAACGGGAATTTAAAGGCAAAAAGCAGAACAATCCAGCTAACGTCTCAGATAGCTCTCAAGGAGGAAACATATGAGCACCAAACGAACATTGCTATGGTCACTCGGATGGCAAACTGGGCCTCAGCTTTAGCTGCTTTCGTGCGTGCATCAAGTATCTCCCTGTCTTCTTCCAGGCTTGAAATTTACTCCTCTTGGCACCACACTTGATCCACCAGGCTGTCAATTCTCTGGCCTAGCAGATCGTGTCTTATCCTGTGCTCCATCCCTTGTCTCACAAACTCTAAGGTTCTCACGTATTGGTGGATGACATCAAATGGGACTCCCATAGCACTTGTGGGTGACATGGTTTGCCTTGCCCTTGGGTCAGGGTGATATGGGTCGGGTTCTAGGTAGGGGTCTCTCATAAGGGGTGGTAACTGGTTGTGTAAATACGGGTTTCTTAATGGAGGTGATCCAGATGTTCGAAGTCTTGGTCCTGTGTTCCTGATCCAATCTGCCCTTATGTCAAACATTGATCTAGCAGCTTGGGGTGTTGGTGACCGATAGTCTGGTGATCCAATGTTTTCTTCTTGACTCTGCCCAGGGATAGTATACCGGGGAGGGAGGAGAGTAGGAGTCCATGTCTAGCAGAAAAAGGGAGAAGATTGTAAGCGGTATAAAAAAAATACTAAGTGTTAAATATAGGAGTTCTCATGAATTTAGAGTTTGACTAGTCATGACACCGAGTTTTCACAATAGTATTTTAGGAGTAACACTTGACCTATAAGTAGTGTACCCATGAAGAGAATTCCTAGGAAAGAGGGGTGGGTCACAAATGACACACTTAAGTACCCGGTCCTTCCTTAGTCAGAATCCCTCGTGGGTCTACACACTCTTCTAGCCATTATGTACTAATAACACTATCATTTGGGCTCATGGTCATGATGAGAATTATTATGGACTAGGCTTTAAGGCCCAAAGGTGAGGTTTATTTACTCCATCATGCTTCCTATTCTTGGAGGGTAAGTGGGCTCCTTGTTTTCTTATTAATGGGCATTAGGTCCAATGGTTTAAGTTTTGTCCACAAAAGATGATGGGCACATAGTGTGTAAGGATAAGAGTGTATAAAGACTTAGGTATAAGTGTGTGGTAAAACTTGGGATAACACTTAATGGAATCAAATAGGTAGTATGTATATAGCAAAGTTTATAAGCACATGAGTTATCAAGTATTGTAGTACATAGACTATCATGTATTGTATCATGCGATGAAATACTTAGCATAATATGTAAGGTAATCACACAAAGTATTAAACATGTAGCATTTAGTAATGTGGCAAATACCATGTAACATAGAGCATGGCATAAGATGGGTGTCTTAAGTTTATAGTCTAGGTCATGTGTGTCTAATAACCTAATTCCCTATAACCAAGGCTCTGATACCAATCTGTCATACCCCAACCGACGGCGGAACCGTCGGGGCGCGGGACATGGAGACTGTTTATGAGTACATGGTTGACTACGTTGTAATATATTAAATCATCACATTTCATTCCATAAAACAAACCAAACAGAATCCAACAATATACATAAAATTCAAATACATAATAAGTTTCTTTATTGATTAACTAGGTCCACAACTTAAGTGTAGCAAACTGGATCAACTCAATTGTTCGTACCTAAAACATGATAAAATAAGGTCAACTAAAAAGTTGCTGAGTATACATAGGTTTTGACTCTAAATAGTATCATTGTGTTATGTGTATACAATCCATACATATCATAGTTAATAAGGCAATTATGGAGAGTTACTATTGTGAAACCAAGTTGTACAATCAAACCTTTGTAACTAGCATGCAAATAACCAAATTATGTTGTCGGCAACAATCACCCTAACTGGGTGGGTTTGTCAGACTCAATAGATCTATCATTATTAACTGTCGTCTTGTGTAGTTAATGATTGCACATGTAAATTACACACAAAATTGTAGTTTGCACACCTAGTACTCAAGCATAAGGGTCAAATTGCACACATGAATGTAGGGTGGAATTGTATTGTGTAGTTTCTAAATATTGTATAATCGTACTCATGTTCCACACCAAAAATGTAAATAGTGTAAAAGGGGCTATGTAAACTCACTTGTATCAAAGATGTAGATAACACGAGAGAATAGGTAGCAAAGTGATCCTTATAACTCACAAAGTTAACCTAGAGTGGAAGTGTATGAATTTGAATTAACATTGTGCATTATGTCTAAAGTAGAGTCTAGGGTTTCAATAGGAGTGAGTGTGGGGTCTTGTACAAAGAGTTGGTGCCATATCTTGTCGGAAATGTGTATTTGTTTGTGTTTGTATTTGAATAAGAATTTCAATGAAAATGTAAGTTTAGAGTATATGATAATTGTCTTAGGGTTTAAATAATTTTAAGACTAAATTACAATTTTTGTCCTTTATGTTTGTCAAAATTATGAAATGGGTGGTTTAAAGTTTCGACTTTCACTTATTGTCCTTTATTTGTAAAAATATTTACGAATTTTGTACTTTCCACTAACATCAGTTAAGTTTTTCAGTTAAGTCCCCTCATGTAAAAAGACTAAAATGCCCTCATGTGCAAATAAAGGAAAATAAGTGAAAGTCAAAACTTTAAAGTACCCATTCCATAATTTTGACAAATATAAAGGACAAAAATTATAATTTAGTCTAGTTTTAAATAAATAAATTCTCTTTTATTTATTTATTTTAATATTATAATAGTGTGTCAAAAACTAGTGTAAATATATATTAGTGCATATATAAGAATTTATACTAAATAGAATTTTAAACCCTAAATAAATTAATAATGTAAAAGAACATTGATTTAGATAAATAAATTCATTTTTATTTATTTAAAATGATGTGTTCAAAAACAATATGAAGATGTAAATATGTGCATATTAATATATATTTAGAAAGGTTTTATTTGTTTTAAATAGGGTTTTAAACCCTAATATATGAAATTTAATAGAAAAAAAATGATTTATAAAATTTGTTTTTTGAAACTCTTTTACAAAAATAGTAATGGATTTATAAAAATCTTAACACAATTTATCGAATAGGTGTTTTGAAATGCATTGTTTAATAATTTAATTCGAGATAATTTTTTAAATGGTTTTTATATAAGAAAATAATGATATTTAACAATTTTAATTTGAAATATAGTTATTTTATATTAGGAATATGTTATTTATTGTACTAATCTGATTCAAATGGTATTGGGTTGATAAAATAATTTTTTTTGTAAATTAATTGCGGTTAAAACGATTTAAAAAAATAACACACCACCCGGCTCGAACCCGGGTGGTTTCGGTGTCTGTGTTATGCTCTACCGCCGGACCACGGGTCCAACCAAAGTGATGGAACCAGCTTTAAAAACATTTAACTAGTATTTGAAAGGGGGGCCGGGTTCAGGGTAGGTTCACGCGCAAAAAAGTTCGGACTTGTGGGTTTCGAACCCACGCCACCGGGTCCGATGGCGAAATGACTTAATCAGTCGGACCGATGGTTTCGCTGGTCATCTATGGATTCCATTTAGTTAAATAGGTTAAATGCATGGAATCCAAATTTCCCAAATCAAACCAGTATGAACATGGTTTGATTTCATAAGAAATTGTGTTCGATGTCCTCTGTCGTATGAGATTGACATAGGGCTTTTGCTCCTTATGAGATTACGAAGCTAGGGACACCGAACTTACACGATTTGGTTGAGTTTTGAAGGCTGTTGGCTAGGATGTCAAACCCGTAAGATGTTGGTGCTCGATCGAAGTCCTGGGGAGAAACGAGACGTGAATAAGAGTTCAGAGAGTTTGAAATGGGTTCTGCGAAGGTGAGGGAGTATACAGCCGCAAGTTTGCACAGATTGAATCCTTTGTTGAGTCTGAGGTTGAGTCTGGGGGGGTATTAAAAACAATATATATATATATATATAAATATATATATATATATATATATATATATATATATATATATATATATATATATGAATAAAATTGAAAGGTACTTGAATCCTTTAAATTAGAATTTGTTCAGATTGAAATGTATGTTTATGTACTTGTAACCCTAGAATTGTATTAAATGAAACCTCGGGATGTAATGTTTGCACAAAGTATTACACTACAATTGATATTGAATTATTGTTTATTGTACCAACAATTATATGGAAAATTTCAGAAATGTTACAGTACGTGAGAGATGGTTTTTACAGGAAAATTAACCTAATTTAGGTTTTAAGGATTCTCAGCCCCTATACCATTGTATCTTCGATTCCAGCCGTTCCAGAGCTCCAAGAAGGCTATTTCCGTTGTTCTAGAGTCGATTGTTCATAGAGTTTGATGATTGTAACTTCCATTACATTTGTTTTGATCACTGTGATGAGTATGAGTAGCTAAATCACCCGTGATCTTCTCCGGGTGTAGGGTTTTGCGTTTACACTTGTGTTTTCTGGAATATTTAGACACGGTTTGTAATCTTGATTGGCATCTTAAGCCATATGATTTCATTTATCGATTGAATGCTTTAAACTATTTTGGTTGATTTAGAATTGTTGTTCAAGTCTCATCATTCTCAGGTTTCGAATTATTGTGGGGATTGGATGATAGTTGGTTAATCTAAATTGGTTATGCAAGAATAGGTTTTCTTTACAACTCTTTCTTCCATTTTCACTGAATTCAATTGAACCATGTGCGATTATTTCTATGTGCTTGCTTGCTAGATAGACTAGGATTAACTTGGGCTTGCAAACCTGAACCGCGGAGAGGATTACCTTTCTCATTATTATCTAAAACCAATTTAAATTAGTATTTACTATTTTCTGTTTTTAAATATTTGTAACAAAGTGAAACTTTTCACAAACTCCTCGTGGATATGATACTCTGCTTACCCTTACTAGTTAAGGTATTTAAGAATTGTTTTTGACTGACCAAATGACATCGATCAACATCCTCCAGGATCCATCCGATTTTTTGACCATGACAGGATTGGCAATCCATGTTTGGTACTTAGCCTCCCTGAGGATGTCTGCTCGTACAAGGTTTGTTACCTCCGCTTTAATCGCCTTTGCCTTATCCGGGGCTAAACCTCTCTTCTTTTGGGCGACAGGGGGAGTTCCTTTGGGGATGTTGTAGCTAGAGGGAGATCTCACCACCAGGAACGTTAGCTCTTCGGTTCGGCCTCCTCGCCCTCTGCCTAACGTTATCTTTAGATCTACTTCTCCAACGGGTAGGACCTTTTCTCCAGAGAAGCCGACTAGGGGGATGTCTGAGCTTCTTAGCCTTTTCTTTACCTTTACTCCCATCTCCAAAAACAATGCTCGTAGATGATTTCTGAGGCGCTGCCTCTATCAATGTAGACTCTCCTGACCTCCTGCTTCTCGGCTTGGGCCCTTATGACCATGGGAGAGGAAGAATGTTCCCCCCTCCGGAGGGGAGGGAAGTCGATTCTTTGTCGAGTGCACCAATCTTTCGGTTCTCTCTAGGCGCGCGTTCTCAAGACACTAATCATGTATATTGTTTTTTCTCCGGCTAGCTTGTCTTCTTTACCTCCTCCCTGCTTCCTTTTATCCCGAATATTTTGAGAAGGTGAGCCAGCTCTCCTGACTTTACGACATCCTCGATTTGCTTCTTCAGGTGGAAGCAATCATTTGTGTGGTGACCTTTGTCACCGTGGAAAGCACAATATTTGGACTGATCCTTTCCTTGCCTAGCCATTGGCATTGGAGGTTTAAAAGTGAAGCGGGCGTCCTCAGTGGCTAAGATCTCTCTGGGGTCTTTGTTAGTTCTGTGAACTGGATTCCTCGTTGGAGATGTACTCTCCTACGTCATCAGAAATAGAGCTCTAAACGAGCCGAGTTCGAGGTTAGGTGGGCTCGGGCTCGGTTCGACTCGTTTACACCGTAGGCTAAACCGAAAATCAATTTAAAATAATTTGGTTTTTTAGCTTGTGTATATGTATATATGACAGGCCTGAGAGAACCGCAAGTTCTTTTAACGTAAAAATATAGCAATTCAAGATATATTTTTTGTATGTAACATACTCATTGTACAAATTTTAATTCATAAAATACAAGTCATTGTCTTTTACCTTTCTGTGCTATCATGCCAATGTACAACATATGATGCGTATGATACAACACCTTATGTTCGCAGATTCTTGAAGATCTGAATTTGGTACTAGGCATCCAGAGGAAATTCAGCTACTTACATACCATTCCAGGTTTTTTCTCTAATCTCTGTTCAGAGGTCGTTCTCTACTTCACAACAAACGTACAACCCACAGAAGCACAAAAGCACTACTGGATCGGATGAAGCCCAACAACAAGTCGAGCCAAAAGTCAACGTCCATGGAGAAAGTCAACCTAATAAGGGTCCGATTTGGTCATTTGGCCCGGGTTACATAAGCCAAGAAAGTATGCGGGTCGGATCCCACGACCCACCATTTTGGCCCATTCCACCCCTCTTGCCCTACAACTTTGGATCTCATGATTACCATTTTTGTAATCAATCATTAAGGGATAAGATATCTAGGGTCGAAAATCCAGATCAAGAAGCGGAAAGGAAGCCCATACGCTTGAACCCTCGTCAGAGTTCATTATGGAATTAGGATTTGAGCCCAAGAGGGTAGCTCAGGAAAATGATGTAAAATCTCAATTAAATTAATAAGAATATTTTCGTATTTATTTGGATTTAATTTTATTCGTATTTATTTCAATGTTTGTTATTTTAAAGAAAATGAATAAGCTTTTACATGTGTTATTGGGAGAGAGACGATTGAATCATAGGAAAGAGAATTATAGAATAAATAATTCGTAAAAAACAATAAAAACAAATCTATAAATAATATAAATTAAATATTTTTTTAAAACGTATAATATCAAAAATAACATCATTGCACATATTTAAATTGTAAAAACTAAAAGAAATGTATCTGTACAATCATTAGCATAAAGAGTGTTACACAAACCATATATATGAGTATATCCACCGGTTTTTGGATTTCCTAGTCAACACGATTGATTGGTCAAGGAGCCATGTTGTGTCTCTAACCCATGATCTTGATGATGCACTGGATTTTGAGGAACTTCAAGTGGATTTAGTTACAAATTAAGTCAAATATAACATAATATAGATCATGATCCAAAGTAGTCTTGGAAGGAAATGAAATTTGTTCTATCCAAAGTAGTCATGGAAGGAAATGAAATTTGTTCTAGGAATGGCTCAACATGAAAATCTACAATACCAATAGAAAAGCTAGGTCAATAACAACGCACGATTCAACAAGAAAAGATCGGGTAAAATGCATGCATTGCAATACCACACTTTCCTTCTGTCTCTTTTATTTTTCATTCCATTCTTATGTAGCCTTTTCAACAACTCCTAACAAGCTAATAATTCTTGTCATCTTCGTTCCATATCCAACCACAACAACACCATGTGGAACAGATTTGGACCACGGTGTACTTGTGGTTGAATAAGGGACGAATATGACGAGAATGATTGGGTTGTTAGGAACTCATGGAGTGCAGAATGGGTGAAAAAGACTACATAAGAATGGAACGGAATGTTACAAAGAGGGAAGGAAAGTGTGGTATTACAATGCAAGCATTTTAGCCGATCAAGAATTGTCGTCCATCAACACCAACCCAAATCATACCTGAAATGGTTTTGATTAGAACTACACTTGCCCTCAAAGCAACGGATGTTGTTATATTTAAAACTACTAGGGATCTGGCTGCTTCCTCTTGGAAGGTGCCTCACGTTGTAATAAACTCCACAATTACCGCCCACATGATTATACCGGTTGCAATTCTTGTAGCCACACCTCCTCAAAGGTAATAAAACCACCATTAACTTTATTTTTACTACTAAAGAGTAAAATGATAATGTTTTAGAATACAACCTTTCAAATCTTTTTGTTAAGAAAAAAATAATTTTTATATATTATTTATACCAACAACTAAGTCTAGTATAAAAAGTGTTTTGGCCCACGACTATAATGGATCTTACATTTTGTATAAGTGAGATAGAAGTAAAGACCAACCCATTGAAATTAATGCATTGAAGCGTATTCTTGCTATACCAACAACTAAGCTAATAATAGGGACCATGCTTGAGAAGAGGTAAGCCCACCGAACACTTGTTACATGATTTGTAATTGGCTCAAATTTAAAAGCGATTTATCATGAGATGCTTACTAATTTGCATTGATTTCTGTACTCATTTCAACAAGAGTCATGTTTATGTTTCATCTTTCATCTTTCTTTCTTTTAAAAGAACTCCAATCCATCTCCGATCGATAGAATTTGTGATGTGTTTGGTTTCAAAATTTGGAAATATGGGAATGGGAATGGGAATGGGTTTTTACCAAAACCCAACTAGAGAAGTGCACTTGAAGAGGTTGTTTACAATAACGAAAGCATATATGATGATGAAGTTGCCAAGCATGGAATAGTGATAATCCGATTCAATATATAAACTAAATAACGTTTTCAAAATAATGGTATCTATTTATTTTGTTGTCAATTACACCTAGCTATGTGCTCTAAGGGCCAAAAGCGAACTCTAAAATTTGTGGCATTTTACCAAAGAAATTAGTTATGTTACTTACAAACCTAACATATCAAGATATTATAATCGTTTTAATGCAACAAGTAATCTTAAACAATGGTTACTAGAACATGATATTGGCCCCTACTTTGTTCAACATTTGTCATAGCGTGTTCAATGTATTTAAAAATGAAAATGACAATATAGAGCTTAAAAGAGCCATTATCAAGAAGATAAGGGAAAAGTCAAAATCATGTATTTATTGTAGATCATTCTAAGGGTATGAGTTTTGTACACACGACCATTTTTGAAATATAATGGAGTGTTTAATAGTTGAGCTACGATATATATGTGAAAAGTTAAGGATTATATAACATATATTAAACATTAACTTACATCATCTTCTTCCCAAATTTCTATGTCGCCGAGAAAAAACAGAATTCCAAAAAACTGACTTTGAACACGAGTAATTAAACCATATACGTACATAAAAGAAAATGGGTAGCTTGGTTACCTTTAGGCTGGACAGAAAGATCTTGGAGGGAAGCAATTCAAGCCGAATGCTAAGAAAATCGGTTCAAGCTGAAACAAGGGCAACGATACGGCTTCATAAAATCAACCACCCTTTCCACAATTTTCACAAAATCATCCTCAATTCTTGCAATTTTCACAATTTTTGATTCAACTTTCATACAATAAATTCCGTCTCCCACAAGTTCAACCTAACTTTGATCCTACGTCAACCCCAAATCCAACAATCCGATGAGTCGAGCGACGAAACACAACGAAGATTCCAATGAGCAACTGGAAGAAATCACCCCCTCCGACGCATACATCTACCAGGAAGAAGAAAAAATCATAGAACGAAAAAGAAGAAGAGGCGTTGGCCAGGGCTTGATCGATGTTTCAGAAGAGAAGAAATCGCCACCCTCCAACAAATACATCTACTAGGAAGAAGGAAAAACCATGGAATCACCAAAGATCTAAGTCATTTTGGAAGCGGATCCTTGTACATTTTGAAACACAATATGGGAGTGTCGATCGGACTGTCCATCAACATACTTCAAAATAGAAGGATATGAACAGAAAGATCAACAAGTTCAACTTTGCCTTCAACAACAACTTCAATGCTGTCTACAACAATAAGCTAGTGAATCATCGAAGCAGTCAATCAGACAAAGATATATTGTAGGTGATAATTACTGAGTATTGAAAACTTTATATAATTAAATCCTTTTGTCACCAAGTTCCTAAAGATCATCCGAGATGGAATGTCGTCCCTCTCATGGGTGGCCAGTTTCTTCACCAAAAGTATGTCCAGTCATATAAAAGAACAAGACATCTGATTCAAACATGTACACAACCTCTTCAGATGCCCAATTTCTCATTTACGTCAATGAAGATGATGTGGAGTTTCACTATGAAGAACCGCAAAGAACTTAACGAAAACAGATGAAACCGACATCATCATCAGAACAAAAGGAATTGTTTAAGATCGAAAATGAATTTAACAGTTTTAGCAAAGATTATAATGAGTCCAAAAAAGGATATTGAGCAGGGAAGTTGTGTCTCATGGAGGAGGTAAACGAAAAGAAAACACTCATCGAATGAGTTGCAACAAAAATGAATGGATAAAGATATGCAAATATTCCTACCATTGCATGATAATTGGACCGACCCGGTGCACCACTCTAAGTCGAAGTTCGACAATCGTCCTCACCCCCTGTAAAATCACAATTCACAATCGATAATCGTTTTGGGTCGTTTACAAAATCACAATCAACAGTCACTAGGTTTGTAATCGAAAATTTTGGTTTAAAATCATTTTTGGTTCTTTGCAAAATCACAATCAAGAAAATCGTTTTTGACTGGCTAAAATCATCGAAGACAATCACAAAGTTTGGCAATCGTTTTTTATGCCTAATACTCCCCAGTTTATATTCATTTATTTTTGGTTTAAAAGCGAATTGATTTCGTTTATAATCAAAGTTGTTTTGTTTCCAAGTTTATGCTGGGAGAGCCTCACGATTCGTATAACTATGTAAAATAAATCATTTTGTTACAATAATATTGTTTTATTAATTGTTACAACAATTATCACCGTATTAATTATTATATATATGGGTCCAGTTTTACTAGTCGTAAATGTATCCGAAAACTCAGGGACGGCCTGCACAAAAGTAGTCCACCGTCATTGTTAGCCATTGTCTATAGACAAAAATGAACAAGTACTGTGTGACTCAGGTTGTGTGTCCTTAAAAATCTCTACACATGTGTGTGGGGGTGGGGGGGGGGGGTTGGGGTTTGCCACTAGATCGCATGGTGGGTGCATGCAATCATACAAACACCAAATATTTGTCGGGGATGGATCCATCGTCAATTCCATTAGGCATTCTTTATTTGTTTATCATTCTTATTTTTAAGACTCTTAACATGCGCGTATATTACAAGTTCCAAGTGTAGTGTTATCAGGGGCGGAACCAGGGGAAGGTCAAGAGTGTCCACCGACCCTCTGGTCATCAAAATTTGTCCATTTTTTATATATAAAAGTTGATTTTTTTTAAAGAAAATCAAGGATGAGACACCTTAGTTGTAATCGGTTGAAAAGAAAACATTGTGTTGACCCTCAAACTAAATTTTTCTGCTTCCACCATTGAGTGTCGTCTGGATTGTTTGATATGGCATCCAAGTCATATCTTCATCATGTCATATCAAAGCATAATGTGGGTGGCCAAAGCATATCACGGACCCATATATAGTTATTATATTAAATTGTTATTTATAGTAACTATATTAAAAAACATAAAAAATACTAGAATTCATAAATAAGTTATATTGAATATAATTTTTAATTCATGTTGGTTTAAAAGTATAGGGATCTTTTATGTAAATATGTAAAGTGTATTTTAGACGGAGTCGTTCTTGGGATATTTTGGACCGTAAGCAGTTGTTTAAATTTTTTAATGGGTCAAGTCTAATTTGTTTAATTGGGCTATAACTAAAAGAATGACTTAGTTGAGTTTAAGTGGTTTTGATAGTGGTTTGATTGGGCCAAAACAAAAAAAAATGATTTAGATTAGCTAAAGTGGTTAAAATGTAATTGAGTTTTTATAATTAATATGTATTTCTTTAAAAAAAATCTATTTATATTAAAAAAAATTGGCCCCCCTGATAAACCGGGGCTGGTGCGGTTGCCTATGGAGCACCACACCAAGTCGACCCTGATTTTAGAGTCATTTGTATATGTTTATAAGTCCAGGGGCTAAATATGTTAAAGCCCTAAATAGAAACCGTATCAAGTCAAAAGGACACACCATTTCATCGATATGTTTTAGCTTAAAAGGAACAAATCGTTCCTTCTGTCTGTAATGGTCAGGGTTGTTCACTACAATTGTTGTCAATAGAAATTTGTGTGTTTGTGTGTAATCATTGTTGCAACATACCAAAGGCTGGTAAACATGATGTTCAAGGAGAAACTAGGGGACACCATGGAAGTATAAATAGATGACAAGGTGGTAAAGTCAAAGAAAGCTGAGGATCATCTCAGGGATCTCAGAGAAGCATTTGATATCCTGCACCAGTACAACATGAAACTAAATCTCTCTAAATGCCACTTCGGAGTGGGGACATGAAAATTCTTGGGTTATATGGTAACCAAGAGAGGGATAGAGGCCAGTCCTGAGCAAATTAAAGCGATCATTAATCTGAAATCCCGAGGAAACACCAAGGATGTCCAAAGATTAACTGGCAGAGTAGCAGCACTCAACAGATTCATATCAAGATCCTTAGAAAGATGCAAAGAGTTTTATGACATCCTAAAGAAGAACAAGAGATTCGAATGGGAAGAGAAGAACGAACAAGCACTCCAATCATTGAAGGAGTACTTATCAATAACTCCTCTATTGATGAAACCAGAAGACAGCGAACCATTATCCATCTACTTGGTACTATCTAGAAATTCTGTGAGTGCTGTCCTAGTCAAGGATCATGAAGGACAACATCATGCTATATTTTATGTAAGTAAAAGCCTACTCGCGGCAGAGACCAGGTACTCTCATTTAGAAAAATTAATCTTAGCTTTAATAATGGCATCCACTAAATTTAGACATTACTTTGAAACTCATGCTATTCATGTTAAGACTAACTATCCTATTAAGTGTGTCTTAAGAAAGCCAAAGATGCCGGTAAGGATGGCTAAATGGTCAGTCAAGCTCAGCGCCTATAACCTCATATATGAACCTAGAACAACAATAAAGTCTCAGGCACTTGCGGACTTTTTGGCTGATTTCAGCAGTGATATCCAACATGAAGTAGATCTTGAAGTTCAGCAGTTGGAAGAATCCAAGGATAAGTGGACGTTATTCACTCACGGTGCATCGAATATAAGAGGAACAGGTCTAGGGATCATACTGAAATCGCCACGTAATACCCCCAATCCATAAGTTGTGAGTTCCAGGCTACGAATAACGAAGCGGAATATGAGGCACTGATAACAGGATTACAATTAGCCAGGGATATCAAGATCAGGTATCTCCAGGTATATGTAGACCCATTGTTAGTTGCTAACCATTTCAATGGCTCTTATGCAGTAAAAGGTGAGAAGCTAGCCAAATATCTCATGATAGTTAAGCAATTATCTGTGGATTACGAAATTTTTAACATCACACAGGTATCTAGAGAAGACAATGTTGAGGCAGATGCGTTAGCAAACCTTGCTTCGGCTATCAGAATACCAGAAGGTATTAAAATACCAATTACATATGTTATGAGCCCAGCAATTGAGAAGATAAATGAAGTATCCAACACAGAAGAGGAAGCATAAATTCAGGATCTTGAACCTATTCAAGGATCCTGGATCTCGCCCATTAAGAAATATTTGCAGGATGGTGAGATCTCAAGTGATGAAAAGAACCACAAGGATTTTCGCATGAGGGTATCTCGTTTTATAATTTTACACAATGTTTTGTATAGAAAGTCTATTGCAGGTCATACTTAAGATGCTTGGAGGATCTTGAAGCACATGAAGTCCTAAAAGATATACATGAATGTGACTGTGGCAATCGCACTGGGGGCAGGGCGTTATTCTCAATGATCCCGAGGACAGGATATTACTGGCCTACCATGAGGAAAGATGCTATGACTTATTCCCATAAATGTGATGCTTGCCAAAGACACAGCAACATACTTCACCAACCAGCAGAGCCTTTATATCCAATTATCTCTCTATGGCCATTAATGAAATGGGGAATGAATATAGTCGGCAAACTTCCCAAAGCACCAGGAGGAAAGGTCTTTATGCTAGCAATAACAAATTACTTCTCTAAATGGATTGAAGCTGAGGCGTTTGTCCAAGTCAGAGAAAAGAGGTCATATCCTTCATCAAGCGCAACATCCTAACAAGATTTGAGATCCCGACAGAGATAGTATGTGATAACGGATCTCAGTTCATTGGCAAGAGAACAACTAACTTCTATGCCAGTTGGGGAATCAAAATGATAACTTCCAACCCGGTACATCCTCAAGCCAATGGACAAGCGGAGTCTAGCAACAAGATCATCATTAACAACCTTAAGAAAAGATTGGGAGCCAAGAAAGGAAGATGGGCTGAAGAACTACCATTTGCACTTTGGGAAGATAGAACAACCACAAAGAATGCAACAGTTCAAACTCCATTCTCATTGGTATTTGGTACTGAAGCCATGATCCCTATAGAGATGGTTATCCCTACTGCCAGAACCAATCTCGAAACTCCAGAAACCAACAACGAAGATCTTGCTCATGATCTTGACATCGTGGATGAGCTCAGGGATCTTGCTAAAGTTCGTACTGCAGCTTATCAACAAAGGATAGCAAAGTCATACAACAAAAACATAAGGATTAGAAGATTCCAAGTGGGTGATCTTGTATTAAGAAAGACATTCCAAAATACTACCAATTCCAGTGATGGAAAGCTTGCACCAAAATGGGAAGGCCCATACTTGATTGATTCAGAAGCAGGGAAGGGTGCCTATTGGTTGGCTACTATAGAAGGAGATATCCTGCTAAGATCTTGGAATGCTATCCATCTCAAAGCCTACTTTATGTAAGTTAGAACTTAAAGTCTAACTAAGAATGGTATGTCTTCTATCCCTGACTATTTTTATATTTATTACTCTTAATCAAAGTACTAACTTGAGCGTCGGATGGGTGTTAGTCAGGCTAACACTCACCTTCACCAAGGTTTCATGTTTTCCTGAAAGGATTGGCGGGGATCCCGACAGAAGATAGAGATTGGCCATCTCTCCTAAGTTAAGGTATCCTGCATACCTTATAAGGTTTAAAGGTTTTCCCCTTTCTAAGAATTGAGTTTAAAAACTCCGCATGTAGCACACGATATTCAAGTATAGTTCAAGGTGGTGCGACCAGTCCATGTAACAGTGGCTGATAATTTCATCACTGTTGGCTATATCTTGAATCCTACGATAGTAACAGACGTGTTACTCCTAAGGTTTTTAGCATTTTCATGCTAACTTAAGTCTGGCTTGGCCCACGTTATTATGGCTTGGCCCACGTTATTCTTGCTTAGCCCACGTTTTTATGGCTTGGCCCATGATTTTAACTTATCACAGGGGACAACCAACGGTTGTGATATTTCAGACTCCATGTTATAATCTGGTATGTGTATCTACCCGACTTAGTTCTCAACGAAGGTATGTATTACTTGTTAATCTTCGATTTATAGAAGATTTGAGATTTACAGGACTGAGTCATGAGATGTTTGTAACTGAGATTTTTATATACCATTTATCAAAACCATGACCATATTTTTCTAAATCAAGGTTTAATAAAAGTCTAAGATGTTATCTAAAGATAATTATTTGGGATCCCGTATCCTGAAAGTTTACCTAAACTTATTCTTTCTAAGGTTTAATAATCTAATAAATTCTAATTTTCTACAAACATACCAAACACATAACAATCATGGATGCAGTCAAAAGCTACATAATAATATTTAAAGTGTAGAAAAGGAAAGTGACCCGGGCATCATCCAAAACCTGGACCCATCCACCCGGATCACATATTGTCAAATTGTTTATCCCATCTAGGTATCCCTAGAAGTAGAAAAAGGAAATTGTTCAACAAACCAACATGATACAAGTTTAGAACCACAAATACCAAATTCAGGACTTCTCTCTATCGCCTTCATCGTCCTGACCAACCACATCCGCTGCCACCTTTGCAGAGCCCTCCACCTCGCCTTTAACCACTGCTTTGCCTTCATCCTCTTTTGAGATTGGCTCCCCGCTCAACTCAGCAACCAACTTCCTCCAGCCCTTCACGTCTCAGTTGGCTCTGTCAAAGTTCTTGTTAGCGACCTCTTCTGCCATTTTGATCCTAGCCTAAAAGATGGAGATAACAGCTGGCATCTTTGCATGTTCATGGGATTCATCGAGATCCTGATCATGTTGGGAATAGACATCCTGAAGCTTTACTCTTGTCTTATTAAGATCACTGATTGCTTCAACTAGGTTCTTGCTTTTGGCAGCCCCAATCTTCTGCAAATCAAGGATCATCTGCTTACTATCCTCAACCTCTTTTACTGACAGCACATAGATACAGATCATTTTCTCCATAGCCTGTTCTAAACAATATATGTCAATATAAATGCAGGGACAAAATCAGGATCTGGGATATTAAAAGTTTCTTACCAAATGGCTAAGAGCATGCAACTTCCGGTGAACATCAGCATAATCAGAACATTCATTAATGGCTGTCTCAGCAGGATCAAGAATCTTTCGCTTCTTGTTGGAAGTTGGTTTGAGACTAGCAGTTGAGGACTCTGGCTTGGGAACTTCTACTTTGGATGCTGTAGTAGCAATGAGGCTAGGCTTCATCTTGACTCTATTTCCTTTAGAGATCATGCTGTCAATGGCGTCCAGGGCAAATTTAGAGCTTGGCTTGTGAACACCTATTTCAAGATAAGAGGTTAGATCATTACATATCTTATTAACTACCAAAATATTGTGAATCTCTTTTGTCTTACTAGACATTTCCGAGCCTGAGGGATACGTTTCGAAGCTCTCTGCTACCGACGGAGTCTTAACCTCTAAATTCCGCTCTATAGGCTTGATGCTGTAAAAGAAAAGGACTCTTTTGGCAGTCTCGGAAGTAGGTGGAGCAACCTCAGGAAACTTCGCCGCTGAAAACAGAAAGAAAAATAAAAAAAGTCAGTATCTAGGATGGCGAAATAACGAGGATCCCACAAGACAGAATCCTACCCTTTACAATCCATTTGACCGACAACTTATCCCCACCAGGGATCGAATCTTTTCTCATAATGAAAAAATTTATTTTTCCAATTAGAATCGTTTTGAGTTGTTTTCAGGATCAAATGGGTCATGTCGGTTTTGATTTGGAATAAGAAACGGGAAGAATCGTGGCTTCTCAGATTGTAAACATATGCCAACTCCGAGACGGTGAAATCTAGGGCATGATTACGGATCAAGAATTCCAGAGTATGCAAAGTTCGCCAGATCATAGGCATAGTCTGAGCGTAACTCAGACCAGTTTTTGTAAAAACTCAATGGTAAAAGCTGAAAAACGATATGAGAAGCCGATGGTAAATGGAAAGAATGGAAAGCAAACCCAACTGACGGAGGTGAAATCCGCCCTGGTTTTAGAATCGAAAGGTCGAAAAATGGTATCTTTAGGGAAGGATCCCCCAGATTTAAGAAGTTCAATGTCACGATCAGTGAATGTGCACTTCTCAGAATCCAGGTTCGCTGTCAGATGTTAACTATATAAATCATCCGAAGACGTGGAAGATCTTGTGGTTTTCTTAGCCATTTTTGATGCAAAATCGAAAGAGATAATGAGAAAAAATGAAGATTTGATGTTACCTGAAAATCCTAGAGAGAATTAGAGAAGATGAAGTCTAGGATCAATAAAAAGAAAAGTAATTATAAAGGATTAATGACATCTACCTCGAACGACGACGTTTCCACCCTCAATTCTCGCACCAAGTCTTATCGTACAGCCGCTTATTTCTCAGAATTCAAATTTTGAAAATTTAACAGCTGTAACTTTAGTGTACGACAGTCAAATTTTGGGAAAAATTGTTATGGGTTGAATTTCGTGTAGGATCCTGAATATTGTTTACTCCAGAATCCGAGATCCTGGTAACTTCGGTATCCTGAACAGTAATATTGCTAACAATTGTTTCTTTCCCATTTCTATTTATATTCGCATGAAACGTGCGTGGACTCAATGTGGGAAATGGACCACGTGTGGAATGTACGCGAATAAGCTTATAACGGTCATATTGGAAGACTAAGTCAGTCCGGGATTCTCAGATAGTTAGTTAGCTTATCTTCTTTGTATTTAATCAACAGTTTGATCGAATAGAACACATAACACACTTAGCAATACGCAACAACTCTATAACACATAGATCTCGATCATTTCTGCTCACACTTGTAATCATTTTTATCGATTTATACAATACTAGGAGGCAAGTGACTTTTGGTCACTTCCCGAGGTTTTATACCGGCAATCCTTAGGGTGTAAGGGCTTTTTTCGTAAACACTCGTGTCGTTTTATCGCTTTATACACTTTGTTAATCACGAATCTTACAAGCACATTAACTCACTTACTAAGTTTGGTTACAAAATTAGCCTTATTAATTTTTACCCAAAATAATAAGGAAGTTGATTTAATAAATTATAGAATCAAAGGGACGTGTATACAAACTTCAGTTGACGAGAATCCCTATAACATTATCAAGTTTTTTGAAATATCTTGACATAAATTTTATATTTATTTATTTGTAACTTCATTTAAGGTTTACATGTTTGTTTTCTATTGCCTGGAATAACATAAATGTTGAATAAAAAATATAATATAAACATTGGCATTGTGCTCAAATAGGTTTTAAAAAAAGCAATAACTCAAACAAGAAAAGATGGTGAGTATATAAGAAAACATATAACGTGTTCGATACGGGTCTGTGACCAAGTTAAGGGATTTACTCAGTTGGGGAGGTTTCTTCTGTGATGGGCTGTCCTGAATGTTTTAGGTGTTGCCCCGAACCCAATTATCCTAGAATATCTAGGTGTTACCGTTAAGAAAAAAAAGTAAAATCGATACTTCTCAATGGCTAAATATTAGCAAGCATAATTTCTTCTTTGTAATTGTCACGATACAGCTTAACAATTGTAATTTTTTTTTTCTTAAAATGAGTTTGTGAAAATAAACCAATCTCAAATGCTTAAAAGTAAATTAATAACTTAATTATAAGGGGATATGTAAAACTCTGATTTTAGTTTATCTCTAACTAGGTTAGAATCCCGTGAATTACACGGTTTAAATAAATATACTGTTATATACATAGTAATAAAAAATTATGTCTTTAAAACCTCGTGTATTACATGGGCTGAATAAAATATAATTTAATATGTTAACAAATTCACTCGTCAAAATATGTTTTTAAAAAATGTATTTTGACGTGACAGTTATAAATTATGTAAAGTTAGTTTTTAAAACATTTTTTTCAAATGAGTATTAATTTTTTTATGTAATTGATAAATGTTAATTCGTATTAAATTCATTTGTTTAATGATATGATAACTATCAATGATTAAATAATAAGTATCTATAATTAGATTTATATTAAATAATTTAAAATATATTATTTTAATATAATTATTTAATAGGGAAGAGAAGCAGGAAAAACATGATAAGCATAAACCAGAAATTTACACATATCCCCTAGTATTTTTATTTATTAGTATAGATAAATGTCTATTTTCATAAGGAAAAAAAAAAAGAAAGCAGGAAAGTCCGTTCATAGATTGTGAAAATTTTGTGTAACAAGATGCTGTGACTGTGATTGGGTGCTCGACCTAATTAAAGAAAGCATTTAACTTTGCATTATGCATTAGAAAAAAAATCGTCTTTTTTGTTTAATTATAAATATCACACTTAATGCTTTTAAAATATGGCTATTACAAAAGAAAAGTACAATGTTGAGGTATTGAACAATAAAAAATGATCATCAAAATAACTAAGATTTGATGGAAAGATCTCACAAGCTTTTAATTTAAGAAATGATGCTTCGAGTTTTAAAGAAGGGGACTTTCAGAGACGGTAGCCATGATGCTCTTGGCTTAGCTAACTTCTATTGAAAGCATAAACTAAACTTCATTATTTAGTAAGTATAAGGGTCTTTGAGTCTATTAGAAATTATATTTTTGAGTCATTTGTAAAGTTGTAAAGTGTCAAATGTTATTGTGTGTATAGCGAAAGTAAAAAAAACTTTATGTACGTATGCGTCGATTAATTTTAGGGTTAGAAAGGAATACGACTCATCATTGAATTGTTGCGTCAGTTCTAGGACTATATATGAGGGCCGATACTTTGTAAACGAAGGTTGAACGATTTGTAATCAAAAGCAATTTTATTTTGTCAATCGTTTTTGTTTTGATCTTCAATTTCGATCCTGACTGCCAACAATTGGTATCAGAGTAGTGTTAAAGATCCGTTTAATAGAAGCAAAGGACCGATTGTTGATCATCAAAATCAGAGGCGGCAAAGGGACAAGCACGATCACAAAGAAAATTAAAATCTTTGAGGCATGTGTCAAAGTTAAACGTTTAAATTAGTGATTAAGCACATTAGAAAAGTCAGAGTTTGATCACGATTGGTTGGAACTCTAATCCAGAAGAAGAGGCGAACACAATTGTAAGTTTAATTCTAAAATCGAATCCTTTGCCTTCTGTGTAACAACATAACAAAGAACCGAAAATAAAGAAGATGGAATCGTTGAAGGGGAATATCGATTGGTTGTCTTGGAGATTAGAAAGTTCAAATCAAAACCAAGAACTGAAAAGAGTGGTCGACATACTAGTAAGTATCTCTTTTCAATTTACAGTATAAAATTTGGTTAGAAATCATCAAGTTCGGAACCGAACCCGTATGTTTCGTATAAGAAAGAGCAAGATCGAACCATTATGTCTCAAATAGCAAGAGCAAGTAGCAAGATCAAACTAATATAGTTCAAATAGGAGGTGCAAGTAGCAGGATCGAACCAATGTAGTTCAAGTAGCAGGATCGAACCAATGTAGTTCAATGCAAGAAAGCAAGCAAGAGCAAGAATTTGATCATCTGATGAGAAGTAAAAGCAAGAAATCACATAACATTTTAGTTCTGATTTCCAAGAAGAACAAGAAAGTCGGCAAGAACGCAACATAAATTACGCAAGAAAGCATGACGGGTAAGGAAGACAAAAAGTAGGAAAACATGTGAAGCGGATACCAACTTGGGAGCACGGGAACGTATTACTTCAGTGCCCGAAATTGACTCTGTCAAACCACACGTCATGGGTACGGTTAATGGAAACAATCTTAAAGGCATGTGGTATTTAGGAAACAATTAATGCTAAGGAAGCAGTAGATGAAAAGAAAATACATACGATACAAGCAGTGAACTTCCAAACAATGCCGGAGGATGTTTTAATGCAAGTTAATTGCACAATACTCGACTGTAAAGGAAGTGTGAGACTCGATTAAAATTATATACCTAGGAGCAGTTCTAGTTCAGAAAGCACGTCTACAAACTTTGAGGAGCGAGTTAGAGACTGTAAAGATGAAAGAGAACGAAAGCATAAGTGACTTTTCAGGAAAGTTAGGCAACACAAAATCCAAGTTTAAAAGTCTTGTTACTACCCTTAAAGATAAGATAATTATGAAGAAACTACTTAACTATGTTCCAAAGAAGTTTATATCAATCGTGGCAACTATCGAGCAATACTTAGAGGTTGACACATTGTCATTTGAAGACGAAGTGGGAAGAATAATAGCATATGAAGAACGCCTCAAAACTCAAACTTGAAACAAATTTATCAAAATAAACTTCTGATGGTAGGTACAAGTAATCAAATTCGTGGTAGAGGACGCGAAAGAGACTGGCAAAAAAAGAAAAAAAGGATGTGGAAAAGGCACGAGGTAAGGAAATAAATACAAAAGAGAGCTTGGGATGAAGAACCAACGCTGATGTAAAGACGAATGTGCAAAATGGAACGAAAAGGAGAAAGAGAAGGAACAAGAAGCCCATCTCGTTTGGGATGAAGAAGCAACGCTAATGTAAAGGCAAGTCAAAAAAGTTGAAGTTATACTACGTTTAGTTTAAGGGGAGTATTAAAAGTTTAAACTAAACCTCATTATTTAATAAGTAAAAGGGTCTTTGAGTAATTATTATAAAGTACATGTATGTGTCATTTATAATGTTGTAAAGTGTCAAGGGCCATTGTGTAGATAGCAAAAGTAAAAAACTCTATGTACGTATGTGCAGGGGCGGACCTACTCTATGGGGAGGAGTAACCCCCACTACCCCTCAACTTTTTAGGCGCAGTGAAATTTTTTTTACGGTTTTATGTATCCCGTTATCCCTCAATTTTTTTACGCTACCCCTCAATTTTTTTTAAAAGCTCAACAGTTAATAAAAAGTCCAAATTTTTATAAAAAACCCAATAACTTTATAAAAATGCACCATATTTTATAAATTAAAACATTTGGGCTTTAAACATTTTGGCTTTAAAACAATTAGGCTTTAAAAAATTCGAGATTTAAAACAATTGGGTTGGGCTTTAAAACACTTACCTCTTGGACTTGGACATTTACCATCGACACAAGGCAGCAACGACTCAATCCAGGCAGCAGCAGCGATTCAGCGAGCAGCAAAACGGGCAGCGATTCAGCGAGCGAGCAAAACGAGCATTGAATGATTTGAGACAAAATGGGTTTGATGATATGTTGAAAACAGTGACTTCTTTTTGTGAAAGAACAATATTAAGGTGTTGGATATGACGGAAAGTTATGGTAACCCAAGAAACAAAAATATTGCCATTACTAATCGACATCATTTTGAAGTTGAGGTTTTTAAATACGGTTTTGGATATGCAAATTCAAGAATTGGGAAATCGTTTCAATGAGGTATCAACTACATTGATAGAAAATATGTTGGGTTTAAATCCTTGTGATTGGTTTTCTAAGTTTGACATATCTAAGATTGTGGTATTTTCAGAGATGTATCCGGATGATTTTAATGTGAATGATAGAGAGTGCCTTTTGGGTGAGCTTAAGGTCTTTTATCACTGCATAAAGGAATATGATAGATTTGCAAAATTGGATGGAATATGTGACCTTGCTCGTCTAATGGTGGAAACCGGAAAAGATCATTATTATTCTTTGGTGTATCGGGTATTGAAGCTAGCGTTGGTTCTACCGGTTGCAACCGCAACCGTTGAAAGATGTTTTTCTAAATTGAAGCTTATCAAGACGGATTTACACAATAGAATGAGAGACGAGTATTTGAACAATGCTCTAGTTTGTGCGATCGAAAGGGAAATATTTGACAAAGTAACGGATGATGATGTAATGATTCGATTTCAAGCTTTCAAAAACCGAAGAGGAGAGATCTAAGATCATCTATTAGGTATTCGTTTTACTTCATTTATTATCGTTTTCTTATTTGTGTTCATTTACATGAAAGTACGGTAGAAAAAAATCGCTACCCCTGAACTATTTTTTAGATCTGCCACTGCGTATGTGTCTACTAGCTTTAGGGTTAGAAAGGACTACGACGTATCACTGAATTGTTGAGTCGTCTTGGACTATATATGTGAGTCGATACTTTGTAAACGAAGGTTGAACGATTTCTAATTAAAATCAAGTTTATTGTGTCAATCATTTTTGTTTTAATCTTTAATTTCATCTCTCATTACCAACAACCGTTTATGGAATCAATTCCGACGCATATGAACAAACTCCAATCTCCACCCTACCGCTTGATGTTTCTAGCCACGGTCTGCAACACTAAATTTCTATTTAGATAGCATAACATTACAATGGAGATTATCTTTACAGGAACAACAATTTTATAGGTAAGCCTCTTTCTTATATGATGAACTGTCAAAATAGTTAATCGGCTGTAGTTAGAGCTTAGAAGACTGTTTTGAAGCACACCAAATAAAGAGGTTCGTCGATGATTTCTAGTAGACAAATGAAATTCTAGATCGAAAATTATAGTGCGTAAACGATCAATGTTTGAAAGCGTGAGCTAATATTGTCGTAAGGATAGTGATTCTACTTTCTTTTGCATAATTTCTTATTTTATTAGATTGTTAGGTTTGTTCTGATGTTCTATAAAAGTTATATTGTAAAATTGATCGAAATTTAAATGCGTTTTGAATTGTATGTGACCATATCATCACTATTGTGACAAGAGCTAAGATTTGGAATTTAGGAGAAAAATAAATAATACCAACTCTATACATGTGAAAAATGCATCAAACTGAGGACGAGAGAAAGGTGAAGATAAAGAAAGTCGCCAAACAAAAGGGAGGAGGAAGAAGGCCGATAACCAACTAAGAATTTGCAGCAAAAACGACGAAAAGGGAAAAGAAAGAATAACCCAAGAATCCTAAGGCCATCTCGAAGGTACCTAAAGTAATCAAACAACCCAAGAAATAATACCACTAGGGTGCAATCTCGAACTACTATTCCCTAAAACCAATCAAATTTTTACAAGTCCAGTTTAGAGTGAGTGCGTTATCAAGACCTAAAACATAGTCGGGTTTCGTGTAAACCAAACACATCCCAAATTCTATAAATAAAACTCGAGTTCATAAACTTGGTCAATCAATTTGGGTTTGTTTAAAAGAAATCAATAAAAGAAGCGAAACAAAAACAACATAAACAACATGTCTCTCATTGAAATAGAGTACAAAAATCATGTGTAGTATAACTGTATAACGTGTTTTTCATCTTTACCCTTCTCAAGCATTGTCCCTGTTAGCATTGGTTGGTGTAGCAAGAAACCCTAAGCAAATCCAATAATTTGTTTCAGTCCATAGTTTTGTAGCCTTGTTCGAGTGTGACTGGGGTTGGTGATGGACTGGGGCTAGGGCAAGGTGGGTTCATACCATTCTTGATGGGGTAAAATGCCTCCATTGCAATTCCACATTTACCTTCTTTTTCTTTTATGTTTCGTTCCATCCTTATGTAGCCTTGTTCACCCCATTCTACACCCCACGAGTTCCTAACAATCCAATAATCCTTGCCATATTCTGTCCCATATCCAACCACAACTACATCATGGTCCAAATCTATTCCACACGAGCCGTTGAAGATACCCTAAGCAAATTCAGGAAATTGTTACATGTAACTGCAATAATCAAATTCAAAACTAAAATCCAAACACCTCTAATGACAAATACCACCTAATATTTTAAGTATATAATGCAATATGTATATTTTGCTTCACTAAACACCACCCATCTCACAAAATAAGATCTTCAATCAACAAGATTCTATGATCGATTCAACTATATATATTTGTGTGAATTATTTTCTTTTTGTATCTTATCATTTGCGTAAGCATCCGACTTGGATAACGGGTGAAAGAGTCAAAACCAGTTCGTGTCAGAGGTGGTCATTTAAAAAAGAGAATCAATCATACCAAACCAAACCAAACGTACCCAGTATAATCCCACACATAGCTAACGCTATTAGTAGGGTCTGGGGAGGGTGTGATGAGGGCAAACCTTACCCCTATCCCATGGGATAGAGAGGCTGCTCCCGTTTAGACCCCCGGCTCCATGGGAAAGAAAAAGATAAAAATATAAATAAAATTAATGAGTAATAAAGTAAAATAAATCTAACAGTAATCTAACAATTAGCAGTGTATGACTAGAGTATATTAGTCACAAGAAACACAACACACCTACAAGAAACAAGACATACGCAAAATCTTTGCTAAACAACTCTACTCTCCCACACAACGGGTCACTCATCCTAAAACCCTAATACGACGTCTCCATGAAATCCTATCATTGATCATGTCCTCTGAGAGGTGTAAATCTAGCAAATCAAGCCTAATCCTCTCATCCCACGTTAATTTCGGTCTCCCCCTGCTCCTTTTGCCCTCTACAACGAGAGTTTCCACCGTTCTCACTGGATCTGTGCTCTGTCTCCTCTTGACATGTCCAAACCATCTCAATCTTCCTTCTCTTATCTTATCTGAGATACATGTGACTCCCAATCTCTTCCGAACAACTTCATTTCTTATTCGGTCCTTTCTTGTGTGTCCACACATCTACCTCAACATCCTCATCTCAGCTACATCCATTTTTCGAGCTTGTGTCTTCTTGATGGCCCAACACTCGGTTCCATATAGCATCGCTGGGCGAACTTCTACCCTATAAAACTTACCCTTTAACCCTATTGGGAACCTCTTGTCGCACAAAACACCTGAGGCCGCTCTCCATTTACACCAACCAGCCTGCACCCGATGGACTACATCATTGTCGATGTCCCCGTTACTCTGGATGACAGATCCTAGATACTTGAACTTCAGTGTCTTAGGGACAACCCCACCTTCAATAGAAATCTGGGTCTCCTCGTCGACGTTTGCACCACTAAAGTTGCAGTGAAGGTACTCGGTTTTAGATCGGCTTATCTTCAAACCTTTGTGCTCTAAGACTATTCTCCATTCCTCTAGTCTGTTGTTCAATGTCTCTTTACTTTATGCAATCAACACGATATCATCAGCAAAAAGCATGCACCATGGAATTGCATCTTGAATCGACTTTGACAACTCATCCAAAACTACTGCAAAGAGAAAGGGGCTTAGTGCCGACCCCTGGTGAACTCCCACTTCCACCGGAAAAAAGTCTGTATCCCCCACGGGTGCTCGGACGCATGTCTTAGCCTCATGATACATATCCCTAATTGCCTCAATATATTTACTAGGGATCCCTCTTCCCTCCAGACTTTCCCAGATCAATCTTCTAGGCACACTATCGTACGCCTTTTCAAGATCGATGAACACCATATGTAAATCATGTTTCTTCTCTCTGTACTTTTCCATTAATCTTCTTAAAATGTGTATCGCCTCCGTAGTGGACCGACCTGGCATGAACCCAAATTGGTTTGCTGTAACCTGGGTTTGTCGTCTAATCCTTGTATCTATAACTCTTTCCCATAATTTCATTGTATGACATAGGAGCTTAAAGAGAATCAATCATGTTCAGGTTAAAACATGTTCCAACCAAAATGAGCTTCCTACATTTATAGTTGTTTTCTTTAATTATGATATAATTTCCACTAATGTTTCACGAATTTTTTTTTACAGAAAAGGGTCATAGGGGAGCCCTCAATCACCTTAGGAGTACTTTTTAATTAAGTGTTACAAAAGGGGTTGTCGTCAATTCAAATGGTGACAGGTTTCAAATTTAAGGACTACCCTACGGTGTAACATTAAATGAAAAACAGCCACTAAGGTGATTAAGAACTCCCCTACGGCCCATTTACGCAAACAAAAATCTTGTTTCACTAAATTCAAAGATTAAACCAAGAACTAAAAACTACCGAATCATAGAACTGGAAATCTCGGCTACGAGATTCAATGGAAACAGAAATAGGCTGGTTTGCAACAGCCTCTTGCAATGCTGACTCGTCATTTCCGGGAACACCTTCATAACCATCAATCGAAACAACCTTGGCAGTTTTTTGCATAATAGAAACAACATAATATAGCTAATATCAAGATTTGTCCGATTATCAACATTAGTAATTTGTTTAGATTGAACATGAGAAAATATGAACCAGACCCTTAGTGTCACATCTTCCGTCTTTCCCGGTGTAAGGATAATCTTTGTCTGAATCAATACCACCATTCTTGACAATGAATTCAAAAGCAGAATCCATATAACCTCCATTGCATCCTTCGCTGTAAGATGTATCACAATCTACCAATTCCTGTTCTGATAATGTGATTAGTTCACCTGTAACAATCTGGTTTATAGCTTCCACAGATCCGATGGTTGAGAATGCCCAACAACTCCCTTTATTCCATGAACATGAATCCACCATGTTAGTCAACTTTGCAATTCGTAGAAAGAATATTGGTTCATAATATGTTACAAACACTTACCAAAAAACTGAACAATTTGCAACAACAGATTTCGTTGGAAATTTGTCGGAATTGGTCGTTAGCGACAAGTTTCCGACAAAAAGTGTTTGTTGGAAAAATTTTGTAGAAAATGTTTTTTCCGACAAAGTCTCGACTAATTTTCCGAAGAATTAGCGACAAAAGTCAGTCATTCGTCGGTAATTTCCGACAATATTTCGACGGTTATGTTAAATAAATAAGTTAACTTAGTTAATAAATTTGTGGGAAAGTTGTAGTAAATCTCATGGTTACTTTTTTGTTTTTGTTTTGTCAGAAAGTTGTTGCTAAGTTGTGAGAATTTTCTTTTGTTAATAAATTGTCAGAAATTTTTATAGAAAATGTACATGTTTTCTAGTAGTGAAAACTGTTAGAAAAAAACTAAATGAAACCCTACACTTTGAAAACTAATAACTCACCACAGTAGCCTTGATCTTTTACGGCTGCAACGGCACCTTTGGTCCTCCAGTCAACAAAATCCGGCATGATATCGCTTGAATGAACGTCACTCTTGACATTGTTGAACTTGAGCTTAGATTTGATATTTTTGGCACCGGTGTATAATAACCGGTACTCATGAGTGGACAAATCTGCAAACTTGTTAAGTCCAAGCTTATAGGAACTATTGCGCGAGTTGTGTTGCTCTATGTACCTGAGGTTATCTTTAAAAATATGAAATCTCTTCACCTTTTCTCTAAGGGAGTTGTAGAATTTGCCATGTTTAACCTGCCATGACAAGTACATTGTGTTGACTTTGTCGTCGGTAGAGGAGGATGCATCGTGGTAGCCCACAATCGACATGTCTGCGGCGAATGAGACAACAAAAAATAACAAGAAGCAAAAGAACCGGCATTGAAGGGAACTTCATTGCGTTGAAGGATAGAAGAGGAGAGTGATGGATTGATAAATGCATGACGATAAAATGAATTTATAAAGTGAGAATGGAGTTGGAGGTGTGTACTGTCATGGGAATACATATTATTATATAATTTCTACATTCATTAATTGACAAAATAATATCGGCATCTTAATTCTTCTCCAATTATTTCTTTTGGTATACAAACTTCAGTTGACGAGAATCCCTATAACCTAAACGTTGGATAAAGAATAGAATATCTTGATACAAATTATATATATTTTTTATATATGAATCACTTGGGGTTTACAAGTTTGTTTTCTTTTGCTTGGAATAACATAATGTTGAATAAAGAATATAAATATAAATAAGTTTTCATTAAACCACCAAGTCAAACAAGAAAAGATGGTGAATATAAGAAAACATATAACATGTTCAATACATAAGTAACATCGACTCTTCTCAATGGCTAAACATTGGCAAGCATAATTTCTCCTTTGTATTTATCGAGATACAACTTAACTAACAATTTTATTAGACCACAATATTATTAGGTAATAATATAGGGACTAGACTTTTAATAGTGTGTTCTATATATGCATACCTCATTTTACACTATGTCAAAAGTGACCTTTAACCACACTTTTTCAAAAACCGTCCTGCCACACTTTCAATTAGATGTGTAGTTAAAGGTCATTAATCACATTTCAAAACCTTCTATCCTACTTTTGATCACACATTTTATTTATTCATGTGACCAATGTATAACTGTTTAAAACCTTTAGCCACACTTTAAGAAAAAACTGTGACATTTAGTAGCCACACTATAAAACTGTGACCAAATGTGATCTACGACCACAGTATTTGTTTGTTTTTTTGATACATGTGACCAAAAACACATCTATTAGCCACACTTTACGAAAAAACTGTGACATTTGGTAGCCACACTATAAAAGTGTGGCCAAATGTGATTTACGGCCATAGTATTTGTTTCATGTGACCAAAAACACATCTATCAGCCACACTTTAAAACAAAAATGTGACATCTATTAGTCACTCTCGAAAAGTGTGGCCAAATGTGACGAACTGCCATAGCATATTTTTAGTGATGTGGCTAAGAGCTAATAGATATAGCCACTTATTTTAGCTTGTGTGACCAAAGAGTAGTATTTTACAATTAGTAAATGAAACAAAAACAGTGGCTAAATGTGACGAACGCCATTGTTTTTGTTTGATGTTGTGACTAAAAGCTAATACAAAGATATATAGTAGTGTTTATTAGCCACGTGTGTTTAAATAGTTATAACTATAAGTATTTTATGGTCATGGTTACAGTTATTTTGTGTGGCTAAAAGTAATCAATGGTAACGGTTAAACGTTTTATGTGTGGCTAAAAGTAATCAATGGACACGGTTAATTGTGTATGTGGCCGATTAGTTATCGTCTTTCCACTTGCTGCCGCCAAATTTAAATTGTCAGAGGAAGATGATCGACTGGGCGCACCCTCCTGTAAATACCAATTCATCAAATTAGGTTTTCATTCTCTTGACAAAACCTCCGTCACCCTTTTCTCGAAAAAACCCGATTAAAATGGCGCCGCAATGGAGAGTACGAGCAACCGGTGGTGCAACACCATGATCAATATCGTTCTGTTGGTCAAAAACAATCTTTAAACACCTTAACTAGTAAGGGTCAATAGAGTATCGTATCCACGAGCAGTTTGTGGAAAGTGTCACTTTGTTACAATTGTTTAAAGACAGACAGCAATAACTACTGATTTGGATTTAAAACAATAAGGAGAGAGGTAATCCTCTCCGGGGTTCAGGTTTGCAAACACAAATCACTTCTAGGTAATTAGCAAACAATTACACAGACATAATCATACGGTTCAAATGAATTCAGTGATAATGAAAGAACAAGTTGTAAAGAAAACATATTCTTATAGAACCAACTATCATCTAACCCCCAAAATGTCCTTGATGTAAAGAAACCCGAGACTAATGAGACCTGAAAAACAATTAGAAATCAACCAAAGTAGTTTAAAGCATTCAATCGATAAATGAAATCATATGGCTTAACATGTCAATCAAGATTACAAACAAAAGCTAATCATTCCAAAAAATAACAAGTGTTCCAACAAAACCCTACACCCGGAGAAGACTAAGGGTGATTTAGCTACTCATACTCATAACAACAACCAAAACTAATGTAATGGGACTTATAATCATCAAACTCTATTAACAATCGACCTAAGAACAGTGGAAATCGCTTTCTTGGAGCTCTTGAACGGCTGGAATCGGAGATAATCGAGTGTGGGAGCCGAGAAAGATTAAACCCTAATTTAGGTTAATTTTCCCGTAAAAATAGATATTCGCGTGTCGGGAACTTGGAATGGCTTGTCCTTCGCGTGTCGCGAAGGACAAAACAATCGGGCTCCCGGATTTGGTTTTCCAGATCCTCGCATGTCGCGAACATCTTGCCTGAACTCTTCGCCTGTCGCGAAGAACAAAAATTCCACATTTTCTTCTTTTGGGCTTTGAATCTTCCATGCTTTGTATCCACTTGATTAACTCTTGTTTCCCGCTCATTTAGCATATAAACCTGGGAGGCACACGCAACCACAAACACGCATAAAACCAAACAAAGATACAAACTAAACTAACTAAAACGAACACAATACGACACGTAAATCGAGGTTATTTATCCTTATATCACTTCCCCACACTTACACTTTTGCGTCCCGAAAAAGAATTATGCAATGGGATCATAATTGGAACCTGCTCTCATATTCTCAGTCATTTAACAGTTTAAATATACTAACGCGTTAATGGTAACAATTGGTATTTCTATCCGATTAAACCCAACCACCGACCTATCGAGCCCCCAATTCTGTGATCTGAAATGATATCTAGTACCAAGCCAACAATCTATCTATGGGTCTCACACTCAGGAAGCTACAGTTTAGTCTAATCCCATCTCAAGGTCATGTTTAGGCACGGATTAACCATATAGATTTTCCCACCACTATAAACAAAGATTTATGTGTTTTAAAAATTACTTAGATGAAGTATGGATTGATGGATAAATGATGCGAGCTTTCATTAACGTTTTATGAATAAACCTAACACAGTGGTGTTTCAATCAAGCTGGAACTCGACGTGTGACACGTAGGCTGCAGTTTTTAGCAATGAAGAACATAAACTCAACTTAGAGGTGTTTCAACTAGGTTGCCATCCCGGAGGGTAACACATAAGTCTCGCTTAGTCATCTATAATTGATTACAAGAGTCTGCCCATGGGCGTTTCAACCAAGCTTGTAACCAGGAGGGTAACACGTAGGCAAACTCAAGCTTTCAACTTAATTAATTCAAGCTCATGCAATGGTAGATGTATGGAATGCGGGCGCCACCAACTTTTGAATTTACTCTCATAAAAAGAAAGAGGTGTGCCAAGTAGTTTCAAAAACATAAAAATCTTGGTTTAATGTGATACCTATCACCCTATGTTGATAGTTTCAACCTTACCGCCTCCCCTAAGGTGAGAACCCACAAGATATCCTGAATTAATTATTCGTTTTAACTTAGAAACACTATCAAGATGTTTAAGATCTTTAAGTCGGCTGGGTCTACCAAAACACTACAAATCAGACGCGCTTTCTATTATTTATTATTCAATTCAATTCCACTAGCAGAGCTCCAATTCTACCTATCATTTCCCATATAGCTGCAACACTCTGATCCAAGGACATTTTCAAAATTTTTTTATTAATTTATATAGATTTTTAAATTTTTATGACTGCAACACTTAAACTCTACATTGCCCTCAATGTAGGAAGAGAGACGAAAAACAGAAATGAAATTAAAATACACAAAAGATATAATGGACTTCCCCGAATTAAGTCGAAGAGTCCACAGGCCGTATAGCATTTCATTCGCGGCATCAAACAAATCTGCTGTCGATCTGCCTGTTACAGAAGTATAAATCTAAATCGTCCCCGCCCGAATGGAGATTGAGTACGAACGGGGCGACCTAAACCTGCAATTTAAGCTCAAGCAAACCAAACAGCATCAACTGACTCAAAATACAGACTCGATAAAAACTAAAAGACCCTACATACTAGACACGACTCAAATTAAAAATTAATTTATTTTTGTTTTTTTGTTTTTAGGGAACACACCCACAATGTTCATGTAACTAAAATAGATAATCAGACAAACGTACCTTAGGCTGCCTCCTAAGAATACTAAGTTTAACGTCTTCAGCCTAACGCGGTACACCTGATGCTACTTACGTGTCTCCATCTTCTAGAGTGCTCACGAACAATACCTCGATTTGCTTATCCGGGCCATTGATGTCATTGGGCTCTAAGTACGGCTTTAGAAGGTGGTCATTCACCGTTTGCCTCAAATGGTCCTCAAAGTCTTCAATTTCCACATCTCCTGAATTTCCCACTTTGGTCACCAAGTTGGGACTTGTCCACTTTCTCTTTAGTTTGCCCGGGAAGAGCTTCAACTATGAGTTGAATAACCACACCTTTTGTCCAACCGCAAAGTTTTTCAACCGGATCTTTGCATCATGCCTTCTTCATCTTATCTTTGTATGCCGAAGCACTCTCATATGCATCATCCCTTAATTCCTCTAGCTCACTCAAGCACAACTGTCTTTGCTTACCTGCAGCATCATAATCAAGATTAACATTTTTAATAGCCCATAAGGCTCGATGAACCAATTCCACAGGTAAGTGACATCCCTTCTCGTAGACCAAACGGTATGGTGTAGTGCCAATAGGTGTTTTGTATGCAGTACGGTATGCCCACAAGGCATCATTCAGTTTGTTTGACCAATCCTTGCGGTCAGCCCGTACAGTTTTCTACAAAATTTATTTGATTTACCTATTGGACACCTCCACTTGCCCACTTCTTTGTGGGTGATATGGAGTGGCAATCTGGTGGTCTACACCGTAGCGCTTCAGAAGTTTACTAAAATGAAAGTTCTTAAAGTGAGATCCCCCATCACTTATGATCACACGGGAAAGCCCAAATCTTGTGAAAATGTTGGATACAAATTTGCAAACTATGCTATGGTCATTGGTTTTGGTGGCAATTGCTTCAACCCACTTTGAAACATAGTCAACTGCCACCAAGATGTACAAATTGCCAAATGAATTTGGGAATGGTCCCATAAAATCAATCCCCCACACGTCAAAAATGTCAACAACAAGGATTGGTTGCTTGGGCATCTCATTCCTCTTAGTAATATTGCCTATCTTTTGGCAGTTTGTACATGTTCTAGCTAACTCAAATGCATCTTTAAAAATAGTAGGCCAAAATAGACCGCAAGATAATATCCGATGCCCTGTTTTGTTGCCACTAAAATGGCCACCACATGCAGATGCATGTGCAAGCTCCAACACTGCTGAGATTTATGATTCGGGGATGCAACGTCTGATGAGTTGGTCTGCTCCCACCTTGAAGAAGTCCGGTTCATCCCAGGTGTATTGCTTGACCCTTGTCAAGAAATGATTTCTCTTTTTCTTGGTCCAGTCTTCAGGAATTGTACTTATAACTAAATAATTAGCAATACCTGCATACCAAGGATCTGAACAAGTAATAGAAATTAAACACTAATCAAGGAATTGTTCATTTATATCGGGAGTGACATCCTTTTCTTCCCTCTGAATTCGTGACAGATGGTCAACCATTGAATTCTCACAGCCTTTCTTGTCTCTGATTTCCAGATTGAATTCCTGCAACAGAAGGACCCACCTGATTAACCTGGGCTTGGCATCCTTCTTTGCCGTCAAATAACGAGCAACTGCATGATCAGAGTAAACAATCACTTTGCTACCCCAAATATCATACCTAAATTTGTCCAAGGCATAGACAACTGCAAGCAACTCCTTCTCTGTTGTGGTGTAATTAAATTGAGCACTAGAGAGGGTATTGCCTGCATAGTAAATGGCTACAGGTTTCTTATCTACCCTTTAACCTAAAACAACCCCAACTACATAATCACTAGCATCACACATTATTTTAAAAGTAAGATTCCAATTCGGTGATTGCCAAATTAGGGCTTATACAAATTGTTCCTACAACACATTAAAAGCGGTGACACATTCTTTATCAAATTCAAAAGGTACATCTTTTAGAATTAAGTTACATAAAGGTTTAGTGATTAAACTAAATCCCTTAATAAACCTACGGTAAAACCCAACATGCCCTAGAAAAGAGCGCACACCCTTGACATTTATCGGGGGAGGTAATGTGGAAATAACACTGATTTTAGCCCTATCTACCTCAATCCCTCGACTTGACACCACATGACCCAAAACAATACCCTCTTGAACCATAAAATGGCTCTTCTCCTGTAACATCTCTGATTTTTCTTTCATGTAATCGTTTGGTGCAATAAACAAAAATTCAATTTTAATACAACTCTTGATGCAAACACTTAACCCTAAGATTCCAATTGATACATTTCAAGGGTTAAGTGAAAATAAATATATTGAAACCCGACGATTAATTATCAAAACCACAAAGCCCTCATAGTCAAAACAATTTACTTATTCATCCATGTAAACATATATATAAGAATATATAGATATATGTATATAAATACATTTCTATTAGCAAATTGGTCTTGAACCTCCTCCCCAAAGTCTTTGAACCCTAAACATGAACCCCCAACACTTGCAAATGAACCATTGGACTAGACTTAACCCCATGAGAATCAAACTTGACTCACATAACCAGACAAATCCATAAAATCCAACCTATGAAATCGATGAATCGAGTTATTATGGACTTCAATTACGCATAAAATCATGAATCGGCCCTACCCTGACCCAAGTAGCAGCCCAATTCCACCTATCACGCGGTCGAATTCAAATTCAAATCCATTTGACTTGTGGAGTCAAAGCCGAATCAATTTGGTTGCAATTCAATAAATTAGACGCGTTTCAATCCCGAAAATCATGCTTAGACTGATCCCCTCTAAACCTAGTCCTATTTCGCGACCCAATTCGTCCTGTGACAGTGGGATGACGCGTAATTAGAACCGTAATTGACACCCGTAAACCTCTCAATCGAATCATATGTTAATGATAAAATTAAATGAATTAAATCACTATGAACCTTCGCACGACACTATATAAACTCTCCCAACCCTCGATTGAGTCTCATTCCACCCCTGCTTGCTAGTCGATCACCAAGAACACCGTCCCTGTTCGTCTAGTCGTCGGCCCACTGCACTCAACCGATTCAGGTATGGTTTACAGCATTCGTTTCATTTTTGCCTGTCGATCGAAAGCCCCATATCAATTTCCTAAAACAAATTCTAATCGAGTTCAATTTCTAGCAAAATCCTAGACCTGTTCGTACCTTTTTCAAATCGAATTGAATGAGCCATTGGATTAAACTTTTTACACTGTAATTTATTTCAGCGAAACCACTCGGGCCGAATGGTTAAGACTTTGCACCAGCGGGTCGAGTAGCGTGGGTTCGAAACCCACCAAAACCAGTTCTTTTTGCGCGTGTCATCAAGCCAAACCGGTCCCCCTACCCGGAAGACGCTTTATGCAAATCCAACCGGGTATTAAACACTAAATAGCCACTGGTCTAGTGGTAAAACTTGATGCCTCACACAGAAACCACCCGGGTTTGAACCGGATGGTCTGTTTTATTTTTTAAAATCAGTTTTAATCACCCAAACTTTTTATAAACATTATTTTTATAAAACATACATCATTTAAAACAGAATACTATAAAAGTTTGCAAGTTTAACATACAATATCTATTTTTATAAATTTATTGTTTAAAACCCCATTTTAATTATCTAAAAATATCTTTTAAATAATTAAAAAAAATAATTAATTTCCTAATTTATAAATATATGGACAAGATATGTTATAAAATATGCATTCTTGTAAATCATTTATTTATCCCATATATACATATATATATATATATATATATTTGAGTAAAGCCCCTTTTTTCTAATATATATATATATATATATATTATATTCTTTATTTATTATATTAAAATTATTATTATTACAATGCATTTAGGGTTTTTCTGTAATCCATATTAGTATGTTTTTGACACTTTGTCATAAATAAATAAATGGATGGAATTATTAAATAATTTATATAAAAGTCATATTACTTTTAACAATAATTATTATTTTAATTAAATAAATAAAAAGAATTTTATTTATTTAATCTTAAACCCTAAAGACACATAATATTTTCATATAACATTTTGAACTCCCAAAGTTTACACCAAACTTTTGATAACTTATATTTTCTTACATAAAATAGCACAAACTTTATACAAACTTACACCTAACAAGACCCGATAAACATTAGACCTATCCTTAGACCTCGTGCATATTATTAATTTAAGATCATTCTTTTCATACTAGGTTAACTTGTGATTTGAGAATCACTCGTGCTCGATACTTGCTTGTATTATCCACCCAACATATACAAGTGAGTTTACATAGCCCCTTTTCCTTTTGTACATTTTTGGGGTGAAATGTGATTTACTTTTTGAAAACTTTTTGCATAGACTTAAATACAATTCAATAATATGATATTATGTGCTTTATGCTTGAATGCTATGAGTTAAGACTACATATATACATGACATTAGTACAATCATTAACTCCGTACAAGCCAACGGTTAACATTGATAGATCTATTGAGTCTGACAAACCCACCCGGTTAGGGTGTTTGTTACCGACTTTACATTAGGGTAACCTGCGTGTTATGCCTCAGTCACAAGGTTTGATTGTACACACTAGTTTAACTATAGATTCTCCATAAATGCCTTATACACGTGTATCGTATGAATTGTATAAAATACTTTAAACTTGGTTATGTGTCAAAACCTATGTATGCTCACCAACTTTTTAGTTGACCTCGTTTTCATCATGTTTCGGGTACTAATGCTTGAGAATAAGTGCAAGATGCTTCATTTAGGACCGATGGCCTAGAATTTAAATTAATGAAACTATTTATGTATTTCCATTTCCTTTGTAACGTTGGATTTATGTTTATTTGTGACATGAAATTGGGTGATTAATTATTTAAACTTTAGCAAACCTTGAGCTTTTGAACAGTCTACATGTCCCGCCCCGACGTATTCCGCCGTCGGTTGGGGTGTGACTGATTGGTATCAGAGCCTTGGTTATAGGGAATTAGGTTATTAGACACCTTTGACCTAGACTATAACCTTAGGACACCCACTATTGCCATGCTCTATGATTATATGATCTGCTACATGCTATGTGTTACATGTTTACTATGTTAAATTATTATTTCATTTTGGTGCCTTACTTGTTAAAATTCATGACTTATTAGGCCATGCTTAAATAATAAATTAAATAAACAATATCCTACTCATACCCTAAGCCTCATAACCTCCTTACATGCTTCTCTGTCATCATCATAGCATGTGGAAACTTCATGGATCTAAATCTATAAAATTTCTTTACTTTCCTCGTTAAGGTTTTAAACTTTATTAATTATTAGAGGACACGTGCAATCTGGAAGGGTGACACCTGTATTCTGGGTTTTTTGTCTAAGAAAGCATTTCGTATAAATCCCAATCAACCGAGGGACCCGTATGCTTTCCTGGGAATTCCCGAAATGAGTGTTTACTTATAGGTTAAAGCACGTCTCCTTGAAAATTATATGAGTTTAAATAACCTTAATGTGTCACAGTATTCAAGTGATTATATCACTATTTGAGTACAATCCAAACTATGATTTACGATTTTATTTGTTATCGTATCTTTTAAATTCAATCAACCCTCATAAGTTCTTACATCTCTTCTTGTGTTGTGCAAGTCTATAGAATGCCTCCCCGTCGTGCAACAGTGGCCAACAACAACACTGATATTGCTGCCATCCTTGCACAACTTGTAACTCAACTCACCCAAGTTAATGGTGCTACAAACGACAACCATGGGACTAATGGTGGTGGTGGTGGTGCCAACCCACCGCAATGCACTTTCAAGCACTTTAACTTGTGCAACCCCACTAAGTTTTATGGCACTGAAGGAGCCACGGGTCTCTTGCAATGGTTCGAGAGCATTGAAAGCACTTTTCTCAACAGTGATTGTCCCGACAACCTCCGGGTCCGCTATGCCACCAGCGTCTTCCAAAAATGGGCGCTCACCTGGTGGAATGGCGTAAAGAGAAATAGGGAGATGTGGCAATGGCCTTGCCATGGGATGAGGTCAAATGGCTCATGACTGAAGAGTTCTGTCCTCGCAACGAAATGAAGAAGTTAGAAGCCGAATTTTGGGATCTTACCCAAGATAGTGGTGAAAGTTTAGCCTACACCACCCGTTTCCATGAGCTAAGTCTTCTAGTACCTCATATGGTCACACCTTTGGCTCGGGGTATTGAAAAATACATCGGTGGTCTGCCGATGAAGATTCAAGACACTGTCCTAGGGAGAAACCCAGCTACCCTTGAAAATGCCATCCGCCTATCCGCCACCCTGATCGATAATCATGTGAAGGCGGGTACGTTGACAAGAAAGTCTCTGACACAACAACACCTTCTGAGCCCTCCAAAGAAATCAAGTCTGAACCCTATCACAACAACAAGAAGCGAAAGGCTAAAAGCTTTGCTGTTGTTACTCCAGCTTCCCCAGTCAAACAGGTTGCTCCTATGGCTCAGAATCCCGTCAAGAAGCATTATGTGGGCAGCAGCCCTTTGTGCAACACGTGCAATTACCATCACTTCCCAAACCTACCATGTCGGATATGTGCCAGCTGTGGAAAATATGGGCATTTAGCCAACACCTGCAGAGTCAACCCACCTGGCAATTTAGCCAACCAAGGAAACAAAGGGGTTCAGCTATCGCTAATGGGAATGCTTGCTTTGAATGTGGTAACCCAAACCACTTTCGAAACCGATGCCCAAAACTTATCAACCCAACTCAAGGTGGAGCTAGAGGGCGTGCTTTCAACATAAATGCTAATGAAGCTCAGGCCAACATTGACGTGGTCAACGGTACGTTCCTCGTTAATAACCAATATGCTTCCATACTATTTGATACCGGTGCCGATAAGAGTTTTGTTTCACTTAATTTTGAACCTTTGCTTGCTAAAACCCGAACTAAGTTAGAGAAAATGTTCACCGTTGAAGTAGCGGATGGAAACCCCATCATCATTGACTCCATTATCCGCGATTGTTTTATCGAACTTAATGAACATTCCTTTCCCGTCAATCTAATACCTATGCAACTGGGAAGCTTTGACATCATCGTAGGCATGGATTGGCTATCTAGTCATCATGCCGAAGTCGTTTGTTTCGAGAAGTGCATCCGAATCCCCCTCCCCTCGGGTGATACATTAAAAGTCTTTGGTGAGAAACCATGTAGTGGGCTTAAGCTCATGTCGTACACTACGGCCCGAAAGTACTTACGAAAGAAGTATATGGCCTTTCTAGCCCATATCGTTCAAAAGAAGGGCCAAGAGAAGAGTATTCAAGACATCCTCATCATCCGTGACTTTCCCGAAGTATTTCCTGAAGATCTATCCGGTCTTCCACCCGTTCGTCAAGTAGAGTTTCGTATCGATCTTATACCCGGAGCTAATCCTATGGCTAGAGCTCCATACCGTCTAGCACCTTCTGAAATGCAAGAACTCGCAAGTCAGCTTCATGAACTTTCCGATAAAGGTTTCATTCGCCCCAGTCATTCACCATGGGTGCACCCGTCCTATTCGTGAAGAAGAAAGATGGCTCATTCCGGATGTGTATTGACTACCGCGAACTCAACAAACTTACCATCAAGAACCGTTACCCTTTGCCTAGGATTGATGATCTCTTTGATCAAATCCAAGGTTCCACTTACTTCTCGAAGATTGATCTTCGATCCGGATATCACCAACTTCGTGTGCAAGAGGAGGATATTCCAAAGACTACCTTTCATACAAGATACGGTCACTATGAATTTATGGTTATGCCTTTTGGGCTAACCAATGCCCCCGCGGTTTTCATGAATCGCGTATGCAAACCATACCTAGATAAATTCGTGATCGTTTTCATTGACGACATCTTGATCTACTCCAAGACCAAATCAGATCATGAACAACACCTTAAGTTGGTTTTAGACCTTTTAAGAAAAGAACAACTATACGCTAAGTTCTCCAAGTGTGAATTTTGGCTAAAGGAAGTTCAATTTTTGGGTCATATTGTCAACGAAAAGGGAATCCATGTTGATCCCGCAAAGATCGAAGCCGTTAAGAATTGGAGTACCCCTAAGACCCCTACCGAAGTTCGTTCATTTCTTGGTCTTGCTGGTTATTACCGTCGTTTCATCTCAAACTTTTCCAAGATTGCGGTCCCTCTCACGGCCTTGACCCACAAAGGTAAACACTATGAGTGGGGACCAAAACAAGAGGAAGCCTTCCAAATCCTCAAGCAAAAATTGTGCAATGCTCCTATTCTCACTCTTCCTGATGGCAACGATGATCTGGTGGTCTACTGCGATGCATCAAACCAAGGCCTCGGTTGTGTTCTCGTGCAACGGGGCAAGGTGATCGCTTATGCATCAAGACAACTTAAAATTCACGAAAAGAATTATACTACGCACGATCTTGAGTTGGGAGCGGTCGTCTTCGCATTAAATATTTGGAGACATTATCTCTATGGCACGAAATGTGTGGTGTTCACTGACCACAAAAGTCTCCAACACATCTTCAATAAAAAAGAACTCAATATGAGGCAACGACGTTGGGTCGAGCTCCTTAACGACCACGACTGCGAGATTCGGTACCATCCCGGTAAAGCGAATGTTGTGGGCGATGCCTTGAGTCGTAAGGACCACGTTATGCTTCATTGTGTTAGGATTCAAACCAATATTCAAAATCTCATCTTAAAAGCTCAACACGCCTCGGTCACCGAGGGTAATCTGTATAACGAAATGTCGTGTGGTGTTGAACTCCTATTAGAAACCAAACCTAATGGCCTCCTCTGTTACTTGAATCGTATCTGGGTCCCCGACCGTGATGACCTCCGCGCAGTACTTATGAACGAGGCACACAAAACTCGTTATTCCGTCCATCCCAGGGCGGACAAAATGTACAAGGGTCTTCACCAACAATATTGGTGGCCCGGCATGAAGAAAGACATTGCACTTTACGTTGCAAAATGCCTAACTTGCTCAAAGGTCAAAGCTGAACATCAACATCCTTCTGGTTTGCTTCAGAAATCCCTATGTGGAAATGGGAGAACCTAGCCATGGATTTCATTACTAAACTTCCCCGTACTTCTAGCGGTTATGATAGCATTTGGGTAATCATTGACCGTCTCACCAAGTCTGCTCACTTTCTACCCATCCGTGAAGACTATCGGGTTGAAAAGTTGGCCCGAATTTACATTGATGAGATTGTGAGTCGTCACGGTGTCCCTCTTAACATAATCTCTGATAGGGATGCTCGTTTCACCTCCCGCTTTTGGCAATCTCTCCAAACTGCTCTTGGTACACGTTTAGATTTAAGCACGGCTTACCATCCCCAAACTATTGGTCAGACCGAGCGAACAATCCAAACTCTTGAGGACATGCTTAGAGCTTGTGTAATCGATTTTGGTCCTGAACTAATCCAAGAAACTTCCGACAAGGTCATTCAAATCCGTAACAACATTCAAGTAGCGAGGAGTCGGCAAAAGAGCTATGCCGACAAAAGACGCAAACCCTTAGAATTTCAAGTCGGGGATCTTGTACTTCTAAAGGTGTCTCCTTGGAAGGGGGTGATCCGTTACGGGAAGAAGGGTAAACTAGCACCTCGCTATGTGGGTCCATTCAAAATCCTCAAAAGGATTGGGAAAGTGGCTTACAAACTCGAGTTACCTCCATCACTTGCTAATGTACATCCAACTTTTCATGTGTCCAACCTAAAGAAATGTCTTGCTGACGAGAACCTCCATATACCTCTTGATGATGTGCGCATTGATGACACGATGCACTTCGTTTAGAAACCCATAGAGATCATGGATCGTGAGATCAAGCGAAGCCGTATTCCTATTGTCAAAGTTCGTTGGGATTCTAAGCGCGGTCCTGAGTTCACTTGCGAACGTGAGGATCAAATGAAGCTCAAGTATCCACACCTCTTTTCTGATTCAGTAGCTTCAACTAGTTAAATTTCGGGACAAAATTCCATCAACATGGGGAAACTGTAACATCTCTGATTTTTCTTTCATGTAATCGTTTGGTGCAATAAACAAAAATTCAATTTTAACACAACTCTTGATGCAAACACTTAACCCTAAGATTCCAATTGATACATTTCAAGGGTTAAGTGAATACAAATATATTGAAAGCCGACGATTAATTATCAAAACTACAAAGCCCTCATAGTCAAAACAATTTACTTATTCATCCATGTAAACATATATATATATATATAAGAATATATAGATATATGTATATAAATACATTTCTATTAGCAAATTGGTCTTGAACCTCCTCCCCAAAGTCTTTGAACCCTAAACATGATCCCCCAACACTTGCAAATGAACCCTTGGACTAGACTTAACCCCATGAGAATCAAACTTGACTCACATCCGTCAGGTTTGACTTTAAAAGTCAAACCGGCCCAAATCCATAAAATCCAACCTATGAAATTGATGAATTGAGTTATTATGGACTTCCATTACGCATAAAATCATGAATCGGCCCTACCCTGACCCAAGTAGCAGCCCAATTCCACCTATCACGCGGTCGATTTCAAATTCAAATCCATTTGACTTGTGGAGTCAAAGCCGAATCAATTCGGTTGCAATTCAATAAATTAGACGCGTTTCAATCCCGAAAATCATGCTTAGACTGATCCCCTCTGAATCTAGTCCTATTTCGCGACCCAATTCGTCGTGTGATAGTGGGATGACGCGTAATTAGAACCGTAATTGACACCCGTAAACCTCTCAATCGAATCATACGTTAATGATAAAATTAAATGAATTAAATCACTATGAACCTTCGCACGACACTATATAAACTCTCCAAACCCTCGATTGAGTCTCATTCCACCCCTGCTTGCCAGTCGATCACCAAGAACACCGTCCCTGTTCGTCTAGTCGTCGGCCCACTGCACTCAACCGATTCAGGTATGGTTTACAGCATTCGTTTCGTTTTTTCCTGTCGATCGAAAGCCCCATATCAATTTCCTAAAACAAATTCTAATCGAGTTCAATTTCTAGCAAAATCCTAGACCTGTTCGTACGTTTTTCAAATCGAATTGAATGAGCCATTGGATTAAACTTTTTACACTTCAATTTATTTCAGCGAAACCACTCGGGCCGAATGGTTAAGACTTTGCACCATCGGGTCGAGTGGCGTGGGTTCGAAACCTACCAAAACCAGTTCTTTTTGCGCGTGTCACCAAGCCAAACCCGGCCCCCTACCCGGAAGACGCTTTATGCAAATCCAACCGGGTATTAAACACTAAATAGCCACTGGTCTAGTGGGAAAACTTGATGCCTCACACAGAAACCACCCGGGTTCGAACCGGGTGGTCTGTTTTATTTTTTAAAATCAGTTTTAATCACCCAAACTTTTTATAAACATTATTTTTATAAAACATACATCATTTAAAACAGAATACTATAAAAGTTTGCAAGTTTAACATACAATATCTATTTTTACAAATTTATTGTTTAAAACCCCATTTTAATTATCTAAAAATATCTTTTAAATAATTAAAACAGAATAATTAATTTCCTAATTTATAAATATATGGACAAGATATGTTATAAAATATGCATTCTTGTAAATCATTTATTTATCGCAAATATACATATATATATTTGAGTAAAGCCCCTTTTTTCTAATATATATATATATATATATACATATTATATTCTTTATTTATTATATTAAAATTAGTTTTATTACAATGCATTTAGGGTTTTTCTTTAATCCATATTAGTATGTTTTTGACACTTTGTCATAAATAAATAAATGGATGAAATTATTAAATAATTTATATAAAAGTCATATTACTTTTAACAATAATTATTATTTTAATTAAATAAATAAAAGAATTTTATTTATTTAATCTTAAACCCTAAAGACACATAATATTTTCATATAACATTTTGAACTCCCAAAGTTTACACCAAACTTTTGATAACTTATATTTTCTTACATAAAATAGCACAAACTTTATACAAACTTACACCTAACAAGACCTGATAAACATTAGACCTATCCTTAGACCTCGTGCATATTATTAATTTAAGATCATTCTTTTCATACTAGGTTAACTTGTGATTTGAGAATCACTCGTGCTCGATACTTGCTTGTATTATCCACCCAACATATACAAGTGAGTTTACATAGCCCCTTTTTCTTTTTGTACATTTTTGGGGTGAAACGTGATTTACTTTTTGAAACCTTTTTGCATATACTTAAATACAATTCAATAATATGATATTATGTGTTATGTGCTTTATGCTTGAATGCTATGAGTTAAGACTACATATACATGACATTAGTACAATCATTAACTCCGTACAAGCCAACGGTTAACATTGATAGATCTATTGAGTCTGACAAACCCACCCGGTTAGGGTGTTTGTTACCGACTTTACATTAGGGTAACCTGCGTGTTATGCCTCAGTCACAAGGTTTGATTGTACACACTAGTTTAACTATAGATTCTCCATAAATGGCTTATACATGTGTATCGTATGAATTGTATAAAATACTTTAAACTTGGTTATGTGTCAAAATCTATGTATGCTCACCAACTTTTTAGTTGACCTCGTTTTCATCATGTTTCAGGTACTAATGCTTGAGAATAAGTACAAGATGCTTCACTTAGGACCGATGGCCTAGAATTTAAATTAATGAAACTATTTATGTATTTCCATTTCATTTGTAACGTTGGATTTATGTTTATTTGTGACATGAAATTGGATGTTTAATTATTTAAACTTTAGCAAACCTTGAGCTTTTGAACAGTCTACATGTCCCGCCCCGACGTATTCCGCCGTCGGTTTGGGTGTGACATCTCCCAGCTTAAAACCAAATTATTTTCTACACACCGTTTTAACACTTTAGACAGTTCATTTAAACACAATTCAAACGATGAGCCAAAAACAGAAAAATCATCCATAAAGACCTCAAGTGACTCCCCGACCATGTCCGAGAAAATAATCATCATACACCCTTGAAAGGTGGCCGGGGTGTTACACAACCCAAATGGCATCCGCCAGAAGGCGAATGTACCATAAGGGCATGTAAAGGTGGTCTTTTCCTGATCATCAGGATGGATGGCTATTTGGTTATACCCTGAGTAACCATCTAGAAAGCAGTAAAATTTCTGACCTGATAACTTCTCAATGATTTGGTCAATAAATGGCAAAGGGAAGTGATCCTTTGATGTGGCAGCATTCAATTTCCTATAATCAATACACACACGCCACCAGGCTACCGGCTGAGTGGCAATTTGCTCACCATTTTCACCTTTCACTACTTGTATACCTGCTTTCTTGGGCACTGTTTGGGTTGGAATCACCCATGGACTATCAGAAATGGGATAGATGATCCCGGCGTTCAACCACTTCAAAACCGTGATTTTGTGTATCCCGCGAAGGTCTTGCATCTGCATATGTGGTGATTTTTTGCGTCACAATGGATGGGATGACACCCTTCAAGTCAGCAATGGTCCATCCAATTGCAGCTTTGTAATCCTGAAGCACCTTCAGTAGTTCCTCCTCTTGCTCCTCATCCAAGTTGGATGCAATGATGACAGGTATAGTTTCATCATCCCCTAGGAATGCATACTTTAGGTTTTTGGGAAGATCCTTTAACTCCACCTGGGGGGGCTTACAAGTGATGGTTTTAGCCCCGAATCAATCTCAGTTGGTAGACTCTCCACATGATGAGTCCATACAGGTCTACCGTCTTGTACCGCCAATGCTTCCATGACCTTTTCCTCTTCTTGCAAATCCAGCTCAAGTTCATGTTCAACTCTATCACACACAAAACACACCTCTGTGGACTCATCCTTAGAGTGAGGATAGCATCCTTCAATGATGTCTGCCATGAAGCATTCATCACTGGGCAGATGGTTAGATTCATTTGAAAAAATATTTAAACGCACCCTTCTATTACCAAAAGTCATATCAATTGTGCCTAAGCGACAATCAATCAAAGAGTGGGATGTGGCTAAGAAGGGTCGACCCAAAATGACAGTTGGTTGAGTGACCTTTTCAGATTGCGCATAATCAAGAACCAAGAAATACACCGGATAATAAAATTGGTCCACTTTTACTATCACATCACGAACAATCCCCCTTGGGAGTTTAGGGGTCAAGTCAGCCAACACCACAGCAGTATTGGCTTGAAGCAGTGGACCAAAGTCATATTGGTCATACAAACTCTCACGAAGGATGCTCACACTTGCTCCAAGATCCAATAGCGCCTTGTTCATTTTAAAATCACCCACTTGTAGAGAAATTATGAGCGCTCCTGAATCTTGAAGTTTTGGTGGAAGAGCACGGGTCAAGATTGCTGACTTGTGCATTCAGATCCAGCTTTTTAGGAATTTTATTATGCCTTTTCTGAGTGCACAAGTCTTTCAAATACTTAGCATAGACTAGTATCTGTTTAATTGCATCAAGAAAAGGTATATTAATTTTCACATGTTTGAAGAGCTTCCAAATTTCCTCCTATTGAGGACCTCTCTTCTTGACCATCACCTATTTACCTGCACTCACTAAAGGTGAGGGAAATGTCACCCTAGGAGGTACCACTTCCCCGTTGTTAACAGTAGATGATGTTTTAGAAAAAGGTGTTTCATTTTGATTTTGAAAAGCAACCCGTGTAACCGAAATTGGCTCGGGTTCATCATCACTGATCTCATGCCCATCAATGTCCTCCACCACACCGTCAACAAAGGTTGGTGGAGATGCAACTTTGTTATCATAAACCTTACCACTACGAAGAGTACTTACCTTGCCCACATGGCTGCTCTTCGTGTTCCTACTTCCCGAAGTGTGGTGAGATGGATTGGTTAATGTATCATCTGGAAGTTTCCCACTACTTTTCCTCAATTCAGCCACCTCAATGGCCATCTGTCCCATTCGAGTGGTCAACACTTGAACGGCTTTATCACGTACCTCATCAGCTTGATTCTTCTTTTGCAAGTCCTGTTGGATGGCCTTCAGAATATCCATCACTACATTCTCACTAGCCTGGTTAGAGGATATAGATGATCCTCCATGCTCATTCCCCCTTTGATATCCTCTTTGGTGGTTATTTTGGTTGTAGTTTTGGTTCCGGGGTGGGAATGATTATTTATTCCTTTGACCACTTCCTTGAAAGTTGGGGTTGGCTTGGTTGGAGGCATCCCCATAACGAAAGTTGGCATGATTTCTAAGGCCTGGGTGGTAAGTGTTGGGGTTCATATCATAGTTTCTGCCACCCCCTTGAATGTAGTTCACATCCTCATATGTGCCTGTGCAACTAGCACCATTATACCCCAACCCACCACATTGATCACATACGTCATATTGTTGACCCCCGGTGCCCAAATTGGCTATGTACTTCTCTAGCTTCTCTAATCTGTTCACCTCAAAACTAGGACTGTCAACTGCTCTCACCACTGAATGCCTTGCTCATCTTGAAGATTGAGCTTTCCTCTTAGATGTTCTTGCCATCTTCTCTAGTCTTCATCCTCAAAGTTGGTACCAAATGTACCATTAGATATAGAGTTGAGGTCACGGGCATCATCGTCTATCAAGCCCTCATGAAAGGCATTCAACATCTCCCACATTTGCAAACCATGATGTGGGCAGTTCTCAATCAACATTTTGAATCTCAGGAATGCCTCTTGAAATAGTTCCCCTGACTGTTGTTGAAAGTTGCGGATGTTCTTCCTAGCATCACTAGTTCTCTGATTGGTGTAGAACTCATCTAAGAACTGTTGTTGCATGTCACCCCAAGTATAAATAGTGGCAGAGGGCAAATAATGAAACCACTATTGAGCCTTGTCCTCTAAGGTGAATTGGAACAACACAAATTTCACATCATTATGTGTGAACCCTGTCCCCCAATGGTGTTGCATCTAGCATCATAGGCACTCAAATGCAAATAGGGTTCCTCTGTTCCTAGACCATGATACTTGATTTGCCTGGGAACGAGCCTCAAAAGACCTTCCATGTTGCTGTGGAATAACAACTGGAGATGGGTTGTATGCAATGGCAGGATGGAAGTGGCTCTCCATCCTTATAACGGGGCCTATGTCATGTCTCCTTGGAATGCCTCCTGGATTGTCGACGGGAGGACCCTCATTCCTAGGATGAGGTCTTCTTTGCCTGTTTACAGACTGCCGCTGGGTGGGATTGGTGCAGGAATATCTGGCCGAATTGGATGCTGTGGCAGCCTATGATCAAACTGATGTTCATTAGGCCCCTCAAACCGAACACCTGTATCATATCTTCTGTAGACTGGCACCCTCCCCGTTGTCTGTCTCTTCTGTCAAACTCATTAGTATCATCCTCATACTCCCCAAACTCATCCTCAACACCATCTGCCTCGTCCTCATAGTCTAAACCTGAAGTGTATGGATTAAATCCCGGTAGGGGGTTGAGTGAAACATGGAAGGTTTTGTCATGGGTGGCTGTGATGTTGGGGGTATGTTATCTCGTACTACTCTCACATATGGTGAAGAATAATGAGCTTTAGGTTTAAAGTCAAAAGGTTGGCTTACTTGTGGTAGAGGTTGGCCAAAGCTTGGTAATGGAGGAATTTGACTGGTGGATTGGTTGAGGTTTCCATCTGTCCTAGGTGGAGGGACAGATGATGAGAACATACCCGAGGTGGGTTGCTGTTCTGGTGGTAGCTGACCTGCAGGAGGCAGATCAGATTGCTTCCCAAGATCTTGTTTAAACACCTTAACTAGTAAGGTTAAGTAGAGTATCGTATCCACGAGGAGTTTGTGGAAAGTGTCACTTTGTTACAATTGTTGAAAGACAGAAAGCAATAACTACTGATTTGGATTTAAAACAATAAGTAGACAGGTAATCCTCTCCGGGGTTCAGGTTTGCAAACACAAATCACTTATAGGTAATTAGCAAGAAATTACATAGACATAATCATACGGTTCAAATGAATTCAATGATAATGAAAGAACAAGTTGTAAAGAAAACCTATTCTCACATATCCAACTTAGATTAACCAACTATCATCCAAACCCCAAAATGTCCCTAATGTAAAGAAACCCGAGACTAATGAGACTTAAACAACAATTCGAAATCAACCAAAGTAGTTTAAAGCATTCAATCGATAAATGAAATTATATGGCTTAACATGCCAGTCAAGATTACAAACCAAAGCTAATCATTCCAGAAAATAACAAGTGTTCCAACAAAACCCTACACCCGGAGAAGACTACGGGTGATTTAGCTACTCATACTCATAACAACAATCAAAACTAATGTAATGGGACTTACAATCATCAAACTCTAGTAACAATCGACCTAAGAACAGTGGAAATCGCCTTCTTGGAGCTCTGGAACGGCTGGAATCGGAGATAATCGAGTGTGGGGGCGGAGAATGATTTAAACCTAATTTAGGTTAACTTTCCCGTAAAAATAGATCTTCGCATGTCACGAACTTGGAATGGCTGGTCCTTCTTGTGTCGTGAAGGACAAAAATAGTCGGGCACCCATATTTGGTTTTCCAGATCTTCGCGTGTCGCGAACATCCTGCTTGAACTCTTCGCATGTCGCGAAGAACAGAAATTCCACATTTTCTTCTTTTGGGCTTTGAATCTTCCATGCTTTGTATCCACTTGATTAGCTCTTGTTTCTCACTCATTTAGTATATAAAACCTGGGAGGCACACCCAACCACAAACACACATAAAAGCAAACAAAGATACAAACTAAAATAACTAAAACGAACACAATAAGACACATAAACCGGGGTTATTTATCCTTATATCACACCATACTACCAAGTTATAGTATTCTTAAAGTTTCATTTTTTAAGGTAAAATGTGTAACCTAATGTTGAAATTTCAGGTAATCCGAGGCCCTTCACGCTCAATATCCACGACAAGGGCCACTTTAGAGCCACTCCCGCCGGCAAACTGCTGGAATACGCCAGCGGCGTTGAGAGCTTTGTTGACTATGTCAACATTGATATCTTCTCATACAAAGAGCTTGACCATATGGTTAAAGCTCTAGGGTACACGACGGCCGGGTATTTCACCACCTTTTTGAGGATCCCATACCTGTTATTGGAGTATGCTGTTGAAGTGTACAGTGACAATGATATGAGGGCTGTGGCCTTTCACGGGTGGGATGCTACTGAACTCTCCCTCTACCTTGTGAGGGAGCAGGACTCCACCTTCAACTATGATGCTCTGTTTGGGCAGAGGAGGATACCAGGCGAGCAGAGTCAAGGAGATACATGGTCCACATCTGAGGATGATGATTTGTTATCTGATGCTAGGTCATAGTGATATATTTTTGAATTTATGTTTGTTATTATGTATTTTTTGTAAAAAATATGGTTATATATATAATATATCAATTTTTTGGTATTTAGTTGATGCATGTGATCCTTGTTTTGTTATTTGATTGTATTGATTGTGTAATTGATTGATGATTGTGTATGTGGTTGATGCAATGCAATGTAGTTTCTCAATAGGAAACTATAGTTAAATAAAGCTAGCTACAATTGCATACCATTTGACCATGTATACTGACCATTTGACCATTTACCATATGCTGACCAATATTTGACCATTTGCAATTGGTCTATAATTATAGCAATTGCATACCATTTGACCATATACTGAAAACAGTTGACCAATTTCAAAGATAAATCAAACTAATATAAATCAAACCAAAGACATAGAAGTTGCACAGTTGACCATATCCTGAAATCCAAAGACATAACAGTTGACAAGTTGACCATTTACCATATACTGACCAATATTTGACCATTTGCAATTGGTCTATAATTGCAGCAATTGCTCTATAATTGCAGCAATTGCATACCATTTGATCATATATTGATAACAGTTGACCATATCCTGACCATTTGCAATTGGTCTACAATTGCAGCAATTGATAACAGTTGACCATTTCACCATTTTAGTTTCAAATAGACACAACTGCTGGTTTTGGGAGAACAACCTCACCAGCAGTTTCCCTCACGAGGTCTTCTATAAATCAAACTAATATAAATCAAACCAAAGACATAACAGTTGCACAGTTGACAATATACTGAAATCCAAAGACATAATAGTTGACCATGTGACCATATACTGACCACTTGACCGTTTACCATCAGCTGACCAATATTTGACCATTTGCAAAGATAAATCAAACATATATATAAAAAACATCAGTTCTTGTACATATCAGTTATGATCTAGCTAGGTCCAGCCACTTGTCCATCCTCAGATATTCATACATGATGATCTTCATATCTGCAGCAACTTGATCAGGAGCTGGTTCTTTTTGGTTTTTTAGTCCTGCAAAGTATGATCTAGCTGAGCTGAGATTTTCTTTATAGTTGGAGGCTCAGTTGGATTCGACGAGGTTCTTATTGGTAGAGCTTCATCATTGTAGACTGGCTTGGGTGGCACCTTTTTAGGAAACTGCTTTCTGAGTTCTTCCAAACTCTTGTAGTTTTCAAAAGTTTTAATTTCATTCCCTCTTTTAATTTTGGCAGGTTGATCTATATTTGCTTCTATCATTTCATCCTTCATTCTCTTCATTTTGAGTACCTTATCAACACTAGTATTTGTTCTACATGCTTTCCAATTTTGTGGTGTTTGTGCATTAGAAGGGTGTTCCATCATTTTACTAATCCTCGTGATTTCCCATTGTAATGCTTTTATGGTCCAGTTTACATACTGACCTCTTTTTGCAGTGTACTTCTGGTTCTGCATGATACAATCCGTGTGATCTTTTTTTAATGTTGCCCGTAGATTGGAATTTGTGACTGCTGCATTTGAAAGTTCTTGGCATTTACGAAAGGCAGTGTCTTCTAGGTCTCTGATCATCAACAATTCCTTTGCTAACATCTGCTGGGTCTCTTTATCAGACATGCCTTTACACTTTACTGCAACATAGTCTTGAATTTGTTTTTCTTTTATGATAATGTGTTCAGGAAAAGTCTTTGGTATTGTATAAGAAGTCATGATGTTTGCCAATGAGGGAAACACTAATTGTCTAGAAAAAGGTGGGTCAAAGAATTGCAAAACTTCTTGATTTAAGCTCATGATGGAAGTGATGTTGGTGGAGGTTGTGTAGGTGCTAGTGGCAATTTTGTTGGTGCATTTGGAGTAGCCTCATCATCATCACTTTCATGTACCACCATCTTCCTTCTTTTAGGGGTATTTTTGGTATTTTATGGAAATGTTGTTGGACTTGAAACTGTTGTTGGCACTAAAGCTGGTGCAACATTAGTTGTACTCTGTGTTGTAGTCTCAGTCATTTCTGTATCTTTTGAAGGCTTAACTACTGGAAAAAGTGGTTTTGTTGCAACAACACTTGTAGCAGTGGTTTCAGGAGTGGGCCTTTTAACTCCAGTTGTTTGTGGTGGTTTAGATTTTGGGTTTACCGCTGGACCCATTGGTTCAGATTTGTTTAAGGCTTCAGTGGCATGTTTAGGAGCAGGCCTTTTGACCCCAGGTTCAACACTTTTCTTTACAACTTGTTTTCTTGCAGATCTTGCATGAATCTTTGTTCCTGTACTTGAGGTATTTGATGAATCTTGATTACCTTTTCAACCTGTTCTTCAATTATCTGTCTGACAACTGCTGCAGATTCTGCCTCTCTATTTTTACTTAACCTTTCCTTTTTTTTTGCAGCTTCTTATGCTTTCTCTTCTTTAGAGTAGTCTGCTTTCTTATCTTGTTTCTTTTGCTTTTGGGCATCATCATCTCGGAATTTAGGAGGAGGTGGTGTAACACTAGTTAATTGTTCTAACTGTGTTCTTATTACACTTACATCTACATGTATGTGCTTGTATCTTGCATCAATATAATTTCTCATAGCCTCTATGCGTACTTTCAGAGAATTATCCAGTGCCCTTTGATTCTCTTTTAGGAGTGGCTGGAAGGCTTTCCATATGATTGGAGTCAATTCTTTAGGAGTTGGAAGCTTGATTTGGGAAATCACTTTGTTTATTGAAGACTCAAACTCTTTCTTGATGGAGTCTAACAAAGTTGTGTTTTCTTGACTTAGTGTTTCAGTAGAAGGCTTATTGGCAAGAGGTTCTTTAATTGTTGAGCAAGAAGCCTCTACAGTGGACATTCTCTCCTTCAATTCCCTATATTTTAGTCTATCACCTAAGTTAATAGGATCAGCTAGATTCCCACTTGAAATGGTTGTATCTGTCCCTGTGACATGAACATGTTTAATGTCAATGGGTGCAGATGCCCCTTTTGTATTGGTCATGGGGACTTCCAACTATTGTAGAGTGAACTATTGTGGACTCAACAATTGTTGCCCTCAAGGGATTCTTAGCTATGTAACTACTATACAGATGTGAAACTATTGTTTCTACAACTGTAGTAGTTGCTCCACTTGAGAAATCCTCATGAGATGTACCCTCAGCGATTGCATCAATCAACATATGTAAGGGTGAAGTTTGTGGTTGTGGTGAGTAGCGAAAAGAGTCAGTCCTAGGAGATGGACTTTGAGTATGATGCTCAAGTAATACATTAGCTCTAGATCTGGCTTTGGATTTGGATGTTATCTTCCTTAGAATTTCTGCCATGGGTACCAAATCAGGGATGGGTTCTTCCTTTTGGTTAGCAGGAACAGTACGCTCATTTTGTTGTGCTGGCTCATCCTCATCAACCAAAATTTGTTTTGTTGATTCCATCCCTGTAAAAGTTTGGTTTTCAAGAGACTTGATGGTAACCAATTTCCCGCTTTTGTAAATGTTTTCAGGAAATTCCTTTTGAATATATGCCATAACAAGTCTAGGGTACATCAAAAATTTGTTTGTGAAGTAGTGTTGGAACACATGTCTTTAAAAATTATTTTTGAAACTTTGAAGCTTTGCCTTGTTAAAATGGCATAAGCCACATGTTGAGTATTTAATGGAATTTCATTCCATGTACCACTCTTCCCTGAAAAACATACCATAAGAGTATGAAAAAGGAATTTTAAACTTGCATAACACATACCCTTATCCAAAGTTGTTGAGGTTATTTGACCAAGATAACCTCTCTTAATGAATTCAATATGCATGAGATGTTTTGTAAATTGGTCAACACCATCATCATCACCAAGCTCTAGGCTTGTTGTGAGGGTCTCAGGAGTTATTGTAACTGGTTTTGAACTAATGTCTGACATAATCGAAATGATGTTGTGTTTTTCGCCTTTGATAACCCTGGCATTTTTTTCCAAAACTCTTCAAGAATAGATAAATAGATAGGTGGATTAACTGTAAGAGCTTTTTGATAAGGGGAATCGGTTATCAAATCGATCATTTTATGAGTAGGTCGAATGGCCATGATCGCGAGTAAGTAAGAGAAGAATCGAAGGAATTTTAAACTTCAGTCGAATGTGGGAAAAGGTTTAGAATGATATGAATGGGGTTTAATATAGTTTTTGAATATCCTAAAATCTAGGGTTAAAAAGCTGGATGAAACACAACTGCTGGTTAGTGTTTTTACATCCACCAATTTGAAATTTTCAGAAGTTTTTAAAGAATTATTTTTCATGTTTTTACAATTTTGATTTTGTAAATATTTTGTTTATATAGTTTTGGCAGAAGTTTATGAAAAAATTATTACGGAATCATTTTTAGTTTTTCTTGTCCCTACACCTCTCCTCAAAACGGGAAATCGAAACGCAACATTCGGTCCATCAACAATATTATCCCCACCATGCTATCCCAATCTCATGTGCCTTTACATTTTTATGCTTGGTTTTTGAACCATTCAACAATAACAATAACATAACAAACAAAACAATTTAACAATAAAAAAAATTTAGTGCGCAAAACAATAACATAACAAAATTAAAACGTGTCAAATTTTAGTGTGCAAAACATAGTTTGAGCCTTCGCTTGTAACAAACAACATATTCTTGTTCTTGACAAATGTGAATTTGTAATTTGTGCCTAGTGCCGAATACAAACCGAACCCAAACACACCAACACGGGCCCACCCCTGCAGACTCTACCTACTCCGGCCTTCTACATGCTCCACTTTCACCTTCAACGTCCTTGTTGTGTAAACGAGAGGAATTCTGACCTGCATCTCTTCCAACGAATCCAAACCAGCTTTCTCTACAAAATCCTTTGGAAATTACTACATAAAAATCAAGAGATAACAATTTCATAAACGAGCATAACTAACAGTAATAAATAGGTATTGGAAACTTACAATTACAAATTGCATAAACTATCTAAGCCTAATACTTACAAGTTTTAGCTCAAGGCGGTCAACAAATGAAACCTTGCCCTCATCATGATCATCACCGTTATCAACATCAACATCAACATCATAATCATCACCATCATCATCACCACCACCATCACCACCACCATCACCATCACCATCACCATCTTCCTCAGCATCATCATCATCCCCATCATCACCATCTTCATCAGCATCATCTTCCTCACTTTCTTCTACAGAAAAAATTTGGGCTTTACTGCTTGCATTGTAAACCTCAATGTGGAACGCATGAGTATCAACCAAGTTAAACAGCATAGCCCAGCCCACATCTACACCAAGGTCTTTTTCCATCTTCTGCCATCCACTGGTAAAGGAGAAGAAGTGACTTTTCTTTTGGATCTCCAGTTCCCATGACTTACACCAACCATTGGTTACAACGATTGGACCCACCAAAAAATTGTTGTTCAAATGAAGGTGCTCGTAACACAAAGGAAAGACCTGAAGGGTTGAAGAGGTTGCAATTAATGTGTATATATATATATATATATATATTTATAGCTACATAGTTCAAATAAGAAAACTTGTTGACATTATTACCTGAAAAGATGAAACTGAATTTGTGATAATCAACAAGGAGCCTGGATTAGCATAGAACGGAAAATCAGCGGTAAATAAAGAAAGACATGTGAACGGGCATACATTAAAAGAAATGTACATATTGCATTCAAAATCCTTAGCAATAAGCACACCAGCAGAGTATATCCGAAACGAAGAAAGATAAGAACCTCTACTTTAACATAAAAAACAAAATCTTTAAAATTACGTGAACCATCATGTTTCAAATTCTTTCTTGGTATCCCTCTTGCTTTCCCCTTCTCTAGGATGTACTGGGTGGGTGGATACTTACTGGGTCTACCTCTTTTCCTCTTCTCCACCATTGGTGCTTTCCGCTTCTCTAGGACGTACTGGGTGGGTGGATACTTTCTGGGTCTACCTCTTTTCCTCTTCTCCACCATGGGTGCTTTCCCCTTCTCTAGGACGTACTAGGTGGGTGGATTCTGCTCACTCTTCATTTCTTAACTTTCCAAAATCATAAGCCAACAAAATTACAACTAGATTAGTATACCGGAAAAGGAAATTAACCAAAGTAGTAATATTTCCAATAAAATTATATAATTTTGCATACGCTTAATTACACTCATGGCTGCCTATCATACGATCGACCACAGTAGTATTGTTATTTGCAACAAGTAGATCACTCTCATCAACGACACATTTTTTTTTATCTTGGGTGAGGTTTGAACCCACAACCTATTTGTCACACCCTCAAAATCCACCTGCTGGGTTATACCGCAAGGCGTGTGACAAACCAGCATATCAGTCATTACTAATATCAAACGACACTATATGAATTTAATAAAACCATTGAATGTTTAGAGTAAAGAAATGTACATATTGCATTCAAAACCTTTAGCAATAAGCACACTAGCAGAGTATATCCGAAACGAATAACGATAAGAACCTCTACTTTAACATAAAAAATAAAATCTTTATAATTACCTAAACCATCATGTTTCAAATTCTTTCTTGCTCTCCCTGTTGCTTTCCCCTTCTCTTGGATGTAATGGGTGGGTGGATACTTCCTGGGTGTACCTCTTTTCCTCTTCTCCACCATAGGTGATTTCCCCTTCTCTAGGACGTACTGGGTGGATGGATATTTTCTGGGTCTACCTCTTTTCCTCTTCTCCACCGTGGGTGCTTTCCCCTTCTCTAGGACGTACTGGGTGGATGGATCCTGCTCACCCTTCATTTCTTAACTTTCCACAATCATAAGCCAACAAAATTACAACTAGATTAGTATACTAGAAAAGGAAATTAACCAAATTAGTAATATTTCCAACAAAATTATATAATTTTGCATACACTTAATTACACGCATGGCTTTCTATCATACGATCGACCACAGTAGTATTGTTATTTGCAACAAGTAGATCACTCTCATCAACGACACATTTTTTTTGTCTTGGGTGAGGTTTGAACCCACAACCTCTTTGTGACACCTCAAAATCCACCTGCGGGGTTATACCGCGAGACGTGTGACAAACCAGGATCTCAGTCATTATTCATATCAAACGACACTATATGAATTTAATAAAACCATTGAATGTTCAAAGTAAAGAAATGTATATATTTCATTCAAAACCTTTAGCAATAAGCACACTAGCAGAGTATATCCGAAACGAAGAAAGATAAGAACCTCTACTTTAACATAAAAAACAAAATCTTTATAATTACCTGAACCATCATGTTTCAAATTCTTTCTTGGTCTCCCTCTTGCTTTCCCCTTCTCTAGGTTGTACTGGGTGGGTGGATACTTCCTGGGTCTACCTCTTTTCCTCTTCTCCACCATGAGTGTTTTCCCCTTCTCTAGGACGTACTGGGTGGATGGATATTTTCTGGGTCTACCTCTTTTCCTCTTCTCCACCGTGGGTGCTTTCCCCTTCTCTAGGACGTATTGGGTGGGTGGATCCTGCTCACTCTTCATTTCTTAACTTTCCACAATCATAAGCCAACAAAATTACAACTAGATTAGTATACCGAAAAAGGAAATTAACCAAAGTAGTAATATTTCCAAAAAAATTATATAATTCTGCATACGCTTAATTATACTCATGGCTGCCTATCATACGATCGACCACAGTAGTATTATTATTTGTAACAAGTGGATCACTCTCATCAACGACACATTTTTTTTTGTCTTGGGTGAGGTTTGAACCCACAACCTCTTTGTCACACCCTCAAAATCCACCTGCAGGGTTATACTGCGAGGCGTGTGACAAACCAGGAACTCAGTCATTAGTCATATCAAACGACACTATATGAATTTAACAAAACCATTGTATGTTCAGAGTAAATGTGAAAGCGGAAAGTAAAGTACTTAATGCGCAATACAAACTCGCCCAAAACTAAGTTGTTGAAAGTAAGTAAATAGTTTAAATGTTTGCAATAATTAAAGGACTCCCATGCATGTCCTAATCGTGTACTTGTGCCTTAGCGACCTGTGAAAACATGTTAAGAAAATGTGTCAACACTAGGTTAGTGAGTTCATAGGTTTTTAGTTAATAATAATGTTTGCCAGATAATGTACATTCAATATATATCAATAGGTAGCTAACCTATATTCAAGTTACTAAAGCGCTCACAACCGAAGCTGACTGTTTTGTGTTTTATGCCTTCCACCATGTCTATCAACAGTGGTGATTTGGTCGATCTCCGGTTGAGTTAGCTCGACTAACGCGGGTGGGGTTTGTCAAACCCAGTAGTACTACTAAATATTACCTCGCTAAATCCATATTAAACGGTTCGATGTGTAAGGACTTTCTTGATAGAATGTTACGCTTAGTTTAGCAAGTAATATAAAAGAACTACAATAATCAAATGTTTGTGTCATGTTTTCTCCCCTAGTTTAAAAACAGTAAAGGGGTCGTGAAACTCATCTGAGACGTGTAGAGTGCAGCAAATAACACCACAAAAATAGTGCAACTGAACTGTCTACGAATGCCCTAGAATATGATAGTGATAGTCAGGCATACGCATGGATATGTAACGACGGTATGGGGGGGTCGGATACACTAATGATTAACGAAGAGGAATCTTGATATCGGGATTAGAAAATCCCTAGTTTGGTGTTTAATAAGGACGTGGTATGTGTGAAAAACAACTAGACACAAGGTAACAATATTAATTAGTAATTCGTGTGTTTTTGGTGAACGAAATAATTGTTTAAACTATAATATAGATATATATTTGTCTTTATAATTAAAATGATTGTTAATTAAATATTAAATTTAATCCCGAGTACCCGAACGTTTTCTGGTAACAAATCGTGTTAAAATAATATTATAATAATATTGGAATGGGTTTTGTATTAATTAATTGTTCAAAAAGTTGCTAAAAAAATTAAAACCTGTTGTGGGATTCGATCCCGGGTCTCACCCTCAACAACGCAATGTCTTAGCCAGTCCCACCCGCTAGGGTATTGCGACTAAGACCAGTTCTATTTGGTTTTAACACACAAAATCCATGTGTTCTTCCCCCATTCGCGAACCCGATTACAGCCACCCTCAAATCCATAGATTCTGATCACGATTAAGCACAGGGGTTTGAGGGTTTTGTTAAACAATGGATTGCGAGTCTACTGGTGTGATTAATTGCAAAAACATCAAGTGTAGGTAGATTAATCACTTGTTCGTATAACCGAAACCATATATTTTGAACACAAATCAAATTGACTTCATCTGATGGAATTGGAAACTGAATTCATAAAGCTTTCAATGAGTGATGAATTGCGAAACTACCCATGTAATTTAATTTGATTGAGATAGAGTCGGTGTTATAGTTCGGTCACTTGGTTTAAACGATGAACCCTAGAATCGGTATTTGTTCAAATCGATGTTGTAAGCCCGAATTAAGTTAGGGCTTTTGTTCTAGGAGTGAAAGTGAATCTAGGGGTTTGTTTGATTACCTGGATTGGTGAAAAAATGATGGAGATCGACTATATCACAGTCGCGACTCCGAATGCTTGGTCTCCGGCGTGTCCGGCTTCTTCTCCGGTCGAATTGGTGTGTGCGGAACACTCAGAGGGGTGCGACTAATGTGTGCAGAGTGTTTGCTTGCAAAATGGTGAACCAATTGATCGAATACGATGGTATTAGTTTCAATCCTTCGGTTATGGTTTTAATGTGACATAATACGATTAAATTGTAATCATTATGGATCAATAATGCATAGAAACGATTGGAATACGATCGAGATCATCAATGCCTTGCATAACCGTCGTGAATTATAACAGACTTGGAGTTATGGATTGAATTTGGGATCAAGGATGCTCGATTTTGACTTTCAAAAAGTCAAAGAATTGAGTTTTGGGTATTTATAAAATTAGTCCTTGTAGTTTCATGTGTATAAGTTTGTGTATTGGCAGATTTGGTCCTTAGAGTTTGTGAGGTAACCGGGTTTAGGTTAACGGTGTTAACCTGAAGTAGTCGGGTGTCACACTCTTGGTTGTGGACTCCCCTCTTACCCTCCCCACCCCATTCGGTTGATCTACATTAAGCTCATAACAAAAGGAAACCATCGACAAAAACCCGCCAAAGCCCTTAAATTAAACAAATCAAACAGAAAAACCTAAATAAATCAGCCGAAAACAAGCAACGAACATCGCACCGAACCTAGATAGAGCGACGACATCGCATTATGATGATCAATAATACACATATACGTTACATCCGATCGAACACAAACAGATTACCTTGGAAGATGGGAAGACGTTCTGGAAGTTGCCATATAGCTATAGGGGAGAGAATCAGAGAATAGATGATCAGAATTAATTGTGATGAGGTTTACAAAACCATACATAAATCCACTTAACACACAACACATGTAAAAATCGTTTAAAAAATAATTTATAGATCATACCTATAGCTAGTTTAAAAAAAATATATTAAAATCTTTAAATTTTTTATTTGTAATTAAATAAAAAATTTAGAGATCATACCAACCTGTAGTTTAAAAAAAATATATAAATTAAAAAACTTAAAATGTACGATTTTTCATTAATTAAGTAAACAATTTATAGATCATACCTATAGTTGTTGATGATGATGATGATAACCCATATGATCGATGTTGATAACCTGTATGATGATGATGTTGATGATGATGATGATAACCCATACGATGATGATGTTGATAATGATGAAGATTGGTCATAACCCATATATATGATGATGGTGTTGATATATAACCCATATATATATATATATATATATATATATATATATATATATATATATATATATATATATATATATATATATATATATGATGGTGCAATGACAACCCATGATGCATGCATGATGATTATGATGATAACCCGTATGATGATGATGGTCATGATGTTGATGATTATGATGGTAGTGATGATGATGATAACCCATATGACATTGTGATGGTGGTGGTGATGATGATGATGATGATAATAACCCATATATAATGATGATGATAACCCATATGACGATAACCCATATTATGATGATGAATATTATGATTATTATGATATCCTATTTGGTGGTGATGATATAATGATGTTGCCGAGATGATGATTATAATGATGTTGATGCTGATGCTGACGATGATGATGATGATGTTGATGATGATGATAATGATAAACCATATGATGACCATGATGGCTTATAAGCCTTGTAAGGCTCATAACCCATGCCACCCATGTCTCACAACCAATAACCCACAACCAGTTTCACCCCTATAAGGCTTATGGGTCAAATGGGCCATGGGTCATGGGTGATATGGGTTATATATGGGCCTTATGGCATTATAACACATGACAACTAATGTTGATGATGGTGTAAAGATTATAAAGCACATGATGGCTCAGAAGCCTTGTAAGGCTCATAACCCATGCCAACCATGTCTCACAACCAATAACCCAAAACCAGTGTCACCCCTATAAGGCTTATGGGTCAAATGGGCCATGGGTCATGGGTGATATGGGTTATATATGGGCCTTATGGCACAATTGATGTTGATGATGGTGATAATGATGATAAACCATATGATGACCATGATGGCTTATAAGCCTTGTAAGGCTCATAACTGTGAGGCCCCGATCCCGGGAGACCTCACTTATTGGATTTACTCATCAACACATAGCACTTTAAACGTAAGGCATTCATTAATACAGCGGAAACGATTTAATCTTCTTTACATACGCAGCGGAAACATAAACATGTCTAATACAAATTGTCTTTAACAACGTCAAGCTAAAACATAACATAAACATAATCGGGATGCCAGACACTGATCTTCGGGTAACTCTTCTCTCTAAGCCCAAGCATCCACATCCATCATCTAAACCTGCACTTAACTGATATGCATACTAAAAATCAGCAACGCTGAGTGAGTTCTAACGTTTACTTTAAATCAATTTTACAAAAGATTTACTAAAACACATATACTGCCAATAAGGCTAAACTTAACACACTTTACTTTTCAAACATATATACTGCCATTAAGGCTAAACTTAACACACTTTACTTTTCAAACATATATACTGCCATTAAGGCTAAACTTAACACACTTTACTTTTCAAACAGTTTAAAACGTATAATAAACCGTCAATTCCTCTTTACTGTACTGCCCTCATGGCTTACATCCATGAACCGACAAGTACCTGGTCAATGCCCCCATGATCAACGACCATGAACCGACAATACCGCTTATCCGTCAATTCCTTGTCACTACTGTACCGCCCCCATGGCTTTCATCCATGAACCGACGAGTACCTGGTCAATGCCTCCATGATCAACGACCATGAACCGACAATACCCTGGTCAATGCCCCCATGGCTTACATCCATGAACCGACAATACCGCTTAACGCTAAGGGGAGGTTGCGTGGACCTCCCGAGCAACCGCCGTCACTCATCCCAGTTGTACAACCGTTAACGAACCCAAAGGTTCTTACTAATGGGTAGAACCCATATCTGACATCTTGTACAAGTAACATCTGTCCCAAGGACCTTTATAGCTGGTACATATTCCCGAAGGAAAACTGTTCACTTTACTGTTCATAAATATTTCTGTAAATCTTGCTCATAACTTAACATATATCATGCCTTTGTTTATGTATATAAAAATATAGTAAACGCTTACCAAATGATATATCTTTGCTTTTACTGAAACATAGCTTATCATAAAATACATCTTACTTTCTGAAACATAGCTTATCATATATATCATGCCTTTGTTTATGTATATGAAAATATAGTAAACGCTTGCCAAATGATATATCTTACTTTACTGAAAACATACTAGCACATATATCATGCCTTTGTTTATGTATATAAAAATATAGTAAACGCTTGCCAAATGATATATCTTACTTTACTGAAAACATACTAGCACATATATCATGCCTTTGTTTATGTATATGAAAATATAGTAAACGCTTGCCAAATGATATATCTTACTTTACTGAAAACATACTAGCACATATATCATGCCTTTGTTTATGTATATGAAAATATAGTAAACGCTTGCCAAATGATATATCTTACTTTACTGAAAACATACTAGCACATATATCATGCCTTTGTTTATGTATATGAAAATATAGTAAACGCTTGCCAAATGATATATCTTACTTTACTGAAAACATACTAGCACATATATCATGCCTTTGTTTATGTATATAAAAATATAGTAAACGCTTGCCAAATGATATATCTTACTTTACTGAAAACATACTTTTGCCTCTTTTAAACCTTTCACTAAAACATAGCTTTTCTCTTCAGTTTATAATATATAAAATATAATAAACACTTTACACTAAGTATGCATACCACCCCTAAAGAAGGCAAAAAGGGGATTAGAACTCACCTCTTATCTTAGCTGGAATGGTCTACTGGATCTCACTCAATCTGAACAATCATAACAGTTGACACATATCAGACCTAATCCCGACTCTAACGGTTTACTCGTTCTGTTACAGGTGAATACACTGACTTCACTTACTGATGCAGACCTATCGAAACTACTTAGTTTCGACAGGTGCAGGCCCATCGAAACTTCTAGTTTCGATACCTGCAGGCCGCTCGAAACTTCTAGTTTCGATACCTGCAGGCCGCTCGAAACTTCTAGTTTCGATACCTGCAGGCCGCTCGAAACTTCTAGTTTCGATACCTGCAGAACTCAGCTATCTTCCCCGTGAAAAACCCTAACTTTCGCAATGCAGGTCCGACCTGGTCAAGATCCGGACTTTTTACATTCAAAACGTTTGTTTTTCGTTTAAGAACTCAAATCTATGCTTTTCTTTCAGTTTCATCTGTAAAAACGTTCCCGTTTCACCCAAAACCCGAAAAACCCAAAAATGAACTAAAACTCAGATCTAGGAGAATCGGTTACCTGTAATCACTTCCTTTTCGTTGCTAAACACTCGCGAGACTCTTGCTAACGATCCTTGAAGCTCTAATCCGAAAACCGGGACTTTCTCTCTCTAGGCTCTCCCTCGCTTTCTCTCTCTAGAATTCCGAAAATGGTGTTGTAAATGAGGGTTTGGGGCTGGTCTTGAGACTTATAAGGGCCCAAACCCTTGCCCCTTTCGGCCCATACACCCCGGCCCAAGCCCGATTCCTTTCTTTTTATTTAAGTTTTAATTCCTCGTGAATTCTCTCGTGCTCTAAAACTCGGGATGTTACAAGTCTACCCTCCTTACAATAGGTTTCGTCCTCGAAACCTGCCATAAGCTATACTGATAGCAAATCACAGAATGGGTGGCATAAACCGTAGCTATGCAAGGCAGCTTGGTCATGAAGGCCATTGTGATTAACTACCGCTGAGGATCTAATCCGGGTAATATCTAGTTCTAAGGCTCCTAAGCTGATGGGGCTAACTAATCATTCAAGGAAATAAAATCATAAACTTGGCATATCACAAATAAGAGTTTGCAACGTACCTTACTGAGTCATCTGGTAAACCCTTGCTGTGGCCTTGTTGATGTAAGGTTCTTTCTCTGCACCCTTACCCTTTCCGGATCCTCCCGCTTCCGGCTCTTTGCGCTTCCTACAATCTCGGCTCACGTGTCCCTGTCCCCCACAATTGTGGCATCTTGGCCTTTCCGGGCAGTCCCGTGATTGGTGTCCAAACTTGCCACACCTGAAACATCCCACCTGACCCGCCTTACATTCACCTCCATGTCTCCTCCCACATTTACCGCATAGACCCTCTGCTTCTACCCTCGCCCTCCTATCGTTAGGACCCTGGAGTTCCTCAGCAGTGCGCTTAGCTGCTTGTTTCTTGGGTGCTTCAGCAATGACTTCAGAGGCAATGTCATCATAGACAACTCCGCTCAGAACAACCACCGACTCAAAGGTACTCGGTGTGTTGGCCTTTACAAAGGTACGTATCTTTGGAGGCAACCCCTGAACATAATAATGAATCCTCCTCTCCTCTGACGTTACAAGATGAGGCACCAGACGCGCCAACTCATTGTACTTTGAAGTATATTGCCGGTGAGTCATGAGTCCGGCTTGCAGAGTCAAGAATTCCCTTTCCACCTTGTGGACCTCATTCTTAGGACAAAACTTTTCAGTTACCAACGCTTTCAGGTCACTCCACCTCATCAATCCGACCGCTTGGTCACCCTTAGCCTGTTTCACAGTTTCCCACCAGTGTGCGGCTTCCCCTTTCAATGACTTTGCAGCGAACATGACTGCTTGTTCCGGTCGACATTCACTAAGACGAATGGTCGACTCCATGCCGTTAATCCAATCTAAGGTATCTGATGCTTCCTTTTCCCCAGTAAGCACGGGTGGATCACAACCCCGAAATGCCTTATAGTCACAGCCGCGAGCAGGCGGTGCAACATTTTCTACTAGGTTTGGTCCTCCCATTGCTGGAAGCACCACAGGCTCTTCAGTTGTGTTAGGGCTCTCCTTGGCCTTCCTCAAGGCTTCGTCTAGTATGGCCGGTAAGGTTTCCTTCAACAGTCGGGTAAACTCACGGCCAATAGCTGCTTGCACGGCCGGCTCGAACTCGAATGTCTGATCATCTTCTGCCGCATGTTCAACATTGTGCTGACTGACCACCGTATCAGTATGGGTAGTGTGAACACTCCCTTCAATCACTTGGTTTGTGCTAGCTCCACCGTGGCGGCCTGTACGCCCACCACGTCTTCCTCCTCCACCCCCTCTAGTTCCTCCACGTCTAGCCATTTCTAACTGAAAGATAGAGAACAAAAGATTTAATTTCATCATGCTAGGGAATATATAGAACACAATAAGTAAGGTAAGATGTTAATATACACTGGCCATCTGTAATTAACCATTACATCACATCTTGTTTTCTATTTATTCGCTTTCATGGTTCCACTAAAGCCTCTATTCTTATCTTGACACTCTAAAGGTAAACTTTACTTACTATACGCTTCTGATGCTTTGGCTTGAGTTACCCGTACTGGCATCCGCTAATTGTCCCATTCTCAGTTTAAGTCTGGACATCGGGGATGTCCAAATCTCTCAAACTATGGCTCTGATACCAACTTGTGAGGCCCCGATCCCGGGAGACCTCACTTATTGGATTTACTCATCAACACATAGCACTTTAAACGTAAGGCATTCATTAATACAGCGGAAACGATTTAATCTTCTTTACATACGCAGCGGAAACATAAACATGTCTAATACAAATTGTCTTTAACAACGTCAAGCTAAAACATAACATAAACATAATCGGGATGCCAGACACTGATCTTCGGGTAACTCTTCTCTCTAAGCCCAAGCATCCACATCCATCATCTAAACCTGCACTTAACTGATATGCATACTAAAAATCAGCAACGCTGAGTGAGTTCTAACGTTTACTTTAAATCAATTTTACAAAAGATTTACTAAAACACATATACTGCCAATAAGGCTAAACTTAACACACTTTACTTTTCAAACATATATACTGCCATTAAGGCTAAACTTAACACACTTTACTTTTCAAACATATATACTGCCATTAAGGCTAAACTTAACACACTTTACTTTTCAAACAGTTTAAAACGTATAATAAACCGTCAATTCCTCTTTACTGTACTGCCCTCATGGCTTACATCCATGAACCGACAAGTACCTGGTCAATGCCCCCATGATCAACGACCATGAACCGACAATACCGCTTATCCGTCAATTCCTTGTCACTACTGTACCGCCCCCATGGCTTTCATCCATGAACCGACGAGTACCTGGTCAATGCCCCCATGATCAACGACCATGAACCGACAATACCCTGGTCAATGCCCCCATGGCTTACATCCATGAACCGACAATACCGCTTAACGCTAAGGGGAGGTTGCGTGGACCTCCCGAGCAACCGCCGTCACTCATCCCAGTTGTACAACCGTTAACGAACCCAAAGGTTCTTACTAATGGGTAGAACCCATATCTGACATCTTGTACAAGTAACATCTGTCCCAAGGACCTTTATAGCTGGTACATATTCCCGAAGGAAAACTGTTCACTTTACTGTTCATAAATATTTCTGTAAATCTTGCTCATAACTTAACATATATCATGCCTTTGTTTATGTATATAAAAATATAGTAAACGCTTGCCAAATGATATATCTTTGCTTTTACTGAAACATAGCTTATCATAAAATACATCTTACTTTCTGAAACATAGCTTATCATATATATCATGCCTTTGTTTATGTATATGAAAATATAGTAAACGCTTGCCAAATGATATATCTTACTTTACTGAAAACATACTAGCACATATATCATGCCTTTGTTTATGTATATAAAAATATAGTAAACGCTTGCCAAATGATATATCTTACTTTACTGAAAACATACTAGCACATATATCATGCCTTTGTTTATGTATATGAAAATATAGTAAACGCTTGCCAAATGATATATCTTACTTTACTGAAAACATACTAGCACATATATCATGCCTTTGTTTATGTATATGAAAATATAGTAAACGTTTGCCAAATGATATATCTTACTTTACTGAAAACATACTAGCACATATATCATGCCTTTGTTTATGTATATGAAAATATAGTAAACGCTTGCCAAATGATATATCTTACTTTACTGAAAACATACTAGCACATATATCATGCCTTTGTTTATGTATATAAAAATATAGTAAACGCTTGCCAAATGATATATCTTACTTTACTGAAAACATACTTTTGCCTCTTTTAAACCTTTCACTAAAACATAGCTTTTCTCTTCAGTTTATAATATATAAAATATAATAAACACTTTACACTAAGTATGCATACCACCCCTAAAGAAGGCAAAAAGGGGATTAGAACTCACCTCTTATCTTAGCTGGAATGGTCTACTGGATCTCACTCAATCTGAACAATCATAACAGTTGACACATATCAGACCTAATCCCGACTCTAACGGTTTACTCGTTCTGTTACAGGTGAATACACTGACTTCACTTACTGATGCAGACCTATCGAAACTACTTAGTTTCGACAGGTGCAGGCCCATCGAAACTTCTAGTTTCGATACCTGCAGGCCGCTCGAAACTTCTAGTTTCGATACCTGCAGGCCGCTCGAAACTTCTAGTTTCGATACCTGCAGGCCGCTCGAAACTTCTAGTTTCGATACCTGCAGAACTCAGCTATCTTCCCCGTGAAAAACCCTAACTTTCGCAATGCAGGTCCGACCTGGTCAAGATCCGGACTTTTTACATTCAAAACGTTTGTTTTTCGTTTAAGAACTCAAATCTATGCTTTTCTTTCAGTTTCATCTGTAAAAACGTTCCCGTTTCACCCAAAACCCGAAAAACCCAAAAATGAACTAAAACTCAGATCTAGGAGAATCGGTTACCTGTAATCACTTCCTTTTCGTTGCTAAACACTCGCGAGACTCTTGCTAACGATCCTTGAAGCTCTAATCCGAAAACCGGGACTTTCTCTCTCTAGGCTCTCCCTCGCTTTCTCTCTCTAGAATTCCGAAAATGGTGTTGTAAATGAGGGTTTGGGGCTGGTCTTGAGACTTATAAGGGCCCAAACCCTTGCCCCTTTCGGCCCATACACCCCGGCCCAAGCCCGATTCCTTTCTTTTTATTTAAGTTTTAATTCCTCGTGAATTCTCTCGTGCTCTAAAACTCGGGATGTTACAATAACCCATGCCACCCATGTCTCACAACCAATAACCCACAACCAGTTTCACCCCTATAAGGCTTATGGGTCAAATGGGCCATGGGTCATGGGTGATATAGGTTATATATGGGCCTTATGGCATTATAACACGTGACAACTGATGTTGATGATGGTGTAATGATTATAAAGCACATGATGGCTCATAAGCCTTGTAAGGCTCATAACCCAGGCTAACCATGTCTCACAACCAATAACCCAAAACCAGTGTCACCCCTATAAGGCTTATGGGTCAAATGGGCCATGGGTCGTGGGTGATATGGGTTATATATGAGCCTTATGGCATTATAACTCATGACAATTGATGTTGATGATGGTGATAATGATTATAAACCATATGATGATCATGATGGCTCATAAGCCTTGTAAAGCTCATAACCCATGTCGCCCCTTGGCTCATAACCAATAACCCATAACCAGTGTGACCCTATAAGGCTTATGGGTCAAATAGGCCATGGATCATGGGTGATATGGGTTATGGGCCTTATGGCATTATAACCCATGACACAAAAATCCTTGTGATGCCATAACACATGTTACCCATGACTCACAACCATTTGTGACTCCTATAAGGCTTATGGGTCAAATAGGCCATGGGCCATGGGTGATATGGGTTAAGGCATTATAACCCATGAAAGGAAAAGCCTTTTAATGCCATAACCCATGTCACCCATTACTCATAACCAATAACCCTTAACTAGTATGACCCCTCTCCATGGGAAAACTATATAGCCGATGCTCAAACTAATTTGATGGACAAGGAGTTTAACAATTTTGTATGATTATACCTTTAGTCAACAACCAACGACGGACAACGAATTGGTGATGCTCAAAGGAATTTTACTTCAAAACCCTCCTACAGTATCAAACCGTCATCCTCCACTATCAAACCGTTCTCCTGTGGCAAACATCCGTCCGACACAATATGTCCCAAGTTGGGCTGAGGGTACGAAACCAACCATGGTGCGGCAATTTTTTTTATATATGTAATGTTTTAAGTAGGTTTATTATAAAGTTAATCTTATAAAAATTATGTACAGTTTAATTACTTTTTTTCAAATATATTATAGAATCCGTAAATTATTACCCTATATTAAGCATGGTGTACAATATGTAAAGCATGCCACCTTTCAATACATGTGTCAAAAAAAGACCTACTTCACACACATTTTCAATACACGTGTCTTTCTTCACACACATTTTCTCCCTCTTTTAAACCCAGAAAGTGAATTAGGTTTCAAAATTCCCCAAAAAATCACATGGCGGGATCTTAAACAAAAAAACAACGCTAAACTATTGAGAATTCATTCTTTTAATTAGTACCAAAACTTGTGACCCAACCCTCACAACTTCCACCTCCGTCCTCTTACACTGCACTCAAGCTTTACTTTTCCCAAAACCCTAACCCAAATCCACTCGATTTCAAACCCTAACCTAAACGAATTCTGGTGGAAGAAAACACAAACTCCGGCAAGGAGTTCTTGGGAAACTCACGGTAATCAGGAATGAGTTAACATCTCATATAATATCAATATATATTAAGTTAACATAATAAGCATTTTTTCTTATCGGATTCAGGTTTCTAGCATAAATCTACTGCTTTTAATTATAAAAGCATTTTTACAATTTGATAACTTAAACTTAAGTTAATATGGTCCCCTGAATCCTGTTGTGGACCACTAAGGGTATATATGTAGTTAGAAACATATTATATCTTATAAAGATTGATATTTATTTATTTGTACAAAAATAGAGATTTATAAAAGATTACGAGGACAGAAAATGTGCCATGATTGTGATATTTGGTCGATTGACGTACAAGCTCTTTTAGTCTAATTTATAAATATTTATTGATTTCTAATTGAGCTTAGAGTTCAGGAGATATAAAAACAATATTATTACACTAAAAATAGATTAAAAATGCTAACTTTAGACTTGTAAATTTAAGAATCTTTACTTGCATACAGATAGAGAAGGCATTGTTTATAGGAAAAAGAATATAGACATAAAATGGACAAGTTAATTCATAACCAAATTAGTGACAATTTTTTGTAGTTGGATTGTTATTATAGAACTTCATATGCGATCTATTCACTGCATTAAGACAGTAAATTGTCTTTTTTTTAATCAAATTAGTGAATTTAAAATTTACTCCCTTGGTTTTCCCAACTGTATGATTAGATGTTAGGCTAATGAAATATAATACCAACCCAAATAAAAGCTTCTTAGGGGTGGAAGAAAGATACATAAACCGAGAGACAAAGAGTAACTAAGTACAATAAGCATGTTTAGATGTTAGGCTAAGAAAGATACATAAAGTAATTTTAGATGATATATCTCATATCATCTCAATAGTAAGTAACTCAATACAATAAGCATCACACCTAGCTATACAAACATAATATATATATATATATATATATATGAATATCATCTAATACTAACAATCTCTATTATATATTGCATGTCAAATACGAGCTGGAATGAATCTGCTTGGTCACCTTCTTCGGAGTTTTAGAAGACAAGAGTGCGGTATAAGTCTAATGGTGGAGCAAACAAGAAAAGTAGAGTGATCAAAGTACATTTGTGATCATCACCTGGGACGAGGAGGATATACTTATCTAAGAGATAAACTGGTAAGTTCATTCTCTAATTCATGAGTGTTTTTCTCTATGTATAATGATTTTTTGGTTGTATGTCTGATGTGTGTGTGTCTACTTCTTTCTATTGTATATATTACGAGATACAGAAAATGATTTTAATGTGGAGGAAAGCAAGGGAAGACAAAAAGGTAGAATACAAGAATACTGATGTCAAAGTCATTTAAGATAAATTAGTAAGTTTTTCTTAAAACTGTTGGAAATTATGTTAAAGTCAGATTATTATCAAACTTAGTTAATTAATAGAGTTGGAGTGGTGAGATAAGCTGAAGGGTAATATTGTCATTAGCCAGGATTAGTGTTTTGAAAGTTAAAGCCGATAACTCATAGTGACATCTAATTAGGCTAACAAACTTGATTATATCTATACATTAATGAGAACTACTAGTGACATCACCCAGATAGTGACATTTAAGTAGGATGTTTCTCAGTAGTTAGTAAACATCTTGAATTGACACAACTGCTGGTTTTGGGGGAACTGCTTGTGAACTACATCAACAACAGTTCTTGTAACCAGCAGTTGTAGCCAGATGTTCAATGCTTGGAGGGAATCAACAATTTGCACTTTGTAGAGTCAAAGTCTTATTTTTTTTGTAAAGTGTTGGTCAATGACTGGACTTTTGGCAATCAGAATCCACAGTTCTTTTCTGGATCCAACAATTTACTATAATACATGTTTACTTTGTTAAAAAAACATCTCACTACATAATCTTTTGACATTTATTTTTGCACATTGACAGTGAACCTTTTTCCTGTGGACAACAATTCACTAGCATGAAAATGGAGCTCATTTCCATGATGCCATGACTAACCTCAAGTCCAACAGAATGGAAATTGATTTGGTTATTGTCATTCTGCCAGACAACAATGGCTCTCTTTATGGTATTAAATTTTGACACATTGGATTTGCTTATTATCAGTATACTTCAATCATTTGTATAAATCTGTGCCAATACAGTGACATATTATATAATTTATAATAATATATTTTTTATGCATAAAAAATACATGTTCATTGACTTTTGACTTTAACCTGATTTCATGTAAGCTTTTTTTCAGTTTGACCCGGTAGACATAACATAACCAAATATGACCCAATTAAAGTAAGCAAATTTCCCCCCAATTGTGACACATTTTATTAATGGTCTGATGTTTTTATCTGTTCAGGTGACCTGTCTCAGGATTGTTTCTCAATGTTTAACAAAACATATGTTTAGGATGAGCAAGCAATACCCAGATGATTGCTATAGGGCATCTTTTGATCAAGTTATAAAGGTGGTAGCATTTTTACCAGTAGAATTGGTCAAAATACCGAAAGAGCAAGAAGAAGAAAACCAGAAGCCAAGAAATAGTTTTAGTAAATAGGTTAAAAACTTATGTAAACATTTTGGTTTATTATTCTTAATGTAATTTGGTTTTTAGGTTTTATCATGCATGTTTATTGCTGTTTACAATTATTTTACACAAAAAATGAAAATAAAAGGGCTAATTACACAAAAATAGCCACATAGAACCCGAGTAAATATGTGTGACCAAATGTTAGACAATAGCCACACTTATAATTAAAAACTTTCGTGTGGCTATAAATAACCATTAGACACACCATAGTCACTTTGTTTTTTATTAGTGTGACTGAATGATAGCAAACGTTATGGGAAAAAACTTTATGTGTGACCAAAGGTAAGACAATAGCCACACTTAAAATTTCAAAATTTCGTATGGCTATAAATAACCATTAGCCACACCATAGTCACTTTGTTTTTTGTTAGTGTGACTGAATGATAGCAAACGTCATGGGAAAAAATTTTATGTGTGATGAAATGTAAGATAATAGCCACACTTAAAATTACAAAATTCGTGTGGCTATAAATTAACCATTACCTACACCATAGTCACTTTGTTTTTTTATTTGTGTGACAGAATGATAACAAACGTCATGAGAAAAAACAATTATGTGTGACCAAATGTTAGACAATAGCCACACTTAAAATTACAATATTTTTTTGTGTGTCAAGTAAAATATTTTAGCCACTCTTACAATAAATTAGTGTGACTATATAATATAAACGACCACACTTACAGTAAATTCATGTGGCCGTTGTTACCATTTAGCCACACTTATTGGGACAAAATGATTGATCACAACAACCCCTTTGCCACAGTTTTACTAAATAAGTGTGGCTAAAACAAACTTTTTAGTAAATTCATGTGGCCGTTGCGACCCGTTAGCCACACTTAAAGTAAAGTCATGTGGCCGTTGCTACCCTTTAGCCACACTGAATGCAGGGAATGCTTGATTCCAGCAAGAAATGTTGATATCCTTTAGCCACAAGTTTAAGCTGCTACGGCCACTAAAAAGCGTATGTGGACGTATGATACCTACAATGACTCGAGCTTTGGTCACACTTGAGCTGGAAAAAAAAAGTGTGGCGAAAGGCCTACGGTCACACGTTTTTTGTGTAGTCGTAGGCCATTTTTTACGCAGTGTTAAACCCTAACACACAAACAGTTACAAGATTTAAGTTGGTATCGGAGCCTTTAAGACACAGCCGAAAAACTCGCCAGAGGGGCGGCCGTCCGCCGCCCTACCCACCACCACCGTCGTAAACAGCTGCGCACGGTCTGCTTCTTCTACACCTCGTTTTGCCACCGTCAACCACCACAATGCGAACATCACAACGACAACACCACTACTTTCGTCACCACCTGTGGTGGAACCCTAGCCGTCGCCACCACAAACCACCACCGCTGTCAACTCCTCTGTCGTCAATCGCACCACCACGCCGCCACCACAAATAAAACCCTAAACCTGAAGATCTGCCGTCACTTCCGGCCGCCGCCTCCGCCGGAACCCTAGAAGCAGCCCTAGCAGACGGCTCCACCAAAACCCTAGATCTAGCCGACCTCCATACTGCAGCTCGCGAAAGCCACAAAGCTTTCGGTTCCATATTATGCGACAGTTGCAATATTTCAGACACAATGGGGGGAAGAAGAAAGAAAAGGGGAACAAAACCCTAAAACCCTTTTAGGGGACAAGAAAGAACAAAAAGAATCGTCGAGCGACACTTGTAGGGAGCGCATCACTAAGCGGACGACGACTTTAGGCGCGACACTAGCATGGCTGATGAGTGGTTAATTAACATGTGCTAATTGTATATAATTATATATTTTTAACTCTAATCATGTGAGAAACAGTTTAGTTTACATTGTTTTTATATTTTATAGATTTTGATATATAATGAATTAAGAACATTAAAATTCTTATAATATATATAACTAAAAAATAGTTGATAATAATTAAAGTAAAGTTAATTGAACAATTTGATTCATATTTGATTGCAAATGGTAGGAACTTCATGTGGATAAACAGTTGTGCTCAAATCAACTTTTATGGACCTTAGCCATTGGACTAAATTGATTTACATGGGCCATGGAGTCCACGAGAGGAATAAAAGAAACAGGTCACAATTTTGGGGGGACCTTGACGGCTGTTTGCGCAAGAGGGCAGCAGCCTTGCTGCTTGGGAGTTCACGGCTGGAATCAGGAGGTGCCTAGGGCACGTTGGGCGAGGACAACAGCCCTTGGCTGTTTTGACTTTTGCGAGGTGTTGACCAAGAAAGAGAAAAAGATGGCTGGGACTTGGGACGCATCACGAGATGGGAAGTTTTTGTTTAGTTTTTATTTAAGTTCTAAAACAAGCGGGTATTTTTAGTGGATTGTTTTTAATGATAAATTTGATAGTGCCGGTATTTGAGTTTGTTATTATTTTGATTGGCTAAATAAATATGATTGTTCCTAGGTTTGTGTTTGTGAGGTGTATTTATAGTAGTTCATACTTCGTTTTGGATTAGTTTTTGACTCAATCTTTTGGGTTAGTTAATTTATTTTGTTTACTTTCGTTTGATTAAACAATTTGGTTCCTGGAATTTGGTGCATTAGTCAGTTTTTCGTTTTTCTAATCGTAAACCATTGAATATAGTGAAGTCTTATGCTCTGAAATTGATAGTTAATTAGCTAGTTATTCAACAAGTGTCAATTATTCGGTTTTACATCGTTAACCAGCACAGTCAAATATTTCGGCTTTTATCTATTTATCAAACGTAAGTTATAACAAATCATGTCTATGTGATTTCCAATAGGTACATACTATGTTATCCACTGAGCTTCACATTCTGAAATCCGGGAGCGATCTATTTTCTCATAAATTGTGTTAGTTAACTGAGTTTATAATCTGTGAAATCAAACACATTCAGAATCAGTCTTTTTTCATTCTTAGATTAATTTAGATAATTTAATTAGGTTTAGAATAGATTAATTAGACAAAACTTATAACACTGACCACATGCTACTCGTGGATACGATATCCTGCTTACTCTGGCTATCTAGTTTAATTAGGTTTTTGCATGACCCAAACGACGGTCATCAATGGCAGCGACACTAAGCGAAGGAGGGAACAAGTGAAGATTGAATACCAACTATTTTTTAACTTTTTACATTTTCAAACAAAGCTGCTCTCGCGCTCAGTTTGTGGGGGAGTATTAGACCACAATATTATTAGGTAATAGTGTAGGGACTAGACTTGTAATAGTGTGCTCTATATATGTACACTTCATTGTAAACCCTAACACACATTCTAATACACCAACAATTACAAGGTTTAAGTTATAAATTTATTTTTTCAAAATCATTTGGTCAAAATAAACAATCTGTTTTGTAGGGGCAACAAAACGTGTATATATATATATACGGGCACTAGCAGTGAAGCAGGCCAAATAATTACATCCATCAAATAGCAAACATGACAAAAAGAAAACAAACCAAGGATCATGTATACATCAAAACATGGGAAACAAAACAACCGCCATTGGTACCATGTTAAGGAAGTTTCAATGAAGTGATTTAGAACCCAATGAAATCCCAGGATCTTCATGTCATCTACGAGTTTAGCGAGGGATATTGGTTTCTGATTGAACTCCGAGCCTTCCAAAAGCACCAAAGTGACGTTAAGATAACCACGTGGAGCACTTTCGCCTTCTTTTTTGAGATCCGGGTATATTATACAAGTCCATCAAATCTATAATAGTAAAGGCGAAAATAGACGGAATATTACACCATTAAGAAATAAGCTGCCAAATGGATTGAACAAGATTGCAAGAGACAAATAGATGTTGTATCAATGTGGTCGCCACAGATCATACGAAGAGTGGAGTTCACAACAATATGTTTAGCGGCTAAGGTTGACATCAAGATCGACCCGCTAAGTTAGAATGCTAACCTTCATCAGGATCCAGTTACTCCAGAAGAAGTTATCAAAAGATGGCACACGATTGAATTTCTACATAAGAGTTTTTTAAACCCCTAAACCACACATTCCAACCCTCTACCCATGCAAAACTCCCCAAACATGCAACATTTTTCCTCCCCTTCACATAATATCACCTCCTCTCCCTCGTAAACTACTAATGATAACTCACTATCCTCATCTTCTCATTCTGCTTCCACACCTCCACCCAAACCTACCACCCGCCAAAACCCCAAGCCTAAGCCACGCTACCATAACCCAAATTTTCTACTTTACACCAATACATCTTTAGCACCCACTGAACCACCAACAAGTACTCACGCTTAAGACATCCATTTTGGCATGACAAGCAGGAGGAAATTGATACCCTTGAATGAAACAAAACCAAACCTAGACACTTGTTCCATCCACCCTTACCCCTAATATCATTGGTTGCAAATGGGTCTATCATATAAAGAACAAACCTGATGGCTCTGTTGACCGTTTCAAAGCCCGTTTGGTCGCGAAGGGTTTCACCTGTCGTCCGAGAATCGATTACGTCAAAACCTTTAGCCCGGTTCTCAAACCAGCCACCCTACGCCTTCTCCTCTCCTTAGCAGTATCACAAGGTTGGTCCCTACATCAAACCAACATTAATAATGCCTTCCTTCGAGGGACTTTGAATGAAGAAGTCTTTATGGCCCAACCTCTGGGTTTTCTCAACCCATCCTTTCCCAACCACGTCTGCAAATTAAACAAAGCCATTTATGTCTTCGACAAGCCTCCCGAGATTGGTATGACGAACTCAAAATCTATCTCCTCTCCCTTGGGTTCAAGCCCTCCTATCTTCATTCTCGTTTATGTCGACGACATAATCATTACCAGCTTATCTGACACTCTCAAAACTCGCTTTATCAACCTCTTATCTATAAAATTTTCTCTCAAAACTTTCAAGGCGTTAAAGTCTTACCCCATCCACATGGAATTCTTCTTTCTCAAAAGAAGTATATTTTGAATATCCTTCACAAAGCTAATATGAGTCATTATAAGTCTATTTCCACCCCTATTACCTGTTTGGAACCGCTTAAATTACATGGAAGCACCACTCATCCCAAACCCACAAAATACCAAACTATTGTAGGCGCTTTACAATATTTATCACTTACCAGATTGTATGTAGCCTTAATTGTTAACAGGTTATCTCAATTCATGCATGCCCCAACCTCACAACACTGTGCAGCCTTAAAAAGGCTCTTACGCTACCTACAAGGAAGTACTCAGCATGGTATTCTCCTTCACCATAAGTCACCTCTACATTTACTTGCCTTTACAGATGCAGACTAGGCTGGTGACAATTATAACTATAGAAGCACCATAGCCTATGTTGTCTATCATAGAGCTCCAAACGCCAAACCACATTGGCTTGTAGCTCAACTGAATCCGAATTCAGGGCAGTGGCATCTACAACTACTGAAGTACAATGGTTGGTCTTCCTTCGCAGCGAGCTTGGTCTCCACTCTTCTACTGTTCCCACCATTTACTGTGACAAATTAAGCCCCACTGCCTACTTCGCCAATCCGGTTTTCCAATCTCTTATGAAGCACTCAACATTGGATTTTCATTTCATACGTGAAAATGTTCAAGATGGATCCTTGAGAGTCACACAATTTTCAGGCGATGATCAACTGGCTGACGTCCTTACAAAGCCACTATTCAGACGACGTTTCCAGCTTTTCACCTCCAAGATTGGTCACACATCCGGTTCGTCCACCTTGCGGGGGAATGTTAAGGAATAAAGAATATCTCTCCTATTATTCGGCCATCTTATTTAATATGATTGTATCTATATTTGTTAATATGAATAAGTTTATGTTTAGTCATCAATAGGTTTGTATTTGGCATATCTTGCTCCTGTAATTTCTCCTAGAATCACTCTTGTACCTTTGTTATATTATGTCCTCTATGGATCAATGAAACATGTGAATTATACTTTCCGTCTTGAATCTCTCTGACCATTTATATCTTATACAATTATAGGTGTATGGGTATTAGATGAGTTTATAGACGGTTTAACCTTCTTGGAGGTCGAAGGAGATATAATGGGCTTCACATCCAATATGTAATTTAGTTTGCAGAATTTGAAAAAAAAAGGAAAAAAAAGCGAACATTGCAATTAACATGGGATGATAGTAAACAAGAATCAATGAATATCATTGTAACTCTTAGAGATATTTTCTTAGTTGGACAACATAAACCGTAGTTGAATGTTGAAGTTTACTATAATCCAAACTTTTACTTCTTCTTATATAATTTGTTGTCGCTTTATAATCTCTTAACTTTTTCATATTGTTAATCATGGAATACATCTATTGATCTGAAAAACAGTCTCTAATAAATTTATAATTTATAATAATCTTTTTATTTTCTTGTTTAATTGTATTGTTAATTATTATGTATAAAGAGCAACCTAAAGCTTGGGAATTTCATGTCGATTTTGGGGTTAAGGTTAGGAAAGTAGTTTCATTATAGTAAAATACAACTACTAATGCATGCAATGCGACAAAACTCAAAACTAACTTTTCAAATGATTGCTTAAAAATGTGCAGGAATCGGTCTAAACCGAGTAAAATGACCATTAACTTATAATAATTTGATAGTTTTAGCTCGTATTAGAGGCCTATATAAGTATACATGCACAGCTCCAAAAGAAAAAAAAATGACGCTCGGGATTTAGGCCTAAAATTTTAAAGCGCCGAATTATATATTTTCTTTCATCTTTATTTATTAATCACTTTTAAAACGTCAACTATAAACTTTTTAATTTGGGATTGTCGATCTCAAATCCGGATAAAGAAGTAGGGTTGTTAGCTGATTTTTTCTTATAACTTGTTTTAGGCCATATAATCATGAAGTCATGTGTTTGTATCTCTCTTTGCTATATAGCCGATGTCTCAACTTATGACACACATGGTACTGTTGGGTTAAACTTGATGATACGGGTCAAGTTGGGTCAGTTTACGGGTTTTGGATATGGGTCAGATTGGGCTCCAAGCTTGCAGTTGAAGACTTGGTCTAGATTGACCGAGTTTTGAGGAATTGCCCAGTGGACTTGCGAACATGTGAACGTTGGAAGACTTGCAAGAAAGTAGGAGTTAGTGGTTAATTTAGCATGTGTTTTTGTTGGTTTTGGTTAATATAAATAGGCAGTAGTACGTAGCTTTAGTTTTTTTTGTAATCTTACATTTTATAAGCAGTGAGTTCTAATTATTGTTCCTTCTGCAAACGACTTTCACATTCGTGAGTGTGTGTCGTGTGTGTGGAGTGGGGCCTGAACCAACAGGTACAACACCATACGTTTCCTTATTCTTGAAGATCTGAATTCGATACTAAGCATATCTAGAGGATACTTACGTACCATCACAAGGTGGTTGTATATTAATTATAAGAGGGTAGCATAAGAAAATGACTTAAAATCTCATTTAGAAATAAGGATAGTTTGCATTTATTTTGATATGATTTTGATCAATGGAAAAATTGAATCATGTTTTACATTTTTTTATTGTACAATACTAGGTACTTTGAGGGGGAGACAGGGATGAATTGATGAAACTATTATCTATGTTCCACATGCAATAGAAGTTGAGGAACATCCACTGGATTGTAAATACAAATTAAGTCAAATACAAATAATATACCCTAGTTTACAATTATTCATGAAGGGAAATGAATCTGTTTTCGGGATGAGGTTTAAGTAATCTTTTAGTCGTGTGTGAGAGAGAGAAGGCAAGTGAGAGATAAAAAAATTCTAACATCAAAGTCTCTAGACCAAGAGAAAAGCTAGGACAATGACAAGGCACATTCCAACATGATAAGAAATATGAAAGGAACTAAGATGGTTGCCCTTTTAAGTGGGTTTGAACCGTTCTTGATCGGTTTCTTGATCGGGTAAGATGCCTCCATTGCAATTCCACATTTACCTTGTTTTTTTGTTATGTTTCGTTCCAATCTTATGTAGCCTTGTTCACCCCATTCCACACCCCATGAATTTCTAACAATCCAATAATCCATGCCATCTTCGGTCCCATATCCAACCAAAACTACGGTATGGTCCAAATCTATTCCACATGAACCAGTGAAGATACCCTGAGCAAATTGAAGAAAGTGTTATTTGTAATTGTAATAATCAAATTTCAAAACTACATTTCCAAACACCGCCTAACCATTAATTGTTAATAAGTCAATATGGAATTATTTTCAACCAAACACCACACAACCCATAAAATTAATAACCCTCAATCAACAAGCTTCCATGGAGATGCAAAAGGATTAAGAACTACCAAATTCAGCCGTATGAATTTTTTAATTTTTGGATCATATCTTTCTCTAAACCTGGCAAAACTACATGGTCAGGTCGGCTAACGCATCAAAGCGAGAACTTTTGGAAAAGTATCAATTACATTCAGGTTAAAACGAGTTCTAAGCTGAATGGTCTTCCTAAATTTAAGTTGTATTGATTCATTATATAACTTGCAAAGTTAGTTTCATATAATTTGCAAAGTTTTGTCACTAAATTCAAAGACTGAACCAAGAATCCGTGCTAGAAAAATTACTCTCACTAATGGATCACTGACAAATCAATCAAAATCCAAAACGAATGAAATAAAAAATCTATTTTTTATTAGTCGTCGGTATTCAGATCGTTGTGAGACATACATATTAATAGGAAAGAGTTGTGGTTTTATACATATCCGTTAGTAATCTTACGGAAATCATCGCCGAGTCTCCAACAAGGGTCTTAAGAACATGAAAAAGGTAAATTTAAATTAATATTTGCAGTGGTTGTCGGTAATCCGTTGGTGATTATCGACATACCTTAGGTATTAGATTTCAAGATAAGACTTTTTTTCAGTCTTTCTGATCATTGCCGGGTAAGTGTGACTTTGTGACAGATCATCCGCCAATGATCTGTTCCCATTGCTCCACCGCAGCAACACCATATGATCACCGCAACAATCCTAATGTTGTGCTCACTTCACCTTAGGTATGTATGTATCCATGTGGTATTTAACAAGTGTAGGTATGTGTTAAATCAAAATCAATGAACAAAGGAATTGAAAAGTAATCAAAAGCACCACACAATTTCATGTCAAATTTTGCCATTTGCAGATCTTCTGATGATGGTGACCTACTGACCAAGTACAATGCAGTTGTTCGTGCCTCAGCCCAAAAACTTTTAGGTAATCCTTATTCATGCAACATGCATCTTACCTTATCTAGGAGAGTTCTATTCATCCTCTCCACAAGGCCATTCTGTTATGGAGTCCCCGGTACAGTTAAAACCCTTGAGATGCCATGTTTTCTACATAATTGATTTAATTCACCACTGCAGAAGTCTAATCCATTATTTGTCCTTAACCTTTTCACCTTCTTTCTTGTTGGATTCTCAACCATTACCTTCCATTCTTGAAATTTATTGAAAGTCTCATACTTGTGTATGAGTATGAAAGTCTAGACCTTTCTTGAGTAGTCATCAATTATTGACAAGAAGTATAAACCTCCACCTAAAGATGTTTTTCTTGTACGTCCCCATAGATTAGTATGAATGTAGTCTAGGACATCCCTTATCGTATGAATACCTTTTGTGAATTTAACTTTATGAGCTTTACCCATTACACAGTTTTCACAAAACCCAAACTCACAATTTTCCAGCTCTTCTATGACCTTCTGGTTTCTTAACACCTTCAAACCCTCACCACTCATGCCATAATAAGGCTTGATTGGTCTTCTACCCCTCAAGCACTGATAGTGACCCCTGATCAGCATAACCATCCAACACCTATATATTACTCCCTATTGTTGTGCAAGATAAAACCACCATGGACCCTTTGATGACCCTAGCACTCCCATTCTTCAAAGTGACTCCATGCACTCTTAAATGTTCCTAGTGAGATCAAGTTCTTAGACAACTCACGTATAAACCTGACATCCTTTAACTCCACTTATATACCATTCTTTAACTTCAATAACATAGTTCCATGCCCATGTATTCTACATGCCTATCATCATCTAATTTGACAGTATCAAGATCTTCCATCTTTAAATCTATGAAGAACCTTTTGTTTGGTGTCATATGGTATGAGCAGCCTAAATCCATGATCCAATCATCCCTAAAAACCTTGTTTAGACACAACCAATACATCTGCACTCTCATACCCATCAGTGGAACCTTCTGGTGGAGAGTTGCACTGATTCTTGGATTGAGATCCTAAATCATATTTCTTCCTCTTCACCTCAGGACAATCCCCTTTCAAATGCTTCTCAGAGTTACAAACATAACACAAACGTTTGAATTTGTACTTACGCCTATATCCCTTCTGTTTAGACCCACCTCATTTTTAGCATCACCCTTCTACTTTAACTTTTTCGAGTTTAGTGAGGATAACACCTCCTCCATGGTCATAGTCTCCTTTCTAAACATGAGTATATTAACATATTGCTCATATAAGGAAGGGAAAGATGTCAAAAAAAATTAGAGCCTGGTCTTTCTCATCAAGATCAACATCTATGTTTTCTAAATCAAGGACTAGCTTACTGAATTCGTCTGTATGGTCTTCTACAGTCTTACCAAATGCCATATGAAAGGTACATAGCCTCTTCTTTAAGTATTGTCCTCACGCAATACTCGATCTCACAGGATCAAGATGATCGCACTATAGGCCTTTTCAAGCACATCCTTCTTCTCCTTATCAGTCATCGTTGCCGGAAGGTTAGCTTCCCCAATAAGGCGTCGCTAATACCCTCATGAACTAATAGTGCCCTCATTTTCAACCTCCAAAGACTAAAACCATTATTTCCATCAAATTTCTCCATATCGAACTTCGTAGAAACCATTTCAATCTCCGACAATCCCTAATTTCAATCCCAATTTCGATTTTCTCTCAAACGAGCACTCACCAATCTCTGATACCACTTGTTAAATCAAATCAATGAACATAGGAATTGAAAAGTATTCAAACGTACCAAACTCACCAGGCTCGAGTAACATGTAAGTATTTCAAGTTCAAAATTACATACCCTAACTTGTATGTGTTTCTTAACCATCTATTTTTTTTCTAAGTCAATCACGTGGTGGATGACTGAAACGAACAATTGAAATCTCTAGCATGTATGTTTACAAAGTTATTTTGTCTTTGACATATTTGGTAATAATCATTGGTGACGTATCTGACAGATTACCAATAGTTCCTACTTTCACCGACGTACGTGAGTGAAATTCCTCTAACATGTAGTGAGTTAAGAAATTACCGAGGCGTAGTTCTGGAAATCTCGACTACTAGCCTCAATAGAAACTGAAACCGGTTGGTCCACAACAGCCTTCTGCAATGACAACTCATCATTAACAGGAACATCCTTGTAACCATCAATCGAAACAACCTTCGCCTTTTTCTGGGAAACAATAAGAAGAATACATTATAGACAAGATCAAAAAGGGTTCATCAACATTAGTACTTTAATTAAAGTTGATCATGTGAAAATATGATACACACCCTATCATTATTACATGTTCCATCCTTCTCGGTGTAAGGGTAGTCTTTGTCTGAATCAATACCGCCATTCTTCACGATGAACTCAAAAGCATAATCTATATCACCTCCATTGCATCCTTGGTTGTAAGATGTATCACAATCTACCAAATTTTGTTCTGATAATGTGATTAGATCACCTGTAACAATCTGGTTTATAGCTTCTACTGATCCGATAGTTGAGAATGCCCAACAACACCCTTTAATTTAATGAACATGAATACCATGTTAATCAACATTAACTATGATTCATAATCAACTTTTACATTAGTAACATCAACACATAAATGGCTAGCATTGTCTAACATCATTTCCTCTTTGTAATCTTCAGATACAACTTACCTAATAGTTTTTTTATAAATCTTCTAAAGTGTTATTTTAGTTCTATCTCAAATTTTAAAGTCATCAATGTCATTTGAATTGATGCACTTCAATTTACTTAAAACTAAATATGAAATTAGAATATACATCGGTTAGAGTTAAAAAAGTGTGGAGTGTACACTTGATTAAGACTATTGTGATTTCATGCATACACTATGAAACGTCTAAGGTTCATTTGGATGAAGCCCCTAGATGATATGGGGTCCTAGGCTAGTGCACTGATGGGGTCTAAGAGGCAACATTTAACACCCTAACATAAAATAGCCAATAGAAATTAAATACATGATCGACAGCGGAAATAGGTCTCGATTTTTTCATTATAAAAAACAAACCTCTTATGTTGTTTATAAAACTGACATTAAAATTTCAACATACATTGATTACGATAGTTGAGGATGCCCAACAACACCCTTTATTCAATGAACATGAATCCACCATGTTAATCAACTTTAACTATGATTCATATTCTATTGATATCTCGATAATCAACTTTAACTAAGGTTACTCAAGTGGTTCATTCAAGATTTCTTGAAAATCAAGAACAAAATGTAACCACCACACACTACAAGAACTTTTATATGATACGACGGGGTCGTCGTAATAGGGTGCTCCAACGACATGTCGTTGGGAATGGTCTCGTCGGCGTAGCTCCGACGCTAAAGCCTCTAAAAGTCGGCGGGAATGCGCCGTCGGCATAGGTGTAGTTATACGAGGACATGTATATTGTATTTTATCTTAATTTATCCGGAAAAAAAAAGAAAAAAATAATTAAAAATTACCCTATCCCGACGACATGTCGTCGAGACAGGGTATTCAGATAGCGGCAAGAATTTTGTTCAGCGCCAAACTTCCCGCACGAATTGTACCGACGACTTGTCGTAAAAAGCCTGGGATGGCCTAAAAATCTGGCCGGACTTGTGCCGACGATGTGTCGTCATGTTTGGTAACCTATGCCGACGACAAAATGTCATCGGAATGCCACGTCGTATCAGATAAGTATTCTTGTAGTGACAATTGGAGAACGGAGAAGAGATCAACTTACTTGATCTCTACTTAATGGTTCAAAAGGATGGTACGTATAGGAAAGTGAGCAAGGAAAAAAATGGGAGGTAATTGCAATCAAACTCGGTTTTAGTTGGGAAAAGGCTAAGACTCTCCGCATAATCTACATCAAATGTCTTCATCTATTAGAATGGTACTATACCATGATCAAGAACAAATTAGATGTTATTGAAGATGTCGATTTACAAGTCAAGGAGGTTGAAGAGAACTACAAGTATGTTGGTTAAACTCACAAATTGTTCCACTAAATAAAATGAAATCATATATTCAAAAATCAATTTCTAGTATTTTAAATAACTCACCGCAATTTCCTTGATCTTTGACTGCAGCCACAGCACCTTTGTTTCTCCAGTCAACGGAATCCGGCAGCACATCGCCTGAACGAAGAGAGTAGCGATCACTCGTGATGTTATTATCGAACTTACGCTTAGAACCGATCTTCTTGGGCCTAGTGTAGAGTAACCGATACTCTTCAACAGACATATCTGCAAACTTGTTGAGTCCAAGCTTGTAGGAATGATCACCTGAGTTATGATGTTCTATGTAATTGAGGTTATCTTTAAAAATCTGAAACCTCGTCTCCTTCTCTCCTAGGGTGTGGTAGATTTTGCCATGTTTAACTAGCCATGACAAGTACATATCATTGACTTCATCATCAGTGCGCCAACTTGAGGAGGATGTATTGGTGATGGTCATGTGGGTGTCGCGGTAGCCACTGATTGATATGTCGATGGTGGATGAGACGGAAAAAAGAACAAAATGCAAGAGAACCGCCAGTGAAGGGAGCTTCATTGTGTTGAATGATAGAAGAGGAGACAGATGGATTGAGAAAATGGAGGGGAGGGGATGAATTTATAGAGTGAAAATGAGATGGGGTGTCTAATGTCATTGGAACAAAGTTATATAACTAGTCATTGACAACATAACATTTTATCATAATTTTAAGCTTTGTTAAAATAAGTCTGTTTGAATGTTTGTTGTATTTTAAACTTAACAGTTTACAATATACATTTGTCAATATTATAATTGACTTATTAATAAGTTATAGAATCAAACTTAACTTGACGAGAATCCCTATAACATTAGCAATTATTTTTTAAAATAATATCTTCAATCGATATAATTTTTATATTTATTTATATATATAATTTTCACAAGTGTATTTTGTTTCTTTTGCCTGGAAAAATATAAATGTAGAATAAAAAATATAACATAACAGTTGGTATATATTTATTTAAATAAATGTATCATCATCATCGATTTCATCTATGATCAATTTTAAGTCAATGCCTCACTGGCTCATAGCAAACCTTGTGAGTGAGCCTAAACAATGGCATTGTGCTCAAATAAGTTTTTTGTTTTTAATCTCCAAGTCAAACTAGAAAAGATGATGAGAGTAAGAGAATATATATGGTATATACATTAGTAACATCAACACTTAAATGGCAAATGGCTAGCATTGTCCAACATCGATCGTTTCCTCTTTGTAATCTTCAAATACAACTTACCTAATAGTTTTTTAAAATCTTCCAAAGTGTTATTTTACTTCTATCGTCATCAATGTCATTTGATTTGATGTACTTGAATTTACTTAAAATCATATGTGAAATTAGAATATACACTGATTAGAGTTAGAAAGTGTAGAGTGTACACTTGATTAAGAATATTCTAATTTCATGCAACTATGAAACCTCTAAGGTTCATTTGGAATAAGCCTCTAGATGATATGGGTGTTGGGATTCATTGGTGATCAGTTTGACTTTTTATCAAAACGGGTTTTGACAGAGAAATTAATTGATTCAGTTAATTAATAAATACGCAGCGGAAAATAAAGTCATAACCTATTTAACAGCACTGACTAACCGAACAGGATCTGGTTATGAACACGCAAACACGAAAAACAATTATTAATCTACTGATGAGATTAATTATACCTTAGTGGTTAATGATTAACCGATCGAGACACCGAGGTACAACGAACCGATGCTATATCACGAACCGAAACGCGAGAGAACGGGAAGGCTGATTCGCGCAAGGAAGCAGCGACGGCTGATGCGGTGCAGCTGATTATGGTTGGCCGGAACTTGCAAAATAGGAGCAATTCTTATTCTTGCTACATCACTTTGAAAACGGAAAAAAGTCAAAAAAAAAACCGAATTGCTCCTGTTGCGGCTGTTTTCAACTAATAATAATAAACCCTACTAATTGTTTTCGGGCCCATAGTCCAACACGAGATAAAAAAGCCTGTACCCATTTAATTGTTTTAATAAAAAGATTAAAACAATAAATATGAATTATTATTTATAAACCTGTATAAATAATAAATCCCGTGTAACGAGTATATATAAAATATATCGTCTCGCTAACAGTTCGTAATTACCAGTTAAGCAGGTTAAGTGGATTTAATGTTCGTTGCCCTAGGTGTAACTCTTACGGGTCATAGCTCGGTCAGCCGCGTTGTCCATCGGGTCGGTCCATAAAATCCAACAATCTCCCACTTGGACGATCCACGATAAATCAACGCAAACAGTCAGCGGCGCTCTAGCTGCACATGGTTGTCCCTAACAAGGTATGACGCTTTAAAGTCATTAACCAAATATCTCGATGTTATTAACAGCTAACTAAAGCAAGACAATAGACTTATGGCAATAGTTGTCATTCATCCTTTCCGTATAAAAAATCAATTGAATCATTGAGACATGGATTTAGTTCATTCTCATATGGCGTTCAATTATTATTGTTCTCGATCAAGAATCAAAGTGGTCCAATCAAACACACAGTAAGTTTGGGTAAGGCCTTACACTTCACCAGTTTGAATCAATGAGGGCGCCACGATGCCTATCTGTTACATATAATGTAAGAGTACAGAATCCCTTATTGACCACATACAACTCCCACTATACTTCAGAACTATTCCTAATCAAAGTCTTTATGACTGGCAGTTACACGACAGCGTTTGACGGTGATTAAAGAATGGTTCTTGGTAAACGGCAGTTCTAGTACGTATCTCAGGTCAGAGGATATTAATGAGTATACCAATAGCAAAACATCTTATGACAAAGATCCATGAAGATGATTTGATGCGAGTTACATCCAACGTCATTCATAATGAGGCCTGTGAAGTTCGGAGTCAACTCCTTGAGCCGAAGTTCAGAAAAGTCTTAATACAGAGACGTTCCCACTAGTCTGACCGACTACGGATAATTAAGAATACAAGATTCATGGATTAAACGTATTAAAATTGAACAAAGTTATAAGAATTCAGAATTGCATTTAAATCAGTAAACCAAAAAGAATTCAAAAGTACAACTGTTTAATTGTTCACACATTCAAAATACTAAATCAAAACATATCACTAGCAAATCTAAGACCAATAGCATCTCTGTGAAGATCATGCTTGTCCTGAGTCATGGGCTTAGTAAACGGGTCCGCTAGGTTTTGATCTGTGTCTACTTTGCTTATCACGACGTCTCCACGTTCCACAATTTCCCGTATATAGTGGAACTTCCTTTGAATGTGCTTGGCTTTGTGATGAGATCTGGGCTCTTTGGCTTGAGCTATAGCACCTGTGTTATCACAAAGTATCTCGATTTGTTGGCGAATACTCGGAACCACATCGAGGTCAGTAATGAATTTCTTCATCCAAGCAGCTTCCTTAGCAGCATCTGATGCGGCTATATACTCAGATTCGATGGTTGAATCTGCCACTACACTCTGCTTGGAGCTTTTCCATGAGACAACTCCTCCATTAAGAGTGAATACGAAACCTGACTGTGAGCGAGAGTCATCTCGGTCAGTTTGAAAGCTAGCATCAGTGTAACACCATACAGTGAGCTCCTCTTTCACTCCTCCAAATATTAAGAACATGTCTTTGGTCCTTCCCTCAGGATGTTCTTGACTGCAGTCCAATGGGCAATGCTAGGACTTTGCTGGAAAAGGCTGGTCATGCTTAAAGCATACGAGACGTCAGGTCTAGTGCACAACATAGCATACATGATAGAACCAATCGCTGAGGCATATGGAATTGTTTCCATTTCCTTAATTTCAATGTCTGCGGAAGGAGATTGTGATTTGTTCAACACAGTGCCTTTAGTCATCGGAACACCTCCTTTCTTGGAGTTTTCCATCCTAAAGCGTGTCATCATTTTGTCTATGTAAGTACTCTGACTTAGCCCTAGAAGCCGCTTAGATCTACTACTGTAGATCTTGATTCCTAGAATGTAAGCAGCTTCTCCAAGATCTTTCATTACAAAACAAGATCCTAACCATTGTTTGACTTTGTCAAGCACAGGGATGTTGTTTCCAATGATCAGTATATCATCCACATACAAGATGAGAAATGATGTAGTGCTCCCACTAGCCTCTCTGTAAACACAAGGCTCATCTTCATTCTTGACAAAACCAAATTCTTTGATTTTCTGATCAAAATGAAGATTCCAGCTTCGAGATGCATGTTTAAGTCCATAAATGGACTTATTTAGTTTCCAGACCTTACTAGGATACTTTGGATCAACAAAACCATCAGGCTGAACCATATAGACATCTTCAGAGAGATGTCCATTAAGAAAAGAGGTTTTGACATCCATTTGTCATATCTCGTAATCATTGTACACGGCTATGGCAAGCAGTATCCTGATCGATTTGATCATAGCAACGGGTGAGAAAGTTTCATCATAGTCAATACCTTGAGTTTGAGTGAAACCCTTTGCAACTAGTCGTGCTTTATAGGTTTGTACATTACCATGCATGTCGGTTTTTCTTTTGAAAATCCATTTGCTCCCTATTGCCCGAGAACCGTGGGGTAGCTCAATCAAGCCCTAGACTTGATTATCACGCATAGATTGCATCTCGGCGTTCATGGCTTCAAGCCATTTCTCGGATTCAGGATCCGAGATAGCAGATTTGTAGTTTGTAGGTTCTTCATTTGACTCAGCTACTAACAAGACTTCAGAAGTTTCAAGATGCCATAGTTATCTATTGGGTTCTTTACGAGACCTGCTACTTCTGCGAACGTTTGTGTTTATGTCTGATTCATCAGCAACAACTTCTTGTTGATCAGACGCTCCGACTTCCTCAGCGGTTGTTTGTGTTTCTCGAATTTCTTCAAGATCCATAATATTATTTCCAGTTCCTCGATTTAGAAAATCTTCCTCGGGAAAGTGTCCTTTCCTTTTGATGGAAACAATGTTTGCATCAGGATGATAGAAATAATATCCGCTTTTGTTGTAGTAACCGACGAAAACAACTTTTTCGCCTCTGGGATCGAGCTTGTCATCGGAATCGCTGGTGACATATGCATCACATCCCCATACCTTAAGGTAAGACAAAATGGGTTTAGACCCATGCCATATCTCATATGGGGTTTTGTCCACCTTCTTAGTCGGTGCCAGAATTACAAGGCGGGCGGCGGTCATAAGAGCATAACTCCAGAAGGAGTGAGGCAATTTAGTTCTACACATCATCGATCGAACCATATTAAGTAGGGTTCGATTTCTCCTCTCGCTCACGCCATTAAGTTGGGGTGTGCAAGGAGGAGTGGGCAGAGAAATAACTCCATGCTCCTTCAGATGATTAAGAATTCTAAGCTGAGATACTCGCCACCTCGATCAAATCGAAGTGTCTTAATAGATTTATCGAGTTGTTTCTCTACTTCATTTTGAAACTCTTTGAACTTTTCAAATGTTTCATGCTTATGTTTCATAAGATAGACATAAGCATATCGACTATAATCGTTAATAAATGAAACGAAGCATCTTTCATGATTTCTAGACATGGTTCTGAAAGGGCCACACACATCAGTATGTATAAGGCCTAGCAGATCCTTGGCTCGCTCACCAACATGAGTGAAGGGGTCCTTTGTAAGTTTGCCAGCTAAACAAGACTCGCAATTATCAAATGAGTCATGTCCGGTAGGTTCAAGAATTCCCTCGGATTGGAGTCTTTTAATGTGTGCCTTGCTTATGTGGCCAAGTCGACAATGCCATAGAAAAGTATCATTAATGCCAGATTTGATATGTTTAGAAAGATTATATATGTTATTGTTAGTTTGAACGTCAATCTCATAAATACCGTTTTGAGGTATACCATGTAGCTCGGCCACTGTCTTCTCCAAGCCATTCATGTTGAAATTCCTTATGAATTGAGCATAGGAGGTTGGGAGAGAGTTTAAGATGAAATCAGTAGCCATGTCATCCTTCATGGGATATCCAAGTTTGTTTATCTGGTCGATGTACCCTTTCATCTTAAGTACATGAGCACTAACAGGCGTGCCCTCTTGCATCGTGCAACGAATGAGCTGAGACATGGTTTCATAGCGTTCTTGTCGGGCTTGTTTCAGGAACATGCCCTTAAGTTGCTCAATCATGTCAAAGGCACTCAGATCCTCCATGCTCTTTTGGAGCTCACGGGACATGCAGGCTAGCATAAGGCAGGCCACCTTAGTGGCATCATCTCTTTGTTTTTCCCAGGCATTACGAGCGGCAGCCGTGTTACCATCGGGTTCCTCAGGGACTGGTGCATCGAGAACATAGAACTTCTTGGCCATCTTGAGAACTATTCTCATATTGCACTGCCACGAGAGAAAGTTGGTGTTATCCAGCTTTTCATTCTCAAGAATAGACTTGAGAGCGAAGGAGTTATTAGTATTATTATTTTCAATAGACATCTGTCAAGATAAGCAAAGAAAACAAATTAGTATAAAGAAAGTGAAAAGTCCTTATTAATTTATGACCCAATTATAGAAATTAAAATAAGGAGTGAGAATCTAGCTAAACCAGACACTAATGGTAGCTGTGGCATACAACATTAATAAGTGGGTAACTAGACTGACAATTAGTGTCAATTGTAGAAAGATGCATAACTCTCGTGTATGAGGCCGCTAAGACAAGACATGTCTATGCATTGATACGTTTAGCCTCATCTATGCCCACTTTTAATCTTTTGATAGCTAGGGCATGTAACAAGAGAGAAAAGTAATAGTCATCCTAAAACAGGTACTTGCGGAAGGGTCGGATGTGTCAACGAAACCCTTGCGCCTTGGAAGGATAAACTACGCATCCGGTGCGGTGCTATGGCTCCAAACACCGATGTTTCGTTTTATGCTCCAATTGTTCCTTATAATAGGATGGCATAGACCATTGGTTTTAAATATGGGTTCCAATTTTAGTGTTTACTGAATAGGGCCAAACACAACGAATGATTAAATCATACGTGTGTTGTAAAAGCCAGTTTTACTATTTAAAGTCATGAAAAATTTGATGAACCCTTTCATCTCTCAGGACACTTAATTTTAAATAACCTATTAAAACTAAGTTTGTCGCGACTTGAATAACCAGTTAATAGTTGAAAACTATTAAGTTATAAGTTTTGAAATTAAATTTAGTTTAAATTGCAAAACTTTAGCGGTTATTTATTTTATAAAAACAAGCCAGTTGTTATTTTTTTATAAAATTCTACAAGTTGTAAAATTAGAACTTGTGGTGACAGATTGTGACATTTTAAAACTCCTTTTAAAACATTTGGTGTTTGGTTGGTTTATAATAAATTTAAGTTACAAAAAATTAAAAGCAACCATAAAGAAAATAAATATGTAAATCTTTTAGGGCCAAGTTTGTTTGATCTTGCTAAAGCTAGTTAGCAAGACCAAACGGGTCACGGGGTTCACAAAATTAAAACAACCACAAAGATGGACTTCCGTGCATCTAGTCGTCTCGGATGACTCCCACTGACTCCATGATTCCTGTTGCGTCTTCAGATATGTCTTCGGATTTTTATTACATTACATAAAATAAAAAACCTATTATATTACAACTTTGAGCCATCAAAAGTGGGCCAAAACCATAAAACCAAAAACTGAATAATAAACACAAACAACTCAAACACATGGGTCGGGCCAGATTTACATATTCAACACAATCACATACGGGCAATATATTTGGTCAAATAAAATAAAAAATCGACCAAATTAATAAATAAAAAAATTGCCCCAAAAAACAGATCAGATCAGATCAGAAACTTTAATATAGTTAAAGTTTGTGATTAATCTAACCGGTGAAACCAGACCGGTTTCGATTTGCGTGTTATAACCTAGTCTCTGATACTACTGTTGGGATTCAGTGGTGATCAGTTTGACTTTTTATCAAAACGGGTTTTGACAGAGAAATTAATTGATTCAGTTAATTAATAAATACGTAGCGAAAAATAAAGTCATAACCTATTTAACAGCGCTGACTAACCGAACAGGATCTGGTTATGAACACGCAAACAGGACAAACAATTATTAATCTACTGATGAGATTAAATATACCTTAGTGGTTAATGATTAACCGTTCGAGACACCGAGGTACAACGAACCGATGCTAGATCACGAACCGAAACGCGAGAGAACGGGAAGGCTGATTCGCACAAGGCAGCAGCGACGGCTGATGCGGTGCAGCTGATTATGGTTGACCGGAACTTGCAAAATAGGAGCAATTCTTATTCTTGCTACATCACTTTGAAAACGGCAAAAAGTCAAAAAAACCGAATTGCTCCTGTTGCGGCTGTTTTCAACTCTTGGGTAAAACCTATTATTAGATTATTATTATATAATAATAATAAATCCTACTAATTGTTTTCGGGCCCATAGTCCAACACGATATAAAAAAGCCTGTACTCATTTAATTGTTTTAATAAAAAGATTAAACCAATAAATATGAATTATTATTTGTAAACCTGTATAAATAATAAATCCCATGTAACGAATATATATAAAATATACGGTCTCGCTAACAGTTCGTAATTACCAGTTAAGCAGGTTAAGTGGATTTAATGTTCGTTGCCCTAGGTGTAACTCTTACGGGTCATAGCTTGGTCAGCCGCGTTGTCCATCGGGTCGGTCCATAAAATCCAACAATGGGGTCCTAGGCTAGTGCCCTGATGGGGTTGAAGAGGCGATGTGTAACACTCTAACATAAAATAGCCAATAGAAATTAAATGTGTGGCAGCGGAAATGGATCTCGACTTTTTTATTGTAAAAAACAAACCACTTATAAAGTTTATAAAACTGACACTAAAATTTCAACATACTTCGATAACTCATTGTACTTTTGAATCCACTTCGAGTTTACAACATTCAAATATCAAAACATGATCAATTTGTTATAACATAAAATCTGACTTCAAGATGTTTTGTCCAAGCCACTCCGAAAACTTAATCTTTAAGCAACAAGTCCCAAAAGCTTGATATCCAATATCTTTTCATCACATCAATGGACTCTACCTAAGGTGTTTCCAATACCACAAGTTAATACTAGTAATATATAAGATAATACATCAAACGAACAAGCAAGATTAAACAACGTAACATCAAGAAATGAAAATGAAAAAATAAACGAACACGATTGTGTTCCCCAAATATGGTCATATCAGAAATTTCAGCTCAAGTTATAGTCTTTCCTGCAAATTCCACATTTCTACAAGCAACCAACTTTAACATCATAAAACCCATTTTGTTCATTTTGCAAATTCGGGGTCTAAAGGGGAAAGTTTAAGGACTTGGGGCTGAAAAATAAAAGGGATGCAACTCCCTTAAACCCTATTCAGCCACCACCAGCCTTTCATCTATCAACATGTGCGAAATTCATTTAGAGAGAGAAAGGAGAAAATCTAAAGAGAGAAAGGTTGAGGAATTAAGGATTTCTTGGTGTTTTCGAAGCTTCAAGCGTTGGAGGATCATTGGTAATCATTCCAATAGAGAAAGCATGAAGAAACAGAGCCTTTACACGGTATGAATCGCTCTAAATCTTGTGTTTATGTTCGGTTAGAGTTTTGGGTGAAAAAATAGGGTTTTGATCCATAAACAGGGGTTTTGACGGATGAAATTGTGTTTTGACTAAAGAGTTTGCTTAATAAAAGTTAGACAAGAGTTTTGAACGTAAAAAGTTACGGATTTGAGTCAAAAGCAGTGTCTGGAATGCATGGTCTTCAAGTAGCGACACTAATGTGGCGTCACTTTTTTTTTTGGGCGACGCTAGTCGCGGAGCTGGTGGGGAAGGGAACGAAAATCGAGGAAGTGACGTCTCTGATTGGTGACGCCACTAATGATTGGAGACACAAGGTGTGGCGACACTAGTAGGGATGACACTAAGTGTCAACACTAATGGGACGATGCTAAGTCCATAACGAAATTTATGGCGACACTCGTGACAGCGACACTGTCATGAGTATTTAACTAGAATTTGATTGTTTTTCACATGTTGAATTCGTATAGATCGTGTAGCTTACCACCAGCTTACCACCTAGCTTGACAGAAGTATATATGATAGTAATAGTGTATCCTGTGAATATCTATTGCCCTTTTTCTTTATGTTTTTGGGTTGAGATGCATACCTAACCAGTGGACGGGTTTAATGAATGATATAGACAAACGAAAGAATGTTTTAAAAAATATATTATATTTTGTAAAAGAAATGAAAGTATAAAGATGGAGTAAACTTATTTATACAGTCTTTGAAATTATATTTTTAAAGATAACAGGAATAAATGAACGACGGTACTTCGGTACTGGAATGACATTAACAGTGTTATATATTGTTCCTACAAGAATATATATGTTAAGTGGTTAATGTGCACGGGAAACGACGGTACTTCGGCACCGGATGAATGTGATAGATGACATGTGTTATACTTAAATGTTAATACACGTATATTGTAACGTGTATGTGTTAAAGTGTTATGGGATGGTTAAATGAATGTGTCTGCATGCATTGATTGAATGGTGGAGTCTTGTATACAATCAACAGATTATTCTTGTCTTGTGCAAGCAATAGAGGAGTATTGTCTTTGTGACAAGCAACAGACGAGACTTGTATATGAGCATATGGAAACTTTGTCTTTAGGCAATGGTTCAGTAAAGTCTTGTCTTGTACAAGGGTATAGGAACTTTGTCTTCAGGCAATGGTTCGGTGATGGCATCACACAAGTGCTTGTTCACTTGATGACGGAAGGATTATATTGTCGGCCTCGTGCAGTTAGCCATAGGAGCAATATAATTTGAATGGACGCAATGAATGGATGGTTGAATGTAGGTTATGTTTTGGTTTCCTAACATACGCTTTTTTTAACAACGATAGTGAACGTAAATGATTTCATAATAATGAAATTGTAACGGTTGAATGTACAATGAATGTTTTGTTAAAACCTAAATGTATTTGAAGGATTGTGTTATTTTTATAATTAAAGCTATGTTAAATGATAAACGGGTTTATAGTTTGTAAAATATCTGACTTTTTAATATGCATTTCAGATAAGAATTGAGTTGATTGTGGAGCTACGAGAGCTCGGATTGGCTAGAGTGAAGGGATACATTGACTTCAAGACTGACATTTCTAGTTGAATGAACTACTGCATTGTTATGTTTTGAATGTTTTAATTGATTGTGTTATTAGAACATGTTTTTGTAAGACTTTCGTTGTATTGATTCCGAATTCGTAGTTTAAGAAAGTATGTTATTCATGTTTTATGCCAACTACGAGATGTACCCGGTTTGGGGCGTTTCAAGTTGGTATCAGAGCCATAGTTTGAGAGATTCAGACATTTGCGATAATGTCTGAATTGAAACTGAGAATGAGACAGTGAAGGAAATGTCAGTCAAAATAGCTGACCATGAAAGTAAAGGCAAAGGTGAGACAGTAATGTCTCCAAATATGTATACACACTAAATACTTATTTGTGTGCATAGTATATAGACTGTAGATGCCTTAATATTAAGGTGGGAACTTTTTCTTTAGAATAGAGGCTGGGGACTTCGGTGCAATTGTTACTCCTGATCGGGAATGTTCAGAACCCGAATAGTAAAGTAAATTAGTAATTTCATACCGCTCTCTGTAATTTACCTTACTTGATGTGTTCTAAATAATTACCTATCTTGATAACATGAGTATTCTTGCTCGCATACAGCAATAGAAATGGCCAAAGATAACAAAGGTGGACAGACTGGACGTGGTGGACAACCACCGGTTAACTGTTAGGCTGAGGATAGTGAGCCTATCCAGAATGAAGCAGGGTCCTTCAAAGTTGTAGACGCCGAGAAGGGAAACGTGTCAAATCGTCATATTGAGCAGGAAGAAGGGCTCGTCTTGGAGCCGATAGTCAAGGCAGCTATTGCCGAGGAAGTCACTTTGGTCTCGATCATGCAATGTGCTTCATAATAGCATGGGTTCGTCATCCCATACGAGATAAGCTCATGGGTCTTTCTCTTTCTCCTTATTCTTCCATTTTGTGAATTTATTTGCAAAGTGCCTGAGTTTACCACAATTGTAACACCTGAACTTGGAAGAAACTCTTCAAAATAAAAGAATACATACAACCCCGAGATGTTTGATGAGAAACGAATTTGTATTAATAATTTGTGTGTAGAACTAGATGTTACAAATGTTGGCCGACAATGCTATTTATAGGCGCCGGACTTGTTCCAGTTACTCGTCCTTCATAGTTTGTATTTTATCTTGGTCATTTCCTACCACAATGACGTCATCCACATATATTAAGGCTACCACAAAACTGTTTCTTTGTTTATGGATAAAAAGAGAATAATTTGCCTTGCATTGTTTGAAACCCAGGTCAAGAAGAGAGGTCGTGAACTTTTGGTACCAATTCCGTGAAGCTTGTTTTAGCCCATAAAGAGATTTTTTTTAATTTGCAGACACTTGTTTCTCCTTCCTTAGCAAAACCTTGTGGTATCCACATGTAGACCTCTTCATGTAAATCTCCACGAAGGAAGGCGTTGTTAACGTCAAGTTGGTTCAAGATCCAGTTTATTTTCGTTGCTACGGGTAGAAGAGTTCTAACTGTAACGAGTTTGGCAACCGGAGCAAAGGTGTCATGGTAATCAACTCCTTCCTGTTGTGTGAACCCCTTTTCTACTAGGCGGGCTTTGTATCATTCAACTTCACCATTTGGCTTGAACTTTACTTTGTAGACCCACTTTGAGTCTATGGCTTGTTTTCCATCCGGTAAGTGTTCGAGGGTCCATGTTCCATTTTCCTCAAGGGCTCGAATTTCTTTTTTCATGGCTTCCTTCCATCTATTATCTTGTACAGTTTGGTCAAAATCTCTTGGCTCATCATTGGAATTGATGGCTGCTAAAAAAACTTTGTGAGATTTAGAGAATTTTTTGTAAGAAACAAAATTAGATAAAGGATGTACCGTTGAAGAGTCTTGATCGGTGGCGTAATGCGTGGGATCTAGAGATGGGGGAAGGTTTACATGAAAATCCTTGAGACGAACCGACTGAGTTCTAGTCCTCCTAACACGTTCTTGGTCAACTGTTGGGCCTTGGGTCTCGTTATGTTTGTGTGGGCCTGGAACATACATGTTTTCATTTGGGTTTTGATTTCAGGAGTATCAAAAGAATTATGCATCTCATTTGTGAATTCAGGTCCATCCAATTCAGATGCACTATTATGCGCACCTAAATTTTCATCTTCATGTCCCTCATTTATTTTGTCTTCTTCTTGATCTCGTGACTCTTCTTCAATTGGCTGAAATTCTTCATCAAAGATATCATTATGTTGATATTCTTGGGTGATCTTATCAAAAGGAAATTAGTCCTCGTGAAATTTAACGTCTCTTGAGATGATTATTTTTTTTGTTTTCGAGGTCATAAATTTTGTACCTCTTTGTACCCGGTGGATATCCTAAAAAAATCCCGGGTCTCCCCTCATTTCAAACTTGTCCCCTCTCGTATCGGTGTTCCTATAATATGCTAAGCAACCGAAAATTATCATAAAGTCATAGTCGGGTTTTTTGTTGTGAAGCAATTCGAATGGGGTTTTATTCCCAATGACTTTAGAAGGTAAACGGTTAATAACATACGTTGCCGTTAAGACACATTCACCCCAAAATTTTATAGGTAGTTTGGCCTCAAACCTTAGAGCCCGGGCTGTTTCGATGAGATGTCGATGTTTTCTCTCAACGACACCATTTTGTTGAGGTGTGTAAGGGCACATTGTCTCAAGTAAAATACATGTAAAACGTTACCATGTCTTTTGATGTGAACTCACCACCATTATCACATCTAATTTTTTTGATATTATTTCTAAATTGCGTTTTTATCATTTTATGAAAATCTTTTAGAAACCCACTAGCTTCATGTTTGAATTTCAAAAGGTACAATCATACGGCTCTACTATAGTCATCAACGATTTTCAAAATATACTTTGCCCCGGTAAAAGAGGGCGTGCGATATCCACCCCAAATATCACAATGGAGTAGATCAAAGCAAATTTTCGGTTTTGGTGGTGCTAATCGAAAAAGGAAGTCTCGTGTGCTTAGCTTTAGAACAAGAATCACATATCTTATTAAAAGTAGCATGCTTAAGAAAACTAATTTCGTTGAGTTTATCCCCGAAAGTGTGTCCCAACCTTTTATGCCAAGTGTCATAAGAAACAACCATTGCTTGTCTCTCGTTTCTGACCATACCCATCCGATATAGTCCCTTCTCGCATCTACCTGCACCAATCAAGCTCCTCGTGCGAAGCTTCTGCATAACACAAAAAATCAGGAAAGAATGAGACAACGCATTGCAAGTCGTTAGTTAATCGTCTTACGGAGAGAAGGTTGTAGTTAAAGTCAGGGACGTAAAGAACTTGATTAATTTTAGTACCCCCATCAAGGATACAACTACCCTTTCCCTTAACACGTATCTTACTCCCATCAGCAATGATCACAGGAGCTTCAAACTTAGTTTTTGTTTTGTTGTCAAGGAAATTAGGGTTGCAGGTAATGTGCTTAGAGGCTCCCGAATCCACCACCTAGTTATCGTCTTATTTTTCTTTACCTGCCAAGTTTGCCACACGTGGTGTCTCACCTTTCCTATCTTCATTTTCTCCTGCAAAGGTGTCTAAAAATATTTGGTATTATTCTATTGAGAGACCTTGAATGGGGCGGGAACATGCTTCTGCATAAGCTACTTTTGCATTTTCGCGTTTCGCTTTATTACCCGGCCACCATTCCCAATACCCGATCTTCTTAAAACAACCTTCCTTGACGTGACCGTCTTTCCTGCAGAAGGTACAATGTTTAACCACCTCGTTACGCCTAGCATCCTTGACTTCACCCTTATCATGTTTGATCATTTCTCGATTGTTGTTACCCTCCCTGTGATATGGAACAAAAACCTTCAAGGCTGCAGCATCAGTGGTCGGCTTCTTGTCAAAAGATATGGCTCTTTGTCTCTCATCTTCTGCTACAAGGTGATAAGCATTGCTCAAGCTTGGTAATGGTTTTGTAGCTAAAATTTGAGTCTTGATAACAACAAAACTATTATCTATCCCCATAAGGAACTCATAGAGTCTTTCTTTTTCCTTTGCTTCCCTTAGTTTCTTTCCAATGTCACACCTACACCCATCACATGTACATCGTGGAATAGGCATGACTAAACTGATCTCATCCCAAAGGCTGCGGAGTTTTGGGTAATAGGCCGAAACTGAGGCTCCTGATTGTTGAGTGATGGTTAGAGCATGCTTCAACTCATAAGCCCTAGGGGCACTTTTTTCCGAACCTTTGGAGAAGATCCTCCCATATTTCAAATGATGTAGCGGCATACTTCACGTTGTTCCTTATCTCCTTTTCCATGACCGTTGTGAGCCATCCCTTAACCATGGCGTCACAACGCATCCAAGGCATGTAGTTGGGTGAGGTTTTTTCAGGTTTCTTGATGGAACCATCGACAAGTCCCACTTTATTCTTGGCAAACAGAAAATTCATAATTTCTTGTGACTAGTCGGTGTAGTTATGATCGTTGAGGGTTTCATTGACGTGCATTTGCTTTGAATAATCTGAAGCATAGATGTAGACGGCGAGTTCACATCGGGACCACTCTCACTCTTGTTGCTCGTCTTGTTCTTCTTCTCACTCATGGCGCAGGTTGGTGATGTTCTTGGTTGGTGTTGGTTTTTCTTAGAGCTTGGTTAAAACCGCTCTGATACCATAACAAAATCTAAGATACCAAGGAAGATGGTTTTTTTGGTTAATTGATTCAAAACTGAATGCGTATTACAAGAGGAAGTAGAACACTTATAGATACAAAAATAATGGAAACATTCAATGCATGCAGACTAAACGTCGGGAACTAATTGCAGGAGACCAAACGATGGGAAGGAAGCACGTGACGAACACAATGAAAGCCAATAAAGCAATGTACCGGTTTATCTTACAACTAATTACAATCTTTCTACTAGTTACATTTAAGGCACTAACTTTACTAATTGACATTTAACTCTATCTTAACTTGAACTTTAACTTTGATTGGATGATCGGGATTAACCCAACACGAATGGGCTCAGTAACATGTGAGGATGGTAGAGGAAAAGTCTTCGATCACTGTTGGCGGAGGAGAGGACACGAATGGAGATCAGAATTCAGCAAATCGAAGAATAAACAGGATGGTTCTGAAGGACATCAAGGAAGTCGTATGATGGTGTGATAAGGTTAGTTTAAGATAGTTTGTCCTGTTGGGTTAATCGGGTTTTGTTTATGGGTGAGCGGATCACGGTTCTGTAGCTAATGGGTCAAGTAAAGTTTAGAAGTGGGTTTAAGTAACTTAGCTGCATATTTCTGCTTGAATAAAGAAAGACTGGGTTTTTAGTAAGTGTACGTTGGATGCGAGTGCACGTTAGGTAAAAGGAATAAGTCATTGTTTTATCCGGTTCTTTAGGGGTAGTTCAGTTTTTTTTTTGTTTTCTTATTCCCACGTTGCTTTGGACAAGTCTATATATAGACATTTCAGTATGCGTAAATATGAACCTTTCATTCTCTTTACTCCCTGCATGTATTTTCCTTTCAACAATCCAAAAGGTGATAGTCATTATATATATACTCTTCTGCACATTCACGTACAGAACTCAAAATGCCATTGTTCTTAACTTTGAGGTCTGATAACCAACATTTGGTATCAGAGCTTCGTTCGGTTGAAGGAGGTGTAAGTCAGGGTTGGTCGCATTCTAAAAGGGTGCAGTCTCCATCCTTGATAGACCTGTTCATGTGATGAAGGGATCTTAACCAGAACCGAAGAAGACAAGCAGAAAGAAATCAGAACAGGTGGGTTTTGGTTTGGCTTGTTTTCAGGTGACAGAAAGAAGAAAAGACACGAGCTTGGTTTTCTTGACTGGTGGGAAAAAACTCTCGGAACAGGTTTGATCGGAAGAGGGTTGTAGAAAGGAAGAAAAAAATGATGATGGTACCTGTTAAAGAAGGTGGTTCGATGTCGTACCAATACCCGATTTTGACCGCAACGAACTATCCAGTGTGGGCGGTCAAAGTCAAGTCTATTATGGATGAACATGGGATATGGGAAACGGTCGAACCAAGGGCATTAGGGGTAGAACCATCGACAAGTCCCACTTTATTCTTGGCAAACAGAAAATTCATAATTTCTTGTGACTAGTCGGTGTAGTTATGATCGTTGAGGATTTCGTTGACGTGCATTTGCTTCGGATAATCTGAAGCATAGATGTAGACAGTGAGTTCACATCGGGACCACTCTCACTCTTGTTGCTCGTCTTGTTCTTCTTCTCGCTCATGGCGCAGGTTGGTGATGTTCTTGGTTGGTGTTGGTTTTTCTTAGAGCTTGGTTAAAACCGCTCTGATACCATAACAAAATCTAAGATACCAAGGCAGATGGTTTTTTTGGTTTATTGATTCAAAACTGAATGCATATTACAAGAGGAAGTAGAACACTTATAGATACAAAAATAATGGAAACATTCAATGCATGCGGACTAAACGTCGGGAAATAAATGCAGGAGACCAAACGATTGGAAGGAAGCACGTGACGAACACAATGAAAGCCAATAAAGCAATGTACAGGTTTATCTTACAACTAATGACAATCTTTCTACTAGTTACATTTAAGGCACTAACTTTACTAATTGACATTTAACTCTAACTTAACTTGAACTTTAACTTTGATTGGATGATCGGGATTAACCAAACACGAATGGGCTCAGTAACATGTGAGGATGGTAGAGGAAAAGTCTTCGATCACTGTTGGCGGAGGAGAGGACACGCAGGGGCGGATGTAGTGAAGCGAGGGGGGGTGCACAGGAACCCCCCGAGTTTTGAAATTTTAGTGTAACGGTAGGTAAAAAACTAGGGTGAACCCCCTAAAATATTATAGGGTGAACCCCCTTACGACGGCGCCCACTGCTGCTCGCTTGATCCGGTTGTGAAGCTATAAAACTAAGAACTCTTTCTTGAACTAAATGTGTGTTTTTGAGCATTCATATGATTAGAGGTAAAAAATTGATAGAAACAAATGAGTAGATGACTCTTAAATACAAATTAGTTGATTTTGTGAACATTTGAAGCATAATTTTCATGTTTTTTTCTTTGCTTTAGGCCTCCAAAAATGGTTGAGCCGCCCCTGCCCGACCCGACCCGACCCGACCAATCGAACCGAACCGAAAATTTTTATGTCCGGCCCTATGAAATTGGATCATCTAAAAACAGTGAACCCCCTGAAAAAAATTCCTGGATCCGCCCCTGAGGACACGAATGGAGATCAGAATTCAGTAAATCGAAGAATAAACAGGATGGTTCTGAAGGACATCAAGGAAGTCGTATGATGGTGTGATAAGGTTAGTTTAAGATAGTTTGTCCTGTTGGGTTAATCGGGTTTTGTTTATGGGTGACCGGATCATGGTTCTGTAGCTAATGGGTCAAGTAAAGTTTAGAAGTGGGTTTAAGTAACTTAACTGCATATTTCTGCTTGAATAAAGAAAGTCTGAGTTTTTAGTAAGTGTACGTTGGATGCGAGTGCACGTTAGGTAAAAGGAATAAGTCATTGTTTTATCCCGTTCTTTTAAGGGTAGTTCAGTTTTTTTTTTTTTTTTTCTTATTCCCACGTTGCTTTGTACAAGTCTATATATAGCTAGACTTTTAATAAATATGAGCCTTTCATTCTCTTTGCTCCCTGTATGTATTTTCCTTTTAACAATCCAAAAGTTGATAGTCATCATACATATATACCCTTCTGCACATTCACGTACACACTTCTTAACTTTGTGGCCTGATAACCAACATGTCCAAAACGTTATACAATCCCCTTGTTTTAACAAATTAAATAACATGAACATCAAAAATGATGAAAAGATAAAAAAAAAAATAAAAAAAACATTTATTAAGCAATACCACAATTTATAAGAACCAATGCATCCTAATAATGTTTTCATACATCAATTACCTTTCAGTTAAAAATCAATAAAAAAGTTCTACTAATTCTAGCAAACCACAATAGGATTCTTTCGACTTGAGCACATGAACTGTTTGATTGCCTCGATGTTTCTGAGGACCGGTTCTGCGACCTTTATCTTCAATGAATCTGGTGACTGCAATACCTCCGTTTGGTCCATCTGGTGGTTAGTTGATGCATTAGCAAGGGCAGAAGCCAGTGCTATAATAGGCATTGGCTGATCAGCAACCTTGTCATGTGTTTGGTTCTCCAAACCGTAAACCTGTGCTGGAAGTGGTGGTGATATCAAAGTTCCTTCTTCATCACTTTTCAGATCCAATGTATCCCCCTCCTAGTTGAACACATACGAACATCCATCCAAAGAGGATGATTCTTCTTTGTTGGTTTTACTGACCAGAAATTTGACTCCCTCCATCATCACCCAAATGTCACTACAACAATATCACCATATTCCGACGATTTTTTTTACCCTGTAGCAACGACTTGTCGTCGGTATAGCCTATACAAACGACATGTCGTCGGTATAGATGTTGTCGGTATTGTCTCGTCCCAATAGGTCAAAGATGTCGTCGGTATAGGTGTCGTCGGCATAGGTCGACATATGCCGACGACATGTCGTCGCTATAGGGTTTAATTAAATAATTCAAAAAGAAATTCTATACCGACGACATGTCGTCGGTATAGGTTCTGGACGTATCCGGATGACAAGTCGTCGGGAAAGACCCAACCTATACCGACGACATGTCGTCGGTATAGGCTATTTCCAATTTTTTTAATTAAATTTGAAAAAGTCGTCGGCATAGGTTTTTCTGTATTTTTTTTAAAGTTACTAATAATACTAGCAAAAATATTCAACAATTGGGTTCGAGTTGGATGTTCTAAATCTATTAAAGTGTGTTTGAGTCATTTTGACCCATTTAAAGTTATAGTTGGATGTTCTAAGTTTATCAAAGTGTGTTTGGGTCATTTTGACCCGTTTTAATTTAAAGTTAGATATTTTAAGTCTCTTAAAGTGTGTTTGGGTCATTTTGACCCGTTTTAAGTTACAGTTGGATGTTCTAAGTCTAGTAAGTCTAACAACAAAATCATTTGACTTACATAATCTGATGATGCATTCGTGTTGGCCCAACCGGTCCCTTCTTTATAATGGGTCGATTTGAACACATCAATTTGTGAAAAACAAAAATAATATCACTAAGCATGTTTATATAATACTAACAATTGTATTTTCATACCTCTATGTGTCGGCGCTGGGCGTGTGATTTGCTGCAATGGTAACTTGGGTAACGTTATTGTGATCAGTTTTGTTTGTTCTTCTCCGAGCGGTTTTTATAGCTCGCGTCTAAAAATAGCTCATTAATCAAAGTCTCCCAAGTTTCTTGATCAAGATCTTCTGGTGGATTATTCATCGCCGCCTCCAAATCATCGTATCCCCCATTCTCCTCGAAGTGAACTTTCAACACTCTCTTGTGATCTTTATACGCCCTCTGACACTCGGCGGTGATTCTGAGTTCAACGCCTCGCCACTTATCAGTGTTTCTCCAGGAGTCCAGATCAAAATAATCCTACAAATGGAAAGTAATTATAAATCTAATAGTTATGAAATTATAAGTAATTATAAAACATCTATACTTACTATAAGAGTGGATATACGGCCCGTTTCTTCTCATTTGGAACCTTAGCCCAATTTGGATAATATGGCGGAACAACCTTTTCAACCTCCAACGAGATAGCACGGATAAAATCCGAAGCGTTGGGACCCATAAACTTGTACCCCCCGCCATGAAGTTCTACATCAATGGGAAGAGACTTCCTCCCATTTTGCTCAAATTTCTTATATAATTTTAGGTTTTTGCCTTTAGATCGTCTTTTTTTGGAGGAACTACCTACATTGACACATGACATTCAAAAGTTAGTCAATTATAAAGACATCTGTTAAACAATAACAAGTAACTTACCACCAGATCGAGTCGCACAACCCGAGTCGAAGTGATACGGACCCCCGTCTCCACCATCTCCACCGTGTGATTGCGCCATTGTTGCCATTTTTTCTACAACAAAATTTATTAGTAATCACAAATAATTATTAATTAACAAAGACAAATAGTACATTTTTAACATACATTCAATCAGAATCATCACTAAAATAACGTGTGTCAACAACATCATCATCTTCTTCATCGTCGTCATTTAGTTCGCCTTCATCATCTGAATTGTATGCATCTTCTTCATCATCATTAATAAAACTTTCATCGAGATCAATCGAGGCAACATGACTTGGGTCACCACCCTCATTTAAAGTTGTATGCATAGGCAAGTAGCCTAAGTCGACAACCAAGTTACCAAAAAATGATTGAGTTTCTCGTGTAATAGATTGACTATCAACATGGGGAATTGGAGTTTGGTCACCACCTACGTGACTTGATTCACCACCTTCGCATCCGGTGTCGACAACCAAAGTATAATCATTTGATTGAGTGTCGTGCAATATATCTATCTCATTAACAACAGTAGGATGATCCCAAAGCTTCCGATGGTGAACGTCCTCAACAACCCTCCGTTGGCCAGTGGTTCGAGAAGGATCTCAAAGATAGAACACTTGTTTAGCCTGTGTGGCTAATATATATTGGACATCATCATACCATTCTTTGCCAACATACCAATCACGGCCAATGTCAATTATAGTAGTATTGTTTTGCTTAATTAATCTTTTACCTTTCGTGTCGAACCATTTACAACGGAATAGTACAACCGAGTAACCATCTATGTAGTTCAACTCTGTGATCTCTTCTAGTTGACCATAAAATGGAGTATCGTCTTCTCCTATTGTAACCACACCACTGTTCTGAGTAGTGCGTCGGGAATCACGATTTTGTACCACAAATCTAACACCATTGACTATGCAAGCAGTGTAAGAAGATGCGTACAAGGGACCATGTGCCAATGCCCTTAATTCTTTGTTATCGGGTGTAGAAGATGAAGATGAAATACATTTGCTTCATATTTTAACCATGAAGAAAAATCGGTTTGCATATTGCGTTCAGAAAATTTAGATTCAAATTCACCGGTAGATGGACAAAACAAAACTTAAATTAGTAGAATTAAATGAAAATATAATAATAGTTTATCACGGGTAGATGAACAAAAACACTTACGATTTGTGGGCTTTGATTTCATCGCAGTTGTTCAACACAAACCATTGTAATGATTTGTTGGCATGTTCAGAGAGCGCCTTGATGTTCTTTTTCGATATTGGTCGACATTGTGAAGAAAACACTTGAAACTGTCATTTGGGAATGCCAGCATCTGCATTTCTATCTGGTCGGTTAAATTTGGTCTGCATACCGTCCAGATACATAGAGCAGAATGTCAAGGCTTCATCTGCAACATAACCCTCCGCAATTGAGCCTTCAGGTTTGGCTTTGTTTCTAACATATGATTTGAGCTTTTTCATGTATCTTTCAAAAGGATACATCCATCTCATATACACAGGGCCACCAACAATAGCTTCTTCAGGTAAATGAAGAATGAGATGAACCATTATGTCAAAAAATGCTGGAGGATATATCATTTCCAAATTGCATAATATCTTAACCACTTCCTCATTTACTTCATACATGTCTTTCACATCTACTGATCGTGCACAAATTTTTTGAAAGAATGTGCAAACGTCAATGATTGTTGTTGAAACATTTTTGTGTAGACCCGATCGTACCCCTATTGGCAGCAATCGTTGCATGTGGACGTGATAATCATGGGACTTTAACCCAATTATATTTGAATTATTGGGAAGTACCTTATTTTTAAAATTTGATCCAAATCCATCAGGCAGTCTCACTCCTCGAATAAACTGACAAAAGCATTCTCGATCACTGGGTGTGAAAGAGTAAGGAGCTTGTGGTTGGTACAACTTGTTGTTTTTTGTGTTAGCCATAGGTTATGTCGAATACCCATATTTTCCAAGTCTTTGCGGGCTTTGTGTGTGTCTTTTGATTTATCGTTCATCAACAAAGTACCCAATAAACTCTCACACACATTTTTCTCCACATGCATAACATCAAGATTGTGTTTTAAAAGCAGAGAAGACCAATAATCCAGCTCAAAGAAGATACTTCATTTAGTCCAATTCAACTCTGATGTTAGGTGCTTTCTATTTACCCCTCCATACATTGGATGTTTCCCCGGAACACGATCTGGGAGATTTTTTAGTTGTTCTAATATTTGAGCATTAGTCAATCATCGGGGAGGATGTTTTGTCTCTTTCTTGCCATCAAACGATAGATCGTTCCTCCATTTATGCTTTCTAGGCAAGAATCTTCTGTGTCCAACAAAAGCTATCTTATTCGTTATAGCGCACGAAGGTGTGTCAACGTTACACGTAGGGCATGCTTTATAACCTTGACCACTCCATCCAGACAAGCTACTACGAGCAGGATAATCGTTGATAGTCCATAACAGTGCAGCATGCATCCTAAATACAGTTTTGGTTGATGCATCTCTCACCTGGACTCCTTCAGCCCACAACATTTTCAACTCATCAACCAAAGGCCTTAAGAATACATCAATGTCCTTACTAGGTGATTTAGGCCCGGGAATTAGCAAGGTTAACATGAAAGAAGACTCTTTCATACATAACCACGGTGGTGTATTATATGTTGTTAACACTACCGGCCACATACTATAAGTCTAACTCATGTTACCGAACGGATTAAAACCATCGGCAGCCAAACCTAAGCGGACATTCCTTGGTTCTTTAGCAAAATCCGGATATCTCTCATTAAAATCTGGCCATGCCTTCCCATCAACCGGATGTGGCATCATACCATCCGTTGAGCGTCCAGTATTATGTCAAATCATTTCTTTTACCGTTAATCTTGAACTATACCTTCGTCGAAGCCGTGAAGTTAAAGGAAAGTAGCGCAACACTTTATGAGGTACTTTCTTCCCCTTGTGTTTTTATCAACCCATCTACTCTCATTACAAACCGGACAGGTTTGCATTGATTCATTCTCCTTCCAAAACAGTGCACAATCATTAATGCAAGCATGGATAGACTGATATCCTAACCCAATCTTACTCAGTTTCTTCTTAGCTTCATAGTGTGACGCTGGAAAGTGATTTTCCTTCGAAATTGCAATTTGTAGAAGCTCTAACAGTTGGTCAAACGAACTATTCGTCCATTTGTTGATAACTTTGATATGCATCAATTTGGCTATGAAGTTTAGGGAAGACATTTGACTACAACCGGGGTATAACTCCTTATTTAGCTCCTCAAACAACGCATCAAACTCTGGGTCTAAACCAGTTCCATCTTCATCTATATTATCCTCGTTTGTATTTTGCTCAGCCATCACATCATCTATGACATCAAACATCTCATTATTTGTTGTTGTAGTTATTGGAGGAGTTGGTGTTGTTCTTAGGGCAAAAAGTGATGCTATCTCCGCCACACGAGGATGTTGTTCACCATGATAAATCCAATTCTGATATGATTGTAGAAACCCACGGTCATGTATGTGGCCATATATCGTGTTCAAATCCTGTCGACACGCATTACAACAACGTCTACACGGGCAAAACGCTCTACCTCGACCGTCGACATGGTTCTTGGCCGTCTCTATAAAGTTGCGAAGACCGCTTAAGAAAGCCGGAGAATTTCGATTCCCAGTGTAACCTACTTTTATCAATTGCCATATCTATTGTGTTATAAGCATACACATATACGTGCATGTAATAAATGATATAAATGAATGTATGTGATTTGATCGGTACTCTAAGGCGGTGGATCCTAACCCACTTTTTGAATATTCTATCTCATATGTATACATGTTAACGAGTTGACTATTTAAGAAAAAATCAGCAGCATTTCACCTTAACTCCCCAAGTATGCAGATAAACCGCAAACTCGAAGGAGTAAGGAGAAATATCTAGTAATTTTTTCTTAAATGTCAACCCGTTAAAATATATACATATCCTAAATAAGATAGGATATTCAAAAAGCAGTCCCAAAGGGGACAATCCAAAATTTATCTCTATCAGATAAATTTCGGACGGATATATTCTAAAGAGTTATCCTAAATAAACATACTAGTGTACACAACATAAGACGTACATAATGGTATAAAAGTCGGGATGCATACCTTAAAAAAATTCAGTGAAACACAAATAAGATGTTATTCACACCTCTGCAACCGCAATGAGTTCCGAACTTGCAACAAAATTAAATAAAGTTACATATACATACAAAGATATATACATACATTCACAATTACATAAATACATACACAATTATATACATACAAATCATACAATTACATAATCATACATACGAACATACATATAAATATACATACATATTATATATAAACACACATAAATAAATACTTAAATTCAAAAATTACATACACAAACACAATTACATACATAAAAATACATACATACACGTATATACATACATAGCCTTTACAAACATACAGAAACAAATACCCATATTCCCAAATTACATACATAAACATAATTCCATACATAAATATAAACATAATACAAATACATACAAACACATATACATGTAAATACATACATAGCCTTTACAAACATACATAAACAAATACCCAAATTCCCAAATTACATACATAAACACAATTCCATACATAAACATAATACAAATACATACAAACACACATACACATATATACATACATATTATATACAAACGTACATATATAAATGCCCAAATTCTAAAATATCATCTAAACCTAATTTCATCATAAAATTTTAAAAATATTTATAAAATCATACATCTAAACCATATATACATACATACAAATAAACACAACAGCGCCCAAATTCTAAAATTACGTACACAAACACAATTACATACATAAAAATACATACACATATATACATACATATTATATACAAACATACATATATAAATGCCCAAATTCTCAAGTTTCATCTAAACCTAATTTCATCATAAAATTTCAAAAAATATTTATACAATCATACATCTAAACCATATATATACATACATACAAATAAACACAAACATATACATACAAACATATATCTAAACCTAATTTTTAGAAAAATTACTAACCAAGTTTGCAAATTAGCTTCCTCTCAGCTTGAAATCCTTCCAAAATGGTTAAAGCTTCAAACATCTAACAAAAATCAAAGAAGTTAAGCAAAAAAACACCAAAATGTTGATTTTCTTGTTAAGGTTCAACAATAGATGCTAACTCACCTCAAAACCGAAGAGAATGGTGAAGATTACTCCACAAAATACCCAAAAATCGTGAAATTGTCGGAGAGAGAGATGGAGTGATTTGAGATTTTTTGTTGGAAATGAGAAGTAGAAAGTTGTTTCCTGGTTTAATTCGCGCTGAGACCTATAGCGACGACATGTCATCGGTATAGGCTAGAAAGTCGGCGCAATAGGTCACCTGTACCGACGACATGTCGTCGGTATAGGCTTTGTAGGGTTTTAACCAGTCAATAAAGTAAAAAACCCTATGCCGATGACATGTCTTCGATATAGGGCATTCAAGAAAATTTTTTTAATTTAAAAAAAATGACCGTATAAAAATTATTATATTAAAAAAACAAAAAGAAAAACAAAATTACCCTATACCGACGACATGTCGTCTGGATAGGGTTGAGGAAAAAATTCATTGGGCGCCAACTTTCCCTCCAATCTGCCTCAACCCTATAGCGACGACATGTCGTCGGTATAGGATCGAAAGTCGACACAATAGGCTCCTGTACCGACGACATGTCGTCGGTATAGGCTTTGTAGGGTTTTGACCAGTCAATAAAATAAAAAACCCTATACCGACGACATGTCGTCGGTATAGGGCATTCAAGAATTTTTTTAATTTAAAAAAAATTGACCGTATAAATATTATTATATTAAAAAAACTAAAAGAAATCAAAATTACCTTATACCGACGACATGTCGTCGCTATAGGGTTGAGGAAAAAATTCATTGGGCGCCAACTTTTCCTTCAATCTGCCTCAACCCTATAGCGACGACATGTCGTCGGTATAGGGTGTCCCATTGAAAATTTTGGTTTTCACCTATAGCAACGGCATTTCGTCGGCGACGACTAATGTCGTCGGTATAGGCAACGTCGGCACAGGGTCATTTCCTTGTAGTGTGTTGATTTGCATTGACTTCATGGTTTCTTCATGGCTATCTAACCTTCTGTTTATCTCTTGGTATTGCTCCATCTTCGTACTTCAATTCACAGGTAGAAATCGTGAGTGTTAATTAAAAATCAGAATGAAAATCCAAGAATGGTGAGTGTTCGTTTTATAGCAATTCCCACCGACATATTTTTGTTTATTAATCCTATTCCAACTCCAACCCTAATTTTTACAGAATCAACATCTTCTTTATCATGTTTTACAGATATCACAGCCGGAGATTTTTTTTTGCCTTACAAAAAATGTGCCATTAATGAGAAGTTTTTTGGTTCTCTCATTAAAATAAGTTTTCTCATGATATTCTCCCTATATATATATATATATATGTGTGTGTGTGTGTGTGTGTGTGTGTGTGTGTAGGTTTGTATATGTAGTAATGTATGTGTTTGTATATGAATGTTTTTATTTATTTTTATGTATTATGTATGTATTTGTGTATGTGTATGCATGTATGTATGTGTATATATGTATATGTATATGTATGTATAGATTTGTATATGTATTAATGTATGTATATATGTTAGTAATACGAACACGAACCATTTTGACCCGTTTCCCCCCTAATTAGTGAAATATCTTAATCCAAATCATATGTAGATGATCTTGTATCGGTGGTGGAGTGTTAAAACGCCAGTTACTAAAATCCGACCCTTCGTCTAATCCCGAAGTCTCCGATCCATAGTCCTGCATTTGATTTTCTCTATTTAGGGATTTCCATTGAAGCGCGAAAGGATCATCATCATCAGGAATTGAGATAGGCCTCATCTGAGATCCGTATAGATCTTCAGGTGGTTGATCGCTTGTCGAAGGCTAATAAAAAATATAGTTAAAAACTTATCCTTAGCTACTTTAGATTGTAGTATGGAAAGTAAGGTTATCGAATCCACAGAGAATTCGTGGAGAATGCTATTCATTGATTACTTAGTAATTATGCAGAAAACTACTTAAACTTCGAAGGTTGATTTTGAAAACGGTTGCTAAAGCAACAAACTTTAATTGAGTAGGAAGTGATTAAGAGAAAAGGGTCGTGGAGCATGGAGCTGATTTTGTTTAAACGGGTCATTAGGGAGTTTTAATTTAGTCACATGTTTTTAGTGTTTTATGTGTCATGTGTAGTTTAATTAAAGAGTAAAAGTAATGGGTTAGTGGAGTAAGTGGTTTTCCTTTTCTTTAGGAGCAAGTTTTTTTATTATTTAATATAGTCTTTGAGAATGAATGAAAGAATAGCAAGTTTTACACAGAAAACCATTCTCGTGTGAGTTATTTTTGTGTGTAGTTTGGGGTCTGATTTCCAACAATTGGTATCAGAGCCAGGTTAAAAAGACAGAGTCGATTTGAGAGTCGTTTTCGGAAGAGAAGGGAAGCAGCCTTTGGCTTTGGGGATGAAGAAGAGCAGCAGGTTCTGGGTGAACAGAAGAGGGCTGAAAACGAAGAAGAAGACGATAAAGAAGAGACGATCTGGGGCGGAACGGTTCTACGTGAGCCGTATAACAGGTTCTGTGTGAACAAAACAAGGAGACGAATCTGTGTGATTCGGTAAGTGTTCGATCAAGAAGAAGTTCTGCGTGAACCAATTAAGTGAAGGAGACGAAGCCGGATGTGTGATCGAGGGTACAAGCCTGTGTGGCTGTTTCAGGTGTGTTTGAAGACACGGTGAGTGAGCCCAACGTGGGTCTGTGTGAGATGCAGAGATTGAGAAAAAGAAAAAAAAGAAGGCGGATATGTGTGATCAAGAAGAGAGGAATCTACGTGATTCATTGAGTTCGATCGAGAGGGTTGAGTGCTCTGTGTTGTTCAAACAGTGAACCATGAAAGAAGAAAATCCGAGGGTGGTACGGATCGGTGCAGACGAGGGTGCGAACGAGAGATATGTGTGATGCTAAAAAAAGAAAAAAGGAAAAGGTGCTTTGTTGTTGTTTGCGATAAGTAAAAGAAATAGAAAAAATGGAGGTTTGCTACTGTGAAAGTGTGGTGAGAAAAGAAAAAGGGAAGGGTATTCATTGTCTGAGATACGTGGGTTTCTAAACCTTCTCATGTGAATAAGACAGAGGTGTTTTACATGGATGAATTATTAGTGCATGGATTGGATGAGGTGGGTAAGACGATGAACAATAAAACTGGTGGAGTGATTTAAGTCCTAAGTGGACTTGGCCAAAAGTCCAAAGTGGTGAACAAAAGTGCGCTATGATTTGGTGTCGAATACGGCTGAAAACATCGGCGAGATTCGGGATGAAAAAGTAAAGCCAATCATGTGAAATCAGCCATCATTGCTTTGAGGAACAAACGGTCAAGATCAACATTAAGGGGGTGAAAGAATAGTTAATCTTGATAGGTTCAAAGTCGGGTCATTGGTTACGGGACATGGAGCATGGAGCCGGTTTTGTTTAAACGGGTCATTAGGGAGTCTTAATTTAGTCACAGGTTTTTAGTGTTTTAATCTATCATGTGTAGTTTAATTAAAGAGTTAAAGTAATGGGTTAGTGAAGTAAATGGTTTTCCTTTTCTTTAGGAGTAAGGTTTTTTTCTTATTTAATGTAGTCTTTGAGAATGAATGAAGGAATAGCAAGTTTTACACATGGTGTGATTTATTTTTGTATGTAGTTTGGGGTCTGATTTCCAATAATACCTTCATTTGAATTTATAGTTCTTTCTATCTAGTTTTTGGAAATTGGGTTGTCCCATATTTTTAATTTGTGTAGTCGTAGTCTTCTTGTATCTTTTCTTGTTAATACTAGGGCTCTAATATCACTTTGTTACACAAGATCACAGAAAGAACTTGTGGATAATAAGTATATTATACATTCAATTGATTTCTAACAACTTTACAATATATATATATATCAACAGAAGGGTGGCATTTAGAATAACTGCCAGCCTAACCATCATAACCCTTAACTAACACAATACTAATTAATAAATTTTCCAAAACGTTATACAAAAGTTTGATTTTATCCTAGTCGTTTTTCCCTTTGTTTTAACAAATTATATAACATCAACATCAAAAAAGATGAAAAGAATAAAAAAAACATTGATTAAAGCAATACCACAGTTTATAAGAACCAGTGCATCCAAATAATGTTTTCATACATCAAATACTTTTCAGTTAAAAATCAATAAAAAAAGTTCAACTAAATCTAGCAAACCGCAATAGGATTCTTTCGACTTGAGCGCATGAACTTTTTGATTGCTTCTACGTTTCTGAGGACCGGTTCTGCTATCTTTGTCTCCATCTGGTGCTTAGTTGATGCGTTAGCAAGGGCAGAAGCCAGTGCTATAATAGGCATTGGCTGATCAGCAACCTTGTCATTTGTTTGGTTCTCCAATCGGTAAACCTGTTCTGGAAGTGGTGGTGATATCAAAGTTCCTTCTTCATCACTTTTCAGATCCAATGTATCCCCCTCCGAGTTGAACATCCAAAGAGGATGATTCTTCTTTGTTGGTTTTACTGACCAGAAATTTGACTCCCTCCATCATCACCCAAATGTTGATTTGCATCGACTTCATGGTTTCTTCATGGTTATCTAACCTTCTGTTTATCTCTTGGTATTGCTCCATCTTCGTACTTCAAATCACAGGTAGAAATCGTGAGTGTTGATTAAAAATCAGAATGAAAATCCAAGAATGGTTAGTGTTCGTTTTATAGCAATTCCCACCGACATATTTTGTTTATTAATCCTATTCCAACTCTAACCCTAATTTTTATATCCCAGAATCTTCTTATCATGTTTTACATATATCACGGCCGAGGATTTTGGTCCAATTCAAACACCGATTAAATCTAAATTTAATTTCTTTGATTTTTCCTGCACAAGTCCCTGAAGTTTGTTTTATTTTTATTTTGCTTAATTATTTTTTATTATGCTTAATTATTTTTTATTATTTTGGCTTTATTATTTATCTGGTAAGGATTTGATTTCATTAGTTAAACTTGGAAATTAAGTTAGGATTTAGCTATTTATATGGGGTTGATGATTTGTATTTTCTTATTCCAGATATCAATTAATCAAAGTGCCGATCATTGGTCGGTGATCAAACAACGGAGTTCTTTTCTTCTTTATTTTTAGTGTTCGTGAATAAAGGACGTGCCATTAATTGGTATCAAAGCGAGGTGTGAGGCGAGTTTTTGATTGAAGGCGGCAGGAACTAAGCTATAGGGCAGCTGGCATGCGACAAACTAGGGATGTGGTAGGGCAAATGTTGGGTATCAAACAGCAGCAGGCTTCTGGGGAAGAGCGAAGCAACAGGTCTGATCGATCTTCTTCAATTGTGGTAAAGATCAAGTGATTTGAACTTAATTCTTCTCCTAGAACAAGAATAAACTACCCGAGACAGGTTTTTTTGGCAGAAGATTACCAACCAGCCGTAGGATAAACGATCACCGGGGGCTGAATATTCGTTTGGCAGGAAAAAAAAGGGGGTGCCCAAGTTTTTTTTTTCAGGTTGGTGACAGGTGTGCGGATCAGGGTGTGATCGGTAGTCAAGCTCATATTTTTTGATCCAAGGAGATTGAAGAACAACCGACTGAGAAAAGATGGCATAACAACAAAAATAAAGTCTTGGCTAGGGAAATGTTTCTCAATGAAAGATCTTGGCGAAGCCGCCTATGTTCTAGGAACCAAGCTCTATAGACATAGATCGAAGCAACTTATAGGTTTAAGTCAAATTACATATATTTATAAGGTCATTCGACACTTTTCAATGCAAGATTCCAAGAGGGTATCGTTGTGTTATATATTAGATGCACGATCATCGTTAAATATCAACGTTGCTATCGAGATACGATTCGAATACTTACACTTTGGGCAAAGAACAAATCACAACGTTTAAATGTTGAATGTTGTATCACGAAACACAAATTCAAAATATGATGGATTAAATATTTATAGAAATATTTATTTGATCACTTCGTATTTAATTGTTTAGAATAATTAAATTATCGAAGGACATAATAGGGTTTTATATATATTTATCATTGTTATAAATATATTAACGGGTTTCTATATTTAATAGTTAAATATAAAACCAGTTCAGTTTTTACAAGATGGTCTTGGTAATTTAATTTAATTATAAACTGAGAGGACTAGAACTGATTAAGTGTTAATCAGTGGGTATTTAAATATTATTTACCCGGGGGGATTGACATGTAAATTGTTTTAGTATAAAAATAACTTAAAGTCAAAACCCTAATCTAAGTTTTAGCAAAAAAGGCCGCCCCCCCTTTCTCCTCCTTGTGCGACGTTGCCGGCTGGAACCCCCCCCCCCCCTATTTGCCGTCGTGACCTGCTGCCGACCACCATAGGTGGACGCCACCGCTACCCCGTCTCTCAACCAGCCGGACGCCGCCGATATGGTGCCGTGTTTCTCCGCGAGCCGAACCAGAGAAGAGCCAAGAACCGGTTTTTCGATAGGAGTGTTTTGTGAAACGAGTTCGTGCATAGTCATCTAGTGTGACGTTCTTTGTACCCGAGTCTTTCAACCCGGCTATTCGTCAATGATATAAAACTCTAAGACCATATGGTTGCGTTTTATATTTATTATTGTCTAAACGTTGTGTAATCGGATCACTGTCGGATAAAGTTCTGAACTTTATTATCGTGTGCTAGTGTGTACGCTTCCGCCATTGTAGATCTGATTTTATAAAAGTATTGTTTTAACTGTTAAAACAGTTGCACGATTTCCCAACAGTGGTATCAGAGCCAGTTTTACGCTCGTTTAGACATAATTATTTTTTTTCCTGATCTTCGTTTTATTTGTTAACACTTGGTTAACAAAAGATCGAACCTTTTATCGTTTTGGATTGATTGTGTTTGGTACATCGAGCCCTACTGACTCGTGGATGTGTTTGTCATGATTTTGGTTTTTATATTCTTTGTATTTATTTTTAGGTTATTTGGAACCCGATATAATAGTTAGGTTTCTTTTATTTATTTATTTTTATTGTAAAAGTATATAAATTGTAAACCTAACAAGATGAATATTTGAAGACCGAAGATAGACGTGAACGGGATTTGAAGATAAAGATCTTTGACTAAGTGAGAGACGGCAAGTTTATTTATTTTTGTTGTCCCTTAGACCGGTTTGGTTTTTGCTTGATGGCTCGAACGAAACCGGACAACCTTACTAGTGGCTCGGTGGTTGTTTTATATTTTTTTTGTGGTTGCTACAATTATTTAGGATAATAATTTAAACTACAAATATTTTATAAAACGTTTAAACACGATTATATAAAACGACGAGAATATTAAAATGTTTGAAATTTCTAGGAAATGTAATTAAATAAAAGAGTTTTTTATTTAAAAGTAAAACGAGTTTTTAAATTTAACTGTTTTGTTTAAAAACATATTTAAATTAATTGAAATTTAATTAGTTTAAAATTAAGTTCACGACTAATGACCAATTTAGATTAAAAAATAAGTTATTTAAAATTGGATCGTGTCGAATGTTGAAAGCGTTTCACGAACTTATATAGTAAAATTGGTTTACTAAAATTGCACGACTTGACTTGGCTCATGCTCCTCGTCGTCCAAAATGTTTTTGACCCGTAACCGGTATTTTAAAACATTATAGCAAATTTCAAATTAAAATCGATATTTCTGCGCCACCCTAAATTGTGACACTTCAACCAATCTATCCGAACCCCCGGTGTTAGTGAATTACCCTGCATCCGGCCCTACGGTTTTGGTTGAAGGTAGAACCACGATTCCTGAGTTACGTTTGTCGGGTCTACAGTTACAATTGAAGGACAAATATCACTTAAGTTGTATAAGTGGGCGTAGTTGAGGTAAAATGTATCCAAAGCTTGACAATACTTGTCTTGCCCCTCAAACCGAGAATTGTGTAGTTGACACAATTGGTATTTTCATACCTTGCTATTCCAGTGGAGAGTGCTCAGCCATTCACTGAGACATGGTAAACCAGGATCTCATTCGTAATTATATATATTTTTGTCCTTGAGTCATTAATCTAAATTAGAAAGTTTAAGCATGAAAATATTGAACCTTATTTGAATTTTGTAGATGCCTCCATCTGCTGATGTGGTTATTCTAGAGCGTCTTAACGACATCCTTAATGTTAAACTCGATGGAACAAATCTCTTGAACTGGTACTACAATCTGAAGAGCGTCCTTAGATATAACAAGAAATTACATGCTCTCAAGTTCCCTTTACCTAGGCAGCCACCTGAGGATGCAAGTGAGTTTGTTCTAAATGCTTGGAAAAAATTCAAGGATGATACCAATGCTATATCAGACCTTATGCTAGCATCTGTTAGCCCTGGGAATCGAGCTTCACTCCAGCGTTTGACTGCTTATGACATGATCCGTAACTTGAAGGAGAGATAACATCAAGATTACAACAAGGATCCTTCTTAGTCTTTAATGTCACACATTAGAGACGTTGCTTTGGAGAATCCAAAACGTGCTATGATCATGAGGAAGAAAGTGGCAGACCTCGAGAAATCATGTATTCCTATAGACGATCACCTGGTCATAGATATTACTATTGATGACGTATTTAATGACTATAGAACGGAAAAGCTCCTACTTAGTCGTTTTGACGAAGTAAGGGATTTCATCTCATGATATGCCAAGGTGGAACCCGAGGATGCTTTGAGCATGACATGCTTCATTAACCAGCTTGAGAGGACCGAGGTTTACCCCTAGTGACAATATCATTTGAGCTATGTTCAATGATGAGCTTCACTTGCCCTACACAAGCAAAGAGGTACCGGATGACACTGTCAAGACCGGGGACAAGGGCAAAGCTATTGGTGAGATCAAGACGCGCCTCTCTAAACCCATATGTCGTGTAAGAGAGATGCCCGAAGCTGTTGTTGCTAAAGAATGCTTTAAAGCGTATACTTCAGGTATCTAGGAAACTTTTCCATTGTTTCTTTATCACTTAAAAGCTAGACTTTTAACATATTCAAAACTTTCTTTTTTGCAGAGATAGAAGAAAAGAAGGAAAGCAAGAAGAAAAGGAAGACGGACAAAGCTTGAAGATTATTTCAAGTTTTTTTATTACACCATTGGATGATGTTACGTTTATTTTGTTTAGAACAAATTAAATTCCGGATTTATTTTCTTTTAAGTATTGCATGATTATTTTATAAGTATGAATTATTATTTGAAATCTTTTATGCATTGTATTGTTGCCTACTATGAATCAAGAATTCAATACCATCTGACTGACATGAAATATAATGCATGTGAGACATGTTATTCAAAGTCTAATAGATGTTGCATTAGATCGCATCTAATAGATACCATGAAACAGAATTAATTGAGTCTTGTAAAAGGGCTATATGAGATATATTGTTTTACACACGACTTAATAATTGAAAGAGTTTCAATAAAATTTCTCTACAAACAATCTTATAAAGATAAGATGAAAGGAGCGATAAGAGTTATCACTGCTTCAAGACTAAGTGGTTAGTAATGAGAAACCAACTACCCTAATTGACATAATCTAATTCACTAGCCTTGAACCAAAAGGTTCATCTAGAACATGTATAATAATTCATATGAGATATGAAATTAAGGAAGAGTCCTCTGAACAATTAAGGATAGGATGTTATGAACTCCTATACGAAAGAGTTTCGTGTGGCACCTTAATAAGTCATCAAACTTAAGAATAAGATTGAAACTGTTCATGACCGTGATATACCTGGTTCTTAAACAAGAAGCAAATGTTGCTAAAGTTCTGAATAAAAGGGTATTATTCAATTGCATAAACGTGAAGATTCATATGTACACATAAGGATGAGATCCTTAATGATATATGAAGGTTTATCATAAGCAAAAGATAAGATCTTTTAGAATAAACATACGAAATCGTGTGATGAAAGAATAAGATTCTTTAGAAAAATCAAATTATGAAAACCCAGACACACAATCCATATTATGATAAATAAGATTTGATCAAATTACACATGAATGAGATTCATCAAGATATAGAAGTTGTTTTGGAAACAACAAATGAATTGTTCATACTAAAAGCCTGACATATTATCAAGAGTTGATAAAATAGGAATTACATTCCAAGTTTCTTTAAAAGGAAACAAATTACAAGTTCTGAACAATGGAACAAACTAATCAAAATGAACATGTATTATGAATACTAGAATGTTCTTGTAATAAAGTAGCTGCAAGGAAAGTATGAAAGTCTGAATATGTCTGAGACGACTGAATAATTAAATTGATAAGATCAATTCAAAGAAGATTCAATATGATAGATGCAAAGGCCAGTGAGAGTGAGTACCTATATCAAAGAAATGTGTGAAGACGCATTATCAAGAGGAGTGTATAGGAAGGGGATGATAAGTGTTATCATAGAATGTATAGTGATACATTGCTAAAACTACGAGATTAAACATATCACTGAAAGATAAAGTATCTTTAGAAATGAATTTCAACCTTATATTGATTGCATCCATATATGAGATGTATGAAGGGAAGATTCTAGAGTAAGAATCATAGCAATCTATTGACATTAGTAAGATTGTCTTAATACTTTGTATGACGAAACAATAAAGACAAATTACTAACATTATCTCTAATCCTAAATCACATTAGGATAAGATGATAGTGAAAGGGTTCATGTGGTTTCATCTAAAAGATAATGAGTTATGTCAATACTTTCATATGATGAAAGAACTTTGAAATTCAACTGTGACAAAATAAAATAAAATTGCTTGAGAAGCATAAAATGGTAATGATCATAAAGTGTTATGATTAGATAATGCTCTCTTATGAGATAAGATACCGAGAGTACTATCTTTGACTATCAAGAAGAGTTCTTAAAACAAGTTCATAAAAGTTATGACTATTTGTCAGTCAAACAATGTTGTCTTAAGAGTTAAGATATAAACACCAAAAGACGATCATTGAGAATGATTAAATGAATACACCATGAGATATATCAGTGTTATCTAATGAAAGAGTTTCATCAGTAACTATTACACAACATGTGATGCTGTGAATTTGAAACATTAGAAGACAGTATTCTGAAAGAGTTCAGATAACTTCTAATAGTTGGAAAAGAGTTCCAAAAGAGGTTTTCCATCACGAGTTTCATTAATGGGATCATAAAACTTAGAGACATCATATTAATACAAAGTTCACACAAATCAATATCTAGCTGACTCATTCACTAAGCCTATACCTCAATCTGTATATGAGGATCATGTTGATAGGTCTTATACTTGCTAGACTTGAGTTTGATTTGTATGTTAGTATTGGGTGCTTTCGAACAATATAGAAACATTGGCATTTTATATTGATTAATGGTTAAATGCATTATAAATAGATGTTTCTATGTTCGACATTTTGTATGTTTTAGAAATCCTTGGATAATGTATTCTAAATGTTCGTAGTCGATCAGATTCATGGGAATCAATCTGAATGAAAGACTATTGTGAATTAGATGATTGGTTCATTATGAATGAAAGTCCAAGTAGTCGGAGATCATATTCACAGATACTCGTTAGAGAATGATTATTGAACGTAACTCGTTTCAAAATTATCTTCACGGATCATGGTCTTGAGAAGTTTTGAATATGGTAAGATCTATCGATCCTCGAGGCACATACTAGAACTAACTCTGACTGAAGTTTGTTTTTTAATCTTATCTAACGTTGTACCTAAATAGGTGGTAATAAGGGTATGATTAGGAATTAATAGTTAAGTGGGAGTTGTACTTGACCAAAGGAATTATGTTCTCCTTTGATTAGGAGTTGGACATTCTGGCGCCCTCGTTGACTCGAACTGGTATAAATCGCGTGGCCACGCACAAACTAAGAGTAATTTGTTTAGACCAATTTTAATTGGAGAACGAGAACAAGAATAAATTGAACACATATGAGAAGTGACTTGTATCCATGTCTGATGTTCAATGGATGACCTAAACAGAAAGGATACATAGATATGTTTGCCATGGCTATTGTATTTGGTTAAGTAATAGTTACTTGAACACAAAGAATTAGTTAACGAATGTAATACGTCCTACCTTGCTAGGGGCAGTGAGATGCAAATAGGCGTCCACCACTGTCTACGTTGAAACGATTAATCGATGAATCGTCCAAGTGGGAGATTGTTGGATATTAGATGTCCGATCATCGATAATATCAACGTTGCTATCGAGGTACGATCCAAATAGTTACACTTTGAACAACGAACAATTTAATAATGTTTAGTCGTAAACATTATAGTTCACGAAACGCGGATTTAATAATCGGTGGATAAATATTTAGAGAAATATTTACCGGTTTATTCGGTAATTAATTATTTAGAGAAATGATTAAAAAGCAAAAGGTTTAAATGTTTAAGAGTTAAACGTTACATGGTTAAGATTTACTAATTGTTTATAATTAGTAAAGTCGAGGTATGAAAAGTAATTAACGGTTAATTGCAGAGATTTAACAGTTAATTTCCATGGGTGCAATTTGTAATTATGGTAATTATAAATACACCTTAACCTAAAACCCGTATCCTAACTTTTGCCTCCACACAAACCTGCGCAAGAAGGAGCCGCGACCCCCCCTTGCGCGCCATCCACCGCCGAGAACCCCCACCACCGTGGTCCGCCGCCCGTCGCCACCTGGTTGTTTCCGTCGCCGCCGCAACCTCCCAAACCGTTGTAGCCTTGTGCGCAAACCGTGAAACGTTCTTCGGTTAATTGCGGGTTTTGTGATCGAGTCACTAGCAAGACGTTCGTTGTTCTGAAGTGTAGATCTTCTAGGAATCGTCAAAGATATAATCTCTAACCCGCTGTGGTTGGATTTATTTTATTGTTTATACGCATGTAATCGATCACTAACAGGTTTGTAAATGAATATGATTAATTAAAATGTTTTAAAAGTTAAAACCGGTACACGGATTCCCAAGACCCTAATCTAGGCAGCAAGCCCCTTAGGGTCGGCCGGCTCCCGTAAGCCTCCATGCACAACATATATAATGAGTTTAAACTGAGACTGGTATATCAACCATATTCTTGATAGATTTTTCCGAGCTATTCCAGGCCTCAATTAGAGATTGCTTGAATCTTTCTTGAGTTGAGCTCAAACTGAGATATAAGAATATGATTACTAAAGAATAATACCACTAGTGCAAGCCCAGAAAATCCCGACATTGCAACCCAAGTTGTTGAAACACCTAAGAGAAACAGAAAAGCACCATACTGAATCTAGATTAAGGATTTAGAAATTTTACTGTTATGAAGCTTAAACTCTTCAACATGCTTTGGTGAGTGCCCTATTTAAAAGAATCGTCTAGACTTTGGGAGGGAAGTTTGATCTATCCCCTCGCCAAAAAGCGGTGTTCAAATGTCTCCGGGCTCCTCGGGCTCAGGATTTCCTGACAGTCATCCCCATCGAAGGACTGGGCCAACATATGTCGGTTGTGGAGTACCGGGCTATCCTTAAGTATCGACTAATGATCCCTCTGTTTTCAACTGATGAGATGTGCCTAGTTTGCCGCAAGGTTTATTTGGATTCTTTTGGGGAGCATGCGGTCCATTGCAAGGAGCTACCTGGGTATAAATACAGGCATGGTTTGGTTAGGGATGTTCTATTTGATATTCTTAAGCGGTCAGGAATTTCTACTAAAAAGGAGGGCCCCGTGAACTTCCTGACAAATCCGCTTGAAGGGAGATCTACTCTTCGGCCAACTGATGTTCTCGTGTTTGGGCGGGCAGGGGAAACACGCTTGTGTGGATCTTACAAGAGTGTCCCCTCTTGTGGGGCTTAGGGACAATGGGTTTGTTGCGGGGCAGACTGCGCTGAAGGCGGAAGCAGACAAAGTTGTTAAACACAAGAAATCTTGTTTAGAGAATTAACACGTGTTTATCCCTTTTGCATTTGATACATTTGGTTTCCTAGACCCGAAGGCTGTGGAATTACTGAACAGGGTTCAGCGGGTCATGCTTAGTAATTTTTCGGCCCCTAAGACCCAAAGATTTGTTTTTAGTAGAATTAGTTTTGCTATCCAAAGGGGGGTTGCGACGGAGCTTGTTACCCGTTTACTGGCCACTTTATTGTAATTATCTTTTTATTTTTGAATACATTAGCTATTTGCCTAAAGTTAGAACAAAAAAAAAATCTTCAAATGATTTGATTTTAAAGACTTGATGTAGAATTTTTAATGCTTCATTGTTTTCTGGGTTTAATCATCATCAACTTATAACGTTACCATATGTCAATTTAGGGGTGTTTACCAACTCGGTTTTAGGGTTACTTGAGTTATTCAAATCAACTTACTCGAATTAATATTTTTCTTTAAAGTGAATTACTATTCAAACCGAGTTCAAATTAGAATTAGAAAAACCGATCCGGATTTATGTTAATTCAAACAAACGGACTTGTGATTAAAAAAATGTAAAATCGTAACTAGATACATATTACTTTGGCAAAACGTTACATTTTTATATATAAAAAGTTAATATATGTATCATCCGATTTCAGATTTTTTGATAGGTTTGGTTTAAAACTCACAAATTCGTACATCGAAGCAAAAACAAGATATTAATTCGAATTGGTCTCCAATCCGACTCAAAAAATCGAAAATCAAATTCAAAATCAGTTTAATTTGAATTTCATTTTTAAAAAATCAATTTTGGTTATAACTTGTTCAAAAAGTTGGAATATTCATTTTGTAGAAAGTTTAAACATATATTTGGTGGTTGAAGTGCAAAATAGAAAGATAAAAGGCCTATTCAGTGTAAAATGAAGTTTGGAGGGCTTAGCTGCAAAAGTTACAAGTATAAGATTATGAAGTGTAATATCGAAAAAGTTGTAATGGATTTCCAAGTGTTATCATATTTATAATACTTTAAAGCTTTCGCAATGTAGGTTTATTGGTATCAATGGACGTGAAAGAGAGAGGGTTGATCTGACGATGACATGGAGGAGAAAGGGTGTGCGAGATAGAAGTCGGTGTCAATTTGGATGAATGGTCTGTAGATGAGACACCAGGGTTCTGTAAGAGAGGAAAAGTCCTTGAGAAAGAAGAGCGAGTCGTATGGCACTTACAGACAAGGGTGTCGTGGAGGTTCGCGAGCCCCTTCCGACTATTCATGCTCTTATAATATTAATCAAGATCTTTGATTTGCGAGATAGAGATAATAGTAATCAAGATCTTTGATTTATGAGATAGAGTTACCACTTATTTTTCCCTCAATCTACTCGTTCATAGTGTAATTCATTTTATTGAACAAAAATGTAAATTACATAACATTAAATATATTATAATAAAATTATAAATTCACTAAACAACATTTACACTGGTCGGTTATTCATTATCCATCATTGGTCTTTTGATTGGTCCACGTGTTCTATACAAGTTTCGAAGCTATTGGTACTACCTTTTTTATTGTTACTGTCCGGAAGATATTGCAAACATTATATAGATTTCCTACAGTATCTCGACATGTAAAATACACGCGGGACAAGTGGCGTATTGTTAGGCATGCAAGCTTATTAATATTACATATTATTTTCTCTAAATTTTTACAACAATTTTCTTAAATACCAATATTCTGTATAAATTTTTTGAAACTTATTAACAAAATCTTTAAAAACCAATGTCGGTGGCCACTTCCAAGCCATCGACAAAGGTTTCAAAATTACCCTTCAAGTTTCTTCATTTTCATCTAGTATCCCTCAACTTTCTAAATTTTTAAATATTTCTCTTAAGTTATAAAGTTTCAAGTTTACCACTAGACAAAACTCTCAATTTTATCTCTTAAATTTCTAAACTCTCAAGTTTACTCATCAAATTCCGTTTCTTTTTTCTTTTGTGTTTTTAATATTCATTTGTAAAAGTTTGTTTTTTCTATTTTTATTTTGTTTTTTACTTTATTACTAACTTCTTTAATAAATTTGTCGTTTCTATGTTAATTTCTATTTGCGTTGCAATTTATCTATTTTTTGATCTCAAGAACCAAGTCGTGGCAACTTCATACGTTTCTTTTATGTACTTAGTCACGTTATTGTCGTCGCCGCAACGCGCGTAACGAGTTTTGCAAACCAGCAGCATCGCCTGAGCTTTAATTATGTATTTAAACACGTTAATGTCACTGTACGGTCCCGCCGCTACGCGGATCGTATTTTATAGTTCGTTACATTTTAATATGGTTGACCCACATTTTTATATTTATACCATACACATCTTAAATATTTCACAAAATAATAAATGTTACTTCTTGTTTTTCCAACCGGCAAATCAATCCAACGATGGCGACCCGGTGTTTGACTTTTTTATTAAAATCAGCACCGTGCTTCTGGTCTTCTTCTCAAAACCCGGCCCACTAATAATGGTATCTCTGACATTTCTCCCCACACGTGTAATCCTATCATTGGCTCCCTCTTTTGACCACAGATAGACTAACAAGGACAAAACCGTCATTTTACCAAATAACACCCACCGCTTCATCTTTTTGACTTCTCCCCTACTATTAATTTCCACTTTTAATCATCACTTATTTTCCGACTTTAATCTCATAAAATCATAAAATGGAAGATCTCGCCGTCCGGGAAGCCGGCGCCGCCGGTGTCGCGTGTGTTCAGAGCCTTGATAACTTAATTGGATTACTTTCCACCCAAACCCGCCGTCAACCATATTCCGGCAGCACTAGTGACACTTTTTCCTCCGCCGATTACGCCGCCGTCGCCAATATCGCCGTCACCAAGTTTAAAAAATTCATTTCTCTCCTCGATCGGACCTCCACTGGTCACGCCAGATTCCGAAGAGGACCCGTTTCAAACCCACCTGTCACACCACTGAAAAAACCTACATTGCCTTCGGATATGGCTCCAGCGGTAGCTCCGGCGGTGGCGGTGGCGATGGAGATGGTGTATTCTGCGCCGGCGGTTCAGCAACGGATGGCGACGATTCCGTTGGTGAAATCGGGATCGTTTGATGGAAAGGATGTTTGTGCGGCTACTATAAATTTCGCCGGCGCTGCTTCTCCGGCGACTTCGTTTTTGTCGTCATTGACCGGAAACACCGAGGGTGTGCAGCCGTCAATGTTGTCTGGATTCCAGATCACGAATCTTTCTCAGGTTTCCTCTGCCGGCCAGCCGAATATGTCGTCGTCTTCTTTCAAACGGAAATGTAATTCGATGGAGGATTCTCACACCAAGTGCACCGGTTCTTCCGGTCGATGCCATTGTTCTAAGAAAAGGTACGGATTCTTATCCCAGTTCGAATTATGATTTTAAAATTTTGTATTTGTTTAGTTTTTTTTTGTTAAACCGCTAACTCACACACTTTTTAGATTATTTTGTTAAAATAGTGGATTTAGAGATTTAAATCTGGTTTGTAGGTTGATTCCAGAACAAATTTGGTTTATGGGGATCCGCTCCCCTAATTAGCGGACTCAACAATTTTTGTCATGATTCCGCATACGTAGCAAGCGGACTCTAGCAAACATGGCATGACTGGATTAATAAAGCATCTTCGTTTTGAAAAAAAAAATGTTAGAGTCCGCTGGTTAAGGGAGCGGAGTCCCCATAAACCAAATGTGTTTCAGAATCAACCCAAAAATTAAATTCATATTTCTTAGACGGAAGGTTCTTAAATGACTATAATCTCCTGTCTTTTTCGACAAAAGGTCCCATCCTTCGATATGCAACGGATCTCTCTCTTTATCTATAGTTAGCCCTTCCTTCGCCCATCTAGCATAGTGGAATCTTAAGGCACTTTCAGGCAAGCCAGTTCTTCGTTTAATGAGATTTCTGCCAGGCTGCTTCATTCAAGTCTAGGACTTAGGCAAGACTTATCAATCGAGCAGTTTAATCGCATTTATCGTCTCTCACTTAGCTCTGATCTGGATACACATTGATACTGCTAGGCTACAGGCTCTTTGCTAAAATTTCGTATTTATTAATAACGATTTTTGATTAAACTCGATTATTTGTAGGAAATCGAGGATGAAGAGGGTCGTGAGAGTGCCGGCAATAAGTTTGAAGATGGCCGATATACCCCCGGATGATTATTCTTGGAGGAAATACGGCCAAAAGCCGATCAAAGGCTCACCCTACCCAAGGTAAATCTCTTGTTTATATCTTGACTCAGTATGATCAACTCGGTGATTCTTATTCAAAAAATTCACTAACCGAGTTAACTCGGGAGATTTAAAATATAGTTATTTTTATTGGCGTTGGACGATGGAGCCGACCTTAAAGTTATAAAGTATGAGTAATAGTTTGGGTAATTCACTTTGGGTTGCTTGGTCGTTTAACTTTTAGGTATTTTTAAATTTTTTGAATTTCGGTTGTTTTAATTGTTAGGCGTTTACTTTATTAATTCTAAATCATTGATTGAAATATAAATATTATTAAAATTGGAGATCTAGAAATATATCTTCAAACACAAGGAATATTAGGTAAATTGTGGCAACATCCAAATAAATAAAGACAAAAGGTCAATGGTTTATAAAAACTCAACTTATACTCGTGCATACATTGATAAGGTGACTTTGTTTTATATTCTCAAAAGATTTTAGTATATTTATTCTTACCATCAATTATTTAATACTAGTTTAGATCCCGTGTAATACACACGGGATGAAAAATATCAATACATAAATTTCTCAAATTTTATTTATGTATTTTACAAGTGTAAAAATATATTACCATACATAAACTAAGGATAGAAAACAAAATTCAAAATATATAAAAAATAATATATAATTGGGTTTCGAAAATACGTCAATTACTATTTAATATAATATGACTTTCATTTACTATTTGATTGGAAATAAAAGTTACATAATTAGATTTTAAAATTTTTTTATAATAAAGGATAATTTAAGATAAATGTGTTTGATTAGTATAATTAGTAATTTATTAAAAGATATGAGTGCATTTAATAAGAGAGAGAGGCGGGAAAATAATGATGAGATTGAATATGGTGACGACACGTGGCATAAAAAACATTTATTTATTATATAGTATAGATAATTAGTTGTACTTTAAATAAAAAATAAGTTACTGATTTGATAATGGGAAAAATACCAAAAATGGATATTAGCCGGCAAAAATTACTAAAATGGACATTTAGCCGGTACAACACCGGCTAAGCCTTTGGTTTTTGCCGGCTTTACCGGCACCAATTTAAATTAGCCGGTACAATGTATATTTTAGTATTTTTTTCCTTTTGATAAACCTTACATAGTTAGATTTTGGATTATTACTAATAGTATTAAAAAGCAACGTCTGAATAATGACTTTATCAATTATATTTGTTCATTTATCTCAAATGTAACTTCATTTTTCTTTGATTATTATATGTAATATATATGTTCGAAAAAAAAATATGTAATATATATGGTGTGTTCAATACAAAACCATTTTTAATTAGAGTATCACATAAACACTTACACGTGGTGCTAACTAGATATAACGCGAGAGAAAAACGGATTATGTGGTTACATACTTACGTAACCGTCTTATGTATCAAAGGCTGACTATTATGTGCATGTGTTTTTACTGTTTTCATAGTTATCTAGTTGTAATTGGTTTATGTATTGAACAAACCTATATGTATTTGTTTGTGAAATAATTATATCTAAACGTAACACGGGGTTATTATTTGTCATTTAATAACATTGCTAATTACTTTGTATTTGTTATCATGGATTCTAGGGGTTATTACAAGTGTAGCAGTTTGAGAGGTTGTCCCGCAAGAAAACATGTTGAAAGAGCATTAGACGATCCGACAATGCTTTTAGTGACTTATGAAAGTGAGCACAATCATTCCCTTAAAGCGAAGGACTCAATGGCGACCATAATTTTCGAATCTTCTTAGTTTTCATTGTAAAAATTCACTTTCTAACAGCTTTTAAACTTGTGAACCGATGTTAAGGGACTCAAACGTCAACAAAGAAGCTTGCATTTCACTATCTTTGTTTATTCTCGGTTTTTATTTATATAGCTAACAGCACCTCAAAGAATATTAGCTAGGAAACCCAATCTGAGCTGACTCGTTTTAACCAGTCTCAAAGTACCCCTTGACTCGGTTCTGTTTTTGACCTATTTACCCAACCTCACCCGACTTATTTTGACCCATGTTAAAAAGTAGAGGTCGCAAGTTCGAATCTTACTTTTACTGTTTTCCTGCCATAATCTCTTGAACGCTATTTGACCAACGCAAGTTGTGATTTATCTGATCCTGTTAGTTAGTAAGGTATTGACATGTCCCGTGATTTTACTAATATTGGATTCTCACGTTAAAATAAAATAAAATTCATGTCAACTCACTACAAAGAATTGGGCCAATAGTGGCGACAAATGTCGCCGCTAATGCCCCGAAATATCGCCGCTAATACTAATAGCGGTGACAGTCGCCGCTAATACTAATAGCGGCGACAGTCGCCGCTAATACTCCGCATGTCGCCGCTATTACCTGTAGTCGCCGCTAATAAACAACTATTAGCGGTGACATCTGTCGCCGCTAATACCTGGCGTCGCCGCTAATGTTGTTTATTAGCGGCGACATTTGTCGCCGCTAATACTCCAGATGTCGCCGCTAATACTCCTGTCCGTTTTTTGCAGTTTTTTCTGCATTTTCATTATTTCCAGTTTTCTAAAACAAACATAATTACAAAACCTGCATTTTTTTGCCGAATATAACAGAAACATAACCATAAAATTACTAATATATAAAGTTAAAACATAATGTAAAGATTTTTGACCCATTTAAGTTATTCCGAATGTTAATACAACATAAAAACTAAACAATTAATCTTCATCCATATTGTCGTCGCCCTCGTCGTTGCCACTGCTACTTTGTCCCATTTGTGAAAGATTAAACTTGTTAAGTTTATCTCTAAAAGTCGGGTCGTCGAACAACATGTTAGTTAGTTCCTACAATTACATACAAATTTAGTTATTACATATATATGTCTACATAAAACTTTCAAGTCTAAACGGGTCAAATGATTCCTTTTACATATATATGTCTACATACATAGGACTTTAAAGGCTAAACGGGTCAAATGATTCATTTTACATATAAATGTCTACATACATACAAGTTTCGAGTCTAAACGGGTCAAATGATTCCTTTTACATATATATGTCTACATACATAGAACTTTCAAGTCTAAACGGGTCAAATGATTCCTTTTACATATATATGTCTACATACATAGGACTTTAAAGGCTAAACGGGTCAAATGATTCATTTTACATATAAATGTCTACATACATACAAGTTTCGAGTCTAAACGGGCCAAATGATTCATTTTACATATATATGTCTACATGCATAGAACTTTAAAAGCTAAACGGGTCAAATGATTCATTTTACACATATATGTCTACATACATAGAACTTTCAAGTCTAAACGGGTCAAATGATTCATTTTACATATATATGTCTACATACATAGAACTTTATAAGCTAAACGGGTCAAATGATTCATTATACACATATATGTCTACATACATACAAGTTTCGATTCTAAACGGGTCAAATGATTCATTTTACCTGTGTGTAGGGGAGTGTAGGCTGCACCTGCGACTGCTCAAAAGAATCCGGCGCTTGAGATGATGAAGGTTTAAACCCAATCCCTTTAATCCATCCGCGCCGAGTACCTAGGACCTTTTCAAATGCATCGACTTTGTTCAGTCCAGATGAAGAAGTCCCTTGATTTGTTTGAGTTTGGGACTCTATCTCCATATTTAATTGGGACTGTTTTTAATTTCACAAAGATGATTTAATATACATACAAATACATATTGAAAATTATACTTTAAATAAATACTTACAATTAGTTGCTCTGCTTCGCTGTCAACCGTCCCATCTTTACGTGTATGAGCAGCGCGGTACGTATCTAGTCGACTCTGAGCCTGTTTAACCTTAAATATTAATTATTTTATAACAATAACTACTATATATAATACAAATAATACATGTATATAGATATATATACATAGATATATATATATATATATAATATAGCATTACTTTTTTATAACAAGAACTACTATATGTCGACGTTCCTCCACGGTTTATGCATACTTGCTGTTTACGATTGACTTGGTTAACTTTTGAACGTTTTTTATGTTTATCTGAACAAAAATGTTCAATAGCTCTCTGCCAATTATCCGGGTGCATCCCCTTTGGGACGTTGACCAACGCTCTCGGGACATCATCAAACCCTCCAACCTTTTTAAATTGATTTGATGCATTGGATTTGCGATCTCTGTATCGCTTTTGATAGATTGAATGAATGCCCAACTTTAACTTTGTACGGTCGGTGCTCTCATGAATCCGATTAAGATCGAATGATTTCTATAAATTAAACAAGAGAAGTTAGTCAAGTAAAATAATAAAATAAAATATAAAAGAACTTAAATAAATCATTTACCGAAAGATGTTGGTACATCGCATTCTTCTCGGCGTCTGAAACTTCATTCCAAGAAAATCGATCAAACGCGATGTTCCGCCACATATACAACCCCACTTCACGAGTGAATAAATCATTATCAATACCAACTAGGGTAAATGTAGTTTGCGTATCAAAGGTCATAGATAAAGGCCCCTTGTTCTTTTCTACTTCGGCTCGAAAGCGAAGGTTTTTGGCCATCCCTCGAGTATTCCGTCATGGGCTCGCTGCCGCTGCAATTATAATTAAAAAATTATTAGTCACGATTTTTATAATAAATGAATGAATTTAGTAAATAAATAAGTTATAATAATACTTACCGTCCTCCTCATAATGGCCATGCCCGGCACCAAAGCCGCCGGGAGACGGTGGATCCTGGCCTGCGCCATCTCCTCCATGGCCCATCACATCGGCCATGACGTACAGTAACAAATACCAAACAGAAATTAAGCTGAAAATTTATAAGATATAAAATACAAAAATACATAATGAATAAAGTTTTCTATTACAACATGAAAATACAAATACAAATTACAACTTTTCTTTTAATCAAACCCCTAAGTTGGCCCCTACCCCGCAGACAACTCTCCCTCAGATACTTCAGTATCACTGTCAGACCCCTCAGTGTAATACTCTGATTCGTTCTCAGAAACTTCATCGGGCTCGACCTGAGTAGCTTCATCAGTATCATTCTCAGAAACTTCATCGGGCTTGTTGTGAACGACGTCAAGATCTTCGGTTAAGTCATTGTTAACATTTTGAACATCCGGGTCAACATCTTGTACATTCTCTACGCGCCCGATGAATAGTTGTTGTGAACGACGTCAAGATCTTCGGTTAAGTCATTGTTAAGTATATTTATGTTTTTCATTTACTATAATACAACTTTGATATAATTAATCTAATAATGTGGCTTTACAAATTTGGGGTAAATTCCTTCTTAAAAAATCTAACAGTGGCATTAAATGGATTAAATTCCTTCTTCTAAAAAAATTATATACACACATATGCATACATATATGATTTGTAATCCTTTATCATTATAGGCTTTATAAGGAGATTAAATAAGGAATGAAGCCCTAAAACTTAAATGTAATACTTACCAACAAGTTCTTTTATGAAGTGATAAATTAGGATTTTGGATTTGTAATAGAATTCGATCCCTAACACAAAACTAGACTTTATAAGTTTCTAAAAAATTGTGTGTAGTTGCTAACACTACAAGAAAATTCAACAAGTTATAATCAAACTTTAAACGAAACCATATATGTTGTTGGTAAGAGTTTCTTTCATGATTAATTGGTTTTGATATATCTTAGAGAAGAAAAATAGACTTATTTAGGAAAAAAAACTTATGCCTCTGTTGAAAGTCGACCCTTTAGCCTAAATATATGGCACTTTCTAACTGTTGTAGTAATACATAGATGCAATAATCTTTTTTGCCTATAAACTCTTTTACATCAAATCATCTTTGCAAAACATATAACAGAAAATACATGGCCGATTCTGTAGTTTAACAACTACGAATTTTGGTCTCAGATTGTTTAATATCATAATGATTAACACAAAACAGATTCTAATCATTAATTGTCACAATATTATTTAACAAACATAAATCATAGGCATATGTATGCCTCCAAGTTCTATAGGCATATCATACATACCAGAAAAATGGTGACACGGAGCAGGGATGGGTGAGGGTAGCCGGAGTCGGATCGTAAAACACCCTATATAGAAGGTAAAATAGAACTTTAAGAAAAAATAGATGATACAATGAAGAGAAACCATTTAAAGAGAAATTATGGTAAACGATTTGAAGAGAAATCACTACCTTAAGTAGGTGGTCCGGCGAAGAGAAGGTGGTTTCTGGCGAGCAGTAGATGGTCCGGCGAAGAGAAGGTGGTCGGCGAGCAGGTGTGGGTGCGTGGTGGAGGTGTTGGTCGGCGAGCAGGGGTGAATGTCGCCACTAATCAGTGGAGGTGGTGGTCGGGAAGCAGCAGGGCGGTGGTGGTCGGGAAGCAGCAGGGAGGTGGTGGCCGGCAAATTGACGGAGATGGAGGTCTCGCGAGGGTAAAGGGAAAAGTAGGGAAAAGGGGAAAGTGAGGCCTGGAGGGAAATAGCCCGCCATATTGTGCAGGGCATTAGCGGCGACCGTCGCCGCTAATTCCGTCGCCGCTAAAGCCTTTAGAACAACAACCGTCCGATTAAAATCCACTCCACCGTCAGATCTTTATAACCCGGATCGTGAGCAATAGCGGCGACGTTTCTAGTTGTCGCCGCTAATAGTGTCGCCGCTATTGACTCGTTTTCTTGTAGTGACTCGGTCCGCTTTTGAAAACTTGACCTATTTGCCACCCCAAGTGTGGTTACAGGGACAAAATGCAATTGAAAGATGATTCTTTAGTTGTATTCAAGAGCTTTCACCAAAGAAAATATGTTTGTATCTTTTACTATCATTAACAAATGAAACCTCTTAAAATACATCGATAACAACTAAATAATCAATACAATTAACCCTAAAAGAAAACAAAAACGAACCCGAAAACACATCAACATGTTCTCTAGACCCGGTAAAGACTTTTACAAATGCCACAAAATATACAACACTGAATTTGTTAAACTTAGTGTCTGTGATACATGAGTTTTGGCTGTATTCTCAACATTCTTAATTCATATAGAAATGTTAAAAGGTGGCAAAACGGGTGGGTTGGGCAACTTGGGAACAAGTCAAGCAGGCTGAGTTGACTTGAAACACTTTTTAAAAGATTAATATTCTTCGAATAATGATATAACTTTTATATAGATGATTGAGAAGGTTTTATGCATTAAAAGTATACCGTGTGTGAGTCCTGGCCGATTTGACCCGTTATAGATAAAACAAAACCTGAATAAATGGGTCAAAATTATCACGTCTGCAAAGAAATAAAGAATATGAAACAAACCTTTCGTTTCTGGTCTAGAAAGGCTGCGGATTCTTTTACTAAACCATTGGCTATGCGAGCTGTGTATTTGAGCTGTGTGGGTGCTGGGACCGAGTTTGGGGATAAAGAACCACTCATGTCATCAGCCAAGTGCTTTAGTGAATTATGGGGGTTTACCAGTTTTGTTAGGGAAGGTTAAGAGTTAAAAGCATACTAAGGTGGGTGTTTGGATGTGCGTTTTAAACGTTGTTTTTGAATAACTGAGATTATATAATTAGGTAATAAAACGAGTTATCGGAGATGGTGTTTGGATGTGCTTTTGTGTTTGATGAATTATGGTTATTTGATCCCCAAGTAATCAAATAATCAGAATGAGAATTTGTTCATCCAAACATCAATAAGTTTTAAAACTTAAATCCAAACACTTCCTAAATAATATGAGTTGAATAGTAATCTTTATACTAACTCATTTTATTCAAAAAAATTAAACTATTAGCAAAATAATATAAGTTTTGCAATTTGACACACTAATTATTTACATAAATTAAAATTTTGTAGAGAAAAAAGTGTTCCGGGTCAACCCAACCCAGCCTATTTTGGCCTGACCGAAAATTAGATGAGGAAGAAGACGTACCACTTTCACTCATTGGATAGTCAGATTTTTTTTTTGAACATCAATTTTTTTCTCCTAAATACCACCTAAACCTGTCACTTGTAGAATATGAACCCACTCCACTTTTATGGGGGATAATCACCAATGCCACTAGACCGGAAGGCTATGGGAATTGGATAGTCAGATGAATCGACACTTTGCAAGTAAACCCTAACACTTTCATGCAAAATGAATCACCAAGCTTTTCAGATTGATCAACATCAACGCCTATCATGCGGTACTCATGAACCTCCCTACATAGATCTTGATTAGTAGCTTCAAGCCAAGCAATCCCCTCTCGAAGACCCTGATTAAAGTTTATGTCATAATATTTCTTAAAAAAATAAAAAATAAAGTTTCATCATGTAATAAAACTATGAGAAACAAGTGTTGTAATATTATACCTGTAATTCAACAGAAGAACCTCCACCTCACGCAAAAAGTTCTGCTTGCAAGCATTTTAACTGTTGTTGCATCCGTAACATTTCATTGGACACTGGATCCCTTTTCACCTGTTCAATGTTTGGTAACGGGTCAAAACAGGTTTAGGTCATACTTTTTGGTACGGGTCAAAATTGGTAGGGCCGAGCCAACCTGCAAACCCTTTTTTTCTTATCTTTTCTTGAGTTCTATAAATAATTATGGTGTTATTTGTGACTAAAAGTTTAAATTTTTATAATGATGATTTAATTTCTAAAATAAAATGATTTAGGAGGTTAATGCATTTTTCCATTTTAGCTATTTTTTAAGAATCTTACTTGATTAACCCGTTAAAGATAAAGTATAGCCTGGATCGACCCGTTTACATAAACGGGTCGAAAACACTGTAAGAGAATGTGAAAAGAAAGGAAATATCTATGTACTTACCACTGGTTGTTTTGGATATTCCGAGCACGGTTTGCATACTTTAGTATGTTCAGAGTTTCCTCTGCATTTATATCAGCAGGACTAACAAATGCTGGAAATAAGGATAATTATATGTTTAATAGTAGCAAAGAGTGTTTGGATTTGTGTTAACAAAACTGATTATCTATAATCTGTTTCAAAACACACATCCAAACACCACCTTAAAACTAAAATAGGATATGTTACCTATTATAACAGTTTTGCTGTTCTCACCAAGTGAGTCCTGCAAATTTAGTAAAATATTAATTAAATAAAAAAAAAGAATCTAGTTGCAGTTTATGTAATTTTGGAAAATAATATGTCCAACCTGCAAAAGCCGAGTAAGTTTATATAGATCTTTGAATAAAACAATTTAGGAGCTTTGTATGCATTAATATTCTACTGTGGGCGACTTTCAGCCCGTTTGACCCATTCATAAGTACCATCTTCACTGACCTTTGAAGCGCATGCCATCACCTATCAGAGCCCGCTCTGATCCAGCAAGGGCAACTAAATGCAACTTGGCACAGATATTCATCACATATAGAATCATTTGAGTCTGGCTATCGATTTGTTCTAATGTGATTGTAAATATCGCGTGTGACCGACTACAAAACAGTTCAAAATTTTTAAATTTTCTAAAACAATGAAACAATCTATCCAAATGGTATACTGTAATTTCAAGAAAGTACGAAATATAGTTCATGATTTTATTGAACTTTATTTTTTTTATATGGCCTATATCTTTTTCTTATTTTGCTCATTGTAATTATGGTAGTTTGCTACCATCTTTTGGCTATTTATTCTTGTAATTCTTGAATGAGATTATTGAATCAGAAAATAAAAAAAGCATTATCGTTTTCATCATGGTACCAGAGCAGGTTACCTAAACCCTAATCGCCGCCACCAGCCACCAGGTCAACCTCAAAATAAGATGGCGCAGTAAGATTACAAAGGCAATGATGCAGAGCCGAGTCCTATATCTGGACTAACACACAATCAATATCAACAATTCTTGAAGATGTTCTCGGTAAGGAATGATGAAACAAACAGAGACGATGGACCAACTGCTAATGGGACAGGCAGTAATAATCACGGCGAAAACTGGATCATTGATTCGGGGGCCACCGTTCATATCACATACAAAGGTTTTATTTTAATATTCCTAATGGTGAAGCAGTAGCAGTGGAAGGGAAAGGGAATTGTGCCTTACCTAATGGAACACTAATAAAAGGGGTCTTACATGTTCCTAAATTCAAATGCAATCTACTAGCTGTCAGCAAATTGTCTAAAGATCTCAATTGTGTGGTATTGTTCTTCCCAGAATTTTGTGTCATGCATGATTTGCATTCGAGGACATTGATTGGAGCAGGTAGATGCAAAATTGGTCTTTACGAGATGGAGATGGCAAATAATGGAAGGATGGCTCTAATGAGTTCTGTTGATCTGTGGCATAAGAGACTGGGACACGCTTCCACTACTAAACTTTCACGAGTCGAATTCCTTAAGGGTCGTTCTCTTAAGTCTAGAAACAATGTTTGTGATTCATGTGCTAAAACTAAACATAAAAGATCGCCATTTCCGGTAAGTACCAATAAAACTACTAGTTGTTTTGATTTATTGCATTGTAATGTTTGGGGAAAATATCGTACACCTTCCGTTTCGGGGGCAAGCTATTTTTTAGCCATAGTCGATGATTTCAGTAGAGCCGTATGGGTTTTTCTACTCAAGCACAAACATGAAGCCGGAGATTGTTTGGTTGGTTTTCATAAATTTGTTAAAACACAATTTGAGAAAAATATCAAAAGAATAAGATGTGATAATGGTGGGGAGTTCATATCTAATCGTATGGCTAGTTTTTATGCTGATCAAGGAATTGTCTTGGAAACCACATGTCCGCATACCCCGGAACAAAATGGGGTAGTGGAACGCAAGCATAGGTACCTTCTTGAGACAACCCGAGCCCTAAAATTCGAAGTGAACCCACAAAATATTGGGGAGAATATGTTTTGACCGCCACTTATATTATCAACCGGATACCCTCCAAGGTGGTGGACAATAAAACTCCCTATGAGATTCTTTATAATGAACAGCCCGACTATGATCATATGAAGGTTGTTGGTTGTTTGGCATACTACAGAAGTACCGAAACAAATGGGGACAAGTTCGAAGAAAGGGGGAGACCGGGTGTTTTCTTGGGCTATCCACGGGGTACGAAAGGCTACAAGATCTTGGATACTAAACATGGCAAGATAGTCACATCTAGAGATGTGAGATTCATAGAAGATGTCTTTCCATTTTCTAGTAACATTGAACAACAAGAAGAACCAAACAAGGGCAAAGGAAGCAAACCTGAATTATTTGATGAGCCCAACTACAGTAAGGACCAAGTGTTGCAACAAAATGAAAGTGAGGGGGCCCATCCCATCAGTGACAGCCCTGATCAAGATCAGGCCGCAACACAAGAAAGCATGCCAACAGTTGAGAATGATGGGCCTGAAAATCCTATTCAAAATGAAGAAATGGTTGAAATTGCGGGTCAACCAGAAAAAGAGTATGTGGCTCAACAAGAAAGCCAAGAAAATGTTTTTGAATGCAATGAGTCGGACAGAGAAACGAGAACTAGAACACAACCTAAACGTTTTAACGAATATGTCACCAATCTTCCTCCATCTATAGATCACGCACTACCCGTAAACAATCAAAGGCACTCAACGACACACTCCTTATCTAATTATGTTACATATGAGAAATTTTCACCTTCCCATAAGGCTTTTCTAACTGCCATCAGTTCAAATGATGAGCCGAAGTTTTTTATTCAAGCAGTAAAGAATGACAAATGGAAAGAGGCAATGAAAAGGGAAATTAAAGCCCTCGAAGAGAATGGAACATGGTCTCTTGAAGAATTGCCAGAAGGGAAACGTGCAATCGACTCGAAATGGGTCTACAAGATAAAATACAAGCCAAATGGCGAGATTGAATGTTACAAAGCCCGACTTGTGGCAAACGGTTTTACGCAAATGGAGGGTATTGACTTTCATGACACTTTTGCACCCGTTGCCAAACTCGTTACTGTTAGAACCTTGCTTACGGTGGCAATAAAAGGGGGGTGGTCCATTCAGCAACTCGACGTTAATAATGCATTCCTTCCTTCATGGAAACTTGGAAGAGGAAGTTTATATGAAGATTCCACAAGGTTTTTTTAAACCAAACGAAACAAGAGTATGTAGTTTGAGGAAATCGATCTATGGTTTGAAGCAAGCCTCCAGGAATTGGTACCGAAGGTTCACTTCTGCTCTTGTTAATATTGGTTTCAAGCAATCCAATGTGGATCATTCTCTATTCGTATACAAGGAAGGTGACAGTTTCGTTGCAGCCCTTATATACGTTGATGATGTGATTATTACCGGGAATGATGACACCAAAATACAACACACCAAAACCTATCTTGATAAAGAATTCAGCATCAAAGATCTTGGATCTCTCAAATAATTTTTAGGAATTGAAGTTGCTCGAACGAAAGATGGGTTAGTGCTAAGTCAACGAAAATATACTCTTGATATTTTAGAAGATTGTGGTATGCTTGGTTGTAGACCAAGTTCTTTTCCAATGGAACAAAACTTGAAGTTAAGCAAAGATGATGAAGAACCTCGTGTTGATGCGCATGAATATCGAAGGTTAATAAGAAGACTCATATACCTCCAAGCTACAAGACCTGATATTGCCTATTCAGTGAATATTTTGAGCCAATTCGTTAATGACCCGAGACAGACACACATGGATGTTGTCACTCGTGTTTTAAGATATCTCAAAACTACTCCTGGGCAAGGAATTCTTCTTCCTAAAGAAGGAGGAACAAACCTTACTGCTTATTGTGATTCAGACTGGCTTGGTTGCCCTCTTACTAGATGGTCCAGAACTGGTTACTTACTCTTGTTGGGTGGTGCTCCGGTCTCTTGGAAATCAAATAAGCAATCAGTTGTTTCTCGCTCATCGGCCGAAGCGGAATATCGTGCCATGGCCGCTACCGTAAGTGAAGTTTTATGGATGAGGTGGCTTATGATGGAACTTGGAGTTCCTCCGGATGGCGCAACGCCACTTTTTTGTGATAATCTTGCTGCTTATCACATTGCAAATAACCCGGTATTCCATGAGCGAACCAAACATGTTGAGATGGATTGTTACTTTGTCAGAGAAAGGGTGGAGTCAAAAGAAGTACGGCCGGTTCACATTGACACAAAATTACAAATTGTTGATTTACTAACTAAGCCACTTGGGGCATTACAATTCCGCACACTCCTTGACAAGCTGAGCACTTGCGACCTTCATGCTCCAACTTGATAGGGAGTATTAAACTTTATTTTTTTTATATGGCCTATATCTTTTCCTTCTTTTCCTCATTGTAATTATGGTAGTTTGCTACCATCTTTTGGCAATTTATTCTTGTAATTCTTGAATGAGATTATTGAATCAGAAAATAAAAAAGCATTATCGTTTTCATCAGATTTAACCTTGATTGATTATTCATATTTGTACTTCCAGTTGCCCGGCTCAACGATCCATGCTCGAGGCAATCCGTCATTTCTTTTAGAGTTTTAACTCTATATTCAGTAAATCCTGCGAGTGTTATGACGCCATTAGACGTTTCTCGGATTTGTATCTCTGATTTGTTATCTAGCAAGTCTCTTCTTCTTTTAGAATCTTCTCAAGAAAATTATTTAATTAGAATTTTAACTATAAAAACTACTTAAATTTTTACATATAAAAGAAGTTTATTTTAACACATCTCAATGAAGGATACATGCAATTGGAAGTTGGAACTATATTTGATGCTATAAAGTTTCATTTTTGTGGAATAAAGCATTCATAGCTTGTGGAATAAACCCTGTTTGGCAACCATCTTTGAATCATATACCCATAGTATATGTCTTGCCTGAACCCGTCTTGTAACGCAATAATAAACTTCTAGTGTTTGGATAAAATGATTCTGATTATGATTATGTCAGACTCATTTTTGGAACACCTAGATAATACACGACTAGGCTTAAAAAGACCCGACTTGTTTTAAGCATAACTTTTGATCCAACAGGAGTTACAGGCCCGTAAAACATAGACGAAAATAGCATAACTGACCTGACGTTTTGAAAAATGCCATAGACAGTTTGCCTGACTTTCAGACACAAATTCTTTTCAGACACAAATTTCATCATCTGAAGCCCCGTTATTTTGATTGATTAAACACGTGATTCGTGGATTTTATTAATTCACGAGTTTATTTAGTCATTTAATTTTAATTCTAAGCTGCCAATTTTCATTTAAAAATTATAAACACCCTTTTATCATGCTATAATTACTTTTTTTTATCTACATTCCTAGTTGGTAATAATTTTATGATGAGTAAAGAATTATCCCTATTATAGATGACAATTTTCCTAGAATTAATAAAAGATAATTTGAAAAAATATTATTATATCTGTTATCATTCAATTATGATAATCTAATAACATTATTACTTAAGTAATAAATATACCTGGCCATAAGCAAGAACAGTAGCATTATATCCTTGAAATAGACCATCAACAAGAGAAGAAACACACTCTTCAAACATGGCTGATGATGGGGACCGAGTGCTACCATACACATGATCAAAAGTGATAGAATGTGGAACCAATTTGCACCTGCAACACAACACAACCAAACATTAAATTATATTCATTTTAATATAAATAATTCATTTCATATAAATATATTATGTAAAAAACTTCATTTTACAATATTGTTTAGTAAAATGCAGAAGTGTTTATAATATTATAGCATGGCGTTTTCAATTCAAAAGTTACATAAAGAAAAATAGATAGTAATGTTTTTATATATATTGTTGAATTGCATTCTATTTATATTTGTTATTGTGTTTTTTTAAGGTTATTATATTTTTTATGGCAGGTTATGTTTTGGAAGGATGACATGACGATATATTGCACACGTTATGAATAGTTTTGGTACGTTATTGTGTAGACACATTTTCTATGTGTTAAAACTGTGTGATATAAGAGAATTTCCCAAAAAAAATGTGTGTGTAGATTATGGACAAGGGAAGTTGTTCCCAATAGTTCAAACAATGAAGCTATTAATCGTGGATTTTATTCAGAGGGTGATCAGGGTGCTAAAGCTATGATGCGTGATATTTTGTTTGCAACAGAGTACACTCTAAATCGTCTTTCTAATAACATGGGTGAACTTTCTCTTCATAAAGATTATGTAAAAGGTTACATGGCAAAGGCCGATGAAATTTAGATTGTTGCACCACTTCCTAGTAAAAAGGACAGGCTTGCTGAGTTGACTCGACGTACCCAATCGAATAAACATCTTATAAGGGTTCCTGTTGTGATAAGGAATAAAGGGTATGGCTTGCATAAATGGTTGAAATCCAAACAGGAAGAAGACATCAGTAAAGCAAGCAACAAATCAAGGCAATGTTAAAATTGCAAAGAGCTTTGTCACTATGCTACCCCTTGTCCTAAAGTGAATCTGAAGAAGAAATTGTCCGAAGGTTCATGTTTAAGGTTTGATACTTTAGATTCATAGTAAAGTTTTATTTTAGTTGTTTGTCCCATTTACTTGAACATGGTTTTATAAACATTGCAATTTAAAGGATGTTGCTTGATGCGTTTATTATCTAGTGGTTTTATACACTTGAACATGGCGTTTTAGTTTAACAAGGCGTTTTAGTTGAATATGGTGTTAAATTTTGCATGGTGTTAATAACATGATGTTTGTATGGTGTTTAAGACAACAATTCTTTGAAACTTAAGCTCATATTTGCACATGGTGTTTTATATTAGACATATGGCGTTTTATATTATATCACCTAGCTTTACTTTTTATATTTGTAACAAACTAAACAGCAAACCAAAAAGCAAAGTATATTTAATGGCATATATAATATCATGCATACTATTCAACAAAAGGCATTGTGCATACTATTGAGCAAAAGGCATTGATGGTGTTTAAGTCATTGTAACAAACCAAATTAAACAGATCACATAAAAAACCAAATCAGTCTAGTTCAGGTCATTCTAACAAACCAAATTAGTATGTGTGTTGCTCCATTCTTTCTGCAATTCTATCACTTGCAGTTTCTTGTAACTTTGTTCTTGTTTTAAGATCTTGCTTCATGTATGTATTTGAATCATCATTATGTAAGACACAGTTTTATTATGTGCCTCTTATAATCATTTATCTTATTACTAAATGATCAATTGATTTAATTTATTTATTTATTAACATATGGCTAGTAATTAGTTGATTGGTCTAATTACTCTTAATGGGCCATTAATGGGTTTTCCCTTCAGTGTACATATGGCTAGTAATTAGTTGATCCGCGCTAACAAGGAGGTTTTCTATTAATAAATGCTTTTGTTTTGTTAAACCTTAAATTTAAAAGTTTTACAAAACCTTAAAAAAGTTACTTGAATAACACCTTAAAGCTTCAATTCTGCCCAAAGGTGATGTGATGCATGTGTAAATGTATTCAAGCCTAATTAAGCATTGTCACTTAGTGCATATCCTAATGTTAACTAATTGTTTTGTTAAAATCTTATACTTTATAAAACCGTAAATTAGAAAACATGATTAACTTAAATAACACATAAAGTTTCACTTATGCCCAAAGGTGATGTGTGACGCTCGTAAAGTAATTTAAGTCTAATTAAGCACTAGTTCGCTTAAAATACCCAAATGTTTCTACTTCTGACCAAAGGTGATGTGTCACATTTGGTTTTCACAAAGCTAATTATGTGCAAACAAATATTTCATTTCTGCTCAAAGGTGATGTGTTACATTCTTATTGCACATACTTACTATTTAAACTTAAATTGTTCCTAATGCTTAAACAATTGGTCATTAACCAAAGTGAACACTCGTTATTTAAGTACAACCTAATTAATCTATTATTTTGGTGATTATGATAGATTTTTATCACAGCTTTATTAATATAATGGTCCTTATTTCCGCCAGCCTTAGTGTAAGTTACCCCATAGACACTCTGAGTTCTTCTTTAGCTATTAGTATCTTAATTTTCTCATATAAAATCCACCGCAGCTCCTAACTTGAGAATTGAAACTTTGACTAGTGCGAACTTTTCTTCTTGGAAAGATTCACTGATGCTATCTCTCGGCTTGATGGAATTCGACCATGCACTCGACCAGCCTGCACCTCCTGATCTCACTTACAAAAGTACTGCTCAAGAATTCATAGTTCATGAGAAATGGGCGAGGTGTAACCGCATGGCTCTTGTCTTAATGAAGAACTCCGTCAGTCCGATCAACAGAGGAGCTATACCAGATTCTAAAGATGCTAAGACTTATCTGGCTTCTGTGAATGATCAGTTCAAGGGGACATCTAAGGCACATGTGATGTAATGCAAAGCACACATCTTTTTCCTATTGTTTTAGTATGTTTTTAGTTAGTTTTATATCTGTTTTGAGTCATTTTTAGTTGTATTTGAGTCTATTGTATATTGGCAGGTGCTCGTGTGAAATAGAAAGTGATATCATGAATATACCGAGCACAAGAACAAGTCCCAAAGAAATAAAGTAAAAAAATGGGAATTTTACTCCTTCGCGGTACGCGAAGGAGGAGAGCAAGAGTTTTGCGGTACGCGAGGATTTCCAGAACCGGCCGCGACTAAATTGTCCTTCGCGGTACGCGAAGGACCGGATACCACATCTCGCGGTACGCCAGAGACCTAATTTCCATGAAAAATCCCTAAATCGATTATATTTGGTTTTGTAATGCCATTTTGAGGGGGTCGATCATTCAGCCATCTACAAAGCAACAAGAGGCGATTTTTGGGAGTTAGAAAGGCAATCAAAGTGCAAGATTACAGCTTTTAGATCCGGGTTCGTTAGTGTTGACCTATTCTGTTTCAAAGTTTAGATTTTTATCTTTGAATTGTTTGGTTGAAACCATATCTTGTTCTTTTACTTCTTTGTTTGATGTTTTGAACATGTGTATTGGCTAAAACCATTAATACTGCTTAGGTTTTAGATGAGAGATTGTTAAAGCTTAGATTTCGATCGGTTTTGGATTCATGTTTTGGATTGATGTTAATGAAACATATCTGATTGTGATGGTTTGATGAATATGCATGCTTGATTCTTATTTATTAATGATTAATTGTTCCATACAAGCCTTTGTAAATGTCTTTCATGTATAGGTGAGTATTAGATCGCTTACTTTGTGTTTGTGATTTGTGTGTGGCTTGCTAGACGTAGTAATCCATAGGAATATCAATTAGTAACCTATTGGAGTTGAGTGTTCTTCTTGTCTAAATACCTGAAAAGTGATAGATAATCGATTAGTCTTCGGTGTTAGAGTTCTGACTGAAATCTGTCTGAGAGGAAGTTTCCTTAGGAATTCTAGTATCATTGTTAATTCGTGTCAAACAGGTCATCTTCAGATTACTCCTTGCATCTCTAATCGATTGTTAATTCTAGTATCATTGTTGAGTGTTCTTCTTGTCTAAATACCTGAAAAGTGATAGATAATCGATTAGTCTTCGGTGTTAGAGTTCTGACTGAAATCTGTCTGAGAGGAAGTTTCCTTAGGAATTCTAGTATCATTGTTAATTCGTGTCAAACAGGTCATCTTCAGATTACTCCTTGCATCTCTAATGTATTGAGACAGTGAGACCGAAAGGTGAGCTGTTTGTTGAGTTCTTTAGTATCATTGGTGAGACCGAGAGGTAATCCGACCTTCTGGTGAGTTTAATATCCTTTAGAGTTTCCTTCTGGTCACATCCTGAGAGTGATTAAGAATCCACTAGGTGATTCAAAGGTGTCATATTTTAGGATCCCAGTTCCATTACAATTTCCATAACCGATAGAATTCAAAGCCTAGCAATCAGGATTCATAACCTAGGTAGTGTTCTTCCCATTCCTGATATTCCCGAGTTCCTTGTTTGATAGTTAGAGTCGTTCATTAGTTTTATCTTGATTTCATTAGTTAATCAGTAGTGTAGAAAACCCCTAAACCAAATCATTTTTAGTTTGAGTCAGAGTCTAGTTTAGTTATATAGTGTCTCTAGGGTTCAATAATCCAGTTTACCATTAAGTTGTGCTACACTCGATAGGTTCACTTGCCTGTCAGTGCGGTCTAGTTCATAGGTATTCCATTTATTACTTAGGAGTCTAGATTACATTTTATTTATTAGATTTTATAGACCGTCTGGGCGACATCAAGTTTTTCGCGCCGTTGTCGGGGACACTTGGCAATAGCAACATTAGCTTTGATTAGTTGTTCGTGTGATTTTTGGTTTATTTTCTTTCTTTCTTTTACTTTGAGTCTTAATTGTGTGCTTTGTCTTGTTTGTTTCGTGCGTGTCTAATTTAGGATTGAGTCTTTTGTTTTTGAGTCTTTCTTATTTACTTTTGTGTCTTTCAGTTTATGCAACGTACTCGTTCGCAAGGATCGCCACAGTATTTAGCTTACGAAGAGCCCGAACGAGAGCTTTACGAGCGCACCCGCGAATTCCGGGAGCGTTTGAATACGTTGTGCAAAAACCAGGTACGTTCTATTAGCCTATTTCCTTTTCCTAAAATGGGCGACGTTGACCAACCAGCGAGACGTACCGTATACCAAAGAGCCAGTGATGGGGTCACCAGGGCGAGATCTCCGATCACCCACCCCACTATCCCTAATACCAATAGTTAGCAGATCCCATCACATGTCATGAGTACGATCACTCATTCTACTCAGTTCCATGGTCTCGAGGATGAGGATGCACCAGGACATCTGTCCCGCTTCGTGCGTATATTTGATACCTTCAATATCACTGGTGTGTCCAAGGATGCAATCTACTTGCGTCTCTTTCCATTCTCGCTCTCTGGGCGTGCTTCCACTTGGCTTGATACCCTCCCCGACAATTCCATCACCACATGGGAGGACTTGCAAGCCAAGTTTCTTAAAAAGTACTATCCACCTTTCGGGGCCGCTCGCCTTAGGGACCAAATCCACACCTCCCGGATGGACCCTCTTATCACATGGCATGGTAGCTGTTCAATGCGCTATTGAGCCGATGTCCCCAGCATGGTATTTCTGACTGGGCGATAGTGGAGAAGTTCTACAATGGTCTCACCTTCAAGAAGCAGCAAATGTTCAATACCGCTGTGGGAGGCCATATCATGGATAAGAAGGAGCCTGCTGAGTGCGAGGAGATGTTCGAGTGTAAGGCCCCTTTCCCGGGTGACCTCACTTGTTGGATTTACTCATAAACATAGTCATAAATACTGAACTTAAATTAAAAACATTCATCATTCAATTACAAATCATTCGTCGTTCAATTACATAACATAACAGCGGAAGTCTTGACACATATATTAAAGTGGGATGTCAGTCTTGTGTCGGGTAACCTTCACGCCTTCGCACGACCCTTGCCTTTGTTACCTGAAATGTATACTAAAAGTCAGCTAACGCTGGTGAGTTCTAGTTTAAAGACAATTATACATAAAATTTGTCTTATCATGAATATAATGTATATATGCATATTCGTACTTTTAAATATTCTTTACTTTGCTGTTCTCACATAACATTCATTGAGGGTATATACATATGTACATACATACTTTCTTTGAGAGAACACATATTGGCCATAATCTTAAGGGTGATCAACCCGTCATACTTGTCGCGAATGTCACGAAGACATCGCAGTCAGAGCTACCGTCGTCGCCCGTTTCATTACCGTCCGGCTCTAGAAAACCGTCCGTCATATCATTAAATCCGTCCGGCAACCTTTGTCCGTCCGCTCTTTACCGTCCTACCGTCGTAGTCCGTCATTTTTATCCGTCTGCCCTAGGGCATCCGTTTCCCACGTGACCATTATGTATGCAACTGTTCTACATTAGTTAAGGCTTGCTTCGACCGTCCATTAATACCTTTTCATATGTCCTAGCTTGCGAAGGAATGTTTTTGTCCCGGTTGCAAAATAATCACGTGGTCGTCCGTCTACCGAAGTAGCCGTTGTCATAGAAGGGTTTATAACGTTTACATTCATTCATAACATGCAATATATATGTAATATAAGGCAAGATTTCATTCTTTTACGTTATGCCCTTCTTTCGTTCATTCTTTATAGTCATACGCTTTATTCTTTATTCATAATTCACTTTCATATATATAAGTATTTATATATATATATATATATATATATATATATATATATATATATATATATATACGTATGATCACATTGACATTTATAACATTTATTCATTTAGTGTATACACTTCAGCCCCAAAACATTTATAAATCTTTTGCACATAACATAGAAGGGGGCACATAGAACTCACCTGATGAGTAGTTTCTGTAATATACTAAGCTAGCTACTGAGCTTCCCTAATGTCGCTCACGATCTGTATAATAAAGTCATACACATAAGGTGGTGCTCCTAGATGACACTAGACATTACTATGCTTGAACCTAGTAGTTTCGATTGATTAGCTTATATCGAAACTTGGTAGTTTCGATAGGTTGTTTCTGTCGAAACTTGGTAGTTTCGATAGGTAGTTTCGATAGGTAGTTTCGATAGGTAGTTTCGATAGGTAACTTATATATTATCTTAGCTTCGGATCGGGGGCTCATATCGAAACTATAGTAGTTTCGATTGGGTCTGCATATATCGAAACTGGGTAGTTTCGATAGGTAGTTTCGATAGGTAGTTTCGATAGGTAACTTATATATTATCTTAGCTTCGGATCGGGGGCTCATATCGAAACTATAGTAGTTTCGATTGGGTCTGCATATATCAAAACTGGGTAGTTTCGATAGGTCTGCACATATCGAAACTAAGTAGTTTCGATGGTCCTGCACATATCGAAACTATGTAGTTTCGATGGACCTACACATATCGAAACTAAGTAGTTTCGATGGGTCTGCACTTATCGCCTTCCCCAAAAATCTGAATGTTCTGCATGCGAATCTGATCATGTCGATATCTAAATTTTCTTTGATCAAAACGTTCGTTTTTCATTCTAGATGCTATACCTAAGTTCACTTTCAAGTTTCATCCGCAAAATCGTTATCTTTTTAGCCAAAACCCGAAAACTCCTAAAACGAACAAAAACTCATAATGTGATCGAATCGCTACCTGGATTGGATTTCTGATTCAGAGGATATGATCACGAGAACAGCAGCAACGTTCTCCTGAATTCTCGAGTTGATCCGTCACTTTCTCTCTCTAGACCCGAGCTCTCCTTTCTCTCTCTAAAAGCTGCGTGAGTTGGGGAAATGAGCAGGGAAGAGGGCTGCCTTGCCTCTTATGTGCATGGGCTTCCCTAGGCCCATTGAAGCCGGGCCCAGGCCCGTTCCCTTTTTGTTTAAATATTCCAACTAAATCACCGGTCTCGCTATATTTATTCGTTTTATTATTTTTGGGATGTTACATCGAGAGCTTCGCTCTTGCTGATCAACAATGGCCATCTACTAGGACTTCCATTCCTAGTGCTAAAGCACCCGCCTCTTCACCTAGAGGTATGCATCAGGTCAACCCTGATACTAGCGTGGCTGTTGCACTCACAGCAATGGCGAATGAGATTAAAGAGCTAAAGCTGAGTGCTCAAAGGTGTGAGATGTGTAGAGGAGGCCACGACACCACGGACTGCACCGTCAGTCAGAAGGAGCAGGTGAACTTTGCGGGCATCCAGAACCTAGGCTTCAATAACTATAACAATTCATATGACTCGGGATGAAGATCTGGAAAAAACCACCTGGGTTTAATGCTCGCCCTAATCAGCAAGCTGGAGGTGAAGCAGGACCAAGTGGGGGGAGCAGCATGAACACGAAGAGGATTAAGGAGATGCTGGAGACTAAAACCCAAATGCTTGGCCATAATATCCGATAGTTGAAAAATCAATGTCAGAAACTAATCCCTATTATGTATTTTCAGTGACTATTTTTTAGTTTCTAAATATTTATCTTTTAAAAACTAAAAAATGGCTTCCGATACAATTTAATTAAGTCCCGAACATGTATTCAAAACCCATAACAAATTTCTTTAAGAACTGAAAAGCAGTCACAATGCAGTTGTTATATAACTGATTTATAGTTTTATATATTAAATTTCAGTAACTAAACAGTAATATCATTCATAAATCTGTTTCTTGCTTTCCCAAAATCTTTCAAGCAATAATATCATAATAATAACGAAGTTCAAAATAATACCAATTATAAATTCTAAAGTTTAAAAGAGAGTTAGATGTCCAAAAAATGTAATAAATTTTTTATTTAACGTCCTAGGTTTAGCTGTCACTATCGCTAAATGGATCATCTGAAACATCTCTCGCAAGTGTGGTGGATGTTGTGCTCTTGAATTCCGAAAATTTTGTGTTTATGAACTCTGACATCCTTTCCATTTTCTCGTCATTTTGTTTGAGTTTCTCTTAGATTGCAATAACCCAATTTCTCAGATTTTCGTTGGTCTCACTTGAATCCCGCTGAGATGATTCGGCCGCCGGTTTCATCCAATTATCTTTTTTTCTTCAACACAGGCCCAACACCTATCTTCCATCCTGATTGTATTATTTTCTGCCTTCCACAAACACTTTTTATGGCTTCTTTCTTAAACTTGTGTTCCATAGCAGTATCAATGGTGGTTCCTTCAGAATTGGATTCATCCATGGCCGCCTTTTTATGCTGAAGAATATTTTCCTAACATAATAGATTGTACAAGAAGAACATTTAAATGTAGCAGCAACCCAAAATCAACATTTGAAAAAAATAAAATTCAAAGTCAAAAGCTTTTAACAAGAAGATGCTTACATATTGAACACGTGATTGATCATTTAGCCATCCTTCTTTCTCGGCTCTGAAATGCATGTTGTACCATAGTTCTAAAGGGCTTGGCGGCATTTGAGTCTTAGGATTGGTCTTTATAGCTTCCATCTTATCACTATATTTCTACAAAAATAAAATTTGGCATACATGTTAGAACCCGAAAAATAAGAAAATAATTACCAGAATATTTATTTTGATTTGTAAAATATAATCAACATACTAACCCAGGTTTTTTCCAACTCTCAATAGTCGCACAGATGATTCCAATTATCTTGAATCCGACAATCAGAATTCACTTGCGATCTGGCCCACTACGGATCTGTTTTTTCTCCGTTCTCCTTCCAGTTCTTACTCAAAACACCTCGAGTGCGTTTCCATTGGGCATGAAGCCGTTCATCCACATACGTCATAAAAACTTTATATGTACGCAACAATTGAAATTTTTCCTTGCATTGAATATATTGTTAATAATAGAAATAAAAATGTATCATAATAGCTTCTCAATGATTAAAATTATTAGTTTATACAACTTACTTCTAATTTCTCATACTTTATAGTGTTCACAGCTTTCGGTACCAAATCCCATTTGTGAAAATTCATCAGACACTCATTGTGAATAACGATCCCAATCTCGGTCGCAAAGGTTGTTGCCGACTCACCAATGAAGGCTTTTGTATTCTCATCCATTGTTAAAGGGATTTTAGATCCCGAGGCCAAATTATGTAAAGTCTTGTTAACTTTAAGATTTAAACTTCGACCGCGCCTCTTTGCTGGATCAACAGGTTGTTCTATAGCAGGTTGTTCTGTACCAAGTTGTTCTGTAGCAGCAGGTTGTTCTTCATGGAATACATACAAGTCATAAAGATAAAATGATGTGAGTTTTGTTTATTTAGCAAAGCAATGCAACCCATTTCATCACAGTTTTAATGGATAATAAAACCATGAATATGGCCATTGTTTCTCGAAACGACCCATTTAACCCGTTTTCCTAAAATAACTCAACCTGGATATCTATACTAATTAGGGGTGTTCATGGTCCGGTTTTGACTATTTTTAGCTCAAACCATGAGCCAAACCGTTAGTAACGATTTTTTATTATCGAAAACAGAAGCCGAACCGTTAAAATATTGAACTTAAATTAAAACATTTAAAGAGTAGCGGAAGCAAACATCATTCAATTAATAACAATGAAAGTCTTAACATGAAAAACATTGTCTTAACACATAATTAAAATGAAATGGGATGTTAGTCTTTTGCCAGGTAGCCATCACGCCTTTTCACGTCCTTTCTTCTTGCCACCTGAAGTGTATACTAAAAGTCAGCTAACGCTGGTGAGTTCTAGTTTATAAACAAGCAGTCATTAACTTATCTCATGAGAATAAATATACAAATTCAAATGTATATAAATACATACATGCTTATTTCTTTACTTTACTTCTTTCATATAACTTTCATAATGAGTACGTAAATAAATACATACATGCTTATTTCTTGGTGCACAATCACCGGTCATACACATAAGGGTGACCAACCCGTCATTTGACTACGTATGTCACAAAGACAAACGTCCTCGAACTACCATCGTAGCCCGTTTACTTAACCGTCTGGCACTAGAAACTGTCCGTCTGCTTAACCGTCCGGCAAACCTTCAGCTGTCATTCTTAACCGTCCTATCGTCGTAGTTCGTCTGATTCGCATGTCTGCCCTAAGGCATCTGTTTCCTATTCGAACTAATTATACAGCCGTGCATCGATTGAGGAACTGACTCCACCGTAGTGGCCTTAGTTTAGTCTACCTTTCTAGACTATTAATTCTGGCTGCATAATAGTCGAATGGTCGTCCGTCTACCAAAGTTGCGGTTATCATTGTTTCCGTCCATAACGTTTATTCATACATAGCAAGAAATATATATATATATATATATATATATATAGTGGAAATGTTCAATTCAGAACACTAAAATATTGCAAGAACATGGGGAACAAAATGAATCCTTCATTTTCTCAATCTTAAAAAGTTTTGAAATATAAAAAAATGATAGAAATGAAATGTTTATCTCTCTCTCAAGAAATTTATAAAAAAAAATATGAACAAATTTCGTTTATTAAACAACCTACACATGTGTAATTCATGTGTAGGATGTATAGGTTATTTTACCTACACATAATCTACACATGTGAAGGTAAATTTTTAAATATATAAAAACATATTTAAAAAATTGTTTAATGGGTTTTTATGTATATAAACATGCATATTTATGTGTATGAAGTACAAATTTTTAAAAATATAAATCATGGATCAAGAAATTAAACGATTTAAGTTTGTTCTTTTTGTTCTCGTAGTAATTTAGTGTTCTGTAATGAACCTCTCTCTCTCTCTATATATATATATATGTATATAAAGCAAGATTTCATTCTTATACGTTATGTCATACTTTCGTTTCTTTATTCATGAACATACTTATCATATTTCTTTGTTCATAAACATGCTTTGTCTTACTTACGATCATCATGTATTATCAGATAACACATATCATAGCATTAGTTCATATCAAGTATACACTTTAGTCCCAAAATATTTAAAAAAGTTTGCACGTAACACATAGGGGACACATAGAACTCACCTGATTGAGTTGTTTCCTGAATTATTCTTAGCTGGTTACTGAGCGTCTCTAAGGTTGCACACAATCTGTATAATCAAGTCATACAAGATAAGATAATAAACCTAAACGAAACTAATCGGTTTCTATTCTTAGGGATTTGGCGAACTTAAGTAAGTTCGTCACATTTTTGCCTAAGCGAACCTGATAAGTTCGCTACCCTTGTTTTTAGCGAACATATGATAGGTTTGCTAACATAGGCGAACTTATGGTAAGTTCGCTATTATTTGGGCTAGGTGAACATGTAGTAGTGAACTTGATAAGTTCGCTCAAACGGTTTTAGACGAACTTGATATGTTCGCCTGTGCGGTCATCTTTCCCAATCAGAACCCTAGATCTGACCAACTTTTTCTAATCGAACAAGCTTTGAACTTTTTACGTTCGGAACGTTTCTTTTTCATCAATGAGCATAAATATGTGATTTGTTTCGTATTTTATACGTAAAAACTTAATCTTTTTCTAAACTTAAACGAAACCCAAAAACTCAGATTTAGAGGTGTTGTCTTCCTCTTGGAGTCCGGTTTCCGTTGCCGCACGTTGCTGAGATAAAGGCAAATGATCCCCGAGCTTTTGAGTCGTTTCCCTTGCCTTCTCTCTCTAGACCCGGTTCTCTTTCTCTCTCTAGCAACTTGTGAAAATGATGGAATGGGGAGGAGGGGCTGATCTGGCCTTTATATACCTGGGCTCCCATCTGCCCACTGGAGTCGAGCCCAAGCCCATCCCCCTTTTCTTTTATTCTTTTTGTCTAAATCTTTGATTTATCCCCGCTCTCGTTATTACTTACTCGTTAATTATTTCTGGATGTTACAAAAAGAGTTGTGAATGGCAGAGAAACCGAATTCTGCAATGAGGTTTGGATGGGATCTGCTTCTTTAAAGGATAGATTTTCGAGAATCTACAATTTGGAATTGTATAAAAGATGTTTTATTTCAGATACATATTGAGTCGAATTGGGTTTGGAAATGGCGTAGGTTGCCGAGAGGAGGAATTGAATCGGAACAAATGGATATGTTATTAGAAGAACTTCAATCGGTTACATGGCATTCTAATGAAGATAAAGGGATTTGGGATTTGGACCAGGATGAAGATTATTCTGTTAAGTCGGTTCGTATTACTATTGATATATCCATCCTTCCTGCTAGACCAAAAGCTACTAGATGGATTCGTATTATTCCTAGGAAAGTTAACATTCATGCTTCGAGGGTGATTTTGGACCGGTTACCTTTGTAGTAGGGGGATTGATGTTCCATATATCCTATGTCCTTTATGTGATGCTGAGGTCGAAACAGGGGAACATGCTTTTGCCGATTATTTGATGGCTAGCGAAATTTGGGTAGCGATTGGTGGGTGGTTGGATTTTTCTTGGCCGCAATCTAAAGTGCCGGTGGATATGTGTTCGTGGTTGGATTCGTTATCGGTTAATAAGAAAAAGAAAGAGTTAGTTGAAGCGATTATTTTCTCGGCGTGGTGGATCATTTGGAGGAAACGAAATGAGATTGTTTTAACAAAAACGATCTAAAAAGGAGTCTCTTATTAATTCGATTATGACCATGGTATTTTTATGGGTTTCGAGTAGAACTGCTAATTTTAAAATTAGTTGAACCGAGTGGCTAAAAACCCCGTTTCTTATTATGTAACTTTGTTTTTTTTTCGACTGGCTTTTACTAGTCGATGGTTATAGTGATATAGAACTCTTTTTGGTCATTCAAAAAAATAATATTAATAATAATGGTCAACATTGATTCATATGTATGCTTATAAGGTAGACTAGAAGTCAAGAAAAAGTGCCCCCACATTCACCAAATGTCACACCCTCTCCTTGATTCATGACACGGAAACCTGACTCATTTTCATTTTGACCCAAACCCCAATCCAAGACCTAAGTCTTTACCAAACCCAACTTCCTAACAATTCACATAATCCTACCGTTATAAAGCTTTTTTTAGGTTGGATGCAAACCAAGCTTTTTTTTAGGTTGGACCCACAGTCTTTATACACTAGTTATTCTTGTTCTTTGTCTCTAATGTCGGTAGATTTTGCTTTATGAATAAGTGTATTATGTAGATCTTACCAAACCCATGAAAATGATGGTTCAATGATTGTGTTTAAGCTACTTAATTACCAATAATTAGTGATACGGATCCAGACATAACAGTCCAAGTGGAAGACAACTTCGAGCCCGCTAGTGAAAGTGGCTAGAGCCGGTCCAAGTTATTAAAGCCCATCCAACCATTGGAAAAGAGTAAATTTAGTTTATGATTCGTTTCTGTTTCTTAGACCTTAGTTTTCGAGATTTGTTTTCATTCCATGATTATCGTTTCCTTGTTTATTGTTTTCTAGTTTCCTATTTAATCTTGTAGACTCTTTTTGGTTGGATGGTGAATTATTATTGAAGTTTATTGAAGAAACGTGTTATCGTTTTCTTGATCTCGGTTGGCTGAGATCCTTAACTCCGACGTCGGTAACTTGGTTGGCCAAGTATCGTCGCCGCTAGGTTTTGGCCTAGGGTCGTTCTTTTTTGTTCGTGGATCCGCATCAAGTGGTACCAGAGCCCAGGAATTTCAGGATATCAAGAAGGGATCGCCGCCAACAGAACCGTCGATTCGTCGCCGGAGGCAACGGTTATGAAGAACGTGATCCTCGAGATGCTGAGATCGAACGCCTCCGTCAAGGGGTTCACGAATTGGAAACTAATCCTTTTGATAGGTTCGAAGAGAGGGAAGAAAGCTCAAAAACACAATCCGTTGTGAATGAATCCGAAGATGGCAACGACCAGTTTGACAATTCGTTTGCCCGCCGGCCCCAACACCAACATACCCCACCGGCAATCCCGGTCACCACGGGGCAACCACAACAGCAGGTTGACCACCTACGGTCCTTGGGTCTGCGCACCGATATTCCGAGTTTGAAGGCCGGTTACAACCCGATGATTTTTTGGATTGGCTTCAAACCGTGGAACGTATATTTGATCTTCGTGACATTCCCGACCACCTAAAGGTAAAACTTGTCGCAATTAAATTAAAAAAAACACGCTTCATTGTGGTGGGATCATGTGCAGGCTAAACGTTTTCGAGAAGGAAAACATAAAGTCGAAACATGGGAAAAGATGAAACGCCTTTTGAAAGCCAAGTTTCTTCCTGTTACATACAAACAAGATGCATATTTGGATTATCATCACCTCAAACAGGGTTCCTTAACCGTTGAAGAACTAATTAGCGAATTTGAGCGCATGCGAATGCGTTGTGGGGCGGAGGAAGATGACGAACAAATTATTGCACGTTTCTTGAGTATGGTATTACTACAACAGTATTATTCTTTCTATGATGTGTGTAGGCTTGCTTTACGGGTCGAACAACAACTCACTCACAAACTCAAGTCGTTAACTAAGTTCCCGACGACCTCCCGCCCACCCACATCGGCTCCTCAGGTCGGCCCAATCAAAGCCGACCCACCTGTTGTTCCAACTACTCAAACTGGAACGTCAAACTCTCTACGATTCTTTAAATGTCAAGGCTTAGGTCACCTTAAACGGGATTGCCCAAACAAGCAAATACTTGCTTTCATGGATGAGTCCGAACCAACATATGACACGGTGGAGGAGGAGGAACCCACCGAAGTACTTTTCCCGATCGGGGTGAGATTCTTGTGTCTCGCCGGGTTCTTAGCATCGTTCCATCCGGTCCCGAAGATGATACTACATGGCTTCACAACAACATTTTCAGAACACAGTGTACGGAAAAAGGCAAAGTGTGTATGGTCATTGTTGACGACGGAAGTTGCGAAAATATGGTAGCCACCACAATGGTTGAAAAGCTCGGTCTACCCATTCAAGACCACCCTGACCCATACCAACTCACATGGCTGAAGAAAGGAAACTTGGTTAAGGTTACTCATAAATGTTTGGTACAATTTTCAATCGGCAATAAGTACACAGATGAAATTTGGTGTGAGGTGATTCCAATGGACGCGTGCCATATTCTTTTGGGGCGCCCGTGGCTTTACGATAGGCGTGTCAAGCATGACGGGTTTCGTAACACATACTCCTTTAAAAAGGACGGTCTCAACATTACTTTGGCTCCGCTCAACCCGCGCGATGAGCCACAACCGCTATTGACAAAATCAGACTTTGTGGGTCTCACAAGCCAGCCGACCACCACACATGTTTTTGCCTTGGTTGTGGTCGAAGCAAACCCCGAACCACAGGACCTCCCCGCTGCGGTGCTCCCACTCCTTCGTGAGTTCGTAGATATTTTCCCCGATGACATTCCGGTCGGGCTACCATTGATGCGTGATATACAACACTGCATCGACTTTGTTCCCGGTGCGAGTATCCCGAACAAGCCTGCCTACCGAATGAACCAGAAGGAGTACGCCGATCTACATCGCCAAGTTACCGAACTTCTCAACAAAGGCCTCATCCGGGAGAGCATGAGTCCTTGTGCGGTACCCGCTTTACTCGTTCCTAAGCCCAATGGTACTTTTCGAATGTGTATTGACAGTCGTGCGGTGAACAAAATAACCATCAAATACCGTTTTCCGATACCGCACTTCGATGATCTTCTCGATCACCTAAACAGGCCCAACTTATTTTCTAAAATTGATTTGAGGAGTGGCTATCACCAGATCCGTATGAGGGTCGGGGACGAGTGGAAAACAGCATTCAAGACGCGCGACGGGCTTTACGAGTGGATGGTAATGCCTTTTGGGTTATCGAACGCTCCAAGTACTTTCATGCGTTTGATGAATCATGTTTTCAAACCATTTATCGGCAAATGTGTGGTCGTTTATTTTGACGACATATTGGTTTTTAGCAAAAACTTGGAACAACATTTACACCATCTTCGACAAGTTTTTACGGTTCTACGGGATCAAAAGTTATTTGCCAATAGAAATAAATGTCATTTTCTATCCGAGGAAGTCATTTTTTTGGGGTACTTAGTGTCGGGAAATGGCATCCGCATGGATAATACGAAGGTCGAAGCAATAACAACGTGGCCGACTCCGACATCCTTCCACGAGGTGCGAAGCTTTCATGGCCTTGCTTCGTTCTATCGGCGTTTTATTAAAAACTTTAGCATAGTTATGGCACCCATCACAGAATGTTTGAAGAATAGTAAATTTTTTTGGTCCACGGCGTCTCAAGCGGCTTTCGAACACCTAAAGAAATCTGTTACAGAAGCACCGGTACTTGCTTTGCCAAGTTTCGACAATGTGTTTCAAGTAGAATGTGACGCTTCGGGTTTGGGGATCGGTGGTGTTTTAAGCCAATTGAATAGGCCGATAGCATTTTTTAGTGAAAAGTTCAATGAAACGAGGCGTCGTTATAGCACCTATGATAAGGAGTTTTATGCCATCATCCGAAGCCTCGAATATTGGAGACATTATTTGCTGCCCAACGAGTTCATTTTATATTCCGATCATCAAGCGTTAAAATTTATTCAAGGGCAAGCTAAACTCAACCCGCGACACGCAAAATGGGTTGAAACTTTGCAAGATTTTAATTTTGTCATCCGTCACAAAGCAGGGAACACCAACACGGTCGCCGACGCCCTTAGTCGTCGTCCGGCGCTGATGATCTCTTCCACCATTCAGGTAGCCGGCTTTGAGCCACTCAAAGTGTTATATAAAGATGATCCCGATTTCAAGGCTATTTGGGAAAGATGTGGGGTTACTCCGTTTCGTGATTATGTTCGGCGCGATGGGCTGCTCTTTAGGGGACATTGTTTGTGTGTTCCCTTATCCTCGTTCCAGGAATCGATTATTCTTGAAAGTCACCAAGGTGCGTTGGCGGTCACTTCGGACGAACAAAAACAGTCTCACTTGTTGCCGAGCGTTTCTTTTGGCCCAAACTCGTGCGAGATGTGGTGAAAGTTCTAAGTCGTTGTCGCACATGCCGTATCGCCAAAACTCATCACACTAACCAGGGGTTATATACACCACTACCCACTCCGTCCGGACCGTGGGAGGACGTAAGCATTGATTTTGTCCTTGGTTTACTGCTTACACAACGAAAGAAAGACTCTATTATGGTTGTTGTGGATCGTTTTTCAAAAATGGCTCACTTCGTCCCGTGTTCTAAAACATATGATGCCTCGGAGGTGGCGCGGTTATATTTTTCTGAAATAGTCAAGTTACATGGGATACCAAAAACAATTACGTCGGACAGAGATGTGAAATTTGTAGGCCACTTTTGGCGCACGCTTTAGAGACGATTGGGGGCAAAGCTACAATTTAGCTCTTCTCATCACCCCCAAACTGACGGTCAAACCGAAGTCACTAACCGTAGCTTGGGTAATCTCCTTCGTTGTCTCGTAGGTGACAACAAAAAGCAATGGGATCTTGTCCTCCCACAAGCCGAGTTCGCGTATAACAGGTCCACTCATAGCTCAACGGGACGTAGCCCTTTCCTAGTGGTTTATGGGCGCAATCCGTTTACACCCCTTGATCTCGCGCCATTGTCGGGGGTCGCGAAGTATAGTGCGGAAGGAAGTGATCGGGCCGCACAAATCAAGTTGCTTCATGAACAGGTCCGCGATCAAATTACTAAGCACAATTTACAGTATCAAGCTTGTGCAAATAAACATAGGAGGAAAGTGGTTTTTCAAGTTGGTGATCTCGTCTGGATTTTGTTGAGACGTGAACGGTTTCCACAGGGGCGTTTTGGTAAGTTACAACCTCGAGCTGATGGTCCCTTCCGTGTTCTTAAGCGCATTAATGACAATGCATATAAAATTGATTTACCGGGTCATTATGGTGTCTCGGCAACTTTTAATGTTGTTGATCTAGCTCCTTATATTGAAGACGAGCTGTTTGAAGTTGACTCGGGGTCGAGTCGTTTTTTAGGGGGGGAGGGTGATACGGATCCAGACATAACAGCCCAAGTGGAAGACAACTTCGAGCCCGCTAGTGAAAGTGGCTAGAGCCGGTCCAAGTTATTAAAGCCCATCCAACCATTGGAAAAGAGTAAATTTAGTTTATGATTCGTTTCTATTTCTTAGACCTTAGTTTTCGAGATTTGTTTTCATTCCATGATTATCGTTTCCTTGTTTATTGTTTTCTAATTTCCTATTTAATCCTGTAGACTCTTTTTGGTTGGATGGTGAATTATTATTGAAGTTTATTGAAGAAACGTGTTATCTTTTTCTTGATCTCGGTTGGCCGAGATCCTTAACTCCGACGTCGGTAACTTGGTTGGCCAAGTATCATCGCCGCTAGGTTTTGGCCTAGGGTCGTTCTTTTTTGTTCGTGGATCCGCATCAATTAGGGTTTATAAACGACAAAACCGAGCTATAACTAAACTAGTATGCCAAAATTTGGTAAAAAGGGATACATCTCTAAATCAATTTTGGTTAAATACCGAAATTCTTTTACAAAAATATCTCGTATAGTTTTATAATCTATTATGGTGTTTAATATTACTATTTTGATTTGGTTTTATAAAAACATAATAAGATACAAGCAATAACTTTTTAATGTAAGATATATGTGTATTTGACATTCGAACGTGTGTTTTTGAAAGATAAGACAATAAACCCAAAAGAAAAAGAAATGATAGGAATTTGTAGTTGTTTTAGGTTTTTCCATGAGTTGAACTTGAATATTATTTGTCATTACCATTGTTTAAGGGTTTTAAAATATAAAAATTAAATCGATTTTAAATTAATATTAGTCATAAATAAACTTGAATGAATATTTAAACCAGCGAACATAAGTGAAAGGATATAAATTCTCGTAAAACAACATAAATAAACGAACGTAAATGAACGAATATAAACGAACGTTTACAAACGTAAATGAACGGACGATGCATGTGCTCATGTTCGTTCGTTTAATTAAATGAACAAAGTTTTATGTTCATGCTCGTTCGTTTATTAAATGAACGAACTACACATTAAACGATTCACTGAATGTTCGATTCATTTAGATGCTTACAACCACACTAGATACACAATGAATCACAACAATCAACTATATATTAACACACACGAATTGAAGAAATGATGCGTCGATGGTAAATCACCGGTGGGGTGGGGTTTATTGATGTTGCTTTTGAGTTAGGTATTAGGATTAAATAAAAACTAGAAAATTAGCCCCGCGTTCCGCGGCGGCAAGAGGCGGACCTAAAACAGTTGAGGGGGTGACATTAACATGACTAAACACAAAAAAAAAAACGTGGTTAATTACATAGAAGAAACGTATGAGGTTACGACGACTCAGTTGTGGAGATCGAAACATAGATAAAAGACAGTTATATAACGGAACCGATGTTTTTCAGTCGGTGTCGGTCTCATTCTTCACGGTACCAACACGTTACCGTTAGTCGATATAACCCACAACACCTAAAAAATACCCTACATTGAATACGACTCCGTTTTTTATGAAATTTATACTGGGACGTCAAGAAAAAAAATAATTACTGAACGAAAGTTATTGAGAAAAAATCTGATTATATATACTGCAGCAGATAAACGCGAAATTTTAGAAACTTGAGGGATCAAAGTTTCAGTTTACAAAGTTAAAGGTTAATATTGTCATTTCCTAAAAGTGGAGGGGAAACGGTCGGTGGAAAAAAAGTCACCGACACTTGTATTTAGTGTTACTATAATTATAATTATTATTATTATTTATTATTATATTATTGGAAATATAAATTTCACATCAAAATCCAAAATCACCCTTTATTTTCAAAATCCTATTTTGTTCAAGGAAACAGGCATGAGCCATGAGGTCTCTTCTAAAACGCATGGTCCTAGCACCCTTTTCTTTCCTTTTTGGCTTTTTTCACATTTTTAGTTTTTTTTTTTTAACTAACCATTTTTTATACTTTAATACCACATAATCTTACATTTACAAGCAGTGTTTTCTGGACCGGACCAGACCGGGAACCGAACACATAACCAGTCCGGTTATATGTAGTTGAACCGCTTTCATTTGAATCGGCCGGTCACCGGTTGGACTAGTGAACCGGACCGGGGGTCGGACCAGACTTCAAACTTTTTTTCTTCAAAGTTTTTATTACAAGTTGCATATTTTATTTATTTAAACCTTCATATGACATTAAAATTGCAAATTCATATCAAAATAAAAAATGTTTTATATTTTGTATCTATATACATATTTTTAATTATTATATTATTTATGACGTCATCCGGTTCGACTAGTGGACCTCTAAGGCGGCGGGTTCGGTCCGGTTTTAAAAACATTGCTTACAAGGATTTAGAGGGTGTTTGGGATTGCGTTGAAAAACTGCTTATTGACTTATTAGCTTTTTTAAAAGTCAATAAGCTAAAAAAAAGTGTTTGACAAACATAAAAACACTTTTTATTTTAACTTTTTGATAAAGCTAAAAAGTTGTTTTCTAAGAAGCCACAAATTACTGGCTTTTCAAATGGCTTTTGACTTTTGCAATAAAATATTACCAATCTACCCCTAACAATTTCTAACAAATACATATATATCATTATATATATCATCGATCATTTAATCAATTTGGTTTTAAATATAAAACTGTCTTTTTTGGTCATTTTACGTGAATAAACTAATGCAAACACTTTTTAAAAAATAACTTATTGACTTATTGGCTTTTTTTCACCAAAAAAGCTAATCCAAACACTCTTTTAAAAACTCATTTTCAAAAAGTTATAAACTAATAAACACTTTTAATAAAAAAAACACTTTTAGAGTTAAATAAACAATCCCAAACATCCTCTTAAACTCAAACCACTTTTATAGGAGCAATTATCATACCATTAGACTTTCAAATTTTTAGTTTACTAAAATGCAACTTAAACCTCTATTGTTTCCTTTTTTTATCCACTTGAGTCGAATTTAGATATTTTAATAGATTTTGACCACGTACTTTGATTTTATTTTACTCATAAATCTAATGTTTTTAAACTCGGACTGGACCGGCTGGTCAGACCGGTCTAACTGGTAACCAGTACCTCTGACGGTCCGGTTGTGTATTGTGTGCGTTTTAAAATAAAACCGGGTGGTTCATACGATTAAGCGGTCGAACCGTGAACCATAAACCGGAGGTCGAACCGCATTCTCTAATTTACGTTTTTTTTTTACTTTTTGAGTTTTCTTTATTTTTTTTTAACTTTTAAACAAATAAACTTGTGTTATTTTGTTTGAACTTGGATTTATTTGTTTAAACTTGGGTTATTTTGTTTAATTGGATTATGTTTGTTTAAATGGTTGTATATATTGAATTTGGAATTTTTGCTTTTTTTTCTATATATTTTTATGAATATTTATATTATTTATTATTACGTCATCCGGTTATTGAATCCGGTCTGACCAATAAACCTCTAATGCGTCCGGTTCGTTGTACGGTCGATTCTGAAAACATTGTTTAAATCTTAGGATTAGGGTGTGCAAAAAAAAAAACAAAAACCGAATCGTATAGTACCGTATCCGGAAAAAAACTGTACCGAATTGGGAATTCGTTTGCGGTTAGGTTAACGGTTAGACAAATTTTGTTTAATTCGGTTTATTCGGTTAAACGTGTTTTAACCGAATAAATATAAATAATTAAATGTAAGTTTATACTTTTAGCTCAACTCTCAAAAGCTCAATAGCCAATTGTTTTTTTTTATTTGTTCTTATTTCTTTTAGAGATGAGAAAGGCATCGATCAAGTAAAAGACGAGTTGAAGAAACCTAAATTTATTTGTGGTGGCATTCGCTAAGACTAATTCAAAAAAACTCAAGTTTCTTTATTTATGTTTAAACTTTGAAGTTTATATTTATGTTTAAAACTATTTTTCGGTTCGGTACTTTTTGTTATGGTTATAAACTCTTGGTTTTAGGATATGTTAAAAACATGTGTTGTTTGAATTTGTGTTGTTGTCCGGAAAACAAACAAGAAACCGAATAAATCGAATCGAATAATCCAAAACCGAATCAGATCGAATTAGATTAGGTTAGGGTAGAAACATTTTCAATTCACTTAGGTTAAGTTTTCAATTAGACAAAAAAAAAATTCAAAACCAAACAAACTATTACACACATCTATAATCATGAGTATGTCGTCCACTAAATTCCATCTACTATGTCAACAAAAAAAAAAGAAAGAAAAGACACATTTAATGTGATCTAACTTTGTGCCATTCATTATTTCTTCTTTAATAACATTACCACCACACTCTCATTTATGTAGTTATACACTACTTTTTCACCAAATAATATTCTGAATAACCCTTTAGATATTGAAATAGATATGGTCAATTAAAAGTTATCTAAATGAACAAATGTATAAAAAACTCACATACGTGTATGATTAAATCTCTTTACATCAATATATTATCATTGACTCCATAAAAACAACAATAAGTTTATAAAGAATTATCAGCGAAACACATGATTATAGTCATGATAAAACGATCATGTAGAACTAGAATCAATAGTCTCTGGCACGTATGTAACCCAGATGAAGATCGACATGACGGTCCGATCGATTCCGTCACTATGAAGATGTTGAAGATCCGACAACATTCAATAGTGGAAACGATGAGTGGTGGTGGAGATCACTGCGGCTGCGAGTAGGAATTTCTGTTGGCGGAGACAACCCCAACCATGGCGTCTCCTAAAGCATCCACTACCACCATCGTTGTTGCCGCCTTTCTTCTTCATCAATATATTGCGGTTTGACAAGAATCTCAAAACCAAATAAACCAAACAAATCAGAAACCGAACCGATGAACACCCATAGTACATCCTAACTTAGGATGTAATAATCATTGGCCAATGATTGAACCGCTGACGATTGGTTATCAAATTTTACCAATTACACAAACTAGTTTGGTTGAAAAAACGAAGAGAAATAGGGCCCAAGTTTAAAACATGAGGCCCAAGTTTAAAACCTATGTAAAAACCTTTTAAAAGAGACCATTATTAGCCTAATAAGTGATAAGCCAATAGTTGAATTTTGAAAACATAAAAAACGGGCCCATATTTGTTATTTCTGTACTCACCAAATTTTCTTTCCCCTTTTATTTCCAACTGTTTTATAACACGGTGGCATGTTATGAAGTCGCTAAATTTCTTTGTGAAGAAAATAAGGAAACAAGAGAATCCGAATACCACTTGAAAAAGAACCCAAACCACTTGTTGAAACATATTGGAAATCAGCACAAAATCGATAATTCGGTCACATCTTTCCTTTAAAGACATGATAGATTCTCGATCACGATTGAATGTCAACACCATCTTGTACGATGTTTTAAGGCGAATGAAACGAGCATACGACACGTTTAATAAGGATTCTTACGGTTTAGTCTTTCCATCATGAACTAGTTTCCTATTATCACTTGGGCTAGACGAAACTCGCACAGTTTTGGGGATTTAAACAATTATTATGGTGATTTTGTTAGTTTAAGTTTTCTTTTTGGATATGAATAAAAACATAAACTATATTTACGAATTATAAACCAGTGTATAATAACCAATAAATAATATAAGATCTAAATTGCAACTAAAAACCATGGTTGATACAATTTGATGTATAAATATGTATAAATTTTAAAATATAAATGTCAATTTACAGGTATACGTACGTGTTGGTAAATCTTATTGTGTTGATTAATGCTTATGTCTTGGAATTAGTTTATTTCGTAATGCAAATTTCTGATCTCTGACCCATGAGATGGGAATAGATGGAAATCAGTTTTAGCCTACAACAAATCAATTTACATCTAACCAACAAAACAAATGATGATATATGTAAGTATGAATGTATGTATCTAGGGCTAGAAATGCATGCTTGGTGATCTTCCGCGACTATTATTGTCTAACACGATTTCAAACAAATCTCCTTCGGATGACTCGTCGTAATCAGACATTCCTCTATTAACACTCCCAAAATATTGCGCATTTCTCTTTGTAGATCGGTCTAACCAGTGTGCGTCTATTCTTCCCATCGAGAAAAGCTCTCGGCTATCTTCAAAACCTAAAATCGGAGACCCTGCCGCTTGTCCAATGAAGCATGGATTTGGTGTCCGGTGCAAATTAGCTTGTGTATATTTAAACACATTTTGTCCAAAATTTACGAGTAATGTCACGCTACTATTTGCTGCCAATATTGGATAAAGAGGTGTTTCAAATTCTTCTGTTGTGCAATAGATTTCGCGTACAAGTTTGGCATCGACGGTGAAGTAAACTCTCTTTTGGCTCGGGTTATACCCGCAACCAATCACCTTATCAGCTTTTCCCCATTCATCACATTCCAACTCCGCTGTCAATTTAACTCCTACAAAAAGAAAACAATATAACTTACAATCACTCTGACCTAGAAAATTTTTTCATGAGGGACGGAAAATTTTATGGTCGGTTAACTAACGATACATAACGCGTATATAACACTAAAAAAATTTCATGAGGGACGATCGGAATTTTAACGCGTATATAACTCTAATTTTTTTTTCATGAAGGGCGGTTCCCTCCCATGGCGGTCCGCTCTGATTACAATCATGGGTAAACAATACTTTATGTCGTTTTTTTTCTATCTAGAAATCAAATCTAATAACATTTTAAATTCATCAATAGTTAGCCATTAAGGTTCTGCTTTGGTGGTCAGAGGGTTTTTCCTAAAGGGTTTCCTCTCTGTGTAGGTCATGGGTTCGAATCTTGTAAGGTGCACTTAATAAAAACTAGAAACACCCTTTGTAGATTTCAAATTCCTTGGGGGTTGTTTGGGTAGACTGATGTACGAGCCTCCCCTGATGAGACGTGCCACTTGAACCCATGCCATTTAAAAAAAATCAATAGTTACTTAACTTAGAATTAAATTATTGAATATCACATATAAATTTAGATCATAAACACTAATTTGAAGACGATACACAAGGATTGAAAAGACCCTTAATATAAACAATAATGTTGCAGGACAAACTTTTCATAAACTAATATATAAATACTCACACAAAAATAATAATAAAAATGCAATTGTGGGTTACATGTGTCCTAGGGTGGAGTTCCTGTAGTTGTCTTTTTGTCAATATATGCTTAGTGTTTAATTTTATATTCAAAATCTATAATAATTAACTTTGTTGTTATTATCCTCTGTTTAAAAAAAAATAGTTTGATAATTATTTAAGTTAAATTATAATTTCTTAATCGCTCTAAACATACAAAATATAATATAAAAATGATTTATTATTTTTTTCATTCTCTCTATGTACTTTTAAAAATTAGTAATCTTAACTTATACTAAATATGGCATTCCTAATTTCATTATCATATTTTCTGGTATTTAATTGATATCGAGATATTTCTGTTAGTTGTGGCCATATAAACTATTTTTACACAACATTTATGTTTACATAAAAAGCTAACTATATAAATTTCTTCTTCATTTTATTTTATTCACTCAAACTTTTTTTTGTCTAATTTTAGTCACTTAATTTTCACATACAGTTCCAAGCTTACACAATTACAACGTTACAAGTTAGTTTTTTTTAGAATTTATTATATAGATACGGTGAAAATAAAATCCAAAAAGAATAGACCAATATTTTCATCGTATCCATAAAACAAAGAAAATAGTATCTCTAACATGGTAATTGCGCAATATTGTTTGAGTGACGAAAATGAACCACAAATTTTCTTTTTTAAAATAAATAAATATAAAAATATTTGGAATATTATTATTATTATTAATAAAGTCGTGAATAAATATAATGATAATTTCTAGAAGCTATTTCACCTTTTCAAACTAACCAACGGTGGTGGTCTTTGACTTTAGAAAAACAAAAACATACCTTCTAGATAAACCGAGCCGTCGGAGTTGAATCCGATCGAACCGGGATAACTCCCGGGAACCTTCAACGGAAGCGACCCACCCGCCGCAAGCCCCAACGACATCACAACACCACTTTCCATTCTCCCCTCAACAATTTCCTTACCCCCACTTTCACCCTTCAACTCTTCACCTTTGGCAAAACCACCCCTCGTACTTACACCATTACTCGTCACATGAACCAAAGACTCGGAAGAAGCCTTCTCACCAGCAAGCGTCTCCTGAATCAACTTAATCTTTTCCCCTTCTCCCTTATTTACCCCTTTCTTTTCATCAATTTCGTCTTCATTTCCACCCTCGTGTAAGGGCAAAATCGTAATTTCAAAATAAGCTTCTTGTGGAAACGGCGTTAAATTCCCCAACGCCGGTCCGGGCAACGGCAACGCCGATTTCACGACGGAAGCCGCCGCCGGTCCGGCAGTCGTGAAATTTTTCCCCAAACCGGAGTTCATCCGAATTTTTTGAACAAAATCGGCGGACCCCTCGCAAACTTCCCAACTGATTTCCACCATCTCGGAATCCTTCCCGTCGCCGGCAGTACCGCAGTAGCCGAGAATCGATTTATTCTGAATCGACGGCGAGGATGCGAAGTTAGTGAACGCGAATCTCGACCATCCGTTCTCCACCGCGTCCGTGACGAGAGACGGGTTGTCCGACCAGTTGAAAAGAGGTGGGTTATGTTTACTCGTGCCACGTCGGAGAAGGTAGTAGTTTGTTCGTCGTTTGTTGTTGATGTTGTTGTTGAAGATGTTTTGTTGTTGATGGAGTTTATTAATACCGTTTTGTAAAGATGATGCGTGTTGGATTGGTTGTTGGGTTTGGGAGCGGTGGCAGAAGCGGCGGGTGAGGTAGAAGAGGAGGAGGAGGAGGAATATTCCGGTGGCGATTACCGCCAAGGCGATCAGTCGGTGGCCGTCCATGTATGAATTAGTGATTATTCCGGCGGTGGGGGTTTTGATGAGGAATGAGAGGGGCGTGGACCGGGAATAGTTCAAGGATAGGTAGCATTGAATGAATAAACGCAGATGACGGTGGGAAATAAGGTAAATTATTATATAAATATACATGTCTATATATACATAAATTATCATATACGTTTTTTAATAAATAGAATTAATTATACGGATGGCCTCTGTGGTTTGGTCAAATTATGGTTTTGGTTTCTAAGATTGGGAAACTATAAGTTTGGTCCAATAGTTTGCACGATTGTAACACCCATGGCTCCTAGGTTGAATGTCAGTTAAGTTTTCTGTTAAAATTTTTAAAAATGACCAAAATACTCCTTAAATAAATAAATAAATTAGATCCCCATTTTTCTTCCCTGAATCCCCCACCCCCATGGCCGGATAATCAAGCTTTTTGTGAAAAGTAACCACCACAAACTTTCCACCACCATACTCTACCACCGCCGGCCACCAACTCCTCTAACCCACTTGAACCCACCACCGTCCTCCTTAACCCACCTGAACTCACCCACCACCGCTAGCCACCACCCCCACAACCGTCCTCCTCTAAACACCCCCCCCCCCCACATCTCTCACACAGTTCATCACCACCAAACCAAAATGGAATATTTTTTGTTTTTCCGGCAACCATCAACTTCTAAGAACTCCAATCGACCTCTATTCCGGCACTACTCATCAACCCCTAAGAACTCCAATCGTTGCATAGAAGGTACACTTTCAAATCGACGGAGAGAAGCTGTAAATCGAAACCCCCAGTTGAAGAAAGGGTCGATCGGAGGTGCAGAGAGACGACATTTGCAGCGGCGGTGGCTTGCCGGAAAACCATATGCGATGGTGGTTTCAGGTGGTTTTAGGTTGTTGGTGACGGCGACGGTGGTTTCAGGCTGTGGTGGTTTCATCGGAACCCTCTTGGCGATTGGTGGTTTCAGGTTGATGATGGTGGCGGCGACGGTGATGGTGGTGGCGGCGGTGGTTTCAGGCTGTTGTGGTTTCACCGGAACCCTCTTGGCGATGGTGGTTTCATGTTGATGGTGTGGTGACAGTGGTTGGGTGGAGATGGAGATAGCGGTGGTGGCCTGTAATGGTGGTGGCCGGTGGTGGTGGTGGTGGCGGCGGTGGCGGTTAATTACAGAGATGAAGTGGTTGGGTGTTCTATTCTATTTTGATTTTCAGTTGGGATAAAAGGAATCAATTGATATGTGTAATTTTTCTTGTGGCGGCAGCCGGAGGCGGTGGTGGTTGTCGCCGGAAATGGCGCCGGAAATGAGAGGAGGAAGCTAGGGTTTAGTGGGAGAGGTAGTTTTGATTTGGAGAAGATAAAGTGGGTGGTTTTGGTGGGTCCCACTTTTTTTAATGAGTTAATTCTTTTTTGTTTTTATTATTTTATTATGTAAGGGTATTTTAGTCATTTCACATACACTTAACTGAAAAACTTAACTGACATCCAACCCAGGGGCCATGGGTGTTACAATCGTGCAAATTATTGTGCCAAACTTGTAGTTTCCCAATCCTAGAGGCCAAAACCATAATTTGACCAAACCACAGGCTATCCGTGTAATTAATTCTAATAAATATTTTTGACCATTTAGTTTACTAACGGAAAATTGTAATTAATAAAAAGTTAAATAGATTTGTTAGAGTAAATAAAGGTAAAATTAGTTATACGTGTTTGACTATTTATTTTGATTTTTTAATATTAAATATACATCAGATCTTTTTGTAAAACAAGTACATTTAGGGTTGCAATTAAACTGGATGCTCAACGAATATTTTATGAATCGTTTGAAGAGAAGTTTGTTTATATTTGTTCGTTTAGTAAATGAACAAACATAAACAAGAAATTTCATTCGTTGAGTTAAATGAACGAACATCTACAGAGGTCGCATTCCTTCATTTATGTTCGTGAACAATATTCCAACTGATCTTGATTTCAACTCTGTTTTTGATAAAATGGGTAGAGACGAGTGGTTTTGAGCAAAACAAACAAACAATCAATCAAAATATAGACAGATAGAATATCAAATCTACAAATTTCATTGATTTTGAACAAAAAATTACATAACTTTAATCCACCCCGGGTGAGCTCCCCTGGGGTGGTGGCTCACAGAAAAACCAACACTAAACAAATGAGAACTAATGCCCTACTTATAGCCCATGAGCCTGAATCTTCAACCGAGCGCCTCTCGTGAAGAAACTCGTAGTGTCGCCTACTGTCTTCACTAGTGTCGCCCACACTAAAAATCTCCGTTTTCGTATGGATCTTTCGATTGATAATATCATTCTAATATTTATACCCAACAATCTCCCCTAGAATGATACTATCAATATCTTCTGAGATTGTCTTGCATCTTCATGAGTCCACCGATAACCCAATGTCTTTCTATATCATTGTCCCCCACAAGTGTAGACCCTCCTAACTTATAAGCATAAGATAAGGCTTGAACTTCCAACGATTAACATCAAATAACCGGCTTTAACACAAATGTGTTTAACTCTGTCAATGCATTTTAATATGATCAAACGATTCTTCAAATCGTGATATCCAAAGATCAACTCTATCACACCTCTTCACTAATAACCGATATCCGATACTTTTCATTGTGATTCTCCCCCTAAGTGTTGATCCTCCTAACTTGTAATCTGTTAAAGCCCCATATCTCTTCCTTAAGGATAATATTGTAGTAGGCATATGATAAAGGTTTGAACTTCCACTAATTAGTACCAAAAGGTCAGTTCTTAGAAGACGACAAAACTCTAAATCCATTCAATGAAAATCTCAAATCTTCAAATACTTGTCACCTTGTAATTTAGATGAAGGATCAAAATACTCTCAGATGTGACATCCATGTCATACAATTAATGTCTGGGACAGTTGTGAAGATCTTTGAACATTCATGTATCCACTATTACCAAATAAATTAAATTTCTAAAAACCTAAAAACGTTATCTCCAAGTTTTTGAACGATACTCTCTCTTTTACTTGCAATATCCTCCAAAAAAATTATCCAAGAAATTTTCTCCAAAATAATTTTTTTAAGAGTACTTTGAATAGTGTCACCTATAGTGTCGTCATGGTGACACTAACTAGTGTCGTCACTAGTGTCACCACTAGTGTTGACATGGCGACACTATTAGTGTCGCCAACTAAACTTTCGTTCAAGATTCCATTGTCGCTTACCACTGGTGTCGTCGAATGAAAATCTAGTGTCTCCTAAAACAGTTATATAGTGACGCAAGATGAACATCTAGTGTCCCAGATGAACTGCCAGATCTGAACAGCCCCCAAACTGATAAAGTTCCAGATCTGAGCTTGTTTAACGTCTTTGACGGGTTTCTAATGAAGATCTGATAAAAAAGAAGTCGAAATCAGCAACCAAAGCTCTGATACCAATTGATATTCCCCGTGATCTTGATTCCAACTTTGTTTTTCATAGAAATGGGTTGAGAAGTGTGTGGTTGTGAGCCAAACAAACAAACAATAAAAAAAAATAGACAGATAGAAGATCAAAGCGACAAATTTCATTGATTTTATACTAGAAATTACATAACTTTCATCTATCACGGGAGAGCTCCTCTGGGGTGGTGGCTCACAAAAAAACCAACACTAAACAAATGAGACCTAATGCCTTATTTATTGAAACGTCCCGGATTCTCGAAAACGATAGATCGGGCTCGGGAGTTACATGATATGTAAGGCCCCAAACCGGGCACCCTACACTTGGTTATCATAACTGGTTATACTCTTTAAAATTACTTTTTTTATTTAACAAACGTACAGCGGAAGTCTTTCTAAATTAATTATTGCTCTTTAAAGTCATTAATGTTATTAAACTTACCTCACGAATACCTACACACCAATCCGAGTAACACCGCTCCCAAGCCAATATACGCTGACCCCAAGCTTACCTCCAACACAATCTAACGTACACACAAAGTCAGCTACGATGTAAGGCCCCTTTCCCGGGTAACCTCACTTGTTGGATTTACTCATAAACATAGTCATAAATACTAAACTTAAATTAAAAACATTCGAGAGTAGCGGAAGCAAACATCATTCGATTTCATAACATAACATAACATAACAACGGAAGTCTTAACAATTAAAAACATAACATTGTCTTAACATATATAAAAGTGGGATGTCAGTCACTTACCGGGTAACCATCACGCCTTCACACGACCTTTCCTTTCTTTACCTGAAATGTATACTAAAAGTCAGCTAACGCTGGTGAGTTCTAGTTTAAAAACAATCAGACATAACATTTATCTTATCATAGCATTTATTCACTTAGTGTATACACTTCAGCCCCAAAACATTTAAAATGATTTGCACATAACATAGAAGGGGACACATAGAACCCACCTGATGAGCTAGTCTCGTCCTGTCCTAACAGCGGTCCAATGAGTGCCACACACGATCTGGATTGGTTAATTACACATACATCAGACCTAATTTAAATTACACACTTTTACTTCAGCTAAACTAGGCGAACTTAAGGCTAAGTTCGCAGCCTAAAGTCTCGGCGAACATATAGGCGAACTTGATAGGCGAACATGCTAAGTTCTCCTCTTGATGGTCATAAGCGAACTTGCCAGACGAACTTGTCAAGCGAACTTGATAAGTTCGCCTCAACCTTGCTAGGCGAACATAACCAGGCGAACATGCTTAGTTCGCCTCTTGATAGCCATAAGCGAACTTGCTAGGCGAACTTATCAAGTGAACTTGTCAAGCGAACTTGATAAGTTCGCCTCAACCTTTATTTGTTCAAAACATGCGGTTTTCATTCTAGATGCTAGTCCTAAGCTTATTTTCAAGTTGTATCCGTAAAAACGTCACCTATTTAGCTAAAACCCGAAAATCTCAAATTAAACAAAAACTCAGTTTAGGGTCGAATCGTTACCTGGATTGGGATTCTGATTCGGAGGTTTTGCTCACGAGCTAGCATGCATGAAGGAGTCAGACGCTTCTTCTATTCTTTTCCCTGGCGCAGCTGGGCCATCCTGGACTTGAGGAGGGACCTCTTTGACGCCATCATGGATACTAAGTCCCTGGGTATACACAATAAAAATTCTTGGAAATTTTTTTGGAGTCTGGCCGCGAGGTTTGAATATTAAGTATGAATCATAGTTCAAATATTTGCAGTAACGTGCTCCTTCAATTCCGGGTCGATCCGTCAACTTTCTCTCTCTAGGCCCGAGCTCTCCTTTCTCTCTCTAAATTGCAAATGGTAGAAGTTTGAGGCTGTCTTGACCCTTATATACCTGGGCTTCCCTCGGCTCGTTGGAGCCGAGCTCAAGCCTATCCATTTTCCTTTCATTTTTGACGATTAAATCTCGATCGCGTTATTATTTATTTATTTACTATTTTTGGGATGTTACAAGTCTACCCTCCTTAAAGAGGTTTCGTCCTCGAAACCGTTTATACGTTAAACAATTGAGGGTATAGTCCCCTCATCTCGTCTTATTTCTCCCATGTCGCTTCTGACCCTTTTCTGTGCTTCCATTATACTTTAACTAAATGAATCGACTTATTGCGTAGTCTTTTCTCAGCTCGGTCAAGAATGGCTATTGTTTCCTCCACATAATTTAGACTGTTATCCACTTCGATCTCGTCGTAAGGTATGTGAGCTGTGTCGTCAGCTAGGCACTTGCGTAAGTGCGACACGTGGAACGTAGGGTGTATTCCACTAAGCTCAACGGGTAGGTCAAGTCTGTAAGCAACTTGAACCACTCTCGCTAAAATCTTGAAAGGTCCGACAAACCTTGGACTTAGTTTGCCACGTTTTCTGAATCGGATGATTCCTTTCCATGGTGATACCTTTAACAGTACCATGTCCCCTACTTGAAACTCTAAATCCCTTCTTCTCTTATCCGCCTATGATTTATGTCTGTCTTTTTCGGCTTTCATTCGAGCCTTGATTTGATCAGATTTCTAGAAAGTAGCTTTGACCACTTCAAGACTTGCAAAATCCTTCTGTCCAATTTCCCCCCAACAAACTGGGGTCCTACATCTCCTTTCATACAACATTTAAAACAGCGGCATGCCAATAGTTGAGTGATAGTTGTTGTTATATGAAAATTCTACCAATGGTAGATGGTTGTCCCAGCTCCCACCGAAGTCAATGATACAGGCCCGGAGCATGTCCTCCAATGTCTGAATGGTCCTTTCAGATTGACCATCGGTTTGAGGGTGGTAAGCGGTGCTGATGTTCAGTCTAGTGCCCATCGATTCATTGAATTTCTTCCAAAACCTTGACGTGAATCTAGTATCCCTGTCGGACACAATCGACAGCGGCATACCATGTCTGCTCACAATTTCCTTGATAAATATTTCTACTAGCTTTTCAGACGAAGAAGTCTCACGTATTGGCAAGAAGTGAGCACTCTTTGTCAAGCGGTCGACGATCACCCAAATGGTATCATTGCCTTTAGCTGTTCGCGGTAGCTTGATAATGAAGTCCATCGTGATCTCCTCCCACTTCTATTCCGGTATTGGTAGAGGTTGCATTTTACCGCATGGCTTCTGGTGCTCGACCTTAACTAGTGAACACGTTTGGCACTTGTTCACATACTCGGTCACATCATTCTTCATGCCGGCCACCAGTACTCTTTCTTCAAGTCTTGATACATTTTGTTTGTCCTGGTGTGGATAGAATAGCGAGACTTATGGGCCTCATCGAGGATTTTGGTTCTAAGCTCGCCAATCTTAGGTATCCACATCCGGCCAAACCTAGTTCGTACACCTTAAGCATTTGTATCCAAATTCCCTTGTTGTCCTACTATTCTTTCTCGTCTTATATTTCTTTCTAATAGTGCTTCATCTTGTGCCTTTGATATTTCACTCATCAAATCTGGCGTTATAATCAGCTGACACGCTTTGATTCGGATAGGTTCCGATTCTTCCTTTCTACTTAAAGCGTCAGCCACTACGTTTGCCTTGCCTGGATGGTACAATATCTCACAATCATAGTCTTTCAGTAGCTCTAACCACATCCTTTGTCTCATGTTTTATTCCTTTTGTTCGAAAAAGTACCTCAGGCTTTTGTGATCGGAGTAGATGGTGCATTTAACTCCATACAGATAGTGCCTCCATATTTTTAATGAGAAAACTACTGCCGCTAACTCCAGATCGTGAGTTGGGTAGTTAACCTCGTGAATATTTAGTTGTCGCGAGGCGTACGCAACTACCTTTCCTCGTTTCATAAGTACGCAACCTAAACCCTGACCCGAAGCGTCAGAGTAGACTACCAAGTCTTCATTTCCCTCGGGTAGAGTCAAGACTGGAGCTTGGGTTAATCGTGTCTTAAGTTCCTCAAACGCGTTGTTTTGGGTTGGACCCCATTCATATTTTACTTCCTTGTGTGTCAATTTAGTTAGTGGCGAGGCTATCCTCGAGAAATCTTGAATGAACCTCCGATAGTAGCCTGTCAATCCCAGAAAACTTCGTATCTCTGTTGGCGTCTTCAGGACGTTCCATTCCTTTACTGCCTCAATCTTTGCATGATCTACCATGATGCCGTTTAGGTTTATCACATAACCTAGGAATTGGACGTCCCTAAGCCAGAACGCGCATTTGGAGAATTTTGCATACAACTTTTCCTGCTTTAGCACCTCAAAAACCTCCCTTAGGTGACAGTGGTGATCACCCTCGTTTTTCGAATATATCAGTACGTCTTCTATAAAAACTATCACTGATCGATCCTGTCACACCCCAACCGACGGCGGAAACGTCGGGGCGGGACATGTAGACTGTTCATAAGCTCATGGTTTACTAAAATTGTGATAATTAAACAATAACTTTCATTTCATATCTCAAGTAATCAAGTACAACTCTTACAAGAATAAAAATACATGAATAACTTTATTTAATTTTAAAACTAGGTCCTCAATCCTAAGTGAAGCGACTTGAAATCTTAACTCAAACACTGTACCTGAAACATGATAAAGTGAGAGGGTCAACTATAAATAGTTGGTGAGCATACATAGGTTTTGACACCACAAGTAAATTTCAAATGTTTTGTGTACAATTCATATGATGCATGGTTTATAAAGCATTTATGGAGAATCTAAGTTAAGCTAGATGCACAAATGAAACTTGTAATTGAAGGGCATAACAACACATGTTATCCTAATGTAGGGCATAACAACACATGTTATCCTGATGTAAATGTAGGGCATAACAACACATGTTATCCTAATGTAGGGCATAACAACACATATTATCCTAATGTAGGGCCTAACAACACATGTTAGCCTGAAGTAATGTATTTGTGTTTGCACGTGTATATCATGTATATGTAGCCTTAACAATTAGCATTCAAGCATAAAACACAAATAAACACATATGATCATATTGTAGAATTGTACGTGTGTAATTTCAAATAGTATTTGAATGTAATCATGTTTCACCCCAAATATGTAAATACGAAAAAGGGGCTATGTAAACTCACGTGTATCAAATGTAGTAGTTAACATGAACTTTGGGTAGCACGAGTGATTTGCATTTCACTAGGTTTGACCTAGAGTGAAATAGTATGAATTTGAATTAATGTTGTGCATAATACGTAAGGTAGAGTTTAGGGTTTTTAACGGAATTAAGTGTAGGGACTTGTATAAAACGGTCTTGGTTTAAATATATTGAGTCTTTAAGAGTAAGGTGATATTATATATTTTTTAAAATAAATAAATCCATTTTATTTATTTATTTATAATAAAGTGACAAAATATAGGGAAAAATATATACTAGTATAAGTTAAACCCTAATTAAATTGTAAGTGTAATACGGTAACTAATAAATAAATTTTATTTATTTATTTATTATTAAAGTAGTACGTTCAAAATAAGGAACGTTTATTAATGTATATTATAAAGGTTTCATTTGTTTAAATATGATTTAAACTTCATTCTATTTAGTTTAATAAACGGTTTATAAGAACATATTATATATATATATATATATATATATATATATATATTTTTTTAAAAATATCTTGTCACAATTTTAGTAACTTTAAATGCTTGGCTTAATTCTTTTAAAATGAATTTTAAATAACTAAAATGAGATTTTAAACAACTAAATTTGTGAAAATATTTATTTTATGTTAAAATATGTAGACTTTTGTTTTATTCCGTTCTAAATAATGTAGGTTTTAATAAATAATTTTTATAAAATTTTTAAAGCATCAAAAACAGTTTTTAAAAATTAAATGCAGGCCACCCGGTTCGAACCCGGGTGGTTCCTGTGTAGGCATTGCGTGTTACCGATGGACCAGAGGACTAATCCTTGTAATTGATCTGGTTTGAAACGGTATCAACCTGTGGTTGGAGTAGGGCCGGGTTTTAGGTTTAGTGAATGCGCAAAACGGATTGGATGTACGGGTTTCGAACCCGTGCCACCCGGTTCAATGGTGCAGTGTCTCAACCAGTTGAGCCGGGTGGTTTCGCTGGTCTAAAGGGATTCCGTTTATTTAAATAACCAACGTGGATTGAACCCCCTAATTCGTAATGCCACTTAACAGGACAAGAACCCTAGATTTTAAGATGGTTCGATTCGATTCTGTTCCTGTGAATTTGTATGGGGCTTTTGATAAGGGTGCAAAAACTAATCGATTGACACCGGAATTACCTGATTTGATTATATGATGAGGGAGAACGGCTGGAATCTTTGACCGATTGTTCTTGGAGCTTGATCTCGTTCCAGCGATGAAGTGGGACGTGTTTCAGAGTTCGGAGAGCTTGTATGAGAGTATGCGATGGTGTGGGAGTATAATTATTCGTTCCATTTCAACTTTAATGCTCGATTTGATCAAGTGTTGAACATGACAGCTGTTCGGGACTAATTACGCGTTAATTTGAATGTTGGACGATGAATTGGGTCGTGAAACAGGTCTGGATTCACGCGAGAACAATCAAGGCGTGATTAGCGGTTCTCAACGCGTTCAAATCCTTGATTAGGGGTTGAATTTGACTAGGTTTGACCCTGGAAGTCAAATCCGTTTGAATTTTGAATTTTTTGGCCACTCAATTGTTAATTTAAATGTTATTCGACTTTGGGAGTGGTCGATAATCCATCAAGTGTCCAAGGAAAGTCCGAATCCCTCGGGTCTTGATCGAATTCCACCTTGATTTGGGCTGTTGACTTTCCTAGAGTCAAAATAAATAAAAAGGGAGTCAAAGTAGGTTTAATTTGATGAATCGGTTCAAGATTGAGGTGATGGGGTTCATTTTCAAGGGTAGGGATTCAAGTTGGGAGTTTAAGTGTTTGAGGGGGGTTCAAACTAATGTATTTAAATTGAAATTATATATATATATATATATGATTTGATTTTTTTGTTTGAAATTATAACACTTATAAACCAATTATATTATACATTTTAAAATGGTTTAAAAATGTTGAATGGGTATATTTTTGTATAAAACTAAACCAACATAATTACGCGGTTTAATACATAAATTTCATATATATAGATGTATTTGCATACCTAATTTTATACATAACCGTACATACATGTGTCTTAGGGAAATATTTTGTGATGCAGGGTTTGAAAACAAATTAAATTAATATGTGTGTAAAAATAATAAGTGATGTGACTTGGTGAGTCTGAACAAGTGCTAGAATGTTTGTGTTAACTATTTTCTTACAAGAGAAATAAAATGGTCTGAAAAATCATGGATGTTACAGTCTCCCCATGTTATGAAAATTTCGTCCTGAAATTCAACTAGTGGGGGTTACTGAATCAGAAAACATGAGGGTCCGGATTCTCGATGAGTTTTGGTTGTCGGTTTGGGGAGTATGATAGATAACAATGTTTCGGTCTAAAGTTCAAGTTAAGTATGAATGATATTGTTGGGTTTCAGTTTCAAGAGAGTTAAGGGGAGATCGGTCGAAGAATCTAAAGGTGAAATGCGTTACTTGGAATGGGTTTGATAGGAGTTTGTCGATCAGGGTTTGTTTAAGATATAGTCTAATATGTTCAGGAATTATCAGTGGATAAAAAGGTTTCACAAACACTGGCCCCATCAAACAACATAAAACTTTACGTGCCATGAATAATGCTACTTCTGATTTTATGACAGGAACACTTATATATAAGAAGTACCAGCGGCGTATCCACCATGTCCTTATCATATCATATTAGTTTCGTTATTATGTACCACGATAGGTTTCATGTCATAACACACAACTGATTTCACTATGACTTCCATGCGCTGATTTTTATAATTACGTGTGCACCCGTAATTATCCAAATCGTCGCATGTCCACATAGTTCATCCCATTGTGTGTGGGGTCCAGGGGGTAACACAAAAACACTTAATTCGTAACTATTGCTTTCACGTATGTGTTGCTAACAAATAACTATGTCCATAGATAGTAGAGTCAATCAGGTACTAAAGCGTAATAACGTGGCATAATTTAGAGTTCCATAACTTCCTCGTGTTTGAACAAGAATACGTCAAACCCCGAGTAGCTTTCATGGGTAGGGTGAATAGTCATGCCTTGTGTATGATGTACTTAGTCAATTGCAACAATGTAAACGATCTAATTCCGTGTATAATGTAAACACTCATGTTTCCTATATGATCTAGTGTTAGGCATGTTGTAAGCAAATAGGTTTCATGTATAGTGTGAACAATTTGGTATCATGTATAAGCAAATATGTATAATGTGATCGCTCTAGTATTATGTATTTTATGAATGTGTATTGAGTCTCATGCGTATCGGAAACTATCGGATTTTGTAGGCGATCGGGTGTGTTACTTGGCGTTCATGCACAATGTGGGTAGATGAGTTTTAACTTTTAAATTCTTTAGTGCTTATATGGACGGTTAATGGCGAAACGATTCACTTTCTGAAGTTGGCTAGCAAGCTCAAGTTTATAGGGACAAACCGTAGTAGGTGTAAATAGTTCCGACAATGACAAAAATAACATAAAGGATTACAATGCATAATTTATTCCAGACTAGATCCCTATTCGACTCCATCTTGCACTAGCTTCAATTGGTTTCATCTACTGCCTCGGCATTGAATTGAGTTTCGTTAGTGTTTATGTTAAAGGCACGCCCACGAGCACCACCTTGGTTTGCATTGGCTATCCTTGGGCATTGGTTTTTGAAGTGGTTTGGATTACCACATTCATAACAAGCACGCCCATTAGTAATGGCTGGTACAACTTGATTGGCAACTTGGTGATTGGCTCAGTTCCCTTGGTGGGTTTGACTAACAGTGATCTGGATTGACAAGTGTTCGCTACATGACCATACATTCCACAATTGGCACATAGACGGCATGGCATGTTTGGGAAGTGGTGATAGTTGCACGTGTTGCACAGAGGGTTGTTGCCCGCATATGGTTTCTTATTATGGTTTTGGGCTAGGGGAGCTACTTGGTTGATTGGTACAGCAGGGGTAATGACAGCAAAGTTACGTTTCTTATTGAAGTGAGGAGGTTTGGGTTTGTCTTCCCTAGAAGGTTCAGAAGGGGCTGTTGAGTCAGTGACTTTCTTTGTGCCTTTCCTTGTTAGTGTACCCGCCTTCACATGGTTATCGGTTAATGTGGCAGCTAAGCGGATAGCGTCTTCAAGAGTGGCTGGATTTCTTCCTAGGACTGTATCTTGGATTTTCATGGGTAGACCACAGATGTACTTTTCAATACCTCGAGTCAGTGGAGTAACCATGTGGGGTACCAGAAGACTTAACTCATACTAGTTGTGTAAGCTAAATTTTCACCACTGTCTTGGGTAAGATCCCAAAACTCAGCCTCCAACTTCTTCAATTCATTACGAGGACATAATTCCTACGAGTTGTATCTTGGATTTTCATGGGTAGACCACAGATGTACTTTTCAATACCTCGAGTCAGTGGAGTAACCATGTGGGGTACCAGAAGACTTAACTCATACGAGTTGTGTAAGCTAAATTTTCACCACTGTCTTGGGTAAGATCCCAAAACTCAGCCTCCAACTTCTTCAATTCATTACGAGGACATAATTCCTAGGTCATGAGTCTCTTAACTTCATCCCATGGCAAGGCGATGGTCACATCCACATCCCGGTTTCTCTTCTCACCATTCCACCAAGTGAGCGCCCGTTTCTGAAAGACGCTGGTGGCATAGCGAACCCGGAGATGGTCAAGGCAATCACTGTTGAGAAAAGTGCTTTCAATGCTTTCAAACCATTAAAGGAGGCCCGTAGCCCCTTCGGTACCATAGAACTTGACGGGGTTGCATGAGTTAAAGTGTTTGAAAGTGCATTGGGGTGGGTTGGCACCACCACCACCATTAGTTCCATGGGTTCCACTAATGGCTTGGGTGAGTTGAGTTACAAGTTGTGCAAGGATAGCAGCAATGTCGGTGTTGTTGTTGGTCATGGTAGCACGACGGGGAGGCATTCTACAGATTTGTACAAGACAATAAGAAATGTAAGAACTTATGAAAGTTGATTGAATTTAAAAGGGAACAAGATAATAGATGAAGTAGTAAATCATAGTTTGGATTGTACTCGAATAGTGACATAATCACTTGAATACTATGACACATTAAGGTTAATTAAGCTCATATAACTTTCAAGGAGACATGCTTTAGCCTATAAGTAAACACTCATCCCGGGAATTCCCAGGAAAGCATACGGATCCATCGGTTGATTGGGATTTATATGAAATGCTTTCCTAGACAGAAAACTTAGAATACAGGTGTCACTCTTCCAGATTGCACATGTCCTCTACTAGTTAACAAAGTTTAAAACCCTAACGAGGTGTAAAAATAAGTTTTATGACGTCCCACATGCTATGATGATGATGATTTTAGAGAAGTTGGTAAGAAATTTATGAGGCTTAGGGTATGGGTAAGGATATTATTGTTTTTAATTTATTATTTAGGTGAAACCTAATAAGTCACATAATATATTAAACATGTAGCACATAGCATGTAGCATATCATATATTCATAGAGCATGGCATAAATGGGTGTCCTAAGGTTATAGTCTAGGTTAAAAGTGTCTAATAACCAAATTCCCTATAACCAAGGCTCTGATACCAATCTGTCACACCCCAACCGACGGCGGATACGTCGGGGCGGGACATGTAGACTGTTCATAAGCTCATGGTTTACTAAAGTTGTGATAATTAAACAATAACTTTCATTTCATATCTCAAGTAATCAAGTACAACTCTTACAAGAATAAAAATACATGAATAACTTTATTTAATTTTAAAACTAGGTCCTCAATCCTAAGTGAAGCGACGTGAAATCTTAACTCAAACACTGTACCTGAAACATGATAAAATGAGAGGGTCAACTATAAATAGTTGGTGAGCATACATAGGTTTTGACACCACAAGTAAAGTTCAAATGTTTTGTGTACAATTCATATGATGCATGGTTTATAAAGCATTTATGGAGAATCTAAGTTAAGCTAGATGCACAAATGAAACTTGTAATTGAAGGGCATAACAACACATGTTATCCTAATGTTGGGCATAACAACACATGTTATCCTGATGTAAATGTAGGGCATAACAACACATGTTATCCTAATGTAGGGCCTAACAACAAATGTTAGCCTGAAGTAATGTATTTGTGTTTGCACGTGTATATCATGTATATGTAGCCTTAACAATTAGCATTCAAGCATAAAGCACAAATAAACACATATGATCATATTGTAGAATTGTACGTGTGTAATTTCAAATAGTATTTGAATGTAATCATGTTTCACCCCAAATATGTAAATACGAAAAAAGGGCTATGTAAACTCACATGTATCAAATGTAGTAGTTAACACGAGCTTTGGGTAGCACGAGTGATTTGCAATTCACTAGGTTTGACCTAGAGTGAAATAGTATGAATTTGAATTAATGTTGTGCATAATGCGTAAGGTAGAGTTTAGGGTTTTTAACGGAATTAAGTGTAGGGACTTGTACAAAACGGTCGTGGTTTAAATATATTGAGTCTTTAAGAGTAAGGTGATAATATATGTTTTAAAATAAATAAATCCATTTTAATTATTTATTTATAATAAAGTGACAAAATATAGGGAAAAATATATACTAGTATAAGCTAAACCCTAATTAAATTGTAAGTGTAGTACGGTAACTAAAAAATAAATTTTATTTATTTATTTATTATTAAAGTAGTATGTTCAAAATAAGGAACGTTTATTAATGTATATTATAAAGGTTTCATTTGTTTAAATATGATTTAAACTTCATTCTATTTAGTTTAATAAACGGTTTATAAGAACATATTATATATACATATATATATATATATATATATATATTTTAAAAAAATATCTTGTCACAATTTTAGTAACTTTAAATGCTTGGCTTAATTCTTTTAAAATGAATTTTAAATAACTAAAATGAGATTTTAAACAACTAAATTTGTGAAAATATTTATTTTATGTTAAAATATGTAAACTTTTGTTTTATTCCGTTCTAAATAATGTAGGGTTTAATAAATAATTTTTATAAAATTTTTAAAGCATCAAAAACAGTTTTTAAAAATTAAATGCAGGCCACCCGGTTCGAACCCGGGTGGTTCCTGTGTGGGCATTGCGTGTTACCGATGGACCAGAGGACTAATCCTTGTAATTGATCTGGTTTGAAACGGTATCAACCTGTGGTTGGAGTAGGGCCGGGTTTTAGGTTTAGTGAATGCGCAAAACGGATTGGATGTACAGGTTTCGAACCCGTGCCACCCGGTTCAATGGTGCAGTGTCTCAACCAGTTGAGCCGGGTGGTTTCGCAGGTCTAATGGGATTCCGTTTATTTAAATAACCAACGTGGATTAATCCCCCAAATTCGTAATGCCACTTAACAGGACAAGAACCCTAGATTTTAAGATGGTTCGATTCTGTTCCTGTGAATTTGTATGAGGCTTTTGAAAAGGGTGGAAAAACGAATCGATTGACACCGGAATTACCTGATTTGATTATATGATGAGGGAGAACGGCTGGAATCTTTGACCGACTGTTCTTGGAACTTAATCTCGTTCCAGCGGTGAAGTGGGACGTGTTTCAGAGTTCGGAGAGCTTGTATGAGAGTATGCGATGGTGTGGGAGTATAATTATTCGTTCCATTTCAACTTTAATGCTCGATTCGATTAAGTGTTGAACATGACAGCTGTTCGGGACTAATTACGCGTTAATTTGAATGTTGGACGATGAATTGGGTCGTGAAACAGGTCTGGATTCACGAGAGAACAATTAAGGCGTTATTAGCGGTTCTCAACGCGTTCAAATCCTTGATTAGGGGTTGAATTTGACTCGGTTTGACCCTGGAAGTCAAATCCGTTTGAATTTCGAATTTTTTGGCCACTCAATTGTTAATTTAAATGTTATTCGACTTTAGGAGTGGTCGATAATCCATCAAGTGTCCAAGGAAAATCTGAATCCCTCGGGTGTCGATCAAATTCCACCTTGATTTGGGCTGTTGACTTTCCAAGAGTCAAAATAAATAAAAAGGGAGTCAAAGTAGGTTTAATTTGATGAGTCGGTTCAAGATTGAGGTGATGGGGTTCATTTTCAGGGGTAGGGATTCAAGTTGGGAGTTTAAGTGTTTAAGGGGGGGTTCAAACTAATGTATTTAAATTGAAATTATATATATATATATATTTATTTATATGATTTGATTTTTTTGTTTGAAATTATAACACTTATAAACCAATTATATTATACATTTTAAAATGGTTTAAAAATGTCGAATGAGTATATTTTTGTATAAAACTAAACCAACATAATTACGCGGTTTAATACATAAATTTCAAATATATAGATGTATTTGCATACCTAATTTTATACATAACCGTACATACATGTGTCTTAGGGAAATATTTTGTGATGCAGGGTTTGAAAACGAATTAAATTAATATGTGTGTAAAAATAATAAGTGATGTGACTTGGTGAGTTTGAACAAGTGTTAGAATGTTTGTGTTAACTATTTTCTTACAAGAGAAATAAAATGGTCTGAAAAGTCATGGATGTTACAGATCCAACATTGGCCGACATACTCTATTCATCAAGTCCATGAACGCTGCTGGTGCGTTGGTCAATCCGAAGGACATCACGAGGAACTCATAATGCCCATAACACGTGCGAAACGCGGTCTTTGGTACGTCTTCTTCTCTTACTTTCAACTGATGGTAACCCGAACTAAGATCGATATTTGAGAACCAACTTGCACCTTGCAGTTGATCAAAAAGGTCGTCTATTCTAGGCAGTGGATATTTGTTCTTTACTGTCCTCTTGTTCAATTCGCGGTAGTCAATGCACATGTTGCCGTCCTTCTTTTTTACAAATAGTACCGGAGCGCCCCATAGTGAAATGCTCGGTCTGATATATCATTTTTCTGTTAATTCCTCTAGTTGAGACATCAATTCTTTCATTTCTGACGGAGCCAATCGGTAGGGGGCTTTGGCAACGGGCTCAGTTCCTGGCAGTAAGTCAATATGAAATTCTATTTCCCGATCGGGTGGCAACCTAGGTAGATCCTCATGGAATACTTCCGGAAAGTTGCACACCACGTGTACATTCTTGAGTTCTTTCGTTTTTATTCTATCGTCAATAACATACGCCAGATAAGCTTCGCAACCGCGCCTCATGTAACTTTCGGCCTTGATCATCGAAATGATGTTCGGCATCGTGCAATTCCAATCCCCGTAAACCGTAATTGGACTGCCGCTAGGAGCTTTGAGGTGTATCCTCTTACATTTACATATGATTTGAGCTTCGTTGGTAGCTAGCCAATTCATACCCAATACTATATCGAATCCTCCTAAGGTGAGAAGGAATAATCTAGAAGGAAACTTATGACCCTCTATTTCTATGATGCAATCCTCTGTTACTTGGAATACTGCCGAATTTTTACCAACGACAGTTTGTACGCTAAAGGCCTTTACTATGGTATTGATAGTGCAATCTAGTTTACGACTAAATGCATTGGACATAAAGTTTTTACTAGCACCAGAGTCAAATAAAATAGCAGCATGTTTATCATTAACTAGGAACGTACCTGACACAACATCAGGGTTTCCCCTTGCTTCCTCCTCAGTCAGGGCGTAAGCTCGAGTCCTAGCCTTCGGCTGTTCCCTTTCAGCTTCCTTTTCCTTTCCCGAACCGGATTGTCTGGTTTTCCTGCAATCCCTAGTCAGGTGTCCATATCTTCCACAACTTTGGCACTTGACGTCCTTTAAGCAATCTCGGGAGAAATGCCCCGGCCTCCCGCACTTATAACACATGGTTGAGCCAACAAGACATTCACCTTGGTGTTTCTTTGAGCATTTCTTACAAACTTCATACCCTTCTGCCCTAGGCTTCTTCACCTCAGCGGTGTAGTTTCCCTTTCCATTTCCTTTGAACGAGTTCTCCCATTTATGTTTCGGAGCTTCGGGAGTTGTGTCCTCGTTAGCATAATCGTCATAGACGATTCCAGATAAGTTGACTACCTATTCGAAGTATGGGCAACATACTTAACAGCCTGGTCAGGTCGTCACTCGTTGATATTGATTACAGTGCTCATCCTCTCAATCCATTCGAACGTAGCCAATGAATCCTTGTTCCCATCAAACTTAGGTGGGTCTCCGTCCTTGAAACCTTTGTAAGTACACCCACGATTGCTTGATCCCACCTTTACTTCATCCCCATCACTGTCATACACTTTCTCTTCATGGTCTCCTTCATCCTCCTTTCTACTTTTCTTTAGTGCCTCGGATAGTAGATCAGGCAATACTTTCTTCAGAGTGAGTACAACTTCACGGGCAATAGCATCCCTGACCTCGGGTTCCAACTGTAGAGACCCTTGATTATCGTTCCCAGTTGGGGTCACATCTGTTTCGTGCACACTCTCAGTGTGTTCTGTGTGCACACTCTCTTCCTCTTCATGTCTTTGATTCAATGGAGGTCTACTGACTCGGCTAGTGCGACCGCCTCGGCGTCCGGTTCTTACTCCACCTGCCATAGTTCCTAGTTTCCTGATAGTTATAAAGGGACTACATCAATGCCATTCCTTCAGATCATAGTTTTAGAATAGTACGAGCAAGGTAAATTTTTAATTACAGTGACCGGTTTGTGATTACTAATTTACATTGCTTTTCGGGTTTAAAACTCTTCAAATCGGTTGTTACATTGACATCTATTGGTTCTAAGTTAAGGTATCTATTCTTATCCAAGTGCATTAACTTTAGTACTTACTTACCATGCTGGCGTTGGTGTTGGTTACCCATACTGACATCCGTGCGTTGGTCCCATAATCAGCTTGAGTCCAGACATTTAGGGATGTCTGAATCTCTCAAACTATTGCTCTGGTACCAACTTTTAAGGCCCCTTTCCCGGGTAACCTCACTTGTTGGATTTACTCATAAACATAGTCATAAATAGTGAACTTAAATTAAAAACATTCGAGAGTAGCGGAAGCAAACATCATTCGAATTCATAACATAACATAACATAACAGCGGAAGTCTTAACAATTAAAAACAGAACATTGTCTTAACATAACAGCGGAAGTCTTAACAATTAAAAACAGAACAGAGTAGCGGTAACCTCACTTGTGGGATGTCAGTCGCTTACCGGGTAACCATCACGCCTTCGCACGACCCTTCCTTTCTATACCTGAAATGTATATTAAAGTCAGCTAACGTTGGTGAGTTCTAGTTTAAAAACAATCAGACATAACATTTATCTTATCGTTAAGTATTATATATATATATATATAATATACGTGCATTTGCATATTCTTTGCTTTACTGTTCTCACATAACATTCATACTGAGTATATACATATGTACATACATACTTACTTTGGGGAGAACATTCATTGGTCATACACATATGGGTGATCAACCCGTCATAATTGTTGCGTGAGTCACAAAGAGAAACACCATGAGAACTACCGTCGTAGTCCGTTTCATAAACCGCCCGGCCCTAGAAACCGTCCAACGTAACATAAATCCGTCCGACAACCTTTTTCCGTCCGCCTAAAACCCGTCCTACCGCCGTAGTCCGTTCATTCGCCCGTCTGCCCAAAGGCATCCGTTTCCCACGCGGCTATTATGTATGCAACCGTTCTACATGTAATAAGTCATTTGCTTCGACCGCCCATGAGTGCCTTTTATACGTCCTAGCTTATGAAGGAACGTTTTTGTCCCGGTTACAAAATAGTCACTTGGTCGTCCGTCTACCGAAGTAGCTGTTAGCTTCGTTTCCGTCCATAACGTACACATACATTCATAACATGCAATATATATAATTATAAAGCAAGATTTCATTCATTTACGTTATGCCATTCTTTCATTTATTCTTTGTCAACATACGTTTCATTCTTTGTTCATAATTCATTTTCATATATAGATATATATATATTTGTATACCACGTATTATCACATTGACATTCATAGCATTTATTCACTTAGTGTATACACTTCAGCCCCAAAATATTTAAAATGATTTGCACATAACATAGAAGGGGGCACATAGAACCCACCTGATGAGCTAGTCTCGTCCTGTCCTAACAGCGGTCCAATGAGTGCCACACATGATCTGGATTGTTTAATTACACATACATCAGACCTAATTTAAATTACACACTTTTACTTCAGCTGAACTAGGAGAACTTAAGGCTAAGTTCACTGCCTAAAGTCTAGGCGAACTTGATAGGCGAACATGCTAAGTTCGCCTCTTGATGGCCATAAGCGAACTTTCCAGGCGAACTTGTTAAGCGAACTTGATAAGTTCGCCTCAACCTTGCCAGGCGAACATAATCAGGCGAACCTAATCAGGCGAACTTAATAGGCGAACATAATCAGGCGAACTTAATAAGCGAACATGCTAAGTTCGCCTCTTGATAGCCATAAGCGAACTTGCGAGGCGAACTTGTCAAGCGAACTTGATAAGTTCGCCTCAACCTTGCCAGGCGAACTTGATAAGTTTTCCTGTCGAACAGTCATCTTCCCCAACAAGTCCGAAATTCTTGCATGCTAACCCGATCATGCCAATCTTACAACTTTCTTTGTTCAAAACGTGCGGTTTTCATTCTAGATGCTAGTCCTAAGCTTATTTTCAAGTTTCATCCGTAAAAAGGTCACCTATTTAGCTAAAACCTAAAAATCCCAAATTAAACAAAAACTCAGTTTAGGGTCGAATCGTTACCTGGATTGGGATTCTGATTCGGAGGATTTGCTCACGAGCTCAGCAGTAACGTGCTCCTTCAATTTCGGGTCGATCCATCAACTTTCTCTCTCTAGGCCCGAGCTCTCCTTTCTCTATCTAAATTGCAAATGGTGGAAGTTTGAGGCTGTCTTGACCCTTATATACCTAGGTTTCCCTCGGCCCGTTGGAGCCGAGCCCAAGCCCATCCATTTTCCTTTCATTTTTTATGATTAAATCTTGATCGCGTTATTATTTATTTATTTACTATTTTTGGGATGTTACATACGCTTGGTGAGTTTTAGTGGTTTAATTTAAACAAAAACCAACTCGTCTCATTTTCCATTTATTTCCACTCAAGGCCCACTGGTCTTTATAAAATAGTTTTGTCATTTATTAATAGATACCTAACCCCCATTATCTTACAATATCCCAAAGGATTCACCACCCCATACTCACCCCACCATTTAACCCAGTAAGTGTCTCCGACATGGATCGACTTACCACTTTGATAACTCAAAGTTTACCACACATATTAACCACACACTGGTTATCTCGACCACCCTTTAGACACCGGCTGTACCAGCCCTAACCAAGACTCTCACAAACCAACTGGCATAACAGTTGTAAACACCACATCACAATCCTCACACAACGGTCAATCTAACTCTACTCACCACATTAATACTATCTCATGCACAATAAATATAACTCAACACTTGTATGCAATTTAACACACATATATATGCACACAAACACTTACCTCATCAATGCACCCTCGTCAGGGTTACCCTCGTCGGGGCGTTCGACACACCCCGAGCTCATCGTTAACCTGCTAACTATTGTCACCTTTAGTCACCTCCTGAAGGACTTCGTCCTTCATAATCCCGTTTGCCGTGTCATAAAGACAACGATGCAAACACAATACCCGCCGTGTCACGAGGACAACGACACAATACACACAACACATGTATAAAACGCATAACATCATACTCTATTTACATGACTCATTAACTGCACCTACACCCCACACATATCACTAGGATAACATATCCTACACGTATTCATAAGCGTTAAGCTTATATCCCGACTCACCCTGGCTAACTCATCACACAATACCCCACTGTTATGGTGACACACATTCAAGTACTATGTATCACTATCTAAGCACATACCATGTACGTGCACATCCTGTAACACCACATGTAACACCACCTGGTCGTATCTGAACGACATATAGACTCGTCCCCCGACTCACCCCTATTAGGTCACTATACGACCCACGACCATAAACCCACCTTTAAGCCTAGATCACACGATCTCATAAACACCCCCGTAGACTCTCCGACTCATTACTTAATGTTTTAGTTCATAAACACATCGGGTTAAAACCCAAAACTCTTAACACGTTTAATATGTTAAACATCTCTTGTAAGTATGTACGATAGCCCCAAAAACAGTAAACCGTTTAAAAGAGGGGATTAGAAACTCACCGGTCGCGAAGCTTTTTGTTCGTAAGCCGCATACCTGCAAACGCATAGCCCAACGCGAACCTGTCGTCAATTTAATCATCCAGGTCAGCACTCTGACCTTTATAACACTAACCCACTTACTCAAGACCAGAAAGCTACAAGCTCGGTCTAAATCGTCTCAAACCGTACAACTGACGCGCTCGTTCGCGTACAAAAACGACTAAATTAACGTTACCGAAAAGCGTTCCCAAATGTCGTCCCAGACAATTTTCTCACATCCCAAAATGGTCCCCAACACTGAATATAAAGTTCTGTGGGGTCATATCTTTGCGTACAAGCCGTTCGAAGCAGTTTTGTATGAAACTACTAAGCAACACGCGATAAGAAAAATTATTTTGCTTATATCTTGACCATACGAGCTCCGTTTCACGCAATCCACCTATCCACGCGTTCGTCTCGACACACCTAACCTTAGAAAATTATTGGTGTCGGCCGCCGCCGCCACCGCTGCTGCCCGAACGCAGATTCGTCTTGCAACACGTTTGGTTTTGCACTTCAATAATCGAGTAGCTTAAAACCGACCCAAATGAACTTCGTTTTAGGCTAATAATATGTCCACGCGATTTCAACCAACCAGTCGCCGTCGTGGGAATTCGCCGTGTCCGTCGCCGAAAAGCGAAAAAGTGGTCGGATTCGCTTGTTTTACGTGTCTATCTTCGCGCTGCTCGAAACCCTATCAAACGAACTCGGAATTTGGCAAATAATATATCCACGCGACCGTGTCGCCAAACCCTTCCACCTCCTATATCCACGCGTCTATCTTCGCGCCGCCGCCGGAAACGCGAAAAGTAGCCGAAAATCCTCACCGGAATTCCCATTCTCGCTCGATTCCTCGTGAAGTCTCAACCCTTGCATAAACCCTAGAATTATAAATGTTTTATATCGCTATTTGATGATCGAAACACGTAACGGAGGATTATGGATCGAGAGAATACCTTAATCCGGCTCGGAATCGCGATAATGGCTCTCTTCCTCTTTCCCTTGCTCTCTCCGCGGCCGCAACACCAAATGGGGTGCTCCCATTGCGTAACACCCTAAAGAGGTGTCTCTCTCGGGCAGGGCTTGACCCCCTTCACGCGCCGCCGTTTATCCGGGCTTGGCCCGTTTTTTATTTTTAAAGAAACCCCGCTAAGTCTCGCTAAATACTCGTTACCCCCTTCTAACTATTTACATAGAACTAATCTTTTTCCCGCGTCTTTAGTTAAGTCCCGTTAAGTTCCCCTCCATTTAGTTCGCGAATTTCCGGGATGTACAAGTCTACCCCCTTAAAAGAGAATTCGTCCTCGAATCCTGCGTCGGTAAGAACCAACACAATTCATCTTTCTGCTACAATTGGTGCACCCAAAATCATTTGGGGCAACTGCCCTCTAAGGCACACCTCGACTAGGTCATTAACTTTCAACACGGCCACTAACCATGGCGTTCAAAGTCTTCTCCATTTTCCGTTCTCAACTTTGTGACTTGTAGCTCTCGTCTACACATCCCTTCATCCCATGATTCCCCAACTTGTACGCTTATGGCACATCATCATCAATTACCCGCTTGCTCATTCTATCTTCCTAATCCGCTCACCTCACACATGACGTCACTCCTTTTTATAACCCTGGTGATCTCGTCATTCCGATGGTCATCCCTAAGTAAGGTTCCTTGCTTTTGATGATTAGGATCATTCGTCGTCCTTCTTATCTCGCACTCTAATATCCATCCAGTGATGACTCCTTAAAAACTCAGGCACCACTGCCTTGCTCATAAAGGTACTTCCCTTGCCATCCTTTGATAATCTCCAGGAGCTTGTGCAAAGCTCCTCTTGTTCTAAAGTCACAACGTGGCTCTCCCAAGACACTCCTTTACATCGTTAACATGCGTTCAACGTTCCTCATCAATAAGCACATATGACTCAAACTAGAGTCATTATCATCGGTTCCCTATGTTTTCTCCAAAATATTCTCGCATTTCAACCACATATCTAACACACTAGTCTCAACCGAGGTCCCATCGAAAGTCGTCTTTAGTCTAGTCATAGGTCTACCAACGTAGGCATTTTTTTCCCAGCCACTTACGTGCAATCCTGACCTTATCCTTCCTTCGTTCCACTTTCCTCGTCATTGCTCCATCATTACCACGTGATCACCGACCGCGTCCCGTCCAACAGGCACGAAAATGAAGTCCGCCCTATCTAAGCTTCAGATATCCCTTGTCTTGTTTCGAGAAAACCTTCACATTCCTTCTGTATATCCTTCATTGACAGAATTCTTCATATGGAACGTATCCCATGGAGTCCTTCTCGTCACCTTGTCCTCTTTGTGTCGAAGTCTTCAGCTTCGTCATCTCGACCATGTCGTAATTATCTCCGATCAAGCGTCTGCGTAACGCTTTCATCTTTAACTCTCATAGCTCCAATCATTGGCTTCGTGCTTCGAATTCCCGAGATATAAGCATAGGCATCTCCTACGAGCACCTCGTCGATCGTCTAAAAACGTCAAAACTCCTCGCATCATCTCGGTACATCAAATGCCGAGAAGATTATCAAATGTATAAGTACTCCGCCAGAGTACATCGTCTAAACGTCCTACACACGACCCACCGTGTATTACAAGGACACACACCGACATAACATAACGACTATTCACACAATGTTCTACATTCGTACTGGTAACCCCAAACTCTAAACACACATCACTTGCACACACACAAACTGCTAGACCTGAGTAAATCTACATGCATATGACCTGACCAAGCCATTCGTAGACACACAAACTCCTGAACCTTATCTCTTACTCACCACAACGGTCGCCCCTGCCACACGTCATCACATACTCACACAGAGTTCACACGGTCGTACCGCACACGGGTCGTACCAGAGGTTCAGAACGGAACACTACTCAGTCTAGACATAATTCATCACTATATACACTAACACATATAAGATATAAAAATATCATACTTACCCACAGGATCTTTTCCTGAACATTTCCTCGAAGCACAATACACCCTTGTACTTCAAACATCACCTAGACATTAGTACCTAGGTGACACTATCTTATGACCGTAGACACAACAAATTCAAAACTCATGTCTATACAAGTCTACTCACACCATCTAACTAACCATGCTCTAGTTATCACAGCAAGGTCACATTTAGTGCTAACTCACATCATTTAGAATGTAATCACATAATCACACCATACCGCACATATTCCACTACTGTAATCACAATCCTACGTCATCACAAACACAATTGTCATGGGTTATGTTCAACTCACTATGCGGTAAGACTCACAGTAAATGTCAAAATCAAATAATCAATATTTGAATTGAGCATCACCCCTCGTAAACGTTAAATCAGTCATAACGTCAAATCACTTCGAAATCTCTCATGACAATTGCCACACTAACTAATCATCAAGCAATCGAGCATCCCGAACACTGCCTGCAAAATTACTGCTAGACCCCATCAGGTGCATCTGACGTGTCCGCTTTTGGTTCCTCCTGACACAGAACTCTCTTAACCGTCGTAAGCGGTCGATCTCTCCACCATGCAGGGCCACATCCTGGAGGAAAATAACGTACAGCTAACACTGCTTTCCTTCTCCATTCCGTCTTTTCAATCATAGCTCCACGCGGTATGTCGCCGACCGAAGCTCCAGTCACACTTGGCGTGAGGAACGCCATCATCACCCCTATTTCACCGTCAGCTCCATCTACGGTAGTCGTCGGCTTGACATGTCGATCTGCGTTCCTCTTAGTAAGAGTTCCACGCTTTCCCAAACTCATACGCTTATCTTAGCCTCCTAATCCTACTCAAGATAGAACGTTGGAGTGATCACTTTGGGCACAAATTCAGAATATGAGGGTAATCATTGACTGGAAAATCACGGTGATCAAATGCAATTTGGTGGTCCACATTACTGCTCGAATTCTAAACCTTTCCCATCATATTCACACTAGCTTTCTATCTTTCACACACACCGGATGCACATGCATCCCCCACAACTCACAAAGCACCACGTAACAATATAGCATATCATCATATTTATCACAATTTCAAATCATCCAAGGCTACACACAAAATCATTAAATCATATCGACACTACCAAACTATCTCACATAGTTACAATTAGTGCTACTCCACATTTCTCAACTCACACATAGTGTTATACTACACAATTAACACTCTAACAATTAATGCATAACTCAAAATATGTACCTCTTGGCTCACGGTTACTCGTGGTGGCATTCGTTTCACCCTTGTCCCATTTTCAGTTTAAGTTAAGGTATTTTATTTGTTTAAAAACACTAGCTTTCTCTTAAACCTCGGCTCTGATACCAACTTGTAAGGTACCAAACCCGGCACCCTACAGTTAGTTCTCATAATTGGTTATAATCTTTAAAAGTACTTGTTCTATTTAACAAACGTACAACGGAAGTCTTTCTAAATTAATTATTTCTATTTAAGGTCATTAATGTTATTAAACTTACCTCACGAGTGCCTGCACACCAATCCGAGTAACACCGCTCTCAAGATAAGATGCGCCGACCCCAAGCTCACCTGCAACACAATCTAACATACACACAAAGTCAGCTACGCTGAGTGAGTTCTAATGGTTTAATTTAAACAAAAACCAACTCATCTCATTTTCCATTTATTTCCACTCAAGACTCACTGGTCTTTATAAAATAGTTTGGCATTTATTAATAGATAGATAACCCCCGTTATCTTACAATATCCCAAAGGATTCACCACCCCAGAATCACCCCACCATTTAACCCAATAAGTCTCTCCGACATGAATCGAACTTACCACTCTGATAACTCAAAGTTTACCACACATTGGTTATCTCAACCACCCTCTAGACATCGGCTTAACCAGCCCTAACCAAGACTCTCACAAACCAACTAGCATAACAGTTGTAAACACCACATCACAATCCTCACACAACGGTCAATCTAACTTTACTCACCACATTAATACTATCTCATGCACAATAAATATAACTCAACACTTGTATAAATTTAACACACATATATATATGCACACAAACACTTACCTCATCAATGCACCCCCGTCAGGGTTACCCTCGTCAGGGCGTTCATCACAACCCGAGCTCATTGTTAACCTGCTCAATATTGTCACCTTTGGTCACCTCCCGAAGGACTTCGTCCTTCACAATCCCGTTTGCCGTGTCATAAAGACAACGATGCAAACACAATACCCGCCGTGTCACAAGGACAACGACATAATACACACAACACATGTATAAAACGCATAACATCATACTCTATTTACATGACTCATTAACTGCACCTACACCCCACACATATCACTAGGATAACATATCCTACACGTATTCATAAGCGTTAAGCTTATATCCCGACTCACCCTTGCTAACTCATCACACAATACCCCACTGTTATGGTGACACGCATTCAAGTACTATGTATCAATATCTAAGCATATACCATGTACGTGCACATCCTGTAACACCACCTAGTCGTATCCGCACGACATATAGACCCGTCCCCCGACTCACCCCTATTAGGTCACTATACGCCCATGACCATATACCCACCTTTAAGCCTAGATCACATGATCTCATTGTCACCCCCGTAGACCCTCCGACTCATTACTTAATGTTTTAGTTCATAAACACATAGGGTTAAAACCCAAAACTCTTAACATGTTTAATATGTTAAACATCTCTTGTAAGTATGTATGATAGCCCCAAAAATAGTAAAACGTTTAAAAGAGGGGATTAGAAACTCACCGGTCGCGAAGCTTTCTTTTCGTAAGCCGTATACCCGCAAACGCGTAGCCCAACGCGAACCTGTCGTCAAATTAATCATCCAGGTCAGCACTCTGACCTTTATACCACTAACCCACTTACTCAAGACCAGCAAGCTACAAGCTCGGTCTAAATCGTCCCAAACCATACAACTTACGCGCTCGTTCGCGTACAAAAACGACTAAATTAACGTTACCAAAAAGTTCCCGAAAGTCGTCCCCGACAATTTTCTCACATCCCAAAATGGTCCCCAACACTGAATATAAAGTTCTGTGGGGTCATACCTTTGCGTACAATCCGTTTTAAGCGGTTTTGTACGAAACTGTTGAGCACCACGCGAGAAGAAAAATTGTTTTGCTTATATCTCGACCATACAAGCTCCGTTTCGCGCGATCCACCTATCCACGCGTTCGTCTCGACAAACCTGACCTTAGAAAATTATTGGTGTAGGCCGCCCACACCAGCGCTGCTGCCCGAACGATGATTCGTCTTTCAGCACTTTTGGTTTTGCGCGTCAATAATCGAGTAGCTTAAAACCGACCCAAATGAACTTCGTTTTAGGCTAATAATATGTCCACGTGATCGTACCACTGAACCCTTTTCAACCCACGGGTCGCCGTCACCGGAAACTGTCACCTCCGTCGCCGGAAAGCGAAACAGTGGCCGGATTCGCTTGTTTTACGCGTCTATCTTCGCGCTGCTCGAAACCCTATCAAACGAACTCGGAATTGGGCAAAAAATATATCCACGCAACCGTGTCACCAAACCCTTCCACCTCCTACCATTTCCGCCGCCGGAAAAGCGAATTGTAGCCGAAAATCCTCACCGGAATTCCCGTTCTCGCTCGATTCCTCGCGAAGTCTCAACCCTTGCATAAACTCTAGAATTATAAATGTTTTATATCGCTATTTTATGATCGAAACACGTAACGGAGTATTATGGATCGAGAGAAAACCTTAATCTTGCTCGGAATCGCGATAATGGCTCTCGTCCTCTTTCCCTTGCTCTCTCGGCAGCCGCAACACCAAATTGGGTTCTCCCCATTGCGTAACACCCTAAAGAGGTGTCTCTTTCGGGCAGGGCTTGACCCCCTTCACGCGCCGCCGTTTATTCGGGCTTGGCCCGTTTTTGATTTTTAAAGAAACCCCGCTAAGTTTCGCTAAATACTCGTTACCCCCTTCTAACTATTTACATAGAACTAATCTTGTTCTTGCGTCCTTGGTTAAGTCCCGTTAAGTTCCCCTCCATACCATTTGAGAGAGGCTCGGTTAAACTAATAACCCGATTCATTTAGTTCACGAATTTCCAGGATGTTACAAGTCTACCCCTCTTTAAAGAGGATTCGTCCTCGAATCCTGCGTCGGTAAGAACCAACACAATTCATCTTTCTGCTACAATTGGTGCACCCAAAATCCTTTGGGGCAACTTCCCTCTAAGGCACACCTTGTCTAGCTCATTACCTTTCAACACGGTAACAAACCATGGCGTCCAAAGTCTTCTCCATTTTCCGTTCTCAACTTTGTGACTTGTAGGTCTCGTCTACACATCGCTTCATCCCATGATTCCCCAACTTGTACGCTTATGGCACATCATCATCAATTACCCGCTTGCTCATCCTATCTTCCTAATCCGCTCACCTCACACGTGACGTCACTCCTCTTTATAACCCTGGTGATCTCGTTATTCCGATGGTCATCCCCAAGTAAGGTTCCTTGCTTTTCATAATTAGGATCATTCGTCGTCCTTTTTATCTCGCACTCTAATCTCCATCCAGCGATGACTCCTCAAAACTCAGGCACCACTGCCTTGCTCATAAAGGTACTTCCCTAGTCATCCTTTGATAATCTCCAGGAGCTTGTGCAAAGCTCCTCTTGTTCTATAGTCACAACGTGGCTCTCTCAAGACACTCCTTTACATCGTTATCATGCGTTCAACGTTCCTCATCAATAAGCACATATGACTCAAACTAGAGTCATTATCGTCGGTTCCCTATGTTTTCTCCAAAATATTCTCGCATTTCAACCACATATCTAACACACTAGCCTCAACCGAGGTCCCATCAAAAGTCATCTTTAGTCTAGTCATAGGTCTACCAACATAGGCATTTCTTTCCCAGCCACTTACGTGCAATCCTGTCCTTATCCTTCCTTTGTTCCACTTTCCTCATCGTTGCTCCATTATTACCACGCGATCACCGAACGCGTCCCATCCACCAGGCACGAACATGAAGTCCACCCTATCTAAGCCTCAGCTCTCCCTTTTCTTGTTTCGAGAAAACCTTCACATTCCTTTTGTAACCTTCATTGACAGAATTTTTCATATGGAACGTATCCCATGGACTCCTTCTCGTCACCTTGTCGTCTTTGTGTTGAAGTCTTCAGCGTCGTCATCTCGACCATGTCGTAACTATATCCGATCAAGCGTCCGCGTAACGCTTTCATCTTTAACTCTCATAGCTCCACTCATTGGCTTAGTGCTCCGAATTCCCGAGATATAAACATAGGCATCTCCCACGAGCACCTCGTCGATCGTCTAAAACCGTCAAAACTCCTCGCATCATCTCGGTACATCAAATGCCGAGGAGATTATCAAATGTATAAGTACTCCACCAGAGTACATCGTCTAAACGTCCTACACACGACCCAAATGTATAAGTACTCCGCCGAAAACGCGAACAGTAGCCGAAAATCCTCACCGGAATTCCCATTCTCGCTCGATTCCTCCTGAAGTCTCAACCCTTGCATAAACCCTAGAATTATAAATGTTTTATATCACTATTTGATGATCAAAACATGTAATGGAGGATTATGAATCGAGAGAATACCTTAATCCGGCTCGGAATCGCGATAATGGCTCTCTTCCTCTTTCCCTTGCTCTCTCGGCGGCCGCAACACCAAATGGGGTGCTACCCATTGCGTAACACCCTAAAGAGGTGTCTCTCTCGGGCAGGGCTTGACCCCCTTCACGCGCCGCCGTTTATCCGGGCTTGGCCCGTTTTTTTATTTTTAAAGAAACCCCGCTAAGTCTCGCTAAATACTCGTTACCCCCTTCTAACTATTTACATTGAACTAATCTTGTTCCCGCTTCTTTGGTTAAGTCCCGTTAAGTTCCCCTCCATACCAATTGAGAGAGGCTCGGTTCAACTAATAACCCGATTCATTTAGTTCGCGAATTTCAGGGATGTTACATGATATTGGGGGAAAAGGAAATGAAATGGACCGGGCCTTGGCCCGAGTCACCAAATGGGCTGAGCTGGTAGTGAGGATGGGCCTTAAGACCCTATACCTCCTCCTTCCCATTCATTTTTCACACTTCATCTTCCCCACCATCTAGAGAGAGAAACCCATAGTGAGAGAAAATGTCAATTTTGCTCAAAGATCGACCCATTCTTCTTCTCCAGTGAGTTCACGAAGCTTTGCTGAAGAATCGAGCTGATTAGAGGTAAGAAACTTGCTCAGATCTGAGTTTTTGTTTGAAATGGGTTTTTAGGGGTTCTTGGTTATAATCACATAAAGATAAGATTTTTACAAATAAAAACACCTGAAAGTATAGATCTAGCTTCATGGAAGTTGGAGAAATGATTTGAATGTAAAAAAGTTATGATTGTGGATCGAAAACGAGTCAGATTAGAAATTAGGGTTCTTGAGCCGACACTCGATGAGGAAGATGACACTAAGTCCGGAACGCAAGTTTAGGCGACTCTCTGATGCCATCAGCCGACTCTCTGATGCCATTAGCCGACTCTCTAATTCCATCAGCCGACTCTCTGATGAGTCAACCGACACTAGCAAGTTTAACCAATTTAACGTATTGTATTCGCACAGATCACGTAGCACTTGTGTAGCCCAAAGATTGTTAGTTTCCATAGTAGATCGTAAACCAGATGAGTTCTAATACCCTTTCTTGCATACGTTTGGGGTGGTGTGCATACTTAGTAGACAATGTGTTTATTACATATTTTATATTAATAAACGATGGCGAAAGTTATGAAATATAGAAAAGTTTAAAAGAGGCAACAGAAACGTTTTATGCAAGGAATGATGCTTATGAAAGGTTTATGAAGAGTAAAGTTATTTTTAAAGGAACAAAGGTGAGGTTTTAAAGAAAGTAAATAGCAAAGAAAGTAAAGAGAAATGTTTTTCCTTCGGGAATGAATATCACTACGAATAGAGAGTCGGTCATGGGCTCGGTGCCTGAGATGTGCTCAATGACTGAGAAGGGCTCAGTGCCTGAGGTGGGCTCAGTGCCTGTGGTGGGCTCAGTGCCTGAGGTGGGCTAAGTGCCTGAGATGGGCTTAGTGCCTAAGTAGGGCTTAGTGCCTAAGTGGGCTTTGTACCTAAGAAGTTATAAATAGAATTAACGGTATGGTAGCAGTATGTTGACACTAGTTAGGGCTGTTAAAAATGTTACGGTGACGCATCGTGTTAACTCTCCCTATTTGTCGGCCTTTGGACTTGAACCATTGGGACAGTACGGACATTAATAAAAGTTAAAAGATATTATACGTAAAGATTTTTCCATTTGGTTGTAACGATATGTTCAAGTAAAAACCTTCTTCCTTAATATATGTAAAGATGTTTTATGTAAGCGTTAAACTCACTCAGCGTTAGCTAACTTTTAGTAGGCATATCAGTAAGTATAGGTGGCATTTTGGATGCTTGGCTGGCTTGAGGAGTTACCCTGAATATCAGAGTCTGGCATCCCGTTTATGTTTAATGTTTATTATGTTTTAAGACAAGTTTAAGTTTCGTAATAGACAAGTATGTTAAAGACAAATTATGTATTTTCGCTGCTTATGTTATGTTTAAAGTTGTTTCCGCTGTGATTGTGAATGTCTTATGTTTAAGAGCTATGTGTTGATGAGTAAATCCAATACGTGAGGCCTCCCGAGTTTGGGGCCTGACAAGTTGGTATCAGAGCAATAGTTTGAGAGATTTGGACATCCCTGATGTCCAGACTTAGACTGAGAATGGGACCACGTAGCGGATGCAAGTAACGGGTAACTCAAGCCAATGCATCAGAAGCGTATTGTAAGTAAAATTTTCCCTTTAGAGTGTCAAGATAAGGATAAAGAATTTAGTGGAATCATGAAAGTGAATAATTAGAAAACGAGAAGTGAATGGTTAATTTCAGATGGCTAGTGTATATTAACATCTTACCTTACTTATTGTGTTTTATCTATTCCCTAGCATGATGAAATGAAATTCCTTTGTTCTCTATCTTTCAGTTAGAAATGGCTAGACATGGAGGAGCTAGAAGGGGTGGAGGAGGAAGACGATGTGGACGGACTGGCTACCGCGATGGGCCACATGCAAATCAAGAAAATGGGGGGAGTGTTCACACTACCCATACCGATACGGCAGTCTGTCAACCTGATGTTGAGTATGCAGCAGAAGCTAAGCAGGCATTCGAGTTCGAACTGGCCGTGCAGGCTGCTCTTGGCCGGGAATTCACCCGGATGCTGAAGGAAACCTTACCGGTTGTACTGGCCGAAGCCCTAAGGAAATCCAATGAGAACCCAAGCACAATCCCAGCCACCGAAGGACCTGTGGTTCTTCCAACTATGGGAGGACCAAATCTGGTGAAGAATGTTGCACCGCCTGCCGGCGGGTGCGACTACAAAGCATTTCGGGGTTGTGATCCACCCGTACTTACTGGAGAGAAAGAGGCAGCAGATACCCTAGATTGGATCAACGACATTGAGACCACCATTCATCTTAGTGAATGCCGACCATATCAGGCGGTCATGTTCGCCATAAAGTCATTAAAGGGAGAAGCAGCGCACTAGTGGAAAACTGTGAAACAAGCAAAGGGTGACCAAGAGGTCGAACTGATGAGGTGGAATGACCTGAAAACGTTGGTGATTGAGAAGTTCTGCCCCAAGAATGAGGTCCACAAGGTGGAAAGAGAGTTCCTGATCCTTCATGCCGGACTCATGTCTCACCGGCAATACACCTCCAAGTATAATGAGTTGGCACGCCTGGTGCTCCATCTTGTGACAACCAAAGAGAGAAGAATCCATTATTATGTCCAAGGGCTACCACCAAAGGTCCGTACCTTTATCAAAGCCAACACACCGAGTAATTTTGAGTCGGTGGTCATTCTGAGCGGAGTTGTGTATGATGACATAGCCTCTACCGAAGTCACCCCGAGGCACCTAAGAAGCAAGCAATCAAGAGAACAGGAGAAGACCTTCAGGGTCCAAGCGAAGCAAGAGCAAGGGTAGACACCGAGGCGGAGTGCAGTAAGTGTGGGAAGAAGCATGGAGGCGAATGCAAGATAGGATCGATGGGATGCTATAAGTGTGGCAAGCAAGGCCACCTCTCTCGCGAATGCCTAGACAGGCATGTATGTTATAACTGCGGAGAGAAGGGGCATTATGGTAATGATTGTAAGAAACCGAAGGTCGTATCAAAGGCAAGAGTGTACCAGATGATCGAGAGGAAGGATTGAAAGAAAGTTTGACGCCAGGTCGGATACGTATCTCTTCTCCTAACTGTTTACCTTTCTGTATGTCGTCAGATACTTTTAGCCATCCTAGTAGCCTATGTGCCTTAGGAATAGAAACTATCCCATGATTAGACCATGTATAACCAAAGGATGAATCGTCTTAGATTCTCTAGGATAACAAATTGCAATGGCCTTCATAACCAAGCTACCCAGTACAGCTATGGTTTATGCCACATATTCCGTGATTGTTATTAGTATAACTTATAGCAGGTTTTGAGGACGAAACCTATTGTAATGGGAGTAGACTTGTGACATCCCAGATTCTCAAAAAACGATAAATCAGGCTCTTGAGTTACATGATCTTGGGGGAAAGGGAAATGAAATGGACTGGGCCTTGGCCCGGGTCACCAAATGGGCCGATCTGGTAGTGTGGATGAGCCTTAAGACCCTATACCTCCTCTTTCCCATTCACTTTTCACACTACATCTTCCCCGCCATCTAGAGAGAGAAACCCCTAGTGAGAGAAAGTGTCGATTTTTGCTCCAAGATCGACCCATTCTTCTTCTCAAGTGATTTCACGAAGCTTTGCTGAAGAATCGAGCTGATTAGAGGTAAAAATTTGCTCAGATCTGAGTTTTTGTTCGAAATGGGTTTTTAGGGTTTCTTGGGTATAATCACATAAAGATAAGAGTTTTACGTATAAAAAAACCTGAAAAATATAGATCTAGCTTCATGGGAGTTGGAAAAATGATTTGAACGTAAAAAGTTATGATTTTGGATCGAAAACGAGTCTGGTTAGAAATAAGGGTTCTTGAGCCGACACTCGATGAGGAAGATGACACAAAGTCATGAACGCAAGCTCAGGAGACTCTCTGATGCCATCAGCCGACTCTCTGATGCCATCAGTCGACTCTCTGATGAGTCAGCCGACACTAGCAAGTTTAACCGATTTCACGTATTGTATTCGCACAGATCACGTAGCACTTGTGTAGCCCAAAGATTGTTAGTTTCCAAAGTAGATCGTAAACCAGGTGAGTTCTAATCCCCTTTCTTGCCTACCTTTGGGGTGGTGTGCATACTTAGTAAACAATGTGTTTATTACATATTTTATATTAATAAACGATGGCGAAAGTCATGAAATACAGAAAAGTTTAAAAGAGGCAACAAAAACGTTTTATGCAAGGAATGATGCTTATGAAAGGTTTATGAACAGTAAAGTTATTTTTAAAGGAACGAAGGTGAGGTTTTAAAGAAAGTAAATAGCAAAGAATGTAAAAAAGAAATGTTTTTCCTTCAGGAATGAATATCACTACAAATAGAGAGTCAATCATGGGCCCAGTGCCTGAGGTGGGCTCAGTGCCTGTGGTGGGCTCAGTGCCTGAGGTGGGCTTAGTGCCTGAGATGGGCTCAGTGCCTAAGTGGGCTTTATGCCTAAGAAGTTATAAATAGAATTAACGGTATGGTAGCAGTGTCTTCACACAAGTCAGGGCTATTACAAATGTTACAGTGACACATCATGTTAACTCTCCCTATTCGTCGGCCTTTGGACTTGAACCATTGGGATAATACGGACAGTAATAAAAGTTAAAAGATATTATACCTAAAGATTTTGCCATTTGGTCATAAAGATATGTTCATGTAAAAACCTTCTTCCTTAACATATGTAAAGATGTATTATGTAAGCGTTAGAACTCACTCAGCGTTAGCTGACTTTTAGTATGCATATCGGTAAGTGTAGGTGGCAGTTTGGATGCTTGGCTGGCTTGAGGAGTTACCCCGAAGATCAGAGTCTAGCATCCCGTTTATGTTTAAAGTTTATTATGTTTTAAGACAAGTTTAAGTTTCGTAACAAACAAGTATGTTTAAGACAAGCTATGTATTTCCGCTGCTTATGTTATGTTTAAAGTCGTTTCCGCTGTGATTGTAAATGTCTTATGTTTAAGAGCTATGTGTTGATGAGTAAATCCAATATGTAATGCCTCCCAGGTTTGGAGCCTTACATTTATATCCCCTGAGCTTGAATCTTCAACCGAGCCGCCTCTCATGAAGAAACGCATAGTGTAGTCTAGTGTCGTGTCTCCACTAGTGTTTGCCCACACTAAAAATCTTCGTTTTCGTCTGTATCTTTCGATTAATAATATCATTATAATTTTTATACCCAACAGTGAACGTTCGGTAATGTGTTAATTTATGTCCGTTCGTTTCTGTTCTTTCGATCTTTAAAGGTTTTTATTTTTTATATTTTATCAATTAAAAATATTTGCTAATTGTGTTTATGATAGTTATTCTGGAGATAATTATGTCAATTATCAAATACTTTATATTTATTTTTGTTGGATTTTGTGTAATGATAATTTGAGATGAAAATATTGAGTTTATTCTCAAATGAATTTGTGTTTGTCTGTGTTCGTTTACGTTCGTTACATAGAATTATCGAACGAACACAAACAAACACGAACATGTTCATTTCCTTAATGAACGGACACGAACATGAAATCTTATTCGGTTTGTGCTCGTAAACAATTCGTGAACAAAAAAATTTCTTAATAAATGAACACGAACAAGACTTGTTTGTGTTCGTTCGGTTCGTTTGCAACCCTAACTACATTACATAACATACAATTTGTAAAGAGGCGTCACTCCTCTACAATGAGGTGTACGGTAAGTTTTTTTTAGTCTTAAGATTCCGTTTCACCCTTATAATATAAATATATATATATATATACACGTTTTTTTAACATATTTAGTTTTTTATGAATTAATTTTTTCTATGATAATTTCTGTTCGTTACCTTTTTTTTTGCAAAAACCTAATACGCGGCTATGTTTAAATTGTTTGTTTCTTGACATTCGAGTATAAATTTTGTTAAAAACGGAGTTGTATTCAAAATTGGGACTTATTTTGGTATCGTACCAGTAGCGTGACGGACGGAACCGACACCGACCAAATAACATCACTGCTGTTATCGGAACCAGTACCGGTATTCATTTTTATGGTTTTCGGTCAGTGTAACGGATTTTTTTTCTTTCAAATATAATGTTTTATAAAATTCCGAATATACCGTTGCGAGACACTAATTTTGATTAGCGATTCTATGTAGACTTTCTTCAAAAGGAACCGCCGCAACGAGTGCGCATAACCCGCTTGTTATAAAATAAATAGGATTCAATTGAGAACAAAAAATAAGTATAGAACAGAAAAAATCATTGTACATATTGTTTGATTTTGTTTAGTCTCGGTTTCCTTTGAATTAGCATAGTTGTATGGAGGATGTGAGAAAATGAGAAAAAAATAAGTGTTGCAGTTTTTTAATGTTTAATCCTTTAACTAGTTGGTTCCTCGCGCTTCGCAGTGAGATATATTATAAGGCCCTAAACCCGAGAGAACTCACAGTTGGTGAATCGTCGTATAACATAGTTTCTAAAGCAGCGGAACATAAATCATTCATTACAATAAATGTATTAAATCCAAAACCATAAGGTTCACAAAAAAACATAATTCGGAGAGAGAGAGGGGGGCCTTGGCTGGTTATCCGGGCTGTTTCTCTCTCGACGATGAAGCTTATTCAGAGTTTTCCTCGATTTGGTACCGCTCTCGCGGCCCGCACCGAAACAGTGCTTTACCCCTTGATGTCCGGTCAACTGCTGCACCTCAACGCATTTCGAGAAGAATCAGCTAGCTTTGGGTTTTAGTGGCATTTCACCTCTAATCGGTTGGAACTATTCCAAGTTGTTGCTTGTCCAAATGAGGGGGTGAGGCCCTCTCTATTTACAGGCTGAATAGGTTTTTAAGAAACTAATTATGAGTTGATATTACATGACCCTTCAGACTTGCTATATAATGTAGATGAACATTCAGGAAGCTTCCAGACCTTAATCAAAACTCTGAATTGTGATTTTTATGGTAAAAGGCATGAGAAATAATAGAAAAGTTGAACCCCTTGAGGATCATAGACCTCTTTATGTTACATGTCATATAATCATGGAACATAAACCTACAATAGTTAATAAAAGATAAAGCTCTTTAGTTTATTTTCAAACTGTTCTTAGACCTTGAATAGAAACTGTTAATGCACCAATGACCATTCCAAGTAATTATTGATGCAAAAATGCTCAAAATGTCATGTTCATGCCTTAAATACTTCTAACTAAAATATGTCTTTTTATATAGTTGTTCTTATCGTCGCGTTCTCAGGCTTTTCTTTAGACCTCAAAACTCAAATCACTTTCAAATAAACGACCTCTTAGCAACAAATGTCTTCTAATGTTTGGAAGATTTAGATAAAAGAAAATTGCGATGAGATGAAATTATAGAATATTGAAAACCTCTTTAAGGTAATGTATTATTAATCTATAATAAGATAATTATAAATACAACCTAAAACTAATAATTTTGATAAAAATTACTATAATAAACCTTAACCAATACATTCTCTTTAATAAAAATCAAACACCCCATCGTATTAAGCATTAGTAAAATTCTAGAAGTTATTTATATGATGAAACTAGCATAAGACTAAATATTTATAAATTATTATATATAATTTTTCTAGCAAAAATAAAAATTAATAAATACAAGTGATAACATTTAAATATCACGCCATAAATTAATTGGCTAATTTAATTAATTGAAGGGAAATGGATGTGGAAAAAAAGTGAAAAACTGACTTATCCATGAAGCCAGGACATATTAATATGTAACACTTCTAAAGATACATAACGATTACGATAAATAGACGCAATTCCCTTAATAGGTGTTTTGTATGCATGAATATATGGTGGAATAAAATAAGTCATTGTGATAGTATGGAAAAAAATATGTTTGATAATCACATATGAATGAAATGAAGCATTACAAAGTAACTAGCTTAGATCCCGTGTATTACACACGGGTTGAAAAATATCAATAAATAAAATTTCTTAAATCTTTATGTGTATATTTTACAGTATACTTACGATAGAAAACAAAATTTAAAAAAATGTAAAAATTAATATATAATTGGGTTTCGAAAATATGCTAAATACTATTTAATGTAAAATTTTGATTTTCATTTATTATTTGATTGAAAATAATAGTTAAATAATTAGATTTCAAGTTTTTTATAATAATGGATAAATTAAAATAAATGTGTTTTATTAGTATAATTAATACTTTCTTTAAATATATATTATTATTAAAAGAGACAGCCAGGAAAAAGATGATGAGAAAAAATATAAAAGCGACGTGACATTGAAAAACCTTTATTTATTATATAGTATATAGTATAGATATTAATTACTTTTCCACAAAAACTTATTAAAAAAACAATTCAAGAAAGTTTGTGCAATTAATATGAGAGAGTGGCGGAAAACTTAACTCATCAAAACCTATATTTATTAGTATGTATAGATGTGATTCTTTCCCTTTAATTATTTTCATTCTTTGAGGGAGGGTGTTTTTTTTCATTCCTTTAATAATGAAATGATTTTGTTGAATTAATGACCCGAACCATGACTAGAACCATGCCCCGACCCATGACTTGAATCATGACCCGACCCATGACCCAACCCATGCCCGGACCCATAACCCGAACCATGACCCGTCCCATGCCCCGACCCATGTCTCGAACCATGACCCGACCCTTGCACTGACCCATGACACGTCCCATGACCCTAACCATGGCTCGGCCCATGACACGACCCATGACCCTAACCATGGCCTGGCCCATGACACGACCCATGACCCGACCCATGACCCAAACCATGACCCGACCCAAACCATGACCCGACCCATGCCCGAACCTATGACCTGGACTCATGACCCGAATCATGACCCGTCTCTTGCCCCGACCCATGCCCCGTCCCATGACCCGAACCATGACATGTCCCATGGCCCGTCCCATGACACGACACATGACCCAACCCATAATATAAATTTGTTAGTTAAAAATATTTTATTTTTCAAAAATATTTTCTTGTCTACCAAATAACACAAAATAATAATTTATTTCATTCTCATATGGTAACCAAACAGGACAATGTAATGGTAACGATCAATTTCTTTTCTTTGTCCTTTCTATTCACTCGTCCATTCAATTATCTCGTTCATTCCATTACATCATACCAAACAGACCCTTAGAGTTTACAGTAACGTATTTTAGTCGCTAACCAGGTCCAAAAGTAGTTTTAAGTACTTTTACGGATTGTTTATTAAAAACTCATTGTTTTCATTAAAATCCAAATATTAGAGCCATATTCTTTTAAAATACTAAAAATGTAAAAAAAAAAAAAAAAACATTTTAGGAGCATATTAGCGACAACTAACTTCCGTCGGTAGTTACTAACTTTTTTTAAAGTCATTTGTTACTAATCTGTCACCAAAATTCATAAATAGATTGTGTTTCAACAAGTGAAACAAACCTTAATCGGGCTATACCTAATCCTAAAAATTCGACAATAAGAGGCTCATCGAAATGATACAAAATAATAACCAAAATCCAATTCTCACCTAAACGTGACAAGTTCTTCTAAATTCGTTTTACCCAACTTCTTAATTTACATCTTTCATAGATGACGGGTTGAAGAAGTGAAATTCACTCATTGAAAAACCATCGATCATTGATAAGCAGGGCTGGTCCCGAGAATCATCAAAACGTTTTGGGCCCGGGACATTTAAAAAAAAAGCGAGCACTATAATACAAACTCAATAATCAAATATAAAAAACCTTAATACGACAATAACTATTATAACAATAATTACTAAAACAAAAGTATTGCACCAAAATGATCGAATATACTTACTTATGTGAATCGTGAGACTTTCCTAGCGTTTTTTGAAGCAAAGCTCTCGATCAAGTCTTTATAATTCATAGTCTCTAATATATCGTTTTCAATTGATATGATCGCGAAACCGTTAAATCTTTCTTGTGACATTGTTAATCTTAAGTAGGAATTCAACAACTTCAATTTTGAAAATCTTCTCTCCGCCGAGGCCACCGTTACCGGAATAGTCAACAACACTCTATATACAATTAATGCATTATGAAAAAAACCGAACCAGTTCAAATTGTTTAAAGCATCAAAAGGGCTGATAATTTGACTAGTTAAAAATGTCTCAAACAACTTCAACTCCAAGTATAGTTCATTGGCATCAATATCAGATTTTTCTTTATACTTCAATGCATCTACATTGGCATTAATATCATCTTCATCGACGTTAACATTAACATCATCTTCTTCAACATTAGCTTCATCCACATTAGCATTAACACCATCTTCCTCAACATTAGAACTTTGTGGTTGTTTTTTAAAGAACTTACGTATAGCCCCTTCTTGAGACTTTCTTTTATGTTCCTCTACTTTCCTCCTTTTACGTTTTTCACACCTGGATAGGTACATGTATTTAGGAGGCATATTTCTAAAAAAAATATTAATAGGGTTTAACTAATTAATCAACTTTCAATATCATTAACCTACAATGACTAACCATAGTCCTTAGGAAAAAAACTCTAAAATAAAAAAACTTAAACAAACAAATCATACAATCATACATACCTCAATTAGTCCCTGCTCTGAAATAGTGAAGTCGTCACCCAAGAATCTGTGATTATAGAAAATAGTCGATTAAAAAATTCAAAATAAAAAACTACAACAAACGAATCATACATTCATACAATTATACATACCTTGAACTCGATTAGTCGATTCCCGATAGTCCAGTGGCTAGTCCCTGATCCCTTGATTCCAATTTCCCGATCGTCCCTGACTTGGCGACTCTCCGGTCTGGCGTTCTGCCATTCTTGGTTTCTGTCGCTGGATCACTGCCTTACGGCCTTGCGTCTTCTACTCTTCTGGCGTTTCCGATTGCTGAGCCAAAGGCCCCAGCCTAGCTTATTACTTATTTTGTTATTTTTTATTAAGTTTAAAAATCTATTGGGCCTTTTTAATTTATACGGGTTAATGAGATAATGGTTAAATTACAAGTTGGGCTTTTTATAAGTAATGGACTAATGTTAATGAGATTGAGTTTAAAACTTTAAATATATAGAATTTTTTATAAATATATATATATATATATATATATATATATATATATATATAATATAAAATTTTAAAAATTTCGGCCCCTGATAAGATTACATGTGGAGGAGGCAACTTACCCAACAAGAAAAAAGAAAACTTTAACTTTTAAATATGATGATTTGTCATCAATCATCGAACACTAATAGAAAATGGGGCTTCACCGACGGATATTTACCGATGGATGACTCCGTCAGAAATTTACAGATGGATCACTGACGCATCCCGTCTAATTCAACATTTTCATTTTATTTTTTGGATTTTTGTCAAACCGTCAAAATTCCATCATTATTTACCGATGGATACTTAGCCCATCCGTAATTCACCGGTCCTATTTGACCAATAGTTCTCCCACCAGAGCCTTTTTCAGAAAGATTATGACTCATTTTTCTAGGATGTGGTTTACAACGTTGGAGTACTTTAAAGTTGGATTTTCAATAAGATTCCTGCTAGACTTTACAGGCGTTTGTCGGTGGGGTCACTTTTCTGACGGATATTCCGTCAGAATTCCATCGTTAAAACCTTCTATAATTGGTTACAACCGGTTGTTTCTCAAAACATAAGAAAAAATAGATGTTTATATTTTGTATGAATAGTTAATATGGTCACAATGAAGTCTCTCAAGCCTAAAATGACAACCTCTGTGTATTTCAAAAATGGCAAATCATTGTTTGGACATGGTTTGTGAGAAGTGTTGTAAATATGCCAGATCGTTATTAGCGAGTATGTTAGAGTTGGTGGTCTCGAAATTTAAATACTCAGGCATGGGGGTGTATTCTTACGTGAGCACAACAGATGGGGTTTGAATTGTTGGCTCGGAATGTATAAGCACGCCCGTAACCAATGTTTAGGAACCCAGACCAGACCGGCCGGTCGGACCGGTTCGACCAGGATTCGGGGGATTAGTCGGTCCGGTTATGGCTCTATGGGCCGCTGTGAATTTGGTCGACCGGTTCAGCGGCTACGCGGTTGGGCCGGTTTGCCATTGTTTTTCCCCTTTATTAACGGGTGGGCTGAACCGATTTCACTGATATGGAGCACCTTGAAAGAGATGGATAGGCTTGCCTTTATAAGGGGAGAAGAACGGGATGGAAACTTCTCATGGGTGAAGCGGGACACTTGCAAACTTTTTTTAAAGTATGAAGAAAGGGAGTAAGAAGGCCTTAGACAAAATAAATTATTTGTTAGTTATGGGTTTCGAACCCATGACCTGTTGTAAAGATTTCAAGAGATCAAACGACTAAGCTACCATTGTGTTTGTGTTCATTTTGCTGGTAGATATACCAAACCAAACCAAACGTACCCAGTATAATCCCACACATAGCTAACGCTATTAGTAGGGTCTGGGGAGGGTGTGATGAGGGCAAACCTTACCCCTATCCCAAGGGATAGAGAGGCTGCTCCCGTTTAGACCCCCGGCATTTTGCTGGTAGATATAATATGTATTATTGTCTTCCAATACATCCTTTACAAAAGTTATATTTTTACCAAACTTATATTTATTATTAAGATATATATAACCATAATACAATACAATTAAACTTATACACACATATATATATATAGATACGGATCGCATCATTTATTTAAAAGCTCACACATATATAACTATTAAATTAATTATGATATTATCATGTTCTTAAATCCGGTCCAACCGGTGAACCTTTAAGGCGTTCGGTTCGTTGTCCGGTCCGGTTCTGAAAACATTGCCCGTAACAGGAGTATTTAACTATTTTATCTATTTGGGCATGTTATATTGGGTTAAAATTGGTGGTCTCAGAATGTAGAGCGAGTCCCGCATCGTGCGCTCCCATGTAGAGGTTATTATTGAGATGTGATGCCCACAACCATCAATAGGGACTCTGGGCTCACATATAAATATAAGGGAATGTGTCCCACGTATTGCCCCCGTCTAGCCATGGGCACACCCATAGAGCATGTAGAATGTGTAACTAAACAATGGTGGTCTACATTAATGTATGGAGATGAGGGAATATTGTAATGTAATCTATCTATGGGATCTTGAAATAAATGTAATTCATGTAATTTACATGTATATACATTTAGTTTGTTTGTTAAGACCTATTTGTTCATTGATTTGGTATGATATGCATGTGTTCTAACCAACCCAGTAACACATTATTTACAAGACTCGTAAATGTCTTGTTAGAGGATATGCTAATGTATTGCATTGGAAATTCATTGGTACTCACTGTCATTTGATTTGCTATCATAAATATGTGTTCTAACCTACCCAAAAACACATTACAAGGTCGCCGCCTTCGGTCAATTGAGACCATTGTAAGGAGATTACTAAGCTGTCGATGGCATGTACGAAACTCGCTAATTATAGGTTATTTACTTTGTATAGTATATATGTTTATTTTTATTACTCATATTTGTCTTATTTTCCAATATTTAATATTATACAAGCATCCCATATGGCAACAACTTGAAGAGTTCTTTCCATGGCCTGTGGTGTTACCGGAAGAATGTAATCGACGGTTTATTGGTGGGTCTTGTTTGAATTTAACTGTTTGTATTACATGTGCATAATGAATTTTATATAATTAAAGTCGACTAATTAAGTGTATGTGTACTGAGTTATTACCGTTGGCATCCTAGCCTTGATGGGGCAGTTTAGAAACGATGAGAGTTTGTAAACGGCACCCGGTTCCAAGACATGACAAGGGAGGCGCGTGAAAATGCGGCAGCGGAACGGGAGAAAGATGAGCGTGTGTTTAAGCATCCGGAGCTAGACTTGAAGATCATATGTGCATACAATTAATCTTAGATGGATTACGACGCATGATTGGAACACTATGATCGACGACGTACGTAGTTTTTTTAAATCTACTTTAATACATTTATATAATTGTAGTAATTAATTTATATATTTTTTGTGAAATGAGTGGAACAACGAAAGGTGGAAAGAGAAGGCAAGGGCCGCCCAGACAAATAACCAAAAGAAGCATGGAGAAACAAATTCCCGACACACTTGCGGAGGGGGTGGTGGTCGTTGATCTCGTTTTCATAGCATCGGACGAGAATGGTAAGTAATTATTTTTAACTTTGATTAAACTCGATATGTGTTTATTTAATAACTAATATTAATTAACTTATCGTTATCGTTGTAGCAAGAGGAGACAGAGTCAAACCCCCGTGGTAAGTTGTGTTCATTAGGACCCACACCAGCAAGGGTACGGTGATGTGTGAGTTAATGTGGCCTTAGGATAAGGTTTGTGGAGTTTTTGTATGTTTTTCTACTAGAAAATAATTTTTTATATGATTACGACTTTCTTTTATAAACTAACACAATTATTTTGTTTCGTTAAACTGAATGAAAACTATAAAAATTACAGCAAGAAAGCAACCAGGGTGAGGCAGGGTCGTCTTTGGGCACATATCGCATGAGACTCATCCTAGTTTATCTTTTACATTTGGAAAAAAAACAAAAATAAATATTTAATTTTATTATAAACAATTTATTTTTATTTACGGTTTATTTGTTTATTTATTTTAAATTTCAGAGTTTATAAATTTAATTTGTATTTAAATTTCACAAAATAATGATATTTGTATTTGCATAAAATAAATAATACTAATTTTTAATTAAAAAACGTTATCGACGGATGATTACCGATGGAAAATCCGTCGGTAATATTTCAAAGCTCCATCGGTAATCCGTCGATAACAAGTGAAAGTGTGCCGGATAAAAGGCGTCGGTAATCTGCCAGTAACATTTTCATCGGTGATCCATATGTAATGACCGACGGAGTTCCATCGGAAAAGTTATTACCCACAGAGCATCACCCACAAATTCTTGTCGATAATGACTATCAACGACGGTTTCTGACAGAACTATGAGTCGGTGAATAGGGGTGTTCAAAAGCATCTGTATCCGAAACCGAACCCGAAATATCCGAATTATCTGAAATTCAGATATCCGAATTTTCAGATTCGGATAGCATTTTTCAAAAATTTCGGATATTCGGATATCCGAATATATATATATATATATTTAAAATATCTTTCCTACAAAGTGTTATGAATACAATATATATAAAGTATATGGTTTTTATGTTATGTGTTTAACTCTCTTATTTTTTTAAAAAATTAAACGTATTTGTGTCGTAATTTCAAAAAATATATTTTTTTGGCCAAATTTATATATTGTTTCCTAGAAAGTGTTATAAATACAATATATATGAAATATATGCTTTTTATGTTATGTATTTAGCCTTCTTATTTTTTTTAAAACTAAAACGTATTCGCGTCGTAATTTTGTAAATTACTCAAAAATGGGTTTTTTATTTTTCTTTAATTATTTAAAAATATGATGTTTATTTAGTATATTTTATATATTTAGATTTTAATTTAAAAAATATATTTAAGTTAAAAAATATCCGGATATCCGTTTCACTACCCGAATCCGAAATTTTGGATTCGGATACGGATAGTGAAATCTACTATTCGAAATTTTCGGATATTCGAAATTCGGTTATTTGACTTTGAACACCCTTATCGTTGAAGCATCTTTTTTCTAGTAGTTGAAGGATTTCTGGCGGCCGCCCAAAAGTTAACATTTCTTTTTTAAATCATACAGAACAAAAATGAAGAAAGAAAAATTAAATTACATCATGGGGGAGAGGTTTGAACCTTTTAAATTTAATATCGCCCATCCTCGCACCCCACCTACACACACAAACATTTAAATTTAATAACCGGAAGTTATTTGTAAGGCCCCAAACCCGAAAAAACTCGTTTGTTGGATTTACTTATAAACACATAGTGAATTAAACTTTGAATAGAATAATGCAGCGAAAATATCATTCAAATTACAACTTGTTCGAACATAGCGAAAGCATTGTCTTAACATAAATTTAAATAACATAAATCTAAATAACATAAATCAAACGGGATGCGAGTGTCATCGCTTGGGTAATCTCTCAGCACAAGCTTCACATCCATCCTTAATAGCAATCTACACTTAACCTGATTGCATACTAAAAAGTCAGATACGCTGGTGATTTCTAACTTTACATAAAACAATACATATCAAAAACATTTTTTGCCAAAATATAACATTCATCCATCATAAATAAAATCGTACATAATATGCGATAACATAAAACATAAATCATTCACGTCAAATCTGCGCCTTTTCGTTAACGTCAATTCCTTTAGGCATTACTCAAGATTAATCGACGCCTAATGTCTGTCAAGGATGCCCGGTCTCATCCGGAATCCTAACTTGGACATAATCACGCCCTACCGTGATAGTAGCATATTCGCGACGTAATTTTGGCATTATGTATTTAGCCTTCTCATTTTTTTAAAAACTAAAACGTATTCGCGTCGTAATTTTGTAGATTACTCAAAATTTGGTTTTTTTATTATTTAAAAAGATAATGTTTATTTAGTATATTTTAAATATTTAGATTTTAATTTAAAAAATATATTTAAGTTAAAAAAAACCGGATATCCGTTTCACTATCCGAATACGAATCCGAAATTTTGGATTCGGATACGGATAGTGAAATCCACTATCCGAAATTTTCGAATATCTGACTTTGAACACCCCTATCGATGAAGCATCTGTTTTCTAGTAGTTTAATTATTTCTGACGGCCGCCCAAAATTAACATTTCTTTTTTAAATCATACAGAACAAAAAAGAAGAAAGAAAAATTTAATTATATCATGGGGGAGGGGTTTGAACCTTTTAAATTTAATATCACCCATCCTCGCACCCCACCTACACACTCAAAAATTTAAATTTAATAATTGGAAGTTGTTTGTAAGGCCCCAAACCCAGAAAAACTCATTTGTTAGATTTACTCATAAACACATAGTGAATTAAACTTTGAATCGAATAATGCAACGGAAATATCATTCAAATTACAACTTGTTCGAACATAGCGGAAGCATTGTCTTAACATAAATTTAAATAACATAAATCAAACGGGATGCGAGTGTCATCGCTTGGGTAATCTCTCGGCACGAGCTTCACATCCATCCTTAATAGCAATCTACACTTAACTTTAAGGCATGCTTAAAAGTCAGCTAGGTGAGTTCTAACTTTACATAAAACAATACATATCAAAAACATTTTTTTTTGCCAAAACATAACATTCATCCATCATAAATAAAATCGTACATAATATCATAACGAGGTGTTGAATGATAGATAAAGTCGTCATGGGTAAGATGCTCCTCATCCCTGGTTAACTCGTCCCCAAAGAGTTCTTCCGGTTCCGTTTCCTTCCATGTCGACAATGCTTCAAGATCTTGGACCCGTTGATTGAGTCGTCGGACCTCGAGTTGTAACTCGAGGCATCAGACTCGTTTGATCTTAAGATCCCGTGGGTCGGGATCAACTCTGTCGTTGCCTCGGTCGGCGGTTCTACGAACAGTGCATTGATCTTCTCCACGAGCCATTAGAATCAACCTAGCTCTGATACAAAATGATACCGAATCCACTATAATACTCAAATGGCTCAGTAACATATGATTTTATTCAACTGTCTCAAGCCCCAAAGGTTCCAGGCTAGTCGGCTGTCTCAAGCCCCAAAGGTCTCGATTACAGTCTTCTGATAAAAAAAAACAAAAGTCTTTCAAACAATAAACCCTAACCCCTATTTATACTAAATAATTAATAGATTAAATAGGTAACAAGATATCCTAAAAACTGGAAACAAATAATTTTAAATAACTAAAATATCCTCTGAATCTTTAACTTGCTCCCCACTCCAAGCTTTCTCCATACGAGTTGGACATTAAATGGTTTGGATGCTCTTGTATCATACTCTCCCTCTTGAAAAAGACTCGCCCTCGAGTCTTGTAAGACATTCGAGTTCACAAATCATTATGTAAGGCCCCAAACCCGGGAGGCCTTACTTGTTGGATTTACTCATTCACAAACAATTCTTAAACTTGAATATCAAATAACGCAGTGAAAAATTTCATTAAAACATAATCGTGACATTGTCCAACATGCGGAAGCGTAACATAGTCTATTACATAAACATAACATAAGCTAATCATAACGGGATGCCAGTCTTCATATCATCCGAGTAAATCATCAAGCCGCCCAGCATCACCATCCATAATCATAACTTGCCTTAACCTGAATGTGCATACTAAAAAGTCAGCTACGCTGGCGAGTTCTAGTTTTAACATAAAACGTTAACTTCAAATAATTGCCAAAACATAACTTCATACTTCATTTAATAAAAGCGTACGAAAACATGCAATAACAAAAACATAACACATCATAACCCATAAGTCAACGAACATATCGAATCTGCGCCTTCTCGTAACCGTCAAATCCAAACGTCAAATACTAGTGGAATCTGCGCCTTTCTACTTTTTCGATCTCATTCCTTGGACAAAAATTCTTGATCACCAAAGTTTTCAAATCAGTCCACATCATCGCATCCACAGCCTCGTCCCCTTTGGCTTGACGTACACCTTCCCACCAATGGGATGCTTCCTCTCTCAAGGAGTTAGCAGCAAATTTCACAACTTGATTCGCTCAACACTCGCTCAGACGAATGGTAGCTTCCCTACGGATTACCCAATCAAAAGTAGCCACCGCGTCCTTCTTCCCAGTCAGGACCGACGGGTCGCATGCCTTAAATGACTTATAGTCGCAACCACGGTTAAGCGGTGCGTTGATTGCCTCAGTGTTCGGGGTACCAACCGCGGTGTTAGACCCACCCGTCTCACTAGCCTTCTTTAACGCTTCTGCCAACAGTCCTGGCAAGGAAACCTTCATCAACTCAATGAACTCGCGTGCCAGAGCCGCTGTCACTTCCGGTTCAAAAGTGAATTGTTGTTCTTCGACCTGAGTCGGCTCGGTCCCGTGCATACTAACTTCTGGCTCAGTGTGAAAACTTCCTTCTTCATTGTACTCTTGGCGTGCAGGGGTCCTATTACGACCACCGGTACGGCCCCCACCACGCCTTCCGCTCTTTCGTCTCGCCATTTTGTTCTATAAGACAAGGAACCTAATGTCATCACGCTAGTTAACAAATAGAATTCAACATGCACTGTAAGATGTTAATATACACTAGCCATATGCAATTAACCATTACACTATCTTTCGATTTTTATCTGACTACCTTTGTGATTCCATCAGAACCCAAGTCCTTACCTAACCCTTTCTAAGACATTCTATATATGTAAATATATACTACCTTCATACCTGATGCTGTGGCTCGAGTTACCCATACTGGCATCCGCTTTCGGTCCCATTCACAGTTTAAGTTCAGACACTTGGAGTGTCCGAATCTCTCAAACTATTGCTCTGATACCAACTTATAAGGCCCCAAACCCGGGATGCCTCACTTGTTGGATTTACTCATTCACAAACAGTTCTTAAACTTGAATATCAAATAACGCAGTGGAAAATTTCATTAAAACATAATCGTGACATTGTCCAACATGCGGAAGCGTAACATAGTCTATTAAATAAACATAACATAAGCTAATCATAACGAGATGACAGTCTTCATATCATCCGAGTAACTCATCAAGCCGCCCAGTATCAACATCCATCATCATAACCTGCCTTAACCTGAATGTGCATACTAAAAAGTCCGCTACGCTGGTGAGTTCTTGTTTTAACATAAAACGTTAACTTCAAATAATTTCCAAAACATAACTTCATACTTCATTTAATAAAAGCGTACAAAAACATGCAATAACAAAAACATAACACATCATAACCCTATAAGTCAACGAACATGTCGAATCTACGCCTTCTCGTAACCGTCAAATCCAAACGTCACATACTAGTGGAATAACCTAAAGATCATCACCACTAGGCCCATCAACACCGTACTGTCCTTCGGGTGAAGAACTCCTAGGGCCCGATACTTGGGTTATTCAACACCAAACTTCAAGCACGACATCACAAGGATGACACGTACCAAACTTCAAGCACTAGACCTCGTAAGGCACAAGTACCAAACTTCAAGCACTGTACCCCCTAAGGCATCGGTACCAAACTTCAAGCATTGTACCCCGTAAGGCATCACTACCAAACTTCAAGCACGATTACCCCGTAAGGTAAATCGTACCAACTTCAAGGATCACGATAATCCTCTTGGTGACCGTCATGACCCCAGTTGTACAACAGTTGGCCAGCCACAAAGGCCCCTAAAATGTAAAGGCCCATAACATACTTCCCATACCCATAACCTTCATTCCCTAAGGAATAATGGCAGATTCGTTCGTTCATGACTTTCATAAACATTCACTTCTTTTACTTCAAAACTTCAGTTAAAGCATTCGTACGTTTTATTAAAAATCATTCATTCATTCATAAACACTTCATAAACTTCTTTTGGCAAAATATTTCATAAACACTTCTTTTATCACCCTTCCTTCTCAAAACATCGTTCATAAACATCATTTTATAAAAAATCACATCGTTACGTATGCACACCAGCCCAAAAATATTATTCAAAACATTTAAAAGAGGGCTTCTAGAACTCACCGGATAAGCTAATCTGGGTTGTCCTAAACAAAGGTCCAACAATGTCACTTCCGATCTGAATTGATTAGTTAAATACACATCAGACCAAATCCCGACTCTAACGGTATAACCTTCTAAACATACTAGCTTTACTTAACCAGCTTGATGCCTACGCATTTAGCAAGTGCGCAGGGCCTTGTTCTTGCGTACTTAATAAGTTCGCAGACTTCGTTTCATGCTTACTTGATAAGTACGCAGGCTTTGCTTCATGCGTACTTGATAAGTACGCAGGACCTTCTTCTTGTGTACTTGATAAGTACGGAAAACCTTCTTCTTACGTACTTGATAAGTACGCAGAACCTTCTTTCTGCGTACTTGATAAGTACACAGGAAATGCTTCTTGCGTATTTGATAAGTATGCGGGACCTGCTTCTTATGTACTTGATAAGTACGCAGGACCTACTTCCCCGCAAAAACCCTAACTTTCGTATGCGGATCTGATCACGTCAAGATCCCGAACTTGTTTACATTCAAAACGTTTGTTTTTGGTTTAAGAACTCAGATCTATGTTTTTCTTCCAGTTTCATCCGTAAAAACGTTACATTTTCATCCAAAACCCGAAAAACCCCAAAACGAACAAAAACTCAGATCTAGGCCAGATCGTTACCTGTATCGAGCTTCCGATTCAGAGGTTCTTCTCAAGAGCTATGGAGCAACACTTTGCTGAAATCTCGGGTCGATCCGCCAACTTTCTCTCTCTACGATTTCTCTTTCTAGATGTTGCAAATGAGAGAAAAGGGTGGTGACTTAGGCTATTTATAGGGGAGGCTCCCCTATGTTCGCCCGTTCTAGCACGCCGGCCCATCCGACCCGGCCCGTCATGCCTCGTTCGTTTATTCCGTTCGTTCTCGCATTCTAACCCGTTATTATAACTGTCGTTTTTATTTTTGGAATGTTACACATTACAACCCCGCTACGTGGTTCGACTATCTTATATCTCCACAAATCCGTACAACCACCACAAGTCTCATTAGCACTAAAATGTTCCATATGTTACTCACATATATCCCAAACCCACGTGCCATTTTTTTATAGATCGCCTCCATTGAAAGATACTCCTCCTTGCTAAAGTTTCAGTCCCGGACATGAAACCGTAGTTCGGTTTCCTTCAATGATTGCACTCCGCAAGTAGGGATAGATTCCTTTGTCTTCACCCTACACTCGTGACAAACCATCTGTCTCCCATTCTTGTCTAAGAGGAAGTCTCGATCAACACCGACAGACGATTCCACTCCCATGGCATCTCTTGATCTCTGGCCTCTCCTACTTTACTCATGGTTCCTTGCGATGAATCATTACTGGATTATGGTGAATCTGCAATAGGCAATCTGTCTCTTCCCCGAGCACGTGAACACCAACGCTTCTGTCGTTGCCTCTTTCGACGAATCTACGAACAAGACGACGTTATTCTTCACGCGGAGCCATTTGAAAAACCAAATCTCTGATACCAAATGATGCAGTTACGGAAGCAATCAAATGGCTCAAATAAGCAATCAATAATTGCACGTCTCAAAAGGAACCAAAAGGTTCAAGAACAAAGTTCTTTTTCTATTCAAACTCCAAAAACTGTCTAAATAAACAATCATAACCCTACTTATACTAAAGGAATTAAAGGATAAACATGGAAACAAGATAAACATAAACATTTAAAAGATAGCAAATATTAAATAAATAAATCTTTTCTTCTTATTCCCTGCATCTACATCATACTCTCCCTCTTCGAAAAAACTCGTCCTCGAGTTTTACCTCCGGACCAAAACCCACCCGGGTCGAAAGGAACACACAAATTGTCCGATATCACATTTGGTGGGATATGCACTAAATTGGTGTTAGCTTGTCCATGTGGCCCAACAATTTTGGACTCCATATTTAATTCTTTTCCGTTGATGTGCATTGCCATTTCAACAACTTTGGACTCCATATTTAATTGTTTTCCGTTGATGTGCATTGCCATTTGATTTAAAGCCACCTTTTGATTTTCTGAGATTAATAGCTCCTTAGCCTTCACACGTGGTTTGCCATCTTTTTTCACAGAAAGCATATCCTTATCATTGGAAATTCCAATATTTTCCATAATTTTGAATTGCAAATTTGTAGGAGATTCGGTAATGTGATCGGTAATAATCAAATATTTCATACACATCGGAGACATTTTTGGTTCATCAAATGAAATCGTTTGACCATCCTTAACCAATGTATCACTACCACTTGCTACCGTAGCCTCCGCATCACCACCACCGGCCGCCGTAGCATTAGATTCAACAACCGCAACATCTTTCGAAATTCCATCAAAGATAACGGCAGACATTTTCACATATTCCGTCATCTCTCGTTCTAATAGTTTTCCATTCAGCCCTATTGTATCCATCGATCCCCAACGATCAGAACCCGACCAGAAAACATCGTCTTCGGTTACCGGAATACCGCTAAGAACTTTGTATACAAATAAACCTTCTTCTTCATCGGGTTGTATCCCATCCTCATCAAACATGGGTTCATCTTCTAACACACCCTTCGGATAGATTGGTTCAAAGAACCGGGGTGGGTGACAGTCGAGCGGATGCTGCTATTCGTCGCCACCTTTGCCCTAGACGACGGTGCTCGACTCGGTTTCCACCTTGCGCATATCCCGTTGCAACTCAAGATCTCGGACTCGTTGTCGGAGCCGTTTGATCTCTTGTTGCGTTTCTAGATCTAGGACTCGCTGTCGGAGTCGTTTGATCTTAAGATCCCGTGGATCGGGATAGAACCCATCGTTGCCTCGGTCGGCGGCTCTACGAGTAGGGCATCGATCTTCTCCACGAGCACGCGAATAGAAGACACTCATGTCGCTGCCTCTGTCGGCAATTCTACGAGCAAGCAAGTATTCTCCTCCACGCCGAGCCATTTGAGAACCAAAAGCTGTGATACCAAATGATTTAGGAATGGAGCAATTAAATGGCTCAAAAATACTCGAGGATTCAAAAGCCACAAAACCCTAAGGTTTCTTGACAAATAAAATTCAATCTTCAAAAAAAAAACTCCCAACTAAAGCCTAAAAATCATATACGTATAATCGTTCAAGAATGAGAAACTAACTAAATAATAGAAAAAGATAAAAACAAAAAATAACTCCAAGAAATAAGGAATTCAAATAGTAATTAAATCTTTAAGATCTTGATAACTTCTACACCTTTGGTCAACGATGTGAATTATAATTAAGCTTCTAACGATCACTACTACAAAAACAGGCATTTGCTACGGCCAAATCCATAGCAAATCCGTAGCAAACACCCTGTTTGCTACGGATTTGGTCTGTAGCTACAAGTATCGTCGCTAATTTGGTTTGCTATGGATTTTGCTACGGAACATATTTTTGCGACGGTTTTAGCTACAAAATGGGACGTAGCTATTTTAGCTACAGATTTTGCAACGGAAATGTTAGCTACGGATTGTGCTACCGATTTTTAGCTACGGATTTTCTTAGCTACGGAATTTTGCTACGAACGTTTAGCTACAGATTTTGCTACGATTTTTAGTTACAGAGTTTGCTATGGATTTAGCTACGTTTTGCAAAGAAAATTTGCTACCAATTCTACTGCGGAATTTAGCTATGAATCTTGCTACAAATTTTGTTTTATTTTTGCTATGAATGTAGCTACAGATTTTGAAGGCTTTTGCTACAAATTTTGTAAGGTTTTTGCTACACATTTAGCTACGAATCTTGTTGGGAATTTTTCAAAAAAAAACCGTTTTTTAAATTATTTTCCAATTTTTTTTTATTGTAAACATTATATTCAAATCTCAATAAATATAAAAAAAAATCATATCAAAGATAAATATTCAAACCAAACAGAATAAAATATCAACTTCCAAATGTAACACAATATAAATTCAAACTATCCAAAACTAATACGATAATATTCGAACTATAGTGTTTACCAACATAAACCATATTTTAACTTGGAGGAAAGTTTTGTGACAGGTTTTGTGACAAAGATTGTAGCCTCTCATTCATTTCAGCGTATAACCTCGCATTTTCTTCAATTTTCTCAACCATAGCTTGCTTCTCTACTTTATCTCGTTCCAACTCCGCTACCTTTTCCTTCAACCGTTGCACCTATAAGTAATAGATTAGCACAATACCTTAACAACACATTAATTCCAAATATACTATTACCGGATTTATATAAAATATATAAAACATATAAAGAGAGTTGTCAAAAAACAAGCTATCGAAAAATACACATGTCTAAAACTGCAGCTTGTAAGTGTCCAAAAATGCTAATATATTAGACAAATGAAAGATAAGCTAATATAAAGCAAACGGTTCTACTTCAACTCTTCAAGCTAGTATTATTTAACCAAGTTTATTTTAGTTAAGCTAATATAAAGCAAACTGGATATCAAAAATGGCATTAATACTCTTTATCACATCAAACTATATAGTTTTTTTTTTAACTAAAAGAGAATACAAACCTCTTCACTTCTCCCCGGCGGATACGGACTACCGGTACTCGGTATTGATGGTGCACCCGTCATCAGGATATACGGGTCAGCGATGGTGCTAGTCCCATACAATCTACCTTTCTTTTCGCCTCCATTAGTTTGTTTCCAAAAGTCCAAATCAAATTTTGGGTCTGAGTTATCATTCTCTCCATACTTCTGAATAGCATGTTCCTTGTATGTTTTCTATGATGGAAACAAAAAATTATTAGTACTTTAATATTATATTATTAAGTAGTAAAAAAATACATTTACAAATGTAATGAGACTTACGTAAGCTTCACCCGCCCTTGTGTCAACCCAAGTAACATCATGCTCCTGAACGGTCTCTTCCACATCATTTTCTTCTCCCGAACCGTCCCCCGCCGCACCGCTACATCCTACCAATCTATCTAGAGGTCTCGACCCTTTCTTCGCATGCGTTTGTAACCAAAACTCATCAAAATTAGCACGCCGCTTCAATGCCTTATCCTACAAAGTTCGTATTTATAAGTTAACAATATATATATAGAGAGAGAGAGACACACACACACATACACGGCGAGGGAAGAAGATTAATTTATTAACCCAGATAACGTTTGGAAGAAACCCACTTAAATGCATTAACTAAGTAATCAAAACACAATTTTCGATTAAAAGTTCACGAAAATTCTGCAAACAAATTGAGATTTGAAGAAAGCACAAGAGATACAATAATAACATGATAGAAGCAAAGAACTTAACATAAAAATTCAAGGATAAGCATCAAATTCAAATACTATTGAAGATCTAGCCTTTTTATAGCCCGATTTTATGTTTTGACAATGAGGAAAGAGGGCTTTACGATGGTTGGTTTAGATTTGTATAATAATATGTATTAAAAGAGAACAAAATAACATGTAGTACCAAGTTTTTTCTGACCGTGACAAAGCTCCTCGAGCCGAGCGTGTGCCTTCCACCTCTTGCTTTCCCTCTGTTATTGATGTTTACAGAAGACTTTTCTTTCCATGAGTCGGTATTCCAAGCCTCAACTAGTGTTGCCCAATGCTCTTGACTAATCCAATATGGCTTAAATGGGAGAATGACAGTCAAATCATTCCCAACATCTATACCCGCTTGGATCGCACGGGTCTTGGCTTTATCACGAGCCCTCTTCAAAAAATCAGGAAACTTTCCCTTGATGCACTTCAACCAGCAAGAATGAACTTGGGATTTCCATTCATCATCCCACTGATAGTATTTCTATAGAAAAAACACATATTAATAATGTATACATTCTTTATTAAGTTACTACATACAAATGTGTCATAAGCACACACCTGAAAACGCTCAAACATGCGTTCACGATGATGAAAAGGAACATCTCTCCATCCCTGCCATGGACCCGACCACATAGACCTCAAAATGGAACCAATGGTCCGGGAAACTTTAATTTGAATATTAAATCTATACAAAATGTAAACAATGCAGCATAATCAACATTAGTAACCATTTTGTATTCACATATGAAGAGAATATTAACATATATATTTACTTACTCGTCATTTTCAACCCAAATCCAAATGCGATTTTCAGGTGCAGGTAGTGGGGTTTGGATAGCCGGTCCCCGCCCGACAGCGACGGCTGGCTCATCATTATCGCTAGACTCATGGTGAGAGTCATGTGTAGTTAGTCGTCCACCGTTGTCTCTACTATCGCGACCTCGACCTCGACCACCACCACGACCCCTACCACATCCTGCTGAACTACGTGCCATAATTTCTATAACAAAACAAACCTATTAATATTCACAAGAACAGTTATAAATTAGTAAAAATCATTAAGAACCCTTGGATATGGGTCATTAAAACTGCAGTAAACAACCAAACCCTCTACCCTCTACTGTTCTGCTATTTGGGTCATTAAAACCAACCCAGCCCTCTACCCTCTGATGTGTTAATCTGCTGTTTGGATTATTAAAACCAACCCAACCAAATATTTTTTTTTGACATATGCTGTTTAATATATAACTGCAGTAATAAAAGGGGTTATATGATTATAAAAGGGGTTAAAAACTGCAATAAAATGGGCCATTAAAACTGCAGTGGAACTTCACATATGATTATATGTCAATCTGGATGGTTATATGGTTATTAAAACTGTAGAAAACTTTAATTTTGGTTAAACACTTTTGGTTATCTGAATGGTTACCTGGCCAAATGGGGTTTAATCTATAAAATTACTTACAATGGTACAAAGTCTTTCTGCAGTAAAATGGGTCATAAACTGCACTAAAATAGATCATAAATGGCAGTAATATATACATCTACCACAATACAATAACAATTTGATGTTATCATGAAGGATAGTGAGATGATGAAAGAATTCAAAGTTGATTTCACATACCCAGATGACAAAAAAACCAAGCACATTCAAGTTATTGACAAGAGAATTCAACAGTGAGTTTATTAAATATCGAAAAAGTTTATTGAATGTGTTTAAATGACCTATGTGTTTATATGAACAGAAAGTTTAAAAACATTTTGCATTTCTGCAGCCCATCAACAATAAGCACAGTTGCAGCCAAACATAGATCGAGTCTGGCCAGACCAGCTTAAGACACAAGTAATTTAAGCATATACAGACCCAAAACTAATGTTACCTCGATTGTTGAATTCTAATCGAGTCCAATCCCCTGAACATCAACCCAAAACCAGACCAAAATTCTCAAGAGCCAAATTCGTAACTTCAATCCCAAGGTAGCATACAGACTAAATACATAACTAATCAACGAAGATCAATTTAACTGATTAATGAGCAGATCGACCGGTTGCTCCTGTTCACAGCTAAAGAAAGCGTTTGTGAGTGCAGAGAGATGCATTTATGTGATATAGGGTTGTGAGGGGATGAAGGAAGGTGGGCGAACGTGGTTGTTAGTTACTGCAGAAGAAGCGAGGGAAGGAAATTGTAGATTTGAAAATTTGATCTCTGTTTTATGATAAACTTGATTTTAGAGAGGGAGAGCGTCAATTAGCGAGGGAAAGCATCAATTGAGTTTTTTAGTTTTTAAGGGATCGAGAAAACCGTGGGTAAAATATTATGTGGTAATAATATTACATGTGGACAATTTATTTTTTATCTATATTTATTTATTATATATTAAATATATACAATTTATTTTGCTCGAACATGTTTTTATTTTAGAAGTTATTAAATTTATTTTATATTTGTGTTATTTTAAATCAGCCATACATACATTAATTGTCTTATAAATCTACTGTTTTTTCGTATTTTTATAAAGGTTTGTTCTGAACCGTGTCCATTTTAGTTTTTTTTAACGGCAACACCTAGATATTCTAGGATAATTAGGTTTTCCCGAGGCAACACCTAGAACATCTAGGGCAGCCCACCCCAGAAGAAACCCCCAACTGGTTAAACCCCCTGACCGGGCCATAGACCCCTTTTTTACTGTGGCCAGGATTCGAACCCAAGACCTCCACTATGGGAAGTCTTGGGGCTACCATTACACCAGATGGCCAACGGTGTCCATTTTAGTTAACACTTGTTTTGACTTGAACAAAAATTACTATTTTTATGAACGACTCATTATGACCCAAGCCTGACCTGACTTGTAACCCTCTTCGACTCTACTCGTCTATTTTGTCAGATATACTAATTTTAGTCATTTGATACTTTTTCAAAGGTGACCCGTTTCAACCCGTACCATATTCTGTCAAAACCCGTTCTTACCCGAAAAAAATGACATTTTTCTAAAGCGACCCATCCTATTCCAAACCCGTATTGACCCGTTACCCAACCCTACCCGCCCCGCCCCGGCCCGCCTATTTTTCCAGGTTAAAATCTATTCTTACCTCATCATGACGTCACTTATCCAGCCAGCTAGGAGAGTACCCGGGTTTTGAACCTGGGTCTACGTTAAGCAGGGGCGCCCCTAAGCGGTCGCCAGGCCCTAAGCGTGTGCCGAATGGGCGACCGCTCATAGCCCAATATTTTGGGGGGCCTAAAAATTTTTACAACTCGGTGGAGCTGCCGGTAAACATTTAAATATTTTGTTGGGTTAACTTGGCTTTGTAGATGTAAGGCTCTTAAACCAAGCACTCTACAGTTAGTTCTCATCACATATGTGACCCCCTGTTATCTTAAGATATCCCAAAAGGTTCACCATCCAAAACTCACCCCACAATTATAACCCAATAAACCTCACCAACATGGATCAATCCTACTATACTAATTACTCGAGATCTACCACCCGTATTAACCCGAAAACCTGGTTAACACAACCAATCCCTAGACATCGACTTACCTATCCTTGACCAAAACTCTCACAAGTAAACTGACCCAACAGTTATAAACACCACATCATTATCCCGATACAATGGTCAATGTAACTCTACACACCACATCAAGTATCATTTACACACCACATCAATATCATCTCATGCACCACAAATATAACTCAACACTTGCATGCAATTTAAACATATATAAATGCATACAAAGACATACCTCGTCACTTACACCCTCGCCAGGGCGTTCGACACACATTGAACTCATTACTAACCCGTTGAACAATGTCACCTTTGGTGACTTCTCGAAGGACTTTGTTGTCCACATTCTCGTTCGCCGTGTCACAGAGACAATGATGCAAACACACAACACCATCATAATACACATAACAACATATTTCATTTACATGATTAATTAACTAGGTCTGCACCCCACACATTGTCCCCCCACACATTGTCTTAGGATAACATATCCTACACACCCTCATAAGCGTTTAGCGCATATCCCAACTCACACTAACTAACCCTTAACATGACATACGTCCGCAACTCTTTTATCCCTAGCTCGTGTAAACTTACCCTGCGCGTGGATAGTGTATAAGATTTATGGTTATAAATTTAAGGCGCAAGAAAAAAAATAGCATTAAATAAAGCCTAAAATAAAAAAATTCAAAAAATTTGGAACCAACAAGATTTGAACCTGGGTTTTTTTCTTAGGGGTAAAGGGTAGAAACCACTACACCAAGGCATTCATATTGCTATTACATCCTTCAACAATTATTTAAACCAAATGCTAGTAGAAGGAAACAAGTAAAAAATAAAAGAACCAAAAATGCAATCGAGAATTGTACTTATGCACAAATAATAAATGTAAAATTAAAAAAAGGTTGAGAAAAAGTGTATTTATTCGATTACTATTCGAGAGAAAGTCAGGAGACTAACGAATATAACTTCACTTAATGGCAAAAATAAGTTCATATAAAATTCAAAAGATAGGTTCTAAAATATCTAAGTTTCATGATAAGACTAACTACAAAAGATTAGTTTATGCAAAAGACAATTTCCCTATCAACTAAACTATATTGCTGCCGTCATTAACCGTTTTTGTAACGTCTTCTTGAGTGTGTTGATCTTGTAAATCCTTCTCCTTTCGCATCCATATTACCTGAAAAAAATAAAACCAAGCATAACAACACTAAATGCACAAAAATAAATATGCATACATGATAAATGTCCTATGAGCTGCAAGTATGCAACAAGCATAAATCAATCACCGTAAAGTTAAAATAAAATGCAAAGTGAAACTAAAACCAAGCATTCAAGGGCCCTTTAACTTGATTAAAACATAATAGCACTAAATGCACAAAAATAAATAGGCATACATGATAAATGTTGTCTTTGAATACGAGAAACTTGAAAAAAATTGTATGATCAATATCATATGCATGAATAATTAACGAGAGTAAGACCACCAAATTTAATGTTAGTTTAAAGGCAATTAAATAGATGTTACAAGGTATTTCTAAGTAATTTCCCAAGGTAGAGTACTGAGTAAGTGAGTATCTCACAAAGATGAAATTTCAAAGAATTCTAGCAACTGAAACATAACAGCACTAATTGGACAAATGTTGAGGATGTATATAGTTGTATGTACTATAGTGACCGTTACCTCGACCCCTACCACCAACTGTTGAGTTGCGTGCTTTTCTGCAACAAAAACAAACCTATTATTATTCACAAGAAAAATTAGTAAAAATCATTAAACATTGTATTCTACCTTGTATATATTATTAACAACAAGACAACTAGTCTGAATCTTCATCTTCAAAATCTTCTACATCGTCATCTAATATAGTGTCTTCAAACACAGCCTCTTCACGATCATCATCATTTATGTCTTCATGATCATCATCATTTATATCGTTGACTTCTTCTATTATTTGTCCTTGTACATGAGTAATAGGGAGCAAATCATCGGTTACCATACATACTAACCTTTCATTCTCTTGAAAGAAATGCTCTTCGTCTTCATTATCCTCATCACCTTCACTAGCATCTTCGGCTAGTTCATAAACTCCCCTCGGCGTCGTCTTAACAACAGCACACCAGTCTTTTAATTCTTTTTCCTTTGAAGGATATGGTGTATAATATACTTGTTGTGCTTGGGATGCTAGGATAAACGGGTCGCCAACACATCCTACTACCTTGGGTTTAACATCAACCATATTAGTCTTCGGGTCCACCCTTACACCATTCACCGGATCAAACCAAGTACATTTGAACAAAACAACCACACAACTCCCTAATTTGCTATGATATTCCACCTCTAGGATTTCATCCAGCAATCCATAGTAATCACTTTCATTTTCATCATAGGAAGCCCCTTTCACACACACACCACTATTTTGGGTGACCCTCCCGTGGTAAGATGTTTGTGTGTGGAACTTGTAACCATTAACCAAATAGCCCTTATGTGATTGAACATACGTGAGAGGCCCTTGTGCTATATCTCTCAAATGTTCTTTCCCGGGGCCATTCATTACCTACGTTCATAAAACTTAGTTAACATGTTTGCAATGATATAAAAGTTGTTAACTTCTATATTAGAATATAAAGTTGTTCTAGTGTAATGCTTACATGAATTTGCAACCACTCAGCAAATGAACTCTCTTTCTTTTTATCAAGTGTTTCTTGGTCACAGTTCGGGGACGAAACTCTCAAATGCTCATCAAATGCCCATACGACTTCGTGAAGCTCTTGACAGTTAAGCAATATATAAGTATGAGCCTTGTGTTTGTCTTTATCAGTAAGAACTATGTTTTTTCCACCCTTATCAAATAATCTTCGAGATGGGTGTTTGAATATACTCAACCGAGAATCGGCACTTAAAGAACAAGGAATATTAGGGGCAAAATTGCGAGGCTCATGATTCAGCCGTGTCTTAATTGTCTGCTCAAGATACAAGGAGCAATAGTTAGAAAGTTCATCTATGAGATATGACTCAACAATGGAACCTTCGATCCTTGCTTTGTTTCGAATCATTCTTTTCAATCGACCTAACTTCCTAAATGTTGAATTTTAAAAAAAATGTTAGCAATCATAAAATATATAATATGTCAAAAGAATAATTTGTCAAGTTAAAACGGTTACCTCTCATACGGATACATCCATCTAAACTGCACCGGACCACCAAGAATAGCTTCATTGGTCAAATGTATAACAAGGTGTTCCATTGAGTCAAAGAAACCAGGTGGGAAGATTTTCTCTAACTTACAAATGGTTACAACAATACTTTTTTCCAATTTTTGTAAATCCTCAATGTGTAAAACCTTTGAACATATTACACGAAAAAATGTGCACAACTCTATTATTGGTTCCAATATTTGTTTTGGTAGCATACCTCTTAATACAATAGGCAACAACCGTTGCATAAAAACATGGCAGTCGTGACTTTTAAAGCTGTAAAAAGTATCATCTTTAACGTTTACACAACCCCCTATATTTGAAGCATACCCATCAGGGAACTTTACTGTTTTCAACCATTTACATACTTCGCTTACTTGCATTTTGGTTAGAGTATATGATGCTTTTGGTTTCTTATATTAATTATTGGTCCCCGGTGAAGTATGCAATGATGATCGATTGCAAAGTTGTTCTAAATCCAACCTTGTCTTAACTTTATCTTTTGTTTTTTGAGTATCCATGATTGTGTGAAATAGATTCTCAAAAACATTTTTCTCAATATGCATTACATCAAGGTTGTGTCGGATTAACAACATGGGCCAATATTCAAGCTCCCAAAAAATGCTTTTCTTTACCCAATTATGGGTATTACCAAATTCTAGAGTTTTTTTCTTTGGGTTATACGTTTCACCTTCATAGACACTTGGAATGTCACAGACTTGTTCGAATATTTCCCAACCAGTTAACTTACGTGGAGGTCCCAATGATGACGGTATAGATTTATTAGCCCGAAATCCATTTCTATCACTACGAAAAGGGTGTGATCGAGGTAAAAATCTCCGATGACAGTCAAACCAACTTGGTTTGCCTCCGGCATGTAATCGAAAAGCTTGTGTGTCTCCCATACAGTATGGGCAAGCTAATTGACCATGCGTGCTCCAGCCAGATAACATTGCATAAGCAGGAAAGTCACTCACCGTCCATAGAAGAATAGCTTTCAACATAAAGTTTTCTTTACGATAAACATCATAAACTTCAATGCCTTCCTCGTACAACTCTTTCAGCTCGTCTATTAACGGCCTTAGGAACACATCTACGTTTTGACCGGGGCTTTTTCGTCCAGGAATAACCAAACATAGTTTAATAAATGAGTCTTTCAAACTCATCCATGGAGGTAAGTTATAGATTGTAAGAAAGACGGGCCATAGTGAGTAAGGGTTTGAGTTCGAGTTATTTGGGTTAAAGCCGTCAGTGCATAACCCAAGACGAACATTCCGGATCTCATTTGCAAAGCCAGGATTCACAGAGTCAAAATGCTTCCAAGCCTTACCATCACTTGGATGTCCCATGCTACCCTCCTTTGTTTTGTGATCATGGTGCCAAGTCATATCTTTTGCCGTTTTTATAGACATATACAACTTCTTAAGTCTCGGACCAATCGGCATGTATGTCATCACCAAATGAGGTACCTTATTTTGACCACTCTTGTAACGAGATTCCCCGCACCATTTACATTGTGTCAATGTCTTGTCTTGCTTATAGAATATCATACAGTGGTTTTTGCAAACATCAATCCTTTCTTTAGGAAAACAAAGCTTTTTTAAACTCTTCTTTGTATCATAAAAGTTTTCAGGTAGTTTATTCCCTTCTGGCATCAATGCTTTAACCATAGAAATGTTGTGGTCATAACATGCGGTAGAAACATTGTAAAGTGATTTCCAATTCAAAAACCTTATGGCAGCTTGTAACTTTGAACAGTCGGTGGCCTTCTCTCCCTCTCACAAAGAATCATCGGCGGCTTGTAACATGTCATAGAATCCCATTGCTTCTGGATTCGGGACCAGTGGCGGAGCTTGAAAAAGTAAGAAGCGGGGGCCGAAAGTCACAAGACCAATTTTTTTTTCCTATCGCTATGTTTCGGGTTATATGTTCGGGTTGGGTCGGGCCAAACAAATCAATAATAAATAACTTTAAATATAAAATAATCTATTATAATGCGAGAGAAAAATGGTAAGTACCTGGAAGAAAATTACAACTCAGCCCGACGACCTTTAATATTTTTGAATTCATTGATTATGGATTCCGAATCAAACTTATTAGCAATATCTTTTTCTATGTAAATCCCCAAGCTATTCGCGAGATACTCGTCTGCCATCTTATTGCGAAGCCGATTCTTGAATATTTTCATTGCTGAAAATCCTCTTTCTGTTGTTGCAGTAGAAACTAGAAGTGTCAAGATAAGCCGAACTACTCTATCAACCAATATGGGCCAAGAATGAACACTTTTTCCCGATAACTTTTTTCCATTTGTCAAACCCTTTAACCGTAAATGAATCGTAACCATTGCTCACACTTGGTCTAACACTAAATAGATAACACATAAAACAATAAGCAGCATGTGTTGTTAGAGAATACTCTAACCAATTAGGATAAACACTGAACCAAGAATATTGGAACCTACGAGTATGATTCTTTGAACCTTTATTTTGATACTCCGTAAGACTTACTTGGTAAGGTCCTAAAGAAAGATAAGCACGTCTTACTTGTTCTCTTAAATGAACCGGATACTCCCAAATTTGTTTTCGTTTAGCTGGATCTCTTTCTATAGTGTTAATATCCACTTCATTAGTGTTTGATTGTGGTTGTGGAGGTTTAGAATTAGCATGATTTTCTGGTTGATTTTCATGCTCTTGCGGCTCACTTGTTGAAGCTTTGTGACGTTTGCTTACTTGCTCATCATCATCATTTCTTTTCTCTTGTTCATCATCAATTCTTTTAAAAAAAGAACTAATAGTTAAAGTTTTTAACTTTCCCATAATATGCCTAACAAAAAAAAAACAATAGTCATAATCGATTTGATTTCATCAATTCAATATTCATCAACAATCAATCTCTTGCTCGTCATAATCGATTCATCAATTCATCAATTCATTATTCTAACATTAATCAATAATCCTTAAGAATGCAAGAAATCAATAATCATTCCTAAATTCCTAATCATAATCCTAATAGTAATACTTAACAAGAATACAACAAGAATACAAACTAAAGAATGAAAAGAAATCAAGAATTTAGGGCTAGCAAAAAATTAGGGAAATAAAAAAATAAAAAATGAGGGCCTTTTTTCATTTCGACTGGTGGTGGACCGGTGGTGAAAAAAAATTAGGGCAGGGGCTGCTGCTGGGAAGGGGCGATCGATGATGAATGATGGTTTAGGTTAGTTTAAAATGTAACTTATCATTTTTCATTTCTCCCCCTTGAACTTACATTTTTATTTTAAAAATGAACAATCTATTTTTTTCTAAAATTTTTAAGTTCTTTCTCATAATTTATTGAATCAATCTCAACAACATAGCAAAAATTCTTTAGGGTAATAAAATAAGAGGGGGCCAAGAATTCTTTAGAAAAAAAAATAAGCAGGGGCCGGCACTATACGTAAAAAAAATTTCGGACGAAAACGAAAATATTTACACTACTAACGGAAAAAACGGCAGGGGCCGGGGCCCTCCCTGGCCCCTTGTATGCTTCGCCCCTGTTCGGGACTTCCCTTTCAAAAGTATTTGAATCTAGATTTGAGTGTGTTGTTGGATTATAACCGGACGAATACATGTTATCTAACACCATACGTTTGCAACCATCATCATCATCATTAACAACTTCCCTTGTAGTAGACGATTGTCCTACCTCACGGATGGAAGTTTCACCATGCTCACACCATGTGTAGTAATCAGGCATGAAACCCTTCATAAGCAAGTGTTTTTGAACAGTTTCTCTATCTAAGTAGGTGGCATTTTGACATCTTGAACAAGGACATTTGATGTCAAGTACTATCTTACCACGCTTAGTCACCCTTCGATCCACAACCGATTCAATAGAATAGACAAAGTCTAACCACTTATTTAAGTTGTCACAGTATTCCATATTAATAAATCCATCACTATTGGTCATTTTATACATACATGTTCGATTAGTATACCACTCCATGACCAATAAAGTCAATGCACGCCCTAAGATTCAAAGTCATTGCAAAATTTTGTTAACAACAAACATATATAAACTACTTGTCAATATTAGGACCGTAAAATACTAGGAATAGAAAATTTGGTATTATTAATCCATATTATCCTAAAGTCTTGATATTATTCATCATGTTGCTAGTGTGGTTATGTTTAATAAACGGGTTAAATGAACACGACCCATTTAACACGATTAAATATAACCTGTTTAGTAACACGAATGACTCGACACGACACTAAATAATATACGATAGAGTTTGGCAATCATATTTAACATGTTAATTATTTACAAATTCTAAAAAACAGAAATCATATCTCTTATCCTAATAGCTTTGGCTTTAGCTAGAAGAGATTTTTGACTTTTGAGGTCAAACAAATTAATTTTGATCTTGGAAAATGATGTCAATTCTATACATTTTCAAGAACAACTTAAAAGCTAGTTTTTTTTTCTACTATAAATACATCTAAACACCTAATCCATTTTCACACCCAACTATCTAAAACAATTCTTCTAACTGTTATGTAATTCTATTTTTAATATTAATTTTATTTAATTATTTATTAATTTAAATTATTTCATAACTAATATTACTATTAATAATTAAATGAAAAAAAGAAGATGATGTGAAAATAAGGAGGTTGTTTGTGGGAAAGATGAGTATGGTAGTGTTGTAGGTAAAATGAGTTTGTGGGAATGATGTGTGCAAAACTGGTGTGCCATGCTGACTAAGACTGTTTGTGGGAAGGAATGATGGCTGTCAGCGTTGCGGACAGTCTTAATGCACCATATTTGTTTGTTATATATATTTATTAGAGTAATTTAATAGTGTTAGGCATCTGGAGTTAATTGAGATAAAAAGAAAACTAGAGTGACTAAAAAAAAGGTAAATTAAAACTATTGTACTAAAAATTAGAATTTGACCAAACCACATGGACTAAAACCGAAGTTTACTCTATTTATTATTACTTTTTCATGTATTATAGAATTCGCGCACAAATAGTTCTGTATTAAATCACGTACAACATGATCGCTGCTGATAAGGCCCAAACCTGATATATAATATATTTATTTTTTTTATTTTTATGAGTATTACATTAGTTTCCTATCTATATATCTTCACATCTTTATTTATTTTTAGTTCTTAAAACAATAATAACCAAAATAATCGAGTTTCACATATACACTAATCTTTGACTATGAATCAAATACTTATAATGATTCACTACGGTTAACCATTACGAATATGTATTTTGTTAGATTTGCTACGGGTTTTGCTACCGGTATTATTAAATTGTTTTTTTAGTATTGGTTTTCTTGATTTTGCTATGGATTTTGCTATGAATTTTCCTAAATTATTTTAGTTATTATTTTTTAATATTTATTCGCTACGGATTTTGCTACCGACTTTATTAATATATATTATTATATTTATCATCTTGATTTTGCGATGGATTTTGCTATGGATTTCGATTGCGACGAAATACCGTAGCTAAACCGTAGCAAACTATATTCGTAGCTAATCCGTAGCTAATTCGTAGCAAAATTTGCGACCGATTTTGTCCGTAGAAAAAATTCATAGCAAATGCCTGTTTTTGTAGTAGTGGATCTCAGATGCTCCCGCATCATTTAAATTTTGGAATTGATGTCGAATGAGAGACAAAAATGATGGCCATAATTTTTGTGGGGTTGTAAAGGAGAAAACACATATAAGTAAGAGCTTATCCGTCTCATTTGTCTCCTATTTTAAAACACAACTCTCTCGAACAATCATTGGCTTTTGCTTACAAAGGTCCACTTTTATCCTTACTTTTGGTTGTGTCAAAGATTCATTTATGGTTTTCAATTCATAGAGAAGATTTATCAATGGAAAATATAGAAAATATATAATACTTTGTAATACTATTTGTATTTAAAATATGTTTAAAAAATAAATTTTTTTTAAACCCTAAAAATACTTCTTTCCTTTTTTACATTTATCACACACTTATTTTTTTAATTTGTAATATCTTAAAATATTACACTTTTAAATTATTTATTAAACCAGGTCCTGAATTAAAACCGATCTAGCTAAAATTTCAACCAAAAATTTTAAAATTCTATACAATGATGACGTTCAAAGTGATTGTTATAACGTTTTACCATGAATCATGATAATTAGATAATACTTCACGATGATTCATGATGTTGTTAAAGAGCGTTACACCATAACAAAGTTGTTGAGATGCTGAATTGTGAAGCTTCTTACTTTCCAATATTAGTATATTACCATGTAACATAATATACTTAATCTTAAATTCTCCTCAAGAATGATCTACGGTAATCCATGACTTCTTCCATCATTTAGGGTATAAGGGGCGTTTCTTGGGTAAGGGTTGCGGGTATCACGGATAGTTCGGGTACACCGCCGCATGGGTTTCGGTTTTGGTATGCAGGTAGTTGAATCGGGTATAAGTACCCGCTGACATGTGTGAGTTTACCGTTCCAATTTGGGTACTTTGGGTATAGGGTACTTTGGGTTGTGTCCCTATCAATTTGGGTAGTTTGTAAGGGATTTGGGTAAAAATGAGATGTCACTACCTTATTGGTGGGATCATATTGGGTACTTAAGGTTGTGCCCCTTGTATTCTAAGTATTGATGGTTCATAATTATTATGATGATCATGATGCTTCAAGACACATAGAGGTGCACAAATCAGTTTTTGAACCAGAACCGGTTTCAAACCGAACCGAAACCGGTTTGGTCAAACAAAGTCAAAACCGGCTTGAGGCCAAACCGGTTTGGTTCGAAACCGTTTTTTGAAGTGGAAAACCCAAACTGTATAAACCGGTTCGGGTAGGTTTAGAACCGGTTTGAACCTTAAACCGTTTGAAACCGTTTATTTTTATTTTTTAAAAACTTAAACATATGCCTTCTTTATTGGTTTTTTTGAAGTTTGAAAATTACAAAAATATAAAATATATAATAAAAATTGTGAAAATGCGAAAACATTACAAAAACATAAAAAAAAACGTTACAATATTTATTTATTATTTGACGTTTAATCGGCGTCATTAGTGATTGGTGTTTATTCTTCATCGGAGCTATTGCCACTACTTCGTTGCGCTTCATCGTAAGCGAGTTCTTCATCAGTTAGTGGCAACGACTTTCCTTGTTCCACCTCTCCCTCGTGTATGATTTCTTTGGCTTCAATTTCGTCTTCTAGTTGTAGAATCTTGAATTCGCTAAATCGCGTCCAATTGGTCTTTCAAGCAAATACACATTTCCATCGTCACGGGAGTGAGTCTTGTTCTTTTTATGGATAAAACCCTGCTACTAAGAGAAAAAACGGTTTCCGAAGCTACCGTAGAAGCTTGGACGGTTAGTAAATCACGGGCCATGGCGGCTAGAACCAGAAATTGGGATTCATTTTCTTTCCACCAAGCCAAAATATCTAAAGTATCAAACTTATCGGGACTAATAGTGGATAAAAAATCCGATCCAATATACCTTTCGAGTTCGCTACTTGGGTAAAGCGCTTAAACTTTCAATCATGTACCAACTTAAAGCCGGAAAGCTTTTCATCCGTCGATGCTTTGCACAAAGGTTATCATTAGACATTTCTAAAGTTGGTCTTTGTCATATAACGCTTTCAAACATTTTATAAGTTGAATTCCATGGTACGTCCCAATTTGGACCTATACCAAAGTATCCCGTTTCGTGACAAATATTAATATAATCATGATATCGTTTTCTACTAGTAGTAAAAACGTTACGTAACAAGTTTTTAAAAGATTCTTTTAAATAATCTACTTCTTGAACGGCGAGTCCGTCTTGCACAACCAAGTTAATTATGTGTGCAACACATCGGTTATGGAAAAAACGTCGTTGCAAACCCGTTGATATTTTAATGCTAATTTTTGAACCGCACTTGTATTATTTGAGGCATTATCACGTCTGGCTTACTTGATTATAACGTGGTTGAAGCGTCTCTTGAATCATCCTTGTCAAACGCGGGTAGTCGAATTGGTTGAATGGCAAACCCTCTTGAATCACTAACTTTGCCATACTTTCCCGAACCATATTTGCGTCGAAATTTCAAATTTCACACTTGTTTGACATTGAGGATTGACCTTTACAACGGTTAGCTCACTAGATCGTAATGTATCCAAATGTGTTGGTTCCTCGTTATTGGTTTAATCCTCACAACGGTTAGCTCACTAGAAGAACAACACTCGGGGAATCCATAGTTTTCTTTAAGATTGTTTTGAGAGCGTTTTTTATGTTTTGAGAGCGCAGAGAGCGGGGTTTGAGAGCTGTGATTGAACCAAAACATCCACTACCTATTTATAATATCATATGGGGGTAAAACGGTCCAAAAAAACATTAAAAAAGGTCATTAATGGTCATATTTTTTAAAAAAATTTCTTGTGATTAATTTCTCATCCGAAAATAATCTTTAAATTTAGAGCTCAAGAATTCTTAAACCAAATTGATTATAGAGGTCCATTATATATGTTTTTTTTACAATCCCTTAGCCACTTAGGTATTTTTTTTATAAATCTTTAGTTGTATAGATTATTGAAAATGAATGTTGTTGAATTTGTAAAATTTCTGAATATATATGTTTTTTTTCCTCGATTTATTGAATTTGTTAGGATTATAGAATTTCCTAAATAAATTTCTGCTTAGGAAATGATGGAATTATAAAATATTTCCTAGATTTTTTTTAAATAACCTTTTTCGGGCGGTTGTGTATGGACATCTGGACTATGGATGAGCATTTTTTAGGGTGGTGTTGGGTAAAGGTTTCAACGTCAATCTGATTCCAATCATTTACAAGAGCCAAATAAATAAACATCAAAGTTACAAAGACACCCTGAAATATCACTATAATAACATAATAATACATATATTTACTAATATACCCCCTTAGTTCGAGCAGTAGGGGGATGAACGTTCAAACTGGTTCCGAAGCTATGAAACAGATGCTTTGAAAGGCCCTTGGTAAAAATATATGCGTACTAAAACTCTGAGGTGACATGAAGCACCCGAATGTGACCTATTCTCACATTTTCTCTGACAAAATGGATATCAATCTCTACATGTTTGGTCCGTTGATGTTGAACGAGATTATCAGAGAGATATACAGCTGAAATGTTGTCACAGTAAACCATCGTTGCGGACCATAGTGGAACATGTAACTCGAGTGACAAATTTCTTATCCAACTTACCTCTGCCACAATGTTTGCAACAACCTGATATTCGGCTTCGGCACTTGACTGTGAGACCGTATGCTGACGTTTAGATGACCAAGACAAAATATTATCCCCCATTTATACACAGTATCTAGATGTGGAACGTCTGGAGTCAGGGCATTCGCCCCAGTCCGTGTCTGAATAAGCAGTAAGAGAATCACACCGAGTGGGATTAATGCGTATCCCGTAATCCAATGTGCCTTGAATGTAGCATAGTATACACTTAAGAAACTGCAAGTGAGGCTCACATGGAACATGCATGAACAGGGGGAGAGCTAGGCAAGGTGAATGGATAAAGATCCCTGGAACTATTGTGGCGGGAAAGGTGCTTTCCAGTCTTAAGGTCCTTCTAAGAAAAAACCAAATGGGTCAAATTCAAGAGAGACTAGATTATCACGAGAGAATTTTGGGACAGAAATAAGGTTTTTAATAATGTCAGGAGCAAACAGAGTGTTGTTTAGGTGATAGGTTTTGTTGGGGAGAGTGTGTAAAACATTACCAGACCCATGGATTGGTAACTTATTGCCATTACCAACAAAAATATTTCCTGTATGAGATGATGACACAGGAGAGTGAAACGTACCGGGATTGGCAGTAATGTGATTTGAAGCTCCCGTGTCCATGTATCAGGTAAGATCGAGGGGGTTAAGCTGCGTGTTTTGAACTGCAGTACCAATGTCAGTAAAACTGAGAGCATCAAATTGAGAACTTATAGAAGATGGTGGTCCACCCGGTTGAACCAAGTTAGCCGTTGCATGAGACTGTTGATGCGGCTGTGATGGTGGCCTAGTGCTCCATGGGGTCATGTTAGGTGAGTTTTCGGTTGTGTGGGATAGGGACATAGGGGGGGGGGGGGGTTTCCACCAATCCCATGGTGGTGGAGACGATTGATATACTGGTTTCGACCTCCATGCCCTCCACGGACACCATTACCCTCGCGGCCTCTACCTCGCCCACGGTAGTGATTTCGCTGATATGGAGGATCAAACGGACGAGGTTGAAAAGTTCTGATTGACATTAGGAGAAAACTGTGACAGCTGAATTGAATTTTAATCCAAGAAGCCCTAGCGGTAGTGTCAGTTTCAAGAAGACGAACCAGAATTTCATTAGAAAGAGTACCATATAACCACTGCAAAACAATAGCATCAATCTCGACCCAAGACGCGTACGTAGGGTCGGTTTCTGTAGGTGGTTCAGTACCATCTATGTGATCCAACACCTTGTATCCTTTCGAGCGAAGCTTAAAAAGTTTCACCCAAGAGGTGTACGTAACCTTGGTGCCATCGAGCACATGAACCTTGTTCTGAATGTTTGTGACTGTGTATACGGGGTGAAGAACCTGACCTTGCTCTGATACCATAAACGTAAATCTGATTCCCCTTCCAATCATTTACAAGAGCCAAATAAATAAAAATAAACATCTAAGTTACAAAAGACACCCTCAACTATCACTATAATAACATAATGATACATATATTTACTAATATTGGACATTTTTATGGGGCATTTTTGAAGCGATATTTTTTTAGTAACCGTCTAAAAAAAAAATGCTTTTCGTCGCCTCAGAAAAGCATCTTTGTTCTAATAAACATTTAACCAAAATTGATTAATTACCCCCAATTTACAAAAATTGGTGTGATTTCACCAATTTAACCTTTCACGTGTGGCTATATTTTCCATAAACAAAATAACTGCAATTCAGTTATCATGATTTCATCATTTGCGTTTTAAGACATCAAGTTATTTATTCATACTATGTGCACACAAATCTAATATATATCATAACGATTCAAGAAGGTAGTTTTCCTTGCAATGATTTTCACCAAATTGACTATAATTTACATCTTACTAATAAAAACTTTAATTTTAACTTGTAAGATGACGATTAGGTCGCTTTGTATTTATGGTTTAGTGCAGTGGTTTTTCGGATCGATTCATGAGAGTTTGTTTTCGTCTCGCTCATTTTCGATCTTCTTTTTTGTTTTGTTTCGTGTGGTTAGTTTTTGTGTGTTTCTCTTTTATAGTCTTGTACTTGCATTTGAGGGTCAATTTGTAATTCTGTCTCGTTCTGTCTAGTTTCTTACTAGGCAGGTTCTTATTTATAAAATTTTTGCGTTAAAAAAAAACTTTAATTTTATAAGGGGGGTGCGAGTGGAAGGCGGGTACCAAGCGGGTAGTTGGTGGGTTGGGTGGAACACCGCCACATCCACAGCGGGTTCGGCGGGTAGGGGAAGGCGGGTTCTTTCAGCGGCTACATATACTCGCTAGAAATGGGTATTGAACCCGTTGAACTTTTGTAAAATATAGCCGTTGAAAGGCTATATAGTCGTTTAAAAAAATTTTTACCCCTATAAATACATACCCAATCATTTTATACTACCCACTCAACCAAAATATATTCTTTCTAAATACATTCTTTCTAAATATAAACCATTACTATTGTATCCAGTTAACCAAAATATGAATCGTACGTTATACTACCCACTCGAATTATCGGACGAATCGCTCGACTTCGTGTTCGGCGGTGATGGTATGCAATTCGTATGTTATATTGTCGCCCCAGCCGAAGAGGAAGACGGGAACGCAATATCACCTGTCTACATACGGGATCCTCCAGTTGAACCAGTTATTGACGATAACGTCCTTTCGGAGTTGCACGATGTAGCTACACATATTAGTCTTCGATTTGATCTCGTGGAACATATTGCGAGAAACACCCTAGATTTGGACGAATACGAAGACTAGATGAATTTTTATTTAATAATTACTTTTTTGTATTATCTTTTTATTTATTGTTATGTATTTTTAATTAATTAATTAAATTTTTTATTTTTTAATTTGGTCATTAATTTAAAAAAAATAAATAATAAGAGGGTTGGAGGGTACCACTCCCACCTTAGAGGGTAGTTTGTCAAAATGAGGTGGCATCTTGTGATTGGTGGATTTGGTAGGATACTTTGAAGTGGGAGGGTACCACTCCCACCTCCCTAACTATTTTCTTAAGTAATCGTCTCTTTATAAAAATCTTATTTTGACTTGTCATTTGATTTATAAAAGCTCTTTGTACTCGCTACCTTAGATAATCCAACTTTAGATCACTTCAGTTAAAGTTGTTCACGAGATGAGCGCGAGCTATTGAGCTTGAAATATATGAGCTATCTTGTTGCTCACCAATTCGGCTCAAAATTAAAGAAGAAGGTGAGATCTTGGGCGGATATGGCTCATAATCGGCATTGTAGACACACAAAGAAGGATACGGTGATAGTAGTTTTGATTGTGTTAGGATTTCGAATTTGCTTGTTGCTAGGGAATCCAAGTGAGTTGTTGTAGATTTGGGGTTTACTTAGACTAGGGTTCTTTCTAGGGAAGACGGAAAAAAGAAAGGATGGGTGATGATAGTTAGCTGACGGTGGTTGATGGCAGATGGCTCCACTGAAAAAAAATAAGCTGAAACTTGGAGTCGTATAATATCTAATGGGCCCTTAAATTTTAGGGTTAACTTTATTTAATTTCAGGTTTTGATAGATATAACAAATAATCATTATACCTGAAAGAGTTTTTTTCATTAAAATTCACTTAAACTCTAATATGTGTGATTGTGTCTTTTAAAAATAATATAAAAAATGTGTTATCATATTCCCACGTAATAAAATCTTAAGAAAAAAATATTTTTTTTTACAAAAAGGCCGAGTGGTGATGACGGTGAGAAATTCTTGGGTGTGTAAGTGTGTGAGTTTAGGTGTGGAACCACTACAAGAAGTTACACCTATAGCGACGATTTTTTTTGTTCTTTAGGGATGATTTATCGTCGCTACATACTTGTACGCATAGGTCTCAAGACTCGTCGCTATAGACCTCGTCCCCATAAAGACTTTCCAAAAAAAATGTATTATTTTAATTAGTTTTATGTCTGTAGTGACGAGAAATCGTTGCTATAGGGCCTTTCAGAATTTTTTGGTGATACCTATAGAGACGAGAAATCGTTGCTATAGGGTTTGCTAGAATTTTTTTAGTGATGCCTATGGAGATGAGAAAATCGTTGCTATAGACCTTGTTTCTGAAAGCTTTTGTTCTTGTACTGATCAGGGTGTCACTAATTTGTTTGTTGTTTTTCAAACTCTATATATTATTAGCAATATAAAATAAAAAAAAAGTGAAAAGAAAGACATCAATAATTCAACATAATGATAAACTTTTTTGCAAGACAATATAAATGCTGATTAAAAACAAATGATAATGTCATAGCACTTCAAGCATGTCGTCACAAAATCATGTGTTTTTATTGAATTAAACACATAATATCAATTTGCGTTTTAGATATATAACTTTCAATAAGTTTTTTCCATAATCGTGTATTACAAATTACAATACAACTAAGAATGATCTTTCAAATTTTTTTTATAAGTAGGAATGTTCTAAAGAAGTGAAACTAACTAGTTTCGCTTGACCATAAAAAGTGAAACTACATAGTTTCGCCCAACAGTTCTTTCACGATTGCTTTGTTAATGGCTATGACGCCTCTATCTTTATCGCGGTTCTTCTTCTGAGAAAACTACCAGCCCAAATTCACAATTGCGAGGCTTTAAAGTCATCTATGCTGCAAAAACACAGCTGTAAACCGAGTGTCCTCAGGTGGTCTCTTGTGCTGACATTCTTCTTCCTCTCGTTGCCTGTGATTCTGTGGTGCGGGTATGTACATTTATACTAACTAGTTTATTAGTCATTTCATGAGGAAATAAGAAGTTGTATGTATTTGGAGGTTGCAGACCGGAGGAGCGAGCTGGCCGGTGCCATTAGGTCACAGAGATGGATTGGCATTCAATGTTGAGTTCGGCATATCAATGGCTAGGATGCGCAATGTTGAGGCTTTTATACTTTCTGTCTCATAAGTGGTTAAATGTTTATACAGTCATCATCTGTATTTAGGAACTAGTAAATAAGGTCTGCGCTTCGTGGTGGGTTAAAGCACGTTAAGAGAATCGTACGAAGTTCCATTTAAAAATCTAAACGTACATGTCATGACGGTAATTTAAGAAAATCGAATAACAGAAAAACAAAACCCAAATTTAGCATTCCTAAAAAAACAAAATGTTTTAAAAATTACAGCCCAAAATTTAAATTATAAAGAAAATTAAAAGAAAAAGAAGAAAAAATAATTTAACTTATTAAGAAAATTAAAATTAAATCTTTTTATTTTAATTCATGCTGACGTCAGCAGAGGGACTGCTAGTGTCGGCAGGTGAACCGGTAAGAGGGGGTGGGATGGGATTCGATACCTCGTCTTGCGGGTGAAGAAGAAACGTGTGAACCACGTCACATGGGCGCTTGCCCACTTTATATATATAAAAGTTTGGAAAAAAAGTCAAACATAACTTATCATGTGGTAGACCCTGATTAGGCGTTAAGTTTACTATTCATTATACACAAAACCTACGGGTTTTACTATATGTATAATAATTAAAATATTCAAAATTATCATCATTTAACAGAAATTAAAAGTATGATAATTTTGGAAATTGACGAAAAATGTATTAGAAGAAGAAATGCATTTTAGATATATGAGAAGCCCAAACGAATAAACTGGATTGGTTACTTATTTTGATGGGTTCACCAACCTTTTCTCTAAGGCTCAGTTTTCACTCGAATAGTGGGCTTATGACCCAGCCCATCTTGTTGTGAGGAACTAATAAGATGGTGTTCTGTTCATGATCAAGTCATACGGCCCAACAACAATAATATAACTAGAGGTGGTCAAAAGAACCGGATCCGAATCCGATCCGATGGATTATCCGAAACTGGATCCGGCTAGAGCCGGTTTTTTTGGAACCGGTCCGGATTTTTTCAGAACCGGCGGATCTAGAACCGGTTTACAAGTTTTAGACGGATCGGATAAAAATCAGAAAAAAATCGGATTTTTTGGAACCGGTTTTTTTTCGGACAATTTGGAACCGGTGGTTAGAACCGGTTCTAGCCGTTAGGGGGTAAAAAACGGCTATATAGCCGTTTATGGCCTTTTTTTGTATTTTTTTGGGTCGTTTGAGGCTAGAAACTATGTATAAATAGGCATTGGGGGTATGGGTTAGTTCACCACAACATCCTAGCTCTCAAAACTCAAAAAAGCTCTCAAAACGTAAAAAAAACGCTCACTTTAACGCAAAAAAAACGCTCCCATTGCTTCTGCTTCTGCTTCCGCAAGCACTCAAAATTCGGTTGGTGGTTCTACAAGCGAAGCCACGGTGGTGAGAGTACTTCCTTGCTCCCGAAACCAAGAGATATGGGCTTATTTCGATTTATGCGAAATGTCGAACTGTACGCAAAAGGCTCGTTGTAAACGTTGTGGTAAAATTATGGGTGCTGCGGGAAATACCACTTTGAGGAAACATATTGTTAGTCACGCAAAACACACTCAAGGTAAAGATCAAACTCAAATTGGTAGGGATGGAGGAGTTTGTCAATACAATGTCGAGAGGGTTCGTGAAAGAATGACATATTTCGTCATTCAAGAAGGGATGCCTTTTGATCACTTTGATAACCCGCGCTTGACGAGGATGATACAAGAGACGCTTCAACCGAGCTACAGCAATGTAAGTCGTTCTACTTTGAGAAGAGATTGTTTAAAAATATGGAAAAGAGCTAAAAAAGAATTAATCTTAGGTTTTGAAAATTTAAATACCGGCATTAACTTAACCACGGACGTTTGGTCCGCTCCACATGGTTTACCCGAATCATACCTTTGTGTTACCGCACATTGGGTTCAACCCGAGTCGTGGCAAATGATGAAGCGTACGATTGCGTTTGATTATTTTGGATATCCACATACCGACGAAAACTTATTTTATATTTTAGACTCGGTAATTCAAAATTATAAAATTCAACCAAAAATATTTTCAATATCTTTTGATAACGCTTCAAATAACACAAACGCGGTGGAAAAATTAAAAATAAAATATGTACCGCCTTATAACGGTGTTTTCTTTCATAGTCGATGTGTTGCACACATCATTAACATGGTTGTGCAAGCCGGTCTAAATGTCCAAGAAATAAGAGAAGTGAAAGAAATTTTTAAAGTGATGTTACGGGAAGTTTTTAGCAAAAGCAAAAAAAGATATATAAACTATAGAAACTTGTGCCAACAAACGGATTCTATCTTTTTAGGTCCAAATTGGGACGTACCTACTAGATGGAACTCGACATGGAAAATGTTTGAATCGGCCTTAAGGCAAAGAGTTACTTTAAAACATTTCAATGATGAACTTGTGCAAAAGAAACGTTGTTCACAAAAATTTGATAATATAAGTTGGATATGATCGAGAAACTAACTAATTTGCTTGAGGTTTTTAAAAATGCAACTACATGTTTATCGGGAGTTTATTATCCCACGTCTTCGCTAATACTTCAACAATTATACTTAATATGTAATAAATTAAAAGAGTTTGAATATCACGGCACTATTTTTGAAAAAATGGTAACACATTTGAAAGCTAAATTTAAAAAATATTTTTCGGAAATGACGGCCGTTGTTACATGTTCGGCCGCCTTAAACCCAACGATTAATGTAACCGGTGTTGAAACATTAATTGGATCAATATCGGACGATTTAAATATGTTCGAGGAAGACCCAAATTTTGAATCAAAGGCAATAAGGGATTTCAATTCGGCTTTTAATAATATGTTTGCTTATTATTTACGCAAATATGGTCGAAGTGGTGATCCATCAAACATACGTGAATCAATGGGTTCGGGTTCAAGTTCTAGTAGTTCAAGGAATCCGATGCTAAATTTATTTAACACTTTAAGAAACGAAAATACTAAACGAGCTCGTGGAAGGACACCAAATAGCGAGCTTGGAAGATATCAAGCAACCGACTTTATTTCAACTCTAAGATCCGAAGAGTTTGAAAACTTTGATATCTTGACTTGGTGGCAAGGAAGAGAATCCTAATATCCCATTCTAGCCGCAATGGCCCGTGACCTACTAACCGTCCAAGCTTCCACGGTAGCTTCGGAATCTGCTTTTTCTCTTAGTGACAGGGTTTTATCTATTCGAAGAACGAGGCTTACACCGGAATCTATGGAGATGTGTATTTGCTTGAAGGACCATTTGGATGCCGCCGAACGTGTACAACATGTTGCAAAAACTAGAAGGCGAGCTTGGCATTGAACAAGAAATACACGAATTCGAAGTAAAACAAGGGGCGGCGAATCCACTTTCTGACGAAGAACAAACTTATGATGAAGCCCAACGTATCTCAAGCGAAGAAGATTGAAAACCGATGTTACGAAGACTAAGACGAGTAGACGACGAATAACGAGTCATAATAAATAATATATATTTTGTGATTCAATTATGTTTTTTGTAATTTTTTTGTACGAACTATTGTTAAATCACTAAAAAATATAAAAATAAATAAAACATGTATTTTATAATGTATCTTTGTTAATTTTTTAAAATTTTTTTAAAAAAAAAAACCGGTTCACCGGTTTTTTTTGTCCAGTCCGGTTCCATATATCCGGTCCGGTCCCAATAGGTTCCAACTCTCCACTCCCTTAACCGGATCCGATCGTTGACCAACTTTGACCCCGAAAAAAATCCGGTTTGTGCACCTCTAAATATAATCATTAACACATGTTTGTTTTCAACAATATAATGCCTGATTTACCACGCACATTAATAATACTTCTCTAGTCACAAAACTTCTTATTTTTATTTAATAAGAATAAATTAAGAAAACCGTGGAATCGGAGGATGATGATGATGATACCGAATGGATTTCCAAAATACCGGTAAAGTTTGGGAATTGAGACATTATATACCGGATGGAAAGATACTGAAAAGAGAAGTACCAATAGAAGTACCAAGAGAAGTACCGGACACACAATATGTCGAATGAGCCTGCAAACCACGAAACTTTGCCCGCTGTATTTTATATAATAACATAAAAGGAGTTTTCAAGCAACACCCTAAGGAAACGTTCGGTTCACATAATTTTTGTGAAGGAATTAAAATTATCAAAAGAATTAGAATATGAAAGAATTGTATTTGAAATTGTAATTTGTTAAAGGAATGAAGGAACTTGGATATGTCAAAGGAATTGAAATTTGTGATGCATTGGTTGATAAAAACAATCATGTATGGTTTGTGAAAGAAAAGGTGGAATTTGGTGATAGTAGTAGTGATGTTGGTAGAGGGTGGCGGCAGCGAAGTTGGGGTTGGTGTTGGCGGTGATGGCGCTGTCGTTGGTGGTGAGGTGGTTGCAGTTAGTGGTGCACAAAAAAACCGGTTTTTTTTTAACCCGGTCCAAACCGGCAAACCGGTTTGGGTTAAACCGGTTTGGACCAAACCGGTTCGGGTTGCCCAAAAACCGTCGGTTTGAAACCTGTTTGAGGATTTCTGAAGAAAATCGGGTTGGGACCGGTTTTGGCTAAACCGGGTTAGAAAACCGGTTTGAACCGGTTTTTTTTAAATGAATTAAATAGCATTAAATATCATTAAATATCATTTATTAAATGAATTAAATAGCATAAGATATCATTAATAGCATTAAATAACATTTATTAAATGAATTAAATAGCATTAAATATAATTAAATATAATTTATTAAATGAATTAAATAGCATTAAATAGCATTAAATATCATTAAATAGCATTAAATAGCATTTATTAAATGATTTTTAAAAAACATAGTAATTAGCATTTATTAAATGATTTATTTAATTAAATCGAAAATTAAAAATATAAATTTTTTTTTTAAAATAAAAACCGGTTTAAACCGGTTTTTTTAACCCAAACCGGTTTAAACCTACCCGAACCGGTTTGATCGGTTTACATATTTCCACCTCCAAAACCGGTTTAACCCGAACCGGTTTGGGCTCAAACCGGTTTTGACTTTTCGTTGACCAAACCGGTTCGGGTCGGTTTGAACCGGTTTGGGTTAAAAAACCGATTTGTGCACCACTAGTTGCAGTCGCGATTCATGGCGATGAAGGGTGCGGCGACAATGGTGGAAGGGGCGACTGTGTAAGTTGTTGACGGCAGTGGGGTGGTGAGAGAGAAGGAGATTTCAATTTCTTTGGTTTAATTCTTTTACAATTTGGAAGAAATGATGAATTCATTTATTTAAAAGAATTTGAGGGAATTCATTTCAATTCCATTTATTCTTGAAAATGTTATCATTTGAATTCAGATTTCAATCCCAATAAATTCTCCAAACCAAACAGGTAAGGAATGAACCTGAATTCCGATTGTATTAAATTCCAGTAAACCAACCGGCCCTTAAAAGACTTTCTCCTCATAATACTCACATTATGAATGGGTGTGAAATCTGAATGGGATCCGATGGTGATGCAAGGAGAAGTTGATGACATCCTATGAATTCTTTTTAACATAGGTCGAAAGTTATATATGAACATCTCCTTTTAAAGATGTCAGCTTAAGTGCAATAGTAACACCCTAATTTAAAAATGCTTTTGTATAGTACGAAATAAATAAATTTATTATTACTATGTGGTTATAATTATTAACTAAAAATTGTCTAATTAAAGTGATAAAAAGTCAAAACAAGTCAAATTCTGGATTAGTTTTTTTTTTTAACGGCAACACCTGGATATTATACGATAATTGGGTTTCTCTGGGGCAACACCTAGAACATCCAGGGCAGCCCACCACAGAAGGAACCCCAACTGGGTTGACCTGGCAACAGACCCCATTTTTGCTGTTGCCAGGATTCGAACCTAAGACCTCCGCTATGAGAAGTCTTGGGTCTACCATTGCACAAAATGGCCAACGGTTTCTAGATTAGTTAATATTGACAACAACAAATAGCTTAGAGGTTGTTTGGTTCATTAAGAGCTGAATCATTAAAAGCTCTGAATGGTTCAGCATGGTTTATGTGCTGAACCATTAAGAGGCTGGATGAACTATTAAGAGGCTGGCAAAATCTGAAATAAACACCCCCTACCTCTGACTGATTTAGAGGTAGCCTATTAATGAAATCATTTAGAGGCTATCAAACAGCCCCTTAGTCTAGTGACAAAGATGTATACCGAAGACTTCACTAAAATAGGGAGGTCTTGGGTTCAAGTCCTACTTGTGACAAAAAAGGGTACAGGTTGGGCCAGAGGGTTTTCTTACATATTGTGGGTTTCCTGCTAACGAAGGTGGAGATGATCGGGTGAGTCAGTGGCCCGTCAGTGATCCAAATTGTCGTTAAAAAAAGTTAATATTGACAAAAGTCAAAGGTAATTGGGATGTGAATTTACTTAGTTTTGTAAAGATCATATAATTTCTACTATAGCTTTGTTTGATGTGTGCTTTTTAGTATTTTAAAGTTATAAAGTTATGTGAGTTCAGTTTTATTGTTACATGAACAAACTGAAACCCCAGCAGAGGTGTCTTTATAGTATAAGCAACCGTTTTACGTCTCTAAATTTTAGAACCCACAAAAATTGAAAACTATTTTAATCAATATTCTAAACTGAAAATATATGTGATAGTCAATCAATTTTGTGTTTCTAGAGAGAAATGAGTAGAGATAACAAAATGATTGAATGTTTATTTATAGGGTTACTATAACAACATTCGGCTTAAACATTAATATTATACGTTTTGACGGTACATAAAATTACATTTGAAAAACATTTATATATTTATAAACTTTCACTAAAAGGCCTCAATTTCAAGTTTTTTAGACCATAAAATATGTTGAGCCGTCCCTAAACCTAAGTAAAGATATTTATAGAATTAATAGGAAGGGATCAGATTCAAAGTGCCAATTGGGATAAAGAGTGTGTATGGATTACTGGATTTATTACAGGGGTGTGAGACAAGGTCTCTCATACCCTAAGATTTTCATAAGTAGTGAGAGGACTTAGAGAGTTCAAATCATATCGGGCTCCATGTGTAGTTTGTGACTTTCGGTTTGGACAAATTATAACATAAATATAATGTATTGTGTATGTAATCCAAAAAGGATGGTATGAAATATTTCTTTCAAGTAATAATTTTAGAATATTTGGATTATTTTGGTATCAGTGTATACATTTTGTTTATATACTAATTTAGCATATGGTGCAATAATGGGTGTTGTCATAGTAGAGTATGTGATTAAACAATTTACATACATGGTAACACGCTGTGCAATACACTACTTGTTTTGATGACAAAAGAATATGAACATTCGGTACAAATATTAAATATAATTATTCATATGTTTGTATCTTATATTCCTCTAGAAAAATATGTCAAATGATCAACCAGTTGAAGAAAATAAATCAAAACTGAGGAATATTGGACAGAAGCATCATGAAAGGTGATGTCATCGTCGAATCGTCCATACCAAGTATGGTGTAGTCAAACAAGATCAAAGTTAAATAACCTGAGAATAGAAGAACCATGATCGATGCTACAGTCCTACCGAGCATCAACCGTCCAATGTGAATACAAAAACGTTGTCAAAAGCTGAACAAATTTGAAGAATCAAGCAACATAAGCTCCGCAGTTGATGGGGCGGTAAGACCGTGGATCGACCATGAAATGTATGAGCAAAATTATCAAGTCTATCTTCAAATCCTGAAGTCAACTATATGTCTATACAACAATTGGTATAAAAGACGCATCAATTTAAGGATTAGTGATGGGTAAGTTGAGTTTTAAGATCACTTAAAAATGACTTCATATTTATAAAACTCATAATAAATTAAAATCAAAGTTATATAAAGTAGGTTTATGAATTCCAAAGTTGACGAAGATATGGCATAAAAATCCAAAGTTGATGAAGATTTGACATAAAACTCTAAAGTTGAAAGTACAAGTTTTATAAAAATCTTAAAAAAATTATAAAAATAGAGTTTCAGCACTTAATGATCATCTATTAGTGTTTATCTCCTACTTTTATTGTGAGATTTTGATTGGTGATCTCTACCACGTAAGAAAGAGTAATTGTATTGGTGATTCCTTCTATTCTTAGACAAAAGCTTGTGAAGGTGATCACTCCATTGATAAGTGAGAAGTATTTAGTAATCTCTACCAAAGTAATAGAGCGAAGTTTAACGATCTCTACCATATTAAAGAAAAGCATTTTTGAAGAATATTTCTATAAACTTAAATAGAATTTCTTAGTGAACATAAACTTTTGATGGATACCAAAGAGTGGATTTAAAGTGGGTTAGTTAATTCCCATCCGACTTATTATAAATCTTTATGTTTCTCATATTGATATTTTCCTTACCTTAAACATGTATACATATTGTTTTCAATCTACAAGTTATTCAGAAAAAAACATTTTATAAATTAACAAAGATTTTTAAAGGTGACTATTAATTTTAAAAAGAATCTATTTATACCCTCTCTAGATTCATACATCTTCGATTCATATTTAGATGAAGAGTGTAGCCCTTATAGAGCATACACTAAATCACATATGTATGTTCTCTTAAATTTATTGTTGTCATATTAAAACCGTGTATTTACCAAGATATATGATTATATGCTAATATGTGGGTATGATATATGTCTCTATGATAGGAGTATTGAAGCCTCAAGGTAGGATGAACACTCATCTTTCTTGTCTAACCATCCTTAGTCAACTATCAATTAAACTTTGGGACATCACTTCTTCCCTTAACTTTCTTTAAAAAAGTGGGGCACTCATCTTTCTTTCCTAAACTTTCCTAGCCATTTTTTATTTATTAAATAATAAATAATTTAATTTATATAAATTTAGCACATAAAAAACAATCTTCATTAATTTAAAAACAAAATACATTAATAATAAAATAATAATAAAATACAACTAGTCGTCTAAATTGTACGTGAGTATTTGCAAAGTGTTGCACGAGATTAAATCGAAAGTCTAGGTGTGCATCTTCATCCCGAAGTCCAAAATGATGTTATTGTCAACCACTTCATCTGTTGGAGGCTCCAACACGTACTTTGATGATATCGCTCTCCCTTTCATCTTTTAAAATAATGTTGTTTAATAAAATGCATGCGTACATTATAATTAAGATTTTTAAAAATTAAAAAAAATGGAAGAAAATGATTGGTATATATAAGATTTTTAAAAATAAAAAAAAACTTTGTTTTAAAATAGGTAACGGCTATATAGCCGTTGGAGATGACCAGGAGATGATCCGGAAGCACATTCGAGAACCACTCCAAATCGTCGATATTGCCACCCTTGCGACAGTCGGGAAGGATGCTCCGTGTATCCTAAGGATAAAGAAAATAATCTAGTTTAAAAGTTTAAGGTGGTAAAACTTGTCATTTGTCAAGAACTAGATGAAACCCTCGGGCCAGGGGGTATTGATGTGGCGGGAATTTTGTAACACTCAGTTTAGAATAAAATTTATGTGTAAACATAAATAAAAAGTTTTGGAATTTTATAACATGAGAATGGGTAAACGTCGTTACTTTATATAAAAAAAAATAAAACCGTTAAGTAGCTTTGATGACTTGTATGTTTGTGGTTCGAATAAACATCAAAACGTGTGAACATGTCGCAACAGTATATTCAGAATTTAAAAAGAAATCATGTTTTAAAAGTAAAAAAAACAAACGATGCCGCTAGATTTAATAAAAGAATAAAATGTGACGTAAATGTTCGGTTTCGACGACTTGTACATTAGTATTTACCCCGTGATCTCGAATAAAATTTACATCGACAACTCGGTTTAAAAAAAATTACGTCAAAACGTTGATAAAAATAAGCACGTCGCAAAGACAAATTCGGATTTTATAAAATATCATATTTTAAAAGTTGTAAGAGGAAAACAAAAAAAAACCCGTAAAAATCGAAACCTTGAAGCAGATTTGACGGCTTGTACGTTTTTTCAATGAAATTTACACTGAAACATAGATAAAAATAAGCATGTCGCAACAGTATATTCTGAAATTTATAAAACGTCATATTTTAAAAGTTATAAAAGAAAAACTAAAAAAACCAAAACATTTAAAGTGGGCCATGTGTCAAAAAGTTACTGGGTGAAAAAAAGAAAAAGAAACAAATGTAAAAGTATGGGGTATAAAGGGTAAATGTAGTTAAATATGAAAGGGCCATATTGTAACTTTTGAATAACCTTATTTGTAACTTTAAAAATTATGAGTAGTTTGTACATAGTGTTTCAAGCCTTTGTTGTGTGTGAGCGTGCGCTCTGTTAACCGCTTTCAAACAATCACATAATTTATAAATTATTTTTTTTAGTTGTTAAATACTTTTTGAACATATATCTTGAACATAAATACAGAAATGATGAGTATTACATATACGTACCAAATAATGTTACATATACGTGACACAAAGTGTTTACGTATATGTAATACTAACAGACTGATAATTGCTACATATACGTAACACTATACTTAAGAGTGATTATCATGATTATCATATAAATATTGGTTATCATTTGAACCTTGCCCTATGTATATGTATATATATATATATATATATATATTCTGGATTAGTGTATGTGTATGAGATTTTTGTTACAAGCTCTTCTTTTTCACTATATATATTGTATATTGATTCATTATCTGTGTGATCTGTACATACAGATAATACACATCTAAATAGTATTACAAATCTTATTATAAATTTAGGATTCAGTCAACAAAAAGAATCTATAAATAATAAACACTTATTAGAAAGAATTATACAATTAATAGCTAAAGAAACAGATGAAATTAAAAAATTCACAGAAAATTTAGAATACATAAGAGAACAAAATAATCAAATTTTGTTAGAAATAAAAAATATTAAGAAAGATAAACATATACCAGAGGTAGACGAAAATTCTATCGAAATCAATAAAATTATAAATAAACTAAACAAAATACATATAAGTGATAATAAGCCTAAACCATATAAACATTGAAAACTGTAGGATCGTGAGATTACAAGGTGATTCTATTCTAGTTGATATTGGCGGAAACAATAGCAACTAACAAAGTAAACAAGTAAAACAGCAAGAATACTGATAAATGCACTGTTGTATTGATCTGCTGTGATTACAGGATTACAAGCAAAAACTCTTTCAAGGCACTTTGAAAGCAAACTAAAAAGCACATTCAAGCACACTCAAGCACACTTACTATGAAGTGTTTACACAGTATTTATAGTAACTCAGAATCAAGACAAACCCTTGATTCTGAGGATCAGATCGAACACAGACCGTTGATCTTGTTTATTAATCTAAATTATACGCAAAGGCTAATCTAGATAACTTTATTGAAGCGTCTTCTTAGGCATCATTGTTTGCATGCTTGGAGACGCGCAACAAGGTCCTTTATTGGTTGCACCACTGAGGTTCCTTCTGCTTGGAGTGTGGCAGTTGCTTTTGCAGAAAGTTGTCAGAGACGCTTGGCATGGATAGTCAGCTGCAACGTTTGGTCTTCAGTGAATAAAGCTATCAGCAGCAAAGTTGAGAATACTGCTGCTGATAAGCCCATCAGCAGCAACTTGTGTTGAAGGCTGCTGATAAGCCTATCAGTAGCAACAAGTGTTGAGTGCTGCTGATAAGCCTATCAGCAGCAACAAGTGTTGAATGCTGCTGATAAGCCTATCAGCAGCAACAAGTGTTGACTGCTGCTGATAAGCCTATCAGCAGCAATTGTACTTAGAATAATTTGGTAGCAATCAGTCTTTGGTTCTACAAACTCCCCCTAGACTGATGCAACCAAAATTCTTCTAATCACTTTGCTGCTGAAGCTTTTGCATGTGTCTGACTATCCTTTCAACCTCATATCCTCTTGGATCCTTGCTGGGATTGTTCAGTGGAAGTTCAGACAGAGTCTTGATGTCTTTGGGTTGCATTTTGAAGATTGCTTTGCTTGAACATCTCATCTGCTGCTTCTTGGCATCAGTTAGTGTGAACTCATCCAAGTCAGCATTGTAGGACCAAGATACAAATGGAGAGTGGGACTTGAGTGGTTTGATATCCATGACCACATCTTTGCTAGGGTTGAAGTAATGTCTGATTGCTAGCATAAGATGTTTCCCTCTCTCATTTGCAGGCTCATGAGCTTCACCCAGCTCCAAAATTCTTCTTAGGTCTGAATCTGGTAGTTGCAGAACCTCATCAACAGACCTGTATGTAGATCTTCTTCTTTCAGTTCTCCCCCTGAAGATCTCAAACCTTTGACCCTGTGGATTGTAGACCCATTCAACAATGTCTCTTGAGTCTTCAGGTTTAGATGAGGATTTTGATTTCTTCAAGGGAGGCTGTTGATGAGTGGGAGCTGGGTGGGATGATTGATAGGGCATGGCGGATTTTGGACCGACAAAGGAAGTCGATCATATCATCGAATCCTTCGGATTTCTTGCCCTTGATTAGGTATGCAGTTAGGTTGTGATATGGGGAAAACTTGTCGTTGGGGTTGTTTATGTCCGCGCCTGCCATTGTTATGGATTTGGAGGGAAGAGGGAAGGGTGTTTGAATGGTGGTTAAGTATGGAGGGCTTGGAATGCTGTGGGGACGGGAGAGAAAGTGATGGAAGTTAGGTTTGAAATTGAATATGAAGAGGTTGTGGGGACGTTTGGGATTTTGATATAACGGCAGACGAGGGAAAAAGCAAATTTTCTTGTACAGTACAACCCTTTTTACTTTTCACTGTTACAGCTGTAAAACACTCGAGCAGTCATGGTAAAGACTGAGAGTAGTTTTTACCGTGGGTAAAAGTTAATGTAGACTTGTTTTACCCATCAGCAGCAAACTTGGTTGCTGCTGATGGTGAGCTATCCGCTGCAAACTTGGTTGCTGCGGATAGTTAAGTCTTTCAGCAGCAGATTTGGTAGCTGCTGATGGATGTATTCATCCGCAGCAAAGATGTTGCTGCTGACCGCCTTAAAGCTATCCGCAGGAAACTTGTTCCTGCTGATAACTTAAAGAGATCAGTGGCAAAGGCTTTGCTGCTGAAGAGTAAACCTGTCAGCAGTGAAAAAGTGCTGCTGATATTAACATTTTATTAAGAACAAAGACATAGACATATTTACAAGGAAAGATAAAAATTAGAGACATGTCTTATTCAAAGTTCATCATGCCAATTGATTCAACTAGATATCGAAATCTTGCTTCATCAAAAGGTTTAGTGAACAAATCAGCATATTGCTCATTTGTGTGAACCTTGGATAGGACAATTCTCTTTTTCTCAGCTTGATCCCTGATAAAGTGATACCTGATGTCGATGTGCTTAGTCTTGGAATGCTGGACTGGATTATTCGTGATGGAGATAGCACTCATGTTGTCAATGTGAATTGGAGTCTGCATGAAGGTCATTCCATAGTCAAGCATTTGATTTTGGATCCAGATGACCTGTGCACAGCAGCTTGAAGCTGCAATGTATTCTGCTTCAGCTGTTGAAGTAGAGACACATGTTTGCTTTTTGCATTGCCATGAGATGAGCCTTCCTCCAAGAAATTGACATCCCCCAGATGTGGACTTTTTGTCCAGGTTACAACCCCCATAGTCACTGTCAGTGTAGGCATAGAGATTGACATTTCCATTCTTTGGATACCATAGCCCAAGTTTTGGAGCTCCCTTTAGGTATCTAAAGATCCTTTTGACAGCTTGAAGATGAGACACTTTTGGAGCTGCTTGAAATCTTGCACAGAGACAAACTGCAAACATGATATCTGGTCGTGAGGCAGTGAGATACATAAGAGACCCTATCATTGCTCGGTACTGATGTTGATCAGTGTCCTGTCCTTCTTTGTCCGGAGATAATTGATGGTGCACTTGCATAGGAGTTCTTGCAGCAGAGCAGTCAGCCATTTTGAACCTCTCCAAGATGCTTTTGACATACTTGGATTGACTTATGAAGATTCCATTTGGTACCTGTTTGACTTGAAGTCCTAAAAAGAAATTTAGTTCACCCATTGAACTCATTTCAAATTTGGAATGCATCAGAACTTCAAAGTCTTTGCAGAGCTTCTTTCTTGTAGATCCAAAGATAATGTCATCAACATAAATCTGGACCAACAAAATTTCTCCCCCTTCATCTTTGATGAATAATGTCTGATCAATGGCCCCTCTTCTGAAGTTGTTGCTAAGTAGATATCCAGATAAAGTTTCATACCAGGCTCTTGGGGCTTGGTGTAAGCCATAGAGAGCTTTGTCCAGTTTTAAGACCTTATTTGGATGTGCAGGATCTACAAAGCCTGGAGGCTGTTTGACATAGACCTCTTCACCAATCTTGCCATACAAAAAGGCACTCTTCACATCCATTTGATAGACCATAAAGCTTTTGGATGCTGCATATGCCAGAAAGATTCTGATGGCTTCCAGACGGGCAACAGGAGCAAAAACTTCATCATAGTCAATGCCTTCTTCTTGAGTGTAACCTTGAGCTACCAGTCTGGCTTTGTTTTTGACCACGATGCCCCTTTCATCTTGTTTGTTTCTGAAGACCCATCTTGTTCCAATGACTGTTTGACCAGGTGGAAGATCAACAAGCTTCCAAACATCTTGTCTTTTGAATTGCAGCAATTCTTCCTGCATTGCTTCAATCCAGCTGTTGTGTTTGAGAGCTTCATCAATCCTTTTGGGTTCTACCTGAGATAGAAAACAAGAGAACAAACAAATGTTGGCTTCATGAGACTTACTTCTTGTCTGGATACCTGTGTGGATTTGGCCAATGATGTTTTCCAGAGGATGCTCTTTGTTTATTTTCTGTGCTGGTATCACATCCAGCCGTATTCCCTCTTCAAGATTACTTTGGTTTAGATCAGGATTGTCTTCAGTTGTGAGGAGAGGAGCCTGGAGGTTCTGGTTATTGTGTTCCACATGGTCAGCAGTAGTAGCATCAGAGGCCTCTTCAGTATGAATTGAGGAGGCTTCATTATAGATTTCTTGGTTAGAGAGATTGCTTCTTGTGGTGTTGGAAGTGCCGGCTTCACCTGTACTGGCTTCAATAGCTTCTGCCACTGATGGAGGATCAATGGATGGCCTTTTCATCCTGATGTAGGGACTGGGAAAATCCAGTCTGTAGTCAGAAGAAGAGGTTGAGGCAGAAGATGTTGATTTTGAAGAAGAAAACTCCATATTTGAGAAAATGAGGGGCTCAAATATCTGGGTGAAGGAGTCTATATCAAAGAGCCAGTTAGGACCTTTGCCTTGTTCACAGACAACATGTTCCCTGCATTCCACATTGGCAGATTCTTCCACAATCCGAGTCCTAGAATTGAATACTCGGTAGGCCTTTGATTGATAGGAGTAACCCACAAAGTAACCTTCATCAGACTTTGCACCGAATTTAGGAAGAACCCCATTTGTGATGAGGATGGTACATGGACATCCAAAAGGCTTTAGGAAGCCAATGTAGGGAACTCTTTTGAGCCATAGTTCGTAGGGTGTTTTCTGGAGAGGCTTAACAATAAGGACTCTATTCTGCACATAACAAGCTGTGCTTACTGCTTCCGCCCAGAAAGTAAGGGGCAGCTTTGAGTCAGCCAGCATAGATCTTGCTGATTCAATTAGAGTCCTATTTCTTCTTTCAGCAACCCCATTTTGTTGAGGGGTTCTTGGAGCACTGTATTGCCTTTCAATTCCCTTGCTCTCACAGAAACTGTTCAGAGTGTGATTTTTGAACTCTGTTCCCTGATCACACCTTATGATCTTTACCTTCAGATTGCTTTGATTCTCTACCCTGAGAATATAGGTTTTGAGAATCTCAGCAGTTTCATCCTTTGTTCTTAGGAAGAATACCCATGAGAATCTGGAGAAGTCATCAGTTATCACCAGACAATATGACTTTTTGCCCATTGACATGACATTCGTAGGACCGAAGAGATCCATATGCAGTAGCTGGAGAGGGGTGTCATTTGTGTTTAATGTCTTGGGCTTGTGGGAACTCTTGTGTTGTTTTCCCTTCAAGCAGGCAATGCAGTGATCATCTAGCTGGAATTCTTTGTCAGGAAGTCCTCTGACAAGATTGTCCTTCACTAATTTATTAATTGTTTTGATGTTAACATGGCTTAACCTCCTGTGCCAGAGAGCGGATTCATCAACTGATGCCTTTGACAGAAAACATGAAACACTACCAGAAGGAGTGACTTCATTCATGTCAAGCACATATAAGTTGTCCTTTCTATTAGCAGTTAGGAGAATCTTCTCTGCAGGGGGTTTAGATAGGCCAGGGGCTAACACGAAACACTCTTTGTCAGTGAAGAGCATCCAATGCTTTTGATCACATACTTGGGAAACACTCATGAGATTGAAGTCAAGTTCTTTAACATAGTTGACTCTTTCAATACTCATTCTTTCATTTGACACAGTTCCTTGTCCAGTGATAGATCCACCCTTTGAGTCACTCCCAAAGGCAACATATCCTCCATTGAAAAGTCTGAAGTTAGAGAGGATGGACCTGTTGCCTGTCATGTGCCTGGAACAGCCGCTATCTACCACCCAAGTGTTGTGTTTGTTGCCTAGCTGTCCCTGCACATGGGAAATATCTAATTAGTGGGAGGAACATTGTAGCTTGCAGCATTGTAGATAATCGTTGCTAATTTGCCATTGTCAGCAAGCTTGCAGTCAATGGAATCACTTGTTATGCTTGGAGATTGTTTGACCCTCCATTGCTGTGCTGGTGGTCTTCTAGCTTTCTTTACATTGTCGGCAGAAGATTTTGTTGCTAACAATTTTGGCTTATTTGCAGCCGATTTTGTTGCTGCTGATGCAGTTGTTTTTGATTTTCCTTTGTCAGCAGTAGAGACTTTTGCTGCTGAAGGCTTTGCTGGAGCAGTGGCAGTCTTTGCTTCTTGATGCTTTGTTTTGGATTTTGCTTTGTCAGCATCAGACACTTTTGCTGCTGATGTCGTTGTTTTTGATTTTCCTTTGTCAGCAGCAGAGACTTTTGCTGCTAAAGGCTTTGCTTTTGGTTTCCTGGACTTTACTTTATCAGCAGCGATTTTGTTTGCTGCTGATGGGCTGAACACAGATGGACGATTTGCAACTTGATTAAAAGGGTTGAACTTGCATGTTGCAGCAAAGTGGTTTGATTCCCCACATATGATGCAAGTTTGTTGAGGTTTCTGCATCTTCACTCTTTGAGGGGATAGAGACTTCCTGAACTTTGTTACCTTTGCATCATAGCTTCTTACCTGTTTGTTTCTGTTTGTTTTCTCAAAGGCATGCTGCTTTGAGTTTCTTTGGTGATCAAGGTAGTGAAAGCAGGTGCTGGCTGTGTGATTGTATTTGCCACACACAAAGCAAGATAGTGCTATCTTGTCCCTGTGAAAGTGCACATAGTCCTTTCTTTGAAACAAATCTTTGAAGTTCCAGGGATGAGCTTTGTTATGTTCAAAAGTGGCTTCTTCTAGTGTCTTTTGAACATAAGGAACCTTTTCTCCAGGTGCATGAAAGATATCAAACACCCTTCTCTTTGTGATTGGCTTTGACTGAGACTTTGGGTTGGTGAAACCTGATGTCTCTCCCTTTTCAATGTTTAGCTTTCTTCCACCTGGAGGATAGCTAATCTTGATTTGTTTGAATGGGATTGGTGCTGGAATAGCTGGAGTAACAACAGGAAATTCAGCTTCGTTTAGAACAGCTTCAGAGATAGGAGCAGATGGGACTGCACTAGTTTCACAATTGTCTGAGCAGGTTGACTCAGATTCTGAAGAGGTGGAGCAGTTTTCCACAACACATGCATCCATTAAAGGATCAAGGGTTTGGTTTGCCATGTCAAGGTTTGCAGTATTGAAGCTTGGTTGGTGAATGGCAACATAATCAGCAGGAGGAGGAACTGTCTGGTACTCGTCACTATGATATCCAAGTCCAGTTCTTACTCTTTCATGGACTTGAATATCTAACAATCTTTGTAGTTTTTTAGATGAAAATTCATATTTTTCAACATGAACTTTCTGTTCAGCCAGTTCAGCTCTGGTAGCTTTAAGTTTTACTAATAGATCATCAATCTGAGTTTCTAGATTAGTTTGTTCGTGTTTTAATGAAGAAATCTCTTTCTTAAGACAGTTAATTTTTTCTTTGTAAGTATCTTCGACCTTTTTGAATTCAGACTTCATTTGATGAAACTCTTCATTTTGATCTATCAGATTTTGGTTATGCTTTCTATAACCTAAAACTTTGTCAATGCAAGCTTGAGAGCAAAGATGTTCAAATACCTGAGGTGGTATCTCTGCATTGTCTGCCATAAGTGCTTGGTTGGAGGCAGAAACATCTTCATATTGAAAACTCCAGTCAAAGTCTGTAGTTCCAACATTTGAACATGCTGCAGTTTGTGCTGGAGGAGTTCCTTGCTGCTGCTGCTGCTGCCTGGGCTGTCCTTGATAGGCTTGCTGCTGATAGGCTTGTTTTTGATGGCTGGCACCCTGATTGGCTTTTGGTGCCTTGCACTCCCTGGCAAAGTGACCCATTTGGTTACAGTTGTAACACCGGATCTTGCTTTTATCCAAACCAACTCTGGTGTTTGAGTTGTTGTTTGGAACAGATCTTCCGGTTCTAGAGTAGAACCTTTTTGCTCTGAGGGAGAGCATTGCATAAGAGTGCTGAATATCCATTTCTTCCAGATCATCTGGATGAAAGCATTCCAAATCCTCCTTAATGAAGTACATGCTGCTTAAGCTGTCAGAGACAAAGGCAGTAGAGGTTGACTGTTGAGGAGGCGCTTCTAGAAGAAATGGAGATGAGTTGGATTGTGAAACAGTTGGTGTTTGAGGATGAGTGACAATGGGAGGATGGTAGTTGCTTGCACTAGGACCAGAATGATCAGAGTGAAGTGCTGAGGTGTTGGTGGAGGAAGTGGTGGCTGATTGATAACTGGAGCTCCTTTCTTTAGCCTGAATCATTTCTAATTCATAGGTTTTAAGCATGCCAAAGAGCTCAGTCATCTGGAGAGTCTTTAGATTCTCCGTTCTTCTGATGGACACAGTGTATAGTGTCCAACAGGTGGGAAGAGATCTTATGAACTTCTTCAGAATGTCTTCATTTTCCAGGGTCACCTTGGAGCACTGCAGTTCTCCTACCAGATACGTGTACCTGTTATATAAAACTGTTAGTGACTCACCTTCCTTCCGGGCGAAGTTCTCATACTGTTGCTTGAGGATGTCACGTCTGTTTTCTTTGACCTCCTCAGATCCAGCAAACATCTTCTCCAGGGCTTCCCATAACTCCTTTGCGGTTTTGTAAGCCCTGAAGTTGTGAAAAACTTCATTTGGAAGGCACATTTGGATAGCTCCTAATGCCTTGAAGTCCACCTCCATTTTCTTGATGTCTTCTTCAGAATACTTGGAGGGTTCCTTCGGGACTAGTGGTCCTCCAGAGTCAGCCGAGGCCACCATGGGGATATAAGGTCCATCCCTTATGGATTTCCACATTCCGTATTCTTGGTAGCAGAAGAAGCTTTCCATACGGTTTTTCCACATATCATAGTCCTCCCCAGACACCAACCTCGGTGGTCGGTTGATACTGCCGATGTCTTCAAATCCATTACTTTGTGCCATTTCTGTTTTGTGTGACTTGATTAAGAATAGAGTTTAGAATAGAATCAGAAAGTGATTAAACAAATGTTAGTTTGTTTAATCTTGAGCCAAAGCTCTGATACCACTTGTAGGATCGTGAGATTACAAGGTGATTCTATTCTAGTTGATATTGGCGGAAACAATAGCAACTAACAAAGTAAACAAGTAAAACAGCAAGAATACTGATAAATGCACTGTTGTATTGATCTGCTGTGATTACAGGATTACAAGCAAAAACTCTTTCAAGGCACTTTGAAAGCAAACTAAAAAGCACATTCAAGCACACTCAAGCACACTTACTATGAAGTGTTTACACAGTATTTATAGTAACTCAGAATCAAGACAAACCCTTGATTCTGAGGATCAGATCGAACACAGACCGTTGATCTTGTTTATTAATCTAAATTATACGCAAAGGCTAATCTAGATAACTTTATTGAAGCGTCTTCTTAGGCATCATTGTTTGCATGCTTGGAGACGCGCAACAAGGTCCTTTATTGGTTGCACCACTGAGGTTCCTTCTGCTTGGAGTGTGGCAGTTGCTTTTGCAGAAAGTTGTCAGAGACGCTTGGCATGGATAGTCAGCTGCAACGTTTGGTCTTCAGTGAATAAAGCTATCAGCAGCAAAGTTGAGAATACTGCTGCTGATAAGCCCATCAGCAGCAACTTGTGTTGAAGGCTGCTGATAAGCCTATCAGCAGCAACAAGTGTTGAGTGCTGCTGATAAGCCTATCAGCAGCAACAAGTGTTGAATGCTGCTGATAAGCCTATCAGCAGCAACAAGTGTTGACTGCTGCTGATAAGCCTATCAGCAGCAATTGTACTTAGAATAATTTGGTAGCAATCAGTCTTTGGTTCTACAAAAACCAAGCGATGAATAAACAAATTATTCAAGGATCTAGAAAGTCTACTAGCAATATAAAAGATATCATTATATCAGATACTTTTTTAAACAGAATTTTAAAGAAAGGGTCGTCTTCTAAAAGTATACAACATGTAATACAGTTAGAAGAAGAAATAGATTTAGATAAAAACATAAACTTATACAACCAGCATCAACTAGATATTTTAAATCCAAGAACTTTATATCAAACAAGAATGTTAAACGTTAATACAACATTAATACAAAGTAGTAGAGAAGAAAGTCTATATGTGGTAGATAAAATGGTAGAAATAGACTTATTTTCACCAGAAACAATCCAAAGAATTAAATAATCAGGAAAACAGTTTATACCCACATGACTTATAGTTATAGGGATAAAAGCCCTAGGAAGAAAAAACCTAGGAACAAAATTGCTAGCCCTAATATTAGATAAAAGTTGGAAATCAGAAATGAAAAAGACAATTATTTCAGGAATGGAAATAGATTTAAGCCAAAATACAGCCTTATTCTATTGTACACCTGGAATTTTAAAAGACAATAAAGACTTACAAAAGCTAAAAAATAGCCCTACAAACCAAAGGATATGAGAACTATGAAGGAAACAACATAGTAATAAGTATAGGAGTCTTAGGAAAGACCAGTAATAGATCAGGAATGAAATACAAAGTAAACATAGAATGAATAATTAACACAATTGCTTCTAAATCAATACAAATGATTGAACCAATTTGAATAGATCCTGAAGAATTAGCAGGATTAGAATGACAAATAAGCGATTTAACAGAAAAAGAAAACTCAACTTTAATCCCAAAAAAGAGCCATATATATGAAGGGATAGATGTAATACAAAGCTTAAGATTTACATACTTTAAACAAGAAGATAATAAATATGAAAAAAGTAGTTGTTCTAAAGAACAACCACAAGAACCACAATATAATTTTATGAATTTAGAATCAGATGATGAATCCGAATATGGAAAACCTATATATGATACAGAAAATGAAGAAAATGATGATGAATACATAATAGATTCAGAATTCACAAGGTTTGAACAAGAGGATGTAGATTACAGCTTATTAGATTATTCAAAAGAAGAAACAAATACAACTTTCAAGACAGAAGAAACCAACAAATCATATGAACAAATAATTAATAGAAAGTTCACAGAAATAAATATACAAGAAGAAGTAGACGACATGATAGTAGAATGTATGCTTACTTTAGGAATGACATATGAAGAAAGTTATAGCAAACTACAAGAAGATTTTAACCTACCATTAGTAAAAAATATAGTCAAAGGAGATACAATGATCTCTGATTTTTATAAACACAATCTCGAACGTAGCTTTATGGACTCTGAATATAAGAAAAGAAACTATACAGAGGGAAAAATAGGAGAAACTTCATATGAAACCATGGGAAGAGAACCATGGACTAGACCAACTACGAGTTATCAACAGGAGTCAAGTTATAAAGGAACATGAAACAGGTTACCTATAGGAAAAATTTATAGCAGTAGTATGCTATTACTAGAACAACAGAAACCACAACTATGGGTAGACGAAGTTCTAAGATGGGAACAAACAGTAGTAAGAATGTTGGAAACAAATAAGAAAGACAGTATGAACATATTTGCCTATTTAGAAACAACTCTAGGACCAACAGCCCTAGGAATATGGCAAAGTAAAAAAGCCCACAGCCCAGACCAAATAAACAGATTAAAAGCTATAGGAGATAATCCCTATAATTTTACTTCTCAAATAAGAACCCTTATTTTGGGAGTAGACCTAACAAAAAATAACAGTTTAATACAAGATACAACTGTTAGAAATTTAGAACAACTAAGCATAGCAGATATGAAATATATAAACGAGTTTACACTAGACTTCACAAGATTATTAGCACAAAGAGGACAAGCTATGGATGATAGTTTATGTGACAAATATTTTATAAAATTACCAGGAGACTTAGGAAAAAGTATACACGAAGCCTGGAAGTTACAATACGAAAACTTAGCAAACATAGGAATAGCACCTAGAATAACCTTTACATTTGGTATTCTAGAAGAAAAATGTAAAGAAGTTGCTCTACAGGAACAACTAAAAAGAAATGCATTTGCATTTTGCATAACATCAATCTATACTCCACAAGCCTATGGATATTATGATAAGAAAAAGAAAATTAGAAAGAGTACTACATACAATAAAAATTATAAACCGTATAAAAAATATCAAAAAAAATATGTTAGAAAACCTCATACTAGAACATGCAAATGTTTTATATGTGGAGACACAGAGCATTTAGCTAATAAATGTCCAAATAGAAATAAAAATATGGAAAGAAGCAATTTAGCTGAACAAATTAATTACTATGAGATAGAAGCATTAGATACAGATCACACAGATAATGAATCAATATACAGTATATATAGTGAAAAAGAAGAGCCTTTAACAATTATATCAAATGTTACATTTACGAATATTACCCAAGTATAGACAAACAATCCCAATACAATATATGCTTTAAAGAAATTTGTCATATTTGCATTAAAAGTATTCATGATATATAACCACCAAACACTAGTCAAAGTACAAATAAAAATACAAACGAATACGAAGAAAAATTCAAAAAATTAGAACTAGCTATAGAAGTCAACAAATTAAAAATAGAAATTATGGATAGTAAAATTACAATACTTGAAAATCTAATAGAAAAGAAAAAACAGGTAGTAGAATTTCAAGAAATAAATAACATGTCCATAGAACCAGAACCAGAACAATATATAAACTAATGGGTCAATAAATATGATAAACATACAGTATATATTATGACTTGATGCCAACACACCAATAGACTTAACAGCCCTAGTAGATACATGAGCAACTAAAAGTGTAATATCACACAGTCTAACACAAGAAAAATTCCATAAACCACTTACATATAAATTAATGACAAGAACTGTAGAGGACAGATTAATCAACATAACACATTATCTAGAACCAGTAGAAATACAATTTTTAGATTTTACAGGAAACTATAGTACAAAATATGATATTCCACAAATAAATATAAATCCACAACATATTAAATCCAGAGATTTTGTCCTATGATTAAATTTCATATTAGGATTAAATGGTGCTATTACTATAACAAAAAACTTTATAACCATTAGCAAACAAATTTACAGTTTCACCACTTTAAGATATAAAAGCATGAATGAAATTACTCAAAAAAGAGGAGAAAAAGGAAATTTAGAATTCTTAAATAAAAATAAAAGACAAAACCTTATTGAAAACGAAGCTTTGCAACTATTCACAAATTTTGTAAACTATGAACTAGAAAAAGGACAAGATATTACAACAAGTATTAATCATCCTACAATTTTACACCTAGAACGCATAGGACTTATATGAGAAGATATTACAAATTCGAAAGTTAAATATGTCTGTAAATTTAAACTAAAAAATCCAGATATCACCATAAGAAATATAAATAGAGAATACAGCCCTCTAGACAAAGAGGAATTCAAAACACAGATACTTGAAATGACTAAACAAGGATTGATCAGAAAATCTGAAAGTCCCCACAGATCAACAACCTTTATAGTAAAAACCATAGCGAAATAAAAAGAGGAAAAGCAAGAATCGTTTACAATTATAAAAGATTAAATGATAACACATAAGATGATGGTTAAAACATCCCCAATAAAGACAGCTTAATCCAACTAATACAAAATAACAAAATATTTTCTAAATTTGACCTAAAATCAGGTTTTAATCAACTACATCTAGAAGAAGATTTTATAAAATGGACAGCTTCGGATTATATGAATGGAATATGAATGGAATGTTCTTAGCTTCGGACTAAAGAATGCTCCTTCAATATTCCAAAGATTTATGGACACTATATTTCTCAAATACAAATTTTGTGTAGTATATATTGATGACATACTAGTAGCAAGTGAAACAGTCCAAGAACATGAGGCACATCTACAACAGGTATTTGAAGAAATAAAAAAGAATGGGATAGTAGTATCTAAGAAAAAGATGGAATTATTTAAAAGAAAAATCTCTTTCTTAGGACTAGAAATTGGTAACGGAAAAATTGAGTTACAACCACATATTTCTACAAAAATCCTCGATTTTCTAGAAAAACTTACTAATTTAAAACAAATTCAAGCTTTTTTAGGCTTGGTAAATTATGCTAGAAAGTTTATTCCAAACCTGTCAAAATTAGTAGGTTCGTTATACAGCAAAACCACTAACAATGGACAAAGTCATTTTAATCAAGAAGACATTATCTTGATTAAAAAGATAAAGGAAAGGGTTAAAGAAATCAAACCCTTGGAATTACCACTTGTAATAGATTACATAATTATAGAAGTTGACGGATGCAAAGAAGAATGGGGAGCAGTTCTCCTTTGTAAATCAAATGTTCACAGCTATAAAAAAGAAGAAAAAGTATGTTCTTATTACAGTGGAAGCTTCAAAACTGGAACCACTTTGACCAGTTTAGATTTTGAAATACAAGCGTTAATCAACGCTTTAGAAAAATTTAAATTATTTTACACAAAGATTTTACAGTTAGAACAGACTGTGAAGCTATAGTTAAATTCATTAAAAATAATCAAAGCAAAAATATAAACAGAACAAGATGGGTAAATTTGCAAAATATCATACAAGGTAGTGGATATATTATACAGTTTGAACATATTAAAGGAAAAGATAATGGGATAGCCGATTTGTTATCTCGAAACATTAACAAATTGCTTTGTTCAGATGGATAAAAAACACAAGGGAAAAGAGAAGATGGTCATCAGACATGTACAGTTTAAAAAGAATCTCTCACCTATGAGTATTTCGTCCAATGACGATGAAGAAACAGAGAAGCTAATGAGCCAAGCTCTCAAAGCTGAAAAAATACACAGTTCTAGACAAGCAGCTTTATTACAAAACACTCAAGCTCCACAAAGTACTAGACAGCTACCTCCCTACTTCGTCAACTTTATACAACCTTCACAAAACCCAGAAACCTATTCTAAAAATACAGCCTACAAAAACCAGTTCAAAAACCCATTTCCTCCTACAATCCCACTATTTCTTTTGGCTCTTATGCCTTACAAGTCTGTAATGACTCACACACAAAGTTTCGTCCCATTAACGAAATGAAACTAACAGAAAAACAACAATGTTTACTAGATAACTTATGTCATATTCAGACCATGCCTCATGCATCCTCCTTCAAAATTCAAATTTTAAATGCACTAAGTATATACTTTAGCGAACAAGGAGTTAAATGCCTTGAAAAACAGCCTCCAAAGTTTACACATTACATAATTTTTAGAGGCACCAAAATTGGTATTTTTAACAAATGGGAGACAGTTGCAAAGTTTATACAGTGTCCCGGACCAATTTACAAAGGTTATCACAGCTTTTCTGATGCCCTGAAAACAGCCAGAGATCACTTTGGTATCGACAACTTTTTTATTGAACCCGAAGAGGTTCAAACTTTTTCACAGATTACAAAAACGAGTCATTAACAAATTATAAAGACTTAGGAAGAAACTATTGCAGGTTTGCAAAACTAGCTTATACAACAAGGAAAAAATACACAGTCTATACAAAGCCATATAGAAAATAATATTCTAAAACAAAAAGTTGGCATTCTCGAAGCAAAAAATATACAGTTTTTACAAAGGCTTGAGAAAAAAGAAAATAGTAACAGAAGCTATGATGCCTTTAGAGCTAGAATGCTAGACACTCCTTGGAAATCTTGTCTTCAAACTGTGTTTGATCAATTTCCAGAATTTGAACAGATAGTATCACAAAAGATTAATACAGAGTTCCCACCAGTATTATATGAGTTACAACTCAGACTCATGACGATTGCCTTGAATGAAGAGAAGTATAAAGGGGTTACAGTTGTTGAAAGAACAGATGACGATGGAGAGGGAACTTGCCTGCTCCTTCTTCAGATAAACCTTAAAGAAACAGACATGCCACATGATCTAATTCTACAATTCTACCATAATGGTATGATTGATTAGGGAAAAAATTTGCTTTGATCTACTAATCTAGATAAGTTATCAAAGATTTTTATATTTCATACTTGTTTATTTTACTTTGTTTATGTTTTACTTTTGTTATGATAAAATTGAGATATAGCAAAATATTATAAGAGAAAACGCAAGAGATAAAATATATATATATATAGGGCAGGGTTCAATTCAAAACACAAAATATTGCGAGAACACGCAGAACAAAATTAATCATTCACTTTTTCAATTTTAAAAATTTTTAAAATATAAGAAAATGATATATAAATATATATATATATATATATATATATATATATTGTTTATTTGTTTTTCATGAAATTCAAACAAAAAAATATGAACAAATTTTGTTTATATACATACCTACACATGTGTAATTCATGTGTAGATTTTTTACCTACACATAATCTACACATGTGTAGGAAACTTTTAAATATATAAAAACATATGAAAAAACTAGTTTAATGGTTTTTATGTACATAAACATACATATTTGTATGTAAGAAGTATAAAATTTTAATTTTTTTTACCATGGATCAAAAAATTAAACGATTTAGGTTTGTTCCCTCTGTTCTCGCATAAAATTTACTTGTTCTGAAATTAACTTCCCCCCTATATATATATATATATATATATATATATTAACTGTTGTTAGTGTATAAAAGGGCATGGCTGGTTTCTCACGAAGACCCTCCGACGGAGGATGGCAGAAAGTTTAGGGTAACAGAAGGAGAAGGCATGAGGAGGCAGGAGATAGGGAAGAAGAATCAGTGACGAATTTCTTTGTCACTAACCAACCGGACGGATGCTCATCAATGGAACTATCTTCATTGTTCAAAGGATTCAGCCGGGTATGTGGTGTATATGTGGCAAGAAAAAAGGATACGGGGGGGGGGGGGGGATACCTTTGGTTTTGTAAGCTTCAAAGGAGTGGAAGACATGAAGAGACTTGAAAGAGATCTCAAGAGGGCAAAGCTTGGTTCAAACAAACTGAAAGTTAACATAGCAAAGTACTCGAAAGAGAATATCTACAATGACGATAGACACAGGAGATCCGAAAACCAAACCAGAAACAAGGGAGAAGAGTCAAATTACAATATCAACATGGTGAGAAGTCCTTCTTGGACACTCTCCTGAACAATAAGTCCCCGGTTCCTCCAAAGAAGGTACTTAACCTACCGTCGAGTACCTGTGCTATAGGTCCCTTGGTGTTAGATCGATTGCCGTATAGGAGATGAAACCAATCAACAGAGTGTGGAATCCTCTGTGATTATCTTGAACAAGATGACTAGATACGATGATAACGAACACAAGTATAAAAAACTTTGTCTATTAGCATCAACTGATTACAAAGGGTTTTCTCTCAAGAACTTGTTCAGACCACTTTCAACCAAGAACCCTATCAACTATTTATACTCACAGACTCAGGTCCTGCGTACTTAGCTAAGTATGCAGGACTTAGCTTGCGTACTAGCTAAGTACGCAAGAGCAACTCTCCCTGCGTACTTGCTTAGTACGCAGCCACTAATACAACCCAAAACATACATGAACAAAGACTCGAATATACAACTCGATCATATATAAACTATTTTCATAAAATACAAACAATCTTCAAGCTGCTTGTCACAAAACATGATCCAACAGACTCCCCTTTGACAACAGCTCTGAAGATGTTTGTCACATGCTTCCAAATAAGCTCTAACAGACTCCCCCTTGACAACAGCTTTAGATGTCTTTAGAAGTTGTCTACAAGTCTTCTCACATCATGCAGTCCAGCTTGTATCTGTAGTGCTTGTCATGTACATCTGCACTCAAACTTGAACAAGACATAAGAAATAGAACTCTTCGTCTACATTCAAGGATTCTCAAACCCTTGCAAAAGATTATGCAATATGCTTAATTTCTCTAAATTCTCAAAGATGTACCCAAGTCATAAACAAAATGATGTTCCATGGCAGTTAAAATTAAAATCTTTTTGAGTACTTTTCAATACTTGAAATATACAAACTAATTTTTTTTTGTCTTTTTCTGAAAAGCAGATAATATACACAAGATACAGATTCGAATATACAGGAATATTTACAATCAAATTCTTTTTGGTCAAAATCATGAGTAGAGGATCATATCAGGCTAATTTCTAGCACAAATGATACACGATAAACATCAAGGAATATGAGATCATGTCATGAATTACTACTTATTCATACATAATATGCAACACAAGCAAGTTAATTCAAGTTAGCAATATTATCAGATTTGAAACCATAAGCATCTTTGTATCACATTCTTGTGAGTTAAGGTATTAATTATAGACATACAACGTGTACCCCACAGTTATGCTACAGAAATTTAAATTGCACTATCTCAAGGCATCCAAGATTTTCCCAATGATTTCCAAATCTCCAAAATGAAGTTAAATCGTTTAGCACAGAAAATATCAAGCGGAATCCATAAGGATTATCAAGAATCATAAGATTCAGAATCGAGTGATTCATTTGTCTTTGTTTGATAGGTTTTTCTTCTATGAATATCAGATGATGATTCAGGTTAATAGATATGGAGTCTGTGGATTTGGGTAAGGGGATCCAACTGTTATCTGGATATGTCTTCAATGAATCAGATGTGATCCAAGGGTAGCATATGTTTGACGGTTGTTGTCAAGACATATCTTGACTCAACTTCTCATTGCATACTTGTGAGTATTGGCAGTGAAGAGAACCGAAAAATTATGAATAAAGACATAACCTAAAACTGGTCTCATAAGAAAATACTTGCCAAAATCTTACATCCTTTATCTGATAATGATCTTTTTGCATTCTTTTACACACACACACTTGCAAAACATGGGTTCAAATCACAGTTGTAGTATATTAAATTAGTTTTCATACTATTAATGATTCAAAAACACTTATAGCCTACTGACAATTCAAATTACTTGCATGTATTCAAATTAAAATAAATAATAAAGCTCAAGTAATCATGACGCAATCATTTCCCATATGAGCAGTCCAAGACGTTTAGATCATTTACTGATGTACTATCATTTCCTATTATCTTCAAATGACTTTGAAAATTTCACATTTAGCTAACTTTTTTTTGATATTTTTCAAAGAAAAAGAAATGTACAGAAGAGAAACGATAAAAATAAAAACAACGTCCATGAAACACTGGTTTAAAAAAAAAATTCACTCAGGATTTACCATTCCAGTCATGTTCACCAAGTACTCAAAATGGGTTCAAATATCATCAGAAGTTACCAATAACAGCAATAAATTAACCTAATTAAAACTTTATCACCTGAGTAGATTCCCCCTGTCCACATGACTCCCCCCTAACACCAGAACTAGGTTCAAGATCAAGAGATTGATGCTCACTTGCCAATCACCTACTTCCTGTTTTTCAAGATTCTTCATCATCTTAGACTTAGATCATCTACTACAAAACAAAATTGGATAACTTCTTCAACTTCTCCCCTTGAGCATCAAGTCGTTGAACTATTTCAACAACTCATTGAGTGCAAAGGTCATGCCATGTCGCCACTTCCGACTGAATATGACATTTGGTAGAAATGCCACATTCACTATGTGCCATGAGGCAATCACTATTAAGCCACATAAAATAGACAATTTTTTGGTAATAGTTCTATTTGGTTGTCCCAACACTTCCAACAACAAACACATTAGTTTGAAATGGAAACCTAAGCCATAGTTGTCTTGGGTCATCCATCTTTACCAACATAACTCAATTCTCTAAGTTCACAATCAAACACATCATCAAGCAATGTTGGTTGTAACTTAGAGTCAGAAACAAAATCAGATACTGAATATTTTCTTTTCCAAACCTTGTTGTTTTGAACCTCTATATTTTAAAAACTTTGGTGTTCTGAAAACTCAGGTACAACCACTTTGTGCTTATACTTTGTAAAATCAGGTTTTGAAATAAATGAGCTTTCACCAGTTAGGTTTCCAAAAACAGGTTTTTGATCGAATTTACCTTCAAGAAATTCTCTTTCTGATTTTCTTAACCTTTTGTTCAGTCTCCTTTTCTTTGGTTTAGACAATTTTACCACAGGTGTCTGGTAATGTTGTGCACCAACTGACTTGCGCACACTTGGAGGTATTCTACCAGACTGTCCTTTTGAAATACCTTTCTTCTGAACTGGTGGTCTTTTCTCTTTCTGAACCTGTGGAACTGTTGAAGCACTTTCCTGTGACAAACACTCTGGATAGATTATGGATAGTTAGAGTCTTAGTTTAGTACTTTCATGTATGTATTTGTCTTTGTTTGTAAGTGTCTGTATGTATTAGTTATCGAGTTGTATTTACTTTTACATATTGACTGTTGCAGATTTTTCTAAGTGTTTTGCGCACTTGTATGTGCGCAGGAAGTAGTTCCTGCGTACTTAGCAAGTACGCAAGAATACCTATGCGTACTTGCTAAGTACGCATGAGCAAATTGTCCTGCGCACTTGCTAAGTGCGCAGGCATCAGGTCATGTATAAATAGGAATGGTTGACAGTACATAAGTACCCATTCAGATTAGCAAATACGCGGAACTTTGTAATCTCAGAACTTCTCTCTGTAACCTTCAAGTGTTTATAATAGACGAACTGTAGGTCCCTCGGGTGTGGCGGATCGTCACATGCTAGTGGGTCTACTAGTCAGACCGGGTGCGGAATGCCCATGACTAGGCGGAGAGTCTAGCTAAACAAAGTAAACCGACAAGAGAAAACATTGTAAACGTTCTTTGTATTATAAACACTTGAAGGTTATAGAGAAAAGCACTTAGGTTACAATCTGCGTATTTGCGTCTATGCCTGCGTACTTAACTTCTGTCAACCTATCCTATTTATACAAGACCTGATGCCTGCGCACTTAGCAAGTGCGCAGGGCAAAATGCTCTTGCGTACTTAGCAAGTACGCAAAGTTACTCTTGCGTACTTGATAAGTACGCAAAGTCGTGTTTCGCCGTCTCCCAAAATTGTTCCAAGTAAGGTCTTGACACGGTCGGGTCAGCCGAGATCGCATAGCTGATTCTTGAGCGGTTCAAGAAGTCAACTATCTCCCTATATTGCAATGCTGCACCTTTCCATTCGGGTTGAGTGTTAGCTAACAGGTTGAATTCGTTAGTAAATGCTCGAGCCATAATCTGCAAAAACACACAGAAAACATAATCAGAACAACACGTATCATTGGAAATGAACAAACATGACTCAGTATAGTAGTTACTCTTTGAACAAAATTTTCAGACTTAGAATTTTTCCCAAGTGTTGGTCCTGCGCACTTGCTAAGTGCGCAGTCTTTTCCTCTTGCATACTTAACAAGTACGCAAGAAGTACTTCTTGCGTACTTGCTAAGTGCGCAAGAACACCACTTGACAAAAATTCCAGAATATTGAAAAATTGACTGATCATTCAAAAATCGGGTCGAATAGGTCGCCACTAGGTCGGAATCAATGATTCTAACCTATGGGACCAGTATCAACACCACAAACTACCTACACATGACCAATTTTGACCTAAAAAGTCGCCCGACCCACTGTCGATTCATATTCAACCGACGGATCAAAATCGAGGACCAAAAGGGATGAATGGGAGTCGATTAAGTTTTCTAATCCAGTATTAGTGATAAGAAATTACCCAAACAACCCCAATTTTACCCAAAAATTCAAAAATAAACCTAAATTTTTTAAGTCGAGAATCAGTCCAAATTTCACGAAATTACGAATGGAATTAGCCTAAATTCTCACCAAATCGATGTAATGAGATGATGAAACTAGAGACGGGACGAAAAGATGGTTTAAGAACACTCGGTTTTGAGTAAAAATTTGCAGAGGGAAACTATTGGTTTGAATGTGATGAAACTGAGAAAATTTTCTACGTCCCACTTTTATACCCTTCACTAATTAGTCGTGCGTACTTGTTAAGTGCGCATGAGTTAACTCTTGCGCATTTACAAGTGCGTAAGCTTTAACTCTTGTGCATTTACAAGTGCGCAAGCTTTAACTTTTGCGCATTTACAAGTGCGCAAGCTTTAACTCTTGCGTATTTGTTAAGTACGCAAGGCTTACTTCGTGCGAACTTGACAAGTACGCACAACCCTTAAGTGCGCAAATTTTAAACTCAAAATTTATGAAGTATTTCAAGTCAAATAACGAACAAGATAAAAATATTCAATCAGGAGGATTCAAATACAATTCAGGAAGGTTAAACACAAATATTTTTGGCTTTTCTGAATAAAATTGAACTATGCATAAACTTAAAATCTTTTTGATCTTTTCTAATAAAATATACAAGAATTCACACAAACTATTTTTGATCAAAGACACGAGCAGAGGATCATATCAGGCTATCTTTTAGCAAAAACGATACAATATAAACATCAAAGAATATGGGATCATGTCATGGATTACTATTTATTCATACGTAATAAGCACATAAACAAGTAATTCAAGTTAACAATATTATAAGATTTGAAACTATAAGCATCTTTGTATCACATTCTTGTGTATTAAGGTACTTTTTATAAGATATACAACGTGTACCCCACTGATATGCTATACTAATGTAAACTGTATTATCTCAAGGCATATAAGATTTTTCCAATGATTTTCTAAATTGTCAGAATGAAGTTACATCTATTAGCACAGGAAAAATCAAGCAGAATCCATAAGGATTATCAGGAATCATAAGATTCAGAATCGAGTGATTCATTTGTCTTGGTTTCATTTGATTTTCTTCATTGAATATTGGTATGATGATTCAGGATAATATATATGGTGTTTGAGTTTTAAGGTAAGGGAATCCAACTTTTATCTGGATTTGATTTCAATGAATCAGGGGTGATTCAAGGGTGAATACATGCTCAACGGTTAATGTAGAGACATGTCTTGATTCAATCTCTCCTTGCATACTTGTGAGTATGGGCAGTGAGATGAATCGCATTAATTGTGTTAACGACATAACCCGAAACTGACCTCAAAAGAAAATTATTGCCAAAATCTAACATCCTATATCTGATAATGATCTTTTCTATTCTTTTACGCACACACTCTTGCAAACATGGGTTCAAATCACAGTTGTAATTTAGATTTAGTTTCCTCACTACTAGTGATTCAAAGACGCATACAACCTACTGACAATTTAAATTACTTGTAAATAAGCAGATTAAAAACATAATAAGTTAAACAGTTAAGTAAGCATGACGCAATCATTTCCCATATGAGCAGTCTGTGACGTTTAGATCATTTCTGACGTACTATCATTTCCTCTTTCCTCAAGTTAACTTTGAAATTTTCTCCATTTTCTATTTTTGTTTTTGTTTTTGTAAAATATTTTGAAACTTAAAAGAACTATAAAAAAATTTAAAAGAAATAAAGTTTAACTTCCATGAATTGAATTGATTTAAGAAAAAATAATTTTCACTTAGCATTGAACATTCCTATCAAGTTGACAAGATGCTCAAAACGGGATCGATCAAATGCCTTTGTGAAAAGGTCAGCAAGATTGTCATCCGTGTGAACTTTTACAAGTTCAATTAAATGCTTTTCAGCACAATCACGGATGAAATGATGGCGAATCTCTATATGTTTAGTTTTGGAATGTTTCACCGGGTTATTTGTGATGGACATGGTGGCATTGTTGTCAATGAATAGAGGAGTTCCAGTAAAGTTTAAGCCATAGTCTCTCAACTGCTGTTGAATCCACAGTATCTGAGAACAACCGCTCATTGCAGCAATGTATTCTGCTTCACAAGTTGAGAGAGAAACCGTTGACTGCTTCTTACACTGCCAGGAGACCAGTCTGTCTCCTAAGAATTGACATCCACCAGAAGTTGACTTTCTGTCAAGGTTACAACCGCCATAATCTGAATCAGTGTAGGCTTTGAAGTCGAATAACTACTGCTTAGAATACCAAAGACCTAATCGGGGTTTCCCTTTCAGGTATCTGAAAATTCTCTTCACGGCTATCATATGTGACTCTTTCGGTTGAGACTGAAACCTTGAGCACAAGCACACAGCAAACATTATATCGGGTCTTGAAGCTGTGAGATACATAAGTGACCCGATCATCTCACGGTACAATCTGCTATCTACATCCTTTCCATCTTTGTCGAGATGCAAACCATGATTGACTGGGATAGGTGTGCCATAAGTACTGCTATCATTCATCTTGTATTTTGATAAGCTGTCCTGCACATACTTAGTTTGATGTAGATAAATGCCATCCTCTCTTTGACTGACTTTCAAACCCAGGAAGAATGACAATTCACCCATATTACTCATTTCAAACTTGGACTTCATCACCTGCTCGAATTCCCTACACATCCCTTCATTGGTAGATCCAAAGATAATGTCGTCGACGTATACTTGTACAAGAAAAATGTCACCTCCTGCTTTCCTAATGAAGAGAGTCGAGTCAATATGTCCACGGTCAAAACCATTAGACAGTAAATGCTTAGATAATGTCTCATACCATGCCCGCGGTGCTTGATGAAGACCATAAAGTGCTTTATCGAGCTTATACACTTTATTGATATTATGCGGATCTTCAAAACCGGGAGGTTGAGTGACATAGACCTCTTCATGAACTTTACCATAAAGGAAAGCACTCTTCACATCAAGTTGATAGACCTTGAAGCCGACATATGTGGCATAAGCCAAGAACAGTCGAATGGCCTCAATTCTAGCAACTGGGGCATATACTTCCGTGTAATCGAAGCCCTATTGCTGATAAAAACCCTGAACAACCAATCTTGCTTTGTTCTTCACAACAACATGACGATCATCCGTCTTACATTTGAACACCCATCTGGTTCCAATTGGTTGAAAGCCCTTTGGCAAGTCAACCAAATCCCACACGTGCAACTTTTGGAATTGGGACATTTCATCTTGCATCGCCTCAATCCAGCAGTTGTCAGTGAGAGCCTCTTTCACATTCTTCGGCTCTAACTAGGACACGAATGCAGCATGCAGACATGTTTCCATGACACCAGTGTCAAGTATCTCTATGTAAAGACTAGTGTTCTCAGTGATGGTTCGATGACGAGTCTGAACACCGGCATAAGGATCACCAATAATGTTGTCGATTGGATGATTCTTATGAACTCTCATCTCTGGTACAATCGGTTCCTGAATTTCTGGATCTAGATTCGTGCTTAACTCCCCTATTTCCTGTGTTCCAAAGGAAGAAGATTTAATGTTAATTGGATCAGCTGGAGCTTCATTTCCTACAGTTGTGTTAGGATTGGCTTGAGCGTCATCTCCAACAACAAGAACATCTTCACTCTCATCACTGTCATGAGTTCCAGATGCAGGTGCAGCATTGGAATCAGGAGTTACAATCGGTACAGTAGCACGAGTAGAGAAGCTGGAGTCATTTTCGCCACCCAATAATTCATAAACATTTGCGGCGTCAACTGCAGATAGATCAAGAAGATTGAATGACTTGAATAGCGCATCATAATCAAAACCCCAAGCTGGACCTGTTGGTTCGGGTGGAATGTTGTGTTTACTGCAATCCACTTCAAACCATTCCTCGACAGTACGAGTTCCTATATTGTACACTCTCTTGCAAGGCGAGTTGGCAACGTATCCTAAGAAGATGCCTTCCACCGCTTTTGCATGAAACTTAGACTGGCGGTCTTTGTACTGTAGCAACAAGGAACAAGGACTACCAAAAGGAACTAGGAAATCAAGATTTGGAAGTCGATTGTTGATCAACTTGTAACAAGTCTTGTTGTGCCTCTTGACAACCAGAACTCTGTTTAAGACGTGACAAGCTGTATTAACGGTTTCTGCCCAGAAAGTGACAGGAAGCTTTGCATCCGACAGCATAGTCCTTGCAGTCTCAATCAGTGTTCTGTTCTTCCGTTCAGCAACTCCATTATGCTGATGCGTGTACGGCACGCTGAATTCATGACAGATCCCTTTCTTGAGACATAAAAGCTCCATCAAATTATTCTTGAACTCAGTTTCGTTGTCGCTCCTTATCCTTCTAACTTTCAGCTTGCAAAGAGATTCCAAGGTCAGGATCAAGTATTGAAGAATATCAGCAGTCTCGTCTTTAGTACCTAAAAAATGCACCCAAGAAAAATGTGAGAAATCATCAGTTACAACCAGACAGAACGACTTACCTCCAATACTCCTGATACTTATGGGGCCAAACAGATCCTTGTGTAATAGCTCCAAAGGGGTATCAATAGAGTGTACAGTCATCTGTTTGGAGCTTGGGCTTGTGAGACTTCCGTTGCTGTTTGCCCTTTTTACAAGGCATACAGTCATCTGCAACGGTAAACCTCAGCTTAGGAACCCCGGTTACCAAACCGTTTCGGACAAGATGATTCATTTTACGATACGAAATATGTCCGAGTTTCCTATGCCACAAGATGGAGTCGAGCTCTATCGCTTTAGTAAGAAAACAGGTAGAAACTGATGAGGTGGTTGTTGCCACGCTCATATCGATCTGATAAGTGTCGTTTGTTCTTGGTGCTCTCATCAGGATCCAATCTTCGGGAACTTCAAAACCAGGTTTGAGAATCAGGAATTCTGACTTGTCAAACATCACCAAGTACTCCTTATCACACATTTGGGAGACACTCAACAGGTTATGCTTCAGCTGCTCGCAGAAGTTGACATTGTCAAAGCTGACACAACCGTTCGAAACCACACCTTGACACGTGATGCTGCCGCCTTTTTCTCCGGCAAAGGCCACATAGCCGCCTCTGAATGGTATAACTTCTTGAAGCAAGGCCATGTTTCCTGTCATGTGCCAGGAGCATCCACTATCTACATACCAGCGGTTAGAGATAGTACCCTTCGGACGTCCCTGCACGAGTCACAAAAGAGTTAGTTAGATTTGGAGACCCTAGCCATTGTGGTCTTGGGTCGTCCATCATTTTCAAAATAAACTACTTCCTTTAACTCACAGTCATGATGACAGCTCAAAATTGATATATCTTTAAAAGAATTAGAATTGGGAGATTGAGAAGTTTTAGATTTTGCAATCTAGGATCTCTTCTGTTTCTTAACCGTAACAGGAGACTTTGGTTCAACTACAGCAGGTGAACTTGTGGAAGCTTCACCTGATTAAACTGAAGTTAGCTGTTCAAGCTTTCTCAACCTCTTGTTTCTTCTTCTTCTTTGTGGCTTAGAAAGTCTCGCCACAGATTTCTCACCAGTGCGTGTACTACCGGAGGTAGATACACAAGGTACAGCGGGTTGCATTAACTTTCTTGAAACAGATGGTTTAGCTTCAGATTTGATCTTAGGCTTTATCATCGGTTTGACTAGTGGTTTCACCACATTTTGCTTTGAATGTTTGGGAGATGGTTTCACTGGGGGTGACCTGGGGATAACAGCTGGTTGTGAAACAACAGGCCGTTTCCCTTCGTTCTTCGAAGGACAGTTCACAAGAATGTGACCAACCAAGCCACAGTAAAAACAGTTCCTCTTGTCTACATAAGTTCTCTTGTAAGGCTCATTAGATCTGGCCTTAGATAACTCAGCATTATGAGAAGGAGGAGTTGGTTTATGAACATTAGTCTAAACCTTAACAGTTGAGTTTTTGGGGGTATAATATTTTTCCAAATTTTCTTTATACCCAAGCCCATAATGAGTTGAAAAAGCCTCTTTCTTTGCTTGGTTAAGACTTTTATAACCCCCATAAAGCATTACCTTTAGATTATCATTTGTTTCAATGATATCGGGTTCAGTTAAAATGCAATTATCACCATTAGTGATAACGTTTTTCTTTACCTTTTGTTCAGTCAACAACTCCTCAGATACTACTCCTTCAGGGCAAGAGTTAACCGACCCGTCTTCAGAAGCAGTAACAAACTCCTCACTAGATGTGGAGTTAGCCTTACTTGAGGATTCATCCTTTTTAGGGGAATCGTCCTTATCAGAGGACTCATCTAGACAAGTGAGATCAATGTTTATTAAGCCATTGACAAACTTCCCGCTCACTGGTGGAGGAATGGCATTAGTACCCAAACCTAACCCATTCAGTTGTCTCACCACAGACTCGTAGTGTTCCACCACAAAGCGAGAGTTTTTCAACTTCTCATTAGTGCATTTTAACTGCAAGATCTAATTTTGCAGTTTGTTGATTTCATTGTTTCGTTTTTCTAACCCCCTGTATGCAACATCTAAGTGAAGCTGTTGATCACTCATTTTTAAAGAATATTCACACTTTTCCCTTTTTAACGTTTCAATAGAATCTTTAAAACGTTTTTCATTTTCTTTGTAGTTTAGAGCTGCCAAACATAGGGGTTTGATTTTGTTTTGGAGCCTAGAATTTTCAAGTTTTAGCCCTAGACATTTAGAACATGAAATAACATAGAAAGGGTTAGAGTCTACCTCAGAAGATGAACTTGTTGCTTCTCCAATGGCCATGAGAGCAACAGTTGTGGTCGATTCCTCCTTATCAGCTACAGGAGCTTCCATATCTTCAGCTTCCTTCATCTTCTCTGTAGCAACAGTTATAGATTCTTCTAGGATAGCCATAAAATCTTCCCTTTTCTCTGCTTCCATCATCTCCATGATCTCAGCCATGAGACCAACCTGTGTTTGTGTGATGATGGCATCCTCAAGATGAACGCCCCAATCAAAGTTGTCGTCCTGTTGGGCTACCAGTGCATTGGACATTCCACCTTGGCTTTGATTGTGGTGGTTTGGATTGTTTTGGCCATGGCTGTTTCCTTGGCTGGGTCGGGTGAAACCAGAGGCAGGTGCTCTGTCTTTCTGACACCCACGAGCAAAGTGTTCATAGTTCAGACACTTGTAGCATTTGGCCTTAGATTTGTCAAACCCAACCTTGGCATTAGGATGCCCGCCAATAAACTTTCTTCCTGTTCTGTTCAGGAAACGCTTGGTTCTCCTCAAAAGCATGGCCATATTCCATTGAATATCCATGTCCTCCATGTCATCAGGATCCACTTGATTAAAATCTTCTTCAATCGTCTCTGGATCAGTATGCTTGCCACCAATGAAATTCTCATACGCAAGCATGCAAGATGAGAATAGTGCTACATGATCTTCAGCTATTCTGGCTATAGCTGAGTGGTTAGCTGAAGACGTAGCAGGAGGATTTCTTGAGGTATTTTGATGATGAGACCCCAACCCTGATCCTGAAGCATAGCAAGCATGACCACCACACCCAGTTGAGTGGTCTTCTTCAGTAGGAGTTCCAGTGAAGAGGGCAATTCCAGATCCCGATGATTTGGAAGTAGAAGTCGTCCCATGATACATAGAATGGTCTTGTATCTGGGGTCTTCCAGAGCTCTCCTTTCTTCTTAGGTTCATGTCATGAGCTTGAACCTTTCCTATTAACTCCTCTACTATCAACTCATAGAATTTAGGATTTTCCCTCATCGGGGTTGTGTACATCTCAAATTTGGGTGGTAAAGCATCCAAAAACTTTTCCACCATATCTTCATCTGGATACTTAAGCTCAAAAGCCTTCAACTCAGTTTGTAAATGATAGAATCTAGAGATGAGGTCATCTAAAGATTCGTTCTCTAAAAATATGAAGCACTCATACTGCTTCCTGAGAAGATCCCTCTTAATCTTCTTGATGTTACTATTTCCTTCGAATCTCTTCTGTAAAGCTTTCCAGAGATCCTTAGAATTTTCATACCCTCGGAAACTGTGAAACAATTCCCGAGTTAATGCCATAGTGATCGAACCAAGTGCCTTCTTTTCACGATCATAAGCTTTCTTTTCTTCGTCAGTAAGCTTAGAGATAGGTTTGGGCATGCTTTCATCAAGATAGATGTGCGTGGGATGCTTATATCCCTCAAGGATTGGTATCCATAATGATGAGTCGGTATACGAAATGTAGTGCTCGAACCGTGCTTTCCAATTAGAATAATCGTCACGTTCAGCAACTTAGGTGGTTTATGTGGTGTGCCGATCTCATTATCATAATTCAACAGGTTTCCCAAATTCTGAAGATTCAACATAGTGAACCCTTAGTCAAATTTCAGAAAAATCAGACACACTTGCGCACTTGATTATTGGCCTTGCGCACTTAAGAAATGGTCTTGCATATTTAGATTTGCTCTTGCGTACTTGTAAGTACGCAGGTGTAAATGTAAGTACGCAGGATATAACTTAAGTTCGCACAAGTTCAGTCTTGCGCACTTATAAGTACGCAGGAGATAAGTCTTGCGTATTTAGTAAGTACGCACAAAACTGTACTTTTTGCCAGAAATGGTAAGTACGCAGGATACCTTTTCAGCAACTCTCACCAAACTTTTCCGGTCACCTGAAACTCGCCGGAGATGGTAAAAATTCGTCTGATGATCAATGCAAATGAGCTAAAGGGTCAGAAACTTGTTTCTAACCAACCTTTGATGCTCAAAACACTCAAATACACAACAAAAATTAGTTTTTTGATTAATTTTTGTTTCTAAAATAGTGCTCAAGAGCTACCCCTATTTTATCACAAAAATCAACAAAAAATACCTCTTTTTGCTTGTAAAAACTCTCCAAACTCACTCACAACACTTGAAATCAAGAGCAATGCTCTGATACCACTTGTAGGTCCCTCGGGTGTGGCGGATCGTCACATGCAAGTGGGTCTACTAGTCGGACCGGGTGCGGAATGCCCGTGACTAGGCGGAGAGTCTAGCTAAACAAAGTAAACCGAGAAAAAAAACACTTTAAACGTTCTTTGTAATATAAACACTTGAAGGTTACAGAGAAAAGCACTTAGGTTACAATCTGCGTATTTGCGTCTATGCCTGCGTACTTAACTTCTGTCAACCTATCCTATTTATACAAGACCTGATGCCTGCGCACTTAGCAAGTGCGCAGGGCAAAATGCTCTTGCGTACTTAGCAAGTACGTAAAGTTACTCTTGTGTACTTGCTAAGTACGCAGGAGCTTTCTCCTGCGCACTTACAAGTGCACAAAACACTTGGAGAATTTTGCAACTATCAAAATGTAAAAGTAAATACAACTCGATAAACTAATACATAAAGACTCTTACATACAAAGACAATTACAAACAATACAAAACAACCTAAGACTAAGACTCTATCTATCCAGAGTGTTTGTCACAGGAAAGTGCTTCAACACGAACATTTATAGTGATTATCTTGTCGGTTTACTTTGTTTCGTAAGACTCTCCACCTAGTCACGGGCATTCCGCACCCGGTCCGACTAGTAGACCCACTTGCATGTGACGATCCGCCACACCCGAGGGACCTACAAGTGGTATGAGAGTTTAGCTCTTGATTTCGAGTGTTGTGAGTGAGTTTGGAGAGTTTTCTACAGAGTTTTACAAGCAAAAGAAGGTGTTTTTGTTGATTTTTGTGATAAAATAGGGGTATCTCTTTAGCACTATTTTAGAAGCAAAAATCACTCAAAAACCGACTTTTGTTGTGTATTTTGAGTGTTTTAAGCATCAAATGTTGGTTAGAAACAAGTTTCTGACCCTTTGGCTCAGTTTGATTGTTCATCCGTCCGATTTTTGCCATCTCCGGTGTGTTTTAAAGTGACCGGAATAGTTTGGTGAGAGTTGGTGAAAAGGTGTTCTGCGTACTTACCATATCTAGCAAAAAGTATAATCTTGCTGCGTACTTACTAAATACGTAAGAATAGTCTCTTGCGTACTTACTAAATACGCAAGACTAATATTGTGCGTACTTAAGTTATATCCTGCGTACTTATCATTTACACATGCGTACTTATCAAGTACACAAGAGCAAATCTTAAATACGCAAGACCATTCCTCTAAGTGCACAAGGCCAATATCAAGTGCGCAAGTGTTTCGGATTTTTCTGAAATTTGACTAAGTGTTCACCATGTCGAATTTTCAGAACCTTGGAAACCTTTTAAACTATGACAATGAGATCGGTACTCCTCAGAAACTGCCAAAGCTGCTAAATGTAAATGATTATTCTAACTGGAAGGCACGCTTTGAGCATTACATTTCATACACTGATTCTGCATTATGGATTCCAATTCTAGAAGGCTATAAGCATCCCACACACATTTATCATGATGATGAACTACCTAAGCCTATCTCTAAACTCGATGAAGAGGAAAAGAAAGCTTATGATCAAGAGAAGAAGGCTCTTGGTTCAATCACTATGGCATTAACTTGGGAGTTGTTCCACAGCTTCAGAGGTTATGACAACTCTAAGGATCTTTGGAAGGCGTTACAGAAAAGATTCGAAGGGAATAGTGATATCAAGAAGAGTAAACGAGATCTACTCAGGAAGCAGTATGAATGCTTTAGATTTTTGGAGAATGAGTCATTAGATGACCTCATCTCTAGTTCTATCATCTGCAGACAGAATTGAAAGCTTTTGAGCTCAAGTATCCCGATGAAGAGTTGGTGGAAAGTTTTCTGGATGCTTTGCCACCCAGGTTTGAAATGTACACAACCTTGATGAGAGAAAATCCAAAATTCTATGAAATGACAGTAGTGGAGGCAATTAGAAAGGTTCAAGCTCATAACATGAACCTTAGAAAGAAGGAGAGCTCAGGAAGACCTCAGATACAAGACCCTTCTATGTATCATGGGACGTCTTCTACAACCAAATCCCCGGGCTCTGGAATTGCCCTTTTCTCTAGAAACTCTACTGAAGAAGACCACTCAAATGGTTGTGGTGGTCATGCATGCTATGCATCTGGATCAGGTTGTGGATCTCATCAACAACACACCTCAAGAAATCATCCCGCTACAACTTCAGCTAACCAATCAGCTATAGCCAAAATAGCTGAAGATCATGTAGCACTATTTTCATCTTGTATGCTGGCCTACGAGAACTTCATAGGTGGCAAGCTTACAGATCCCGAGATAATAGAAGAATTCAATCAAGTGGATCCTGATGACATGGAGGACATGGATATTCAATGGAATATGGCCATGATATTGAGGAGAGCCAAGCGTTTCCTGAACAGAACATGAAGAAATTTCATTGGCGGGCATTCTAATGCCAAGGTTGGTTTTGACAAATCCAACGCCAAATGCTACAAGTGTCTGAACTATGGACACTTTGCTAGAGAACGTCAAAAAGACAGAGCACCGGCTTCGGGTTTCACCAGACCTAGCCAAGGAAACAGCCATAGCTACAACAACTCAAACAACCACAATCAAAGCCAAAGTGGAACGTCCAATGCACTGGTAGCTCAACAGGATGACATCTTTGATTGGGGTGTTCATCTGGAAGATGCCATCATTGCACAAACTCAAGTTGGTCTCATGGCTGAGATCATGGAGTTGATGGAAACTGAGAAAAAGGAAGTTGAGGAGAAGGAAGCTGAAGAAAAGGAAGCTCTTGTAGCTGATCAAGAGGAATCTACTACTGTTGTTGCCCTCATGACCATTGGAGAAGCAACAAGTTCTTCGTCTGAGGTAGATTCTTATCATTTTTCTGTTATTTCTTGTTCTAAATGTCTAGGCTTAAAACTTGAAAATTCTAAGCATCAAGACAAGGTCGAACCCCTTCGCATTGCAACTCTAAGTTATAAAGAAAATGAAAAACATTTTAAAGATTCAATTGAAACATTGAAAAAGGAAAAACGTGATTATTCACTAAAAATGAGCGATCAACAGCTTCACTTGGATATTGTAAATAAAGGGGTTAGAGAAAAGGAACAATGAAATTAACAAGCTGCAAAATGAGATATTGCAGTTGAAATGTTCTAATGAGAAGTTGAAAAACTCTCGTTTTGTGGTGGAACACAACGAATCTGTAGTGAGGCAAATGAATGACTTAGGGTTGGGTATTAATGCCATTCCTCCACCAGTTAGCGGGAAGTTTGTCAACAGCTTGGTAAACATTGATCTAACTTGTCTTGATGAGTCCTCAGGAAAGGATGATTCCTATAAAAGGGATGATTCCTCAAGTAAGGTCAACTCCGCATCTAATGAGGAGTTCTTTACTGCTTCTGATGATGGGTCGGTTAACACTTGCCCTAAAGGAGTAGTATCTGAGGAGTTGTTATCTGAATAGACAGTCAAGAAAAACATTATCACTAATAGTGACAACTGTATTTTAACTGAACCCGATATCATTGAATCTAATGATAAATTAAAGGTAATGCTTTATGGGGGGTATAAAAATCTTAATCAAGTAAAGAAAGAGGCTTTTTCAGCTCACTTTGGGCTTGGTTACAAAGAAAATTTGCAAAAATACTATACTCCCAAGAACCAATCTGTATCGGGTCAAACTCCTGTTCACAAACCAACTCCTCATGCTCATAAGGCTAAGTCATCTAATGCTAGATCTAATGAGCCTTACAGGAGAACTTACACAGACAAGAGGACTTGCTTTCACTGTGGCTTGGTTGGTCACATTTTTGTGAACTGTCCTTCTAAGAACCAAGGGAAACGGCCTATTGTTTCACAACCGGATGTCATCCCTAAGTCACCATCAGTGAAACCTCCCAAATGTCCAAAACAAAATGTGGTGAAACCACCAGTTAAACTGATGGGAAAGCCAAAGATCAAATCTGAGGCCAAACCATCTGTTTCAAGAAAAGTAAAGCAACCTGTTGTACCTTGTGTATCTACCTCTGGTAGTACACGTACTGGTGAGAAACCTGTGGTGAAACTCTCTAAGCCACAGAGGAGGAGAAGGAACAAGAGGTTGAGAAAGCTAGAACAGCTGACTGAAGTTCAATAAGGTGAAGCTTCCACTAGTTCACCTGCTGTTATTGAACCAAAGTCTACTGTTCCGGATAAGAAAAAGAAGAGGTCCTGGACTGCCAAATCTAAAAAATTCTCAATCTCCTAGTCCTAATTCTTTTAAAGATTCATCCATTTCGAACAGTCATCACGACTGTGAGTTAAAAGAGGTAGTTTATTTTGAAAAGGATGGACGACCCAAGACCACTATGGCTTGGCTCTCCAAATCTAACTAATTCTTTTTGTGACTCGTGCAGGGACGTCCGAAGGGTACTATCTCTAACCGCTGGTATGTAGATAGTGGATGCTCCCGGCACATGACAGGAAACATGGCCTTGCTTCAAGACGTGAAACCATTCAGAGGCGGCTATGTTGCCTTTGCTGGAGAGAAAGGCGACAGTATCACGTGTCAAGGCGTGGTATCAAATGGTTGTGTCAGTTTTGACAATGTCAACTTTTGCGAGCAGCTGAAGCATAACCTGCTGAGTGTTTCCCAAATGTGCGACAAGGAGTACTCGGTGATGTTTGATAAGAATGAATGCTTGATTCTCAAGCCTGGTTTTGAAGTTCCTGAAGATTGGATCCTGATGAGAGCGCCAAGGACAAACGACACCTATAAGATTGATATGAGCGTGGCAACAACCACCTCATCAGTTGCTACTTGTTTGCTTACCAAAGCGACAGAGCTTGACTCTATCTTGTGGCATAGGAAACTCGGACATATTTCGTATCATAAAATGAACCATCTTGTCCGAAACGGTTTGGTAACCAGGGTTCCTAAGCTGAGATTTACCATTGCAGATGACTGTATGCCTTGTAAAAGGGCAAACAGCAACGGAAGTCTCACAAGCCCAAGCTCCAAAACTCCATTGATACCCCTTTGGAGCTATTACACATGGATCTGTTTGGCCCCATAAGTATCAGGAGTATTAGAGATAAGTCATTCTGTCTGGTTGTAACTGATGATTTCTCACGTTTTTCTTGGGTGCATTTTTTAGGTACTAAGGACGAGACTGCTGATATTCTTCAATACCTGATCCTGAGCTTGGAATCTCTTTGTAAGCTAAAAGTTAGAAGAATAAGGAGTGACAACGGAACTAAGTTCAAGAATAATTTGATGGAACTTTTCTGTCTCAAGAAGGGGATCCGTCACGAATTCAGCGCCTCGTATACACCTCAGCAGAATGGAGTTGCAGAACGGAAGAACAGAACACTGATTGAGACTGCAAGGACTATGCTATCGGATGCAAAGCATCCTGACACATTCTGGGCAGAAGCAGTTAATACAGCTTGTCACGTCTTAAACAGAGTTCTGGTTGTGAAGAGGCACAACAAGACTTGTTACGAGTAGATCAACAATCGACTTCCCAATCTTGATTACCTAGTTCCTTTTGGTAGTCCATGTTCCTTGTTGCTACAGTACAAAGACCGCCAGTCTAAGTATCATGCAAAAGCGGTGGAAGGCATATTCTTAGGATATGTTGCCAACTCGCCTTGCAAGAGAGTGTACAATATAGGAACTCGTACTGTCAAGGAATGGTTTGAAGTGGATTGCAGTAAACACAGCATTCCACCAGAACCAACAGGTCCAACTTGGGGTTTTGATTATGATGCGCTATGTAAGTCATTCAATCTTCCTGATCTATCTCCAGTTGACGCCGCAATTGTTTATGAATTATTGGGTGGCGGCGATGACTCCAGTTTATCTACTCGTGCTACTGTACCGATTGTAACTCCTGATTCCAATGTTGCATCTGCATCTGGAACTCATGACAGTGATAACAGTGAAGATGTTCATGTTGATGGAGATGACACTAAAGCTAATCCTAACACAACTATAGGAAATGAAGCTCTAGCTGATCCAATTAACATTGAATCTTCTTCCTCTGGAACACAGGAAATGGGGGAGTTAAGCACGAATCTCGATTCAGAAATTCAGGAACCGAATGTACCAGAGACGAGAGTGCATAAGAATCATCCAATCGACAATATTATTGATGATCCTCATGCCGGTGTTCAAACTCGTCATAGAACCATTGCAGAGAACACTAGTCTTTACTCGGAGATACTTGACACTGGTGTCATGGAAACATGTCTGCATGTTGCATTCGTGTCCCAGTTAGAGCCGAAGAATGTGAAGGAGGCTCTCGCTGACAACTGCTGGATTGAGGCGATGCAAGATGAATTGTCTCAATTCCAAAATTTACACGTGTGGGATTTGGTTGACTTGACAAAAGGCTTTCAGCCAATTGGAACCAGATGGGTGTTCAAATGCAAGACGGATGATTGTCATGTGGTTGTGAAGAACAAAGCAAGATTGGTTGTTTAGGGTTTTTATCAACAAGAGGGCTTGGATTACACGGAAGTATATGCCCCAGTTGCTAGAATTGAGGCCATTCGACTGTTCTTGGCTTATGCCACATATGTCGGCTTCAAGGTCTATCAACTTGATGTGAAGATTGCTTTCCTATATGGAAAAGTTCATGAAGAGGTCTATGTCACTCAGCCTCCCGGCTTTGAAGATCCGCATAATATCAATAAAGTGTATAAGCTCGACAAAGCACTTTATGGTCTTCATCAAGCACCGCGGGCATGGTATGAGACATTATCTAAACATCTATTGTCCAATGGTTTCGACCGTGGACAGATTGACTCGACCCTCTTCATTAGGAAAGCAGGAGGTGACATTCTTCTTGTACAAGTCTACGCCGACGACATTATTTTAGGATCTACCAATGAAGGGACGTGTAGGGAATTCGAGCAGGTGATAAAGTCCAAGTTTGAAATGAGTAACATGGGTGAATTGTCGTTCTTCCTAGGTCTGCAAGTCAGTCAAAAAGAGGATGGAATTTATCTACATCAAACTAAGTATGTGCAGGACATCTTGTCAAAATACAAGATGAATGATAGTAGTACTTATGGCACACCTATCCCAGTCAATCATGGTCTGCATCCTGACAAATATGGAAAGGATGTGGATTGCAGATTGTACCGTGAGATGATCGGATCACTTATGTATCTCACAGCTTCAAGACCCGATATAATGTTTGCTGTGTGCTTGTGCTGAAGGTTTCAGTCTCAACCGAAGGAGTCACATATGATAGCCGTGAAGGGAATTTTCAGATACTTGAAAGGGAAACCTTGATTGGGTATTTGGTACTCTAAGCAGCAGTCATTCGACTTCAAAGCCTACACTGATTCAGACTATGGTGGTTGTAACCTTAACAGAAAGTCAACTTCTGGTGGATGTCAATTCTTAGGAGACAGACTGGTTTCCTGGCAGTGTAAGAAGCAGTCAACGGTTTATGTCTCAACTTGTGAAGTAGAATACATTGCTGCGGCGAGCGGTTGTTCTCAGATGTTGTGGATTCAGCAGCAATTGAGAGACTACGGCTTGAACTTCACTGGAACTCCTTTGTTCATTGACAACAATGCCACAATGTCCATCACAAATAACCCGGTGAAACATTCCAAAACTAAACATATTAGAAATTCGCCATCTGTAGGTCCCGGGAGCCTCGTCGCGCAGCGGATTTACACGGACCTGTTCTGTGATTTGTGTGGGAACCAAGAAACGAGATAGCGAAAACACGAACAAAGACAAAAGATAATGAAACGACACGTAATCCATAACAAATAAGTCATCCCGTATTACAGACTACATACCGAAGGAGCACACATCTCTCATCTAAGCTCACGGTCCAGGGGTCGGGAGAGCTCTTCCCGACCCGGACACCTCTAACCCTAGTTCCAGAGTTCCACCGACAAATGAAGACAAGTCTTCTATTTATAGGGGAAGGAACATTACCTACGTACTTGACAAGTACACAAGGCAAAAGCCATGTGTACTTACTAAGTACGCATGGTTTGGTCATGCGTACTTGACAAGTACGCAAGGCAAAAGCCTTGCGTACTTACTAAGTACGTAGGACCAAACTGGTGTGCGGGCTAAGTACTCAGGAACACCCTCCTACGTACTAGCCACGTACACCGATACATAGAATTTAATCTATAGTTACAAAACATGCTTCTACACCATCATTTCATCCGTGATTGTGCTGAAAAGCATTTAATTGAACTTGTTAAAGTTCACACGGATGACAATCTTGCTGACCTTTTCACAAAGGCTTTTGATCGATCCCGTTTTGAGCATCTTGTCAACTTGATTGGACTGTTCAATCCTGAGTGAAAAACTTGTTTTTCTTAAATCAATTCAATTCATGAAAGTTAAATTTTATTTTCTTTTAAGTTTTCTGTATAGTTCTTTTAACTTTCGAAAATATTTAACAAAATCAAAAACAAAATAGAAAATGGAGAAAATTTCAAAGTTAACTTGAGAAAAGAGGAAATGATAGTACATCATAAATGATCTAAACGTCACAGACTGCTCATATGGGAAATGATTGCGTCATGCTTACTTAATTGTTTAAATTATTATGTTTTTAATCTGCTTATTTACAAGTAATTTGAATTGTCAGTAGGCTGTATGCGTCTTTGAATCACTAGTAGTGTGGAAACTAAAGTATAAATTACAACTGTGATTAGAACCCATGTTTGCTAGTGTGTGTGCGTAAAAGATTAGAAAAGATCATTATCAGATAAAGGATGTTAGATTTTGGCAATAATTTTCTTTTGAGGTCAGTTTCGGGTAATGTCGTTAGCACAATTAATGCGGTTCATCTCACTGCCCATACTCACAAGTATGCAAGGTGAGATTGAATCAAGACATGTCTCTACATCAACCGTTGAGCATGTATTCACCCTTGAATCACTCCTGATTCATTAAAATCAAATCCAGATAAAAGTTGGATTCCCTTACCTTATTCAAACACCATACTCATTATCCTGAATCATCATACCGATATTCAATGAAGAAAATCAAATGAAACCAAGACATATGAATCACTGGATTCTGAATCTTATGATTCCTGATAATCCTTATGGATTCTGCTTGATTTTTCCTGTGCTAATAGATGTAACTTCATTCTGAAAATTTAGAAAATCATTGGAAAAATCTTAGATGACTTGTGATAATGCAATTTACATTATTGTAGCATATTAGTGGGGTACACGTTGTATATCTTATAATTAATACCTTAATACACAAGAACGTGATACAAATATGCTTATAGTTTCAAATCTTATAATATTGTCAACTTGAATTACTTGTTTATGTGCTTATTACGTATGAATAAATAGTAATCCATGACATGATCCCATATTCTTTGATGTTTTTACTATAAGTTAGTCTGATATGATCCTCTGCTCGTGTCTTTGATCAAAAATAGCTTGTGTAAATGCTTGTATATTTCTATCTAGAAAAGATCAAAAATACTTTAAGTTTGTGTATAGCTAAATCTTATTCAGAAAAGTCAAAAATATTTGTGTTTAACTTTCCTGAATTGATTGTGAATCCTCCTGATTGAATATTTTTATCTTGTTCGTTATTTGACTTGAAAAACTTCATAATTTGAGTTGAAAGTTTACGCACTTAAGGGTTACTGCGTACTTGACAAGTGTGCATGAAGTAAGCCCTGCGTACTTATCAAGTACGCAAGAGTTAAGTCTTGCGCACTTGTAAGTACGCAGGAGTTAAGTCTTGCGCACTTAGCAAGTATGCACGACCTTTTTGTGTTGGGTATAAATACAGGACTTAGAAAAATTTTCAGATTTTATCACATTCAAATTCTCAGTCGCCTGTTCAATTCCCTCCGACATTTTTACTCAAAAATTCGAGTGTTCCTAACCGATTTCTCGTCCCATCTCTAGTATCATCATCGTATAACAATCATTTGGTGAGAATCTAGAGGCAATCCATCCGTGTATTCGCGATTTTAGACCGATTTGAATTTTAAAAACTTGGGGTTTAATTCGAGCTTTTTAGTCAAATTTTGGATTGTTTGGGTAAAACCTTATAGTTAAAACATGATTAGAATCTGTAATCGACCCTTAATCAGTCCATTTCATCTGTGATTTTGCCATTAGACCCTCGATTGACCATCGGCTCATCTGGGTGGTCTTTTAGGTCAAAATTGGCCGAATGTAGCAAGTGTTTGGTGTAGATGTTGGTCCCATAGGCTAGAATCATAGATTCCGACCTTGTGGTGACCTAATCTACCCGTTATTTGAACTTCAGTTGAATCTTTAAACTTCTGGAATTTTGAACAAGTATGGCTCTTGCGCACTTAGCAAGTACGCAAGAAGTAATTCTTGCGTACTTGTCAAGTACACAAGAGGAAATTCCGACGTACTTGCTAAGTACGCAGGACCAACACTTGGGAAAAATTTCTAAGTCTGAAACTTCAGTTCAAAGAGTAACTGCTATACTGTGTCATGTTTATTCATTTCCAATGAAACTTGTTGTTCTGATTATGTTTTCTATGTGTTTTTGCAGATTATGGCTCGGGCGTTTACGAACGAATTCAATCTATTAGCTAATACTCAACCGGAATGGAAGGGTGCTGTTCTACAGTACCGCGAGATAGTTGATTTTTTGAACCGTTCAAGAATCAGCTACGCTATTTCTGCAGACCCAATTGTTTCAAGACCTTATCTTGAGCAATTTTAGGATACGGCGGAGCATGATTGCACGGTAACCCCCAATGTTATAAGGGCTACCGTGGTTGGTCATGACATCGCCTTCTCTGAAGATACAATTAGAAGGGTCCTGCAATTCCGAGATCTCTCGACCGACCCGACAGCCTATCCAGACTACTTTGTGGATGGCTGTTGGAGGCAACGTATGGTGTACGTCGGTGCGAGAGACTATGCTTCGTATAAGAAAATGTGGGTGCTTGACCAGTGGAGATATTTTGCCCACGTCATGATCATGTGCATCTCCTTAAGAAAAGCTGGAAAGGATGCAATGGGTCATGACCTTGCTGCAGCTATGGTTGGCTTATCTCTCAATAAGGGCTACAACTTCTCACACTACATATTCAAAGCCATCAATGACCAGATCAACACAGCTGAGAGGTTCAGGTTCTTATTATACCCTAGGTTTGTGCAACTTAAGATAAAAAATGAGTTGCCAAACCTACCTGCTATAGGGGAGAGATTGCAAGTAAAAGGGTGGACAAGAGGGTGTTCGCACAATTCTTTAAGCCAGGCAGTGTAGTTCCTACCCCTAAGCACACAGCACTCTTTGGCCACCTTATAAATGAAGCATACGTGGCACCAGGTGACTAGAGATGGTATAGTCATGATTCGGAGCCAGAATTGAGTGAGCATTCAGATGAACAACAACAACAACAAGAGGAGAAAGTTGAAAGTGAAGATGGATCGTCGGATGGTGGAGACGAAGAAGAAGGTAATGATGGTGCTGAGGGATCCGACTCGGAAGAGACTGAGTCTGATTCTTCTGATTCTGATGATGCACCATCGCAGGTTCACCCGAGGAGAACAGTGAAGGTCACCCTTCCTGAGTCGTCCTCGAAGAGAAAGCGACAGTCCTCTAGCAGCGAATATGAACCAGATTCTGACTCTGACGCTGCTATTCAAAGGCAAAGATGTGAAAGTGTTCATAAGAACAGGGGGATAGGCAGCAACAACCTATTCCTAGTGAGGTGGTGGTGAGTCCTCAGCAGCAAGTACAAGTTTCAGCTGCGAGTTCTGATTCAGCTTCCACCCCACCTTCACAGCAGCTATACCGAAGACAGAGGAGGAGGCCACGGGTACAACCTAACGTGGCAATCACTTCAATCACAGAGGAGGTTCTTATGATAGTGACCCTCCCTTTCACATCTGCCCAGCTGGCGGTGACTACTCCAATTCTCACGGAGTCAGTCACCATCACCCCTTCCATACCACCTATAACCATCATCACATCCACAATCCCAACAACCACCATTGATCCTTTAAGTCAACCCTTCAACTATGGGGAATTTACTCAAGGGTTTGACTTCGACACCATCTTCTCCTCCCCAATTCACAATGTCGAAGCGTCATCATCCAGACATCCTGATCCTAATGATGCAAGGATAGATGTTCTGGAAACCCAATTTGCTAGATTATTGGAAACCATTCGGAAGTCAAAGGAGGAATCTGACGCTTAACAAGCACAGATTAATTCATTGGTGGATGAAGTTAAGATTCTAAGAAGCCAGAGAACGGGGACTGATGAGAGACTAAAGAACGTCATGGCCCAGAACGAGCTTCTAATCAATACAAATGAAATGATTCTGGGTCACAGGTCATCTCTAGAGCTGAGGTTTGATACTCAACGGAAAGAGCATGAGCTGATGGTCAAACTAATTGCTGATCTGACGAAGAAGCGTGATGCTCAGGGGGAGAAAGATAAGGAGAAGGAGAAAGAAAAGGAGAAAACTACTGGTGATGAGGCTTGTCATCCTGTTGACTTGACTAAGGATGACGGCAAAGACAAGGATCCCGAAGCCGGTCCTAATGGAGGTGAGCACCAAGCTTTAGCAATTATGCCCATCTCTGCTATTCCAATGGCTCAGGGTGAGTCTACTCATCAAGAGGGTGGTGATACCTCTGGTGGTGGTGACAAAGGAAAGTCAGCGGCTGAGGTGCTTAAGGATCTATCTAATGATGAGATCTTATACTTAGAGCCTGACTATTCCAAGGAAGCACAGATCGATGCTCTCTTTAACCTAGAAGAAGGAGAGATCAACTCTGGTGATGATTGGGATGATGATGATGAGGATGTAGTAATTGAAATTCCCAAGGGTGACGGGGAAGGAGAGTATGAGTTAGAAGATGGAGAGATCTTTGAATTTCCATCCTTCGAAGCTCAGCTCGACACAGGTTCAGTCGAGCATGCTAGTAATGTGGAAGCCTCGACTGAAGACTCCCCAGTTGACCCTACACCTGTGGATCCGGAGGCACCAAAAGAAAAAGATATGCCTTCTACTTCATCTAAGGGTCCGGCTCCTGTTTGGCAAAAGACATCTATCATAGACAAACAAGGGGCAACATGGATGATCTTGGCAGTAAGGTTCGAGGAGGATAAGAAGTTGTTCGCAATCAAAAGATCTGGGGGGTTCAATACTTGAAACCAACCAGAGAAGCGTTCAACTCCTTACCCAAATACGACCTTGTGAACCTAGCAAACCGAGAGCTGCTGGGTCATTCTAATCATGCAGTGGCGATGTGTTTGTGGGTGGTTCTACAGCGGGAAGCAAGATCTGGGAAGTTTGATATGTTCAAGCCTCAAGTGCCCAAGAGAGTCAAGGATAAGACAGCAAGACATCATGTGACTAAGAAATTCTTAAAGAAATTGGTATACAAGCCAGTGCTATGTGAAACCAAGATTCCCCTGAGCAAGTTATCTCAGGATATCCTCGGTGACATGTGGTACTGGTACGTAGATCCAAATACGGGCGAGGCTGTGGTGATTGGAAAGGTGAGGTCAGAAAGTGGATGCTTAGTGCCGAGGGAACTAATCAGAGTATTTGATGAAGTCTGCTTCATTAACTTCTCTGTGAAAGATCTGGAGGTACTAGCAGACAGGTATTGCATGCATACGGATGAATGGACGAAATTCCTTGCTTCTAAATATGACAAGGTGATCAAGTTCTGCCTTGACTATAAGAAGAAGATGGAAACTAAAGATGCATAACTGTGAAGACCGAAGACTGAAGACTAAAGATCGAAGATGATCCAGAGCTGTTGTTAAGGGGGAGTTTGTTGAAGCACTTTCCTGTGACAAACAGTCTGGATAGATTATGGATAGTTAGAGTCTTAGTTTAGTATTTTCATGTATGTATTTGTCTTTGTTTGTAAATGTCTGTATGTATTAGTTATCGAGTTGTATTTACTTTTACATATTGACTGTTACAGATTTCTCTAAGTGTTTTGCGCACTTGTATGTGCGCTACTTAGCAAGTACGCAAGAATACCTATGCGTACTTGCTAAGTATGCATGAACAAATTGTCCTGCGCACTTGCTAAGTGCACAGGCATCAGGCATGTATAAATAGGAATGGTTGACAGTAGATAAGTACGCATTCAGATTAGCAAATACGCAGAACTTTGTAATCTCAGAACTTCTCTCTGTAACCTTCAAGTGTTTATAATAGACCTACAAGACTCGATGTTCGTTGATTTGTGTTCCAGTTTCGGGTTTTAGGGTTTTTTGAGCAGATCTGAGTTATAAATGTTCGCTACTTTTTCTTGCAAAAATCCTCAAATCTGAGTTTGTTATCACTTCATTTGGTGTTTGGAAGGCTGAGGGTTTGTTAGAAGATGATTTCTAAGCTTTTGGAAGCATCAATTTATCAGATCCCTCACTTTTCGAGCATTCTCCTCAAGATCCGTCAAGAACGCTGTTACTTTTTGATAAGTACGTAAATTCCGCTTTTCTGCGTACTTACTAAGTATGCATGGGTTTTGTCATGCGTACTTACTAAGTACGCAAGAGAAGTTGTCCTGCGTACTTGTTAAGTACGCATGAGTATTTGACTCTGCGTACTTAGCATGTACGCATGGGCATTTTGCGAACTTATCAAATACGCATGAGCACTTGGCTTTACATATTTACTAAATACGCATGAGCACCCTTTATGTGCGTATTTACTAAGTACGCATGAACTAGCATCTGGGATTCAAAAAAAAAAACTTTTCTTGGCCAAAATTTTTAGTGATCATTTGTATGTGTGTTTCGGCCCATTTTTGAGAACATAGTAATTTTGGTTTTTCCGGACTAGAATTTGTATATGATGTGGCTTGGTGAAACACGGACGAGATTTTTGTTGGATGATACCACTTGCCATACATTGTTTAAGGGTCCATACCTGAAAATGTAGGCTACGAGTATCCGAGATACTTATTTAATAGGGTATGAATGCTGAACTAATGGGAGCAATTGGGTCGTCATCGGCTAAAGGTCTCGGTCTATTTGTGAAGATGTGGCTGCTTTGGGTCTTTCGGAAAAAGAATCATCTTGTTTAGGTATTCAAACCTGAATATGTTGGCTACGAATATCCGGGATACTTCTTTAATAGGGGATGAATACTGGAACAACTTGAACCCAAGGATTTGCTGCTTTGGATCTTTGCAAAGAAATAAAAGAATAAAATCCTGGAGTTGGCTAGTTGTGCTTTTTGAGGATTTGAGTGAAGTGATGATAAAGTTGGTCATAGTTTACAGAGAAATGACGGGCATAAAATCTAGTATTCATGAGACATTAAAGAGGTGGTGGAAAAGCCGTTGGTACTTCCTATATATATACCTCTTTGACGTAACATGGATCTCAACTATGATTTCTCGTGTAAACTATATTTTTCGTGTTTGATTCTATCGTGTGTTTTCAAGATGAAGATGGATATTCGTTGGATTATTAGTTGAAGATGGAACCTTTTATCATTGGCCGATGGGATAGGAAACATACCCTTGTTTCTGGTCTAGTCAGATGGAGCTTAAACTGAAAGGGGATATTGGAAATGAACATCTTCGGGAATTTGGTTGACTCGTGAAGATACAGGATAGATTTGGACACATCTGGTTGAAGACTTAAGTTTATCTTACTGGAATGCCTATGGGAGCTTATTAGTTTGATGCAGGTTATTGGAAACTCAAACTCTCTATCATATGCCAGCTGATTTGGAGTTGTCTTAGTCTACTATTGTTACATGTTTAGGAAGACATTGTCAGACTCAGAATTCTAAGTCAGGGTGGAGGTTGCTACTACTGAGAAGATGAACTACAATGAGTTGTGTTGGGTTAGTTGGTTCTTATTGAAGCACTTGGTTTGGTCTACAATGAAAGCTACAATTTTGAGGGAGTCGGGTTTGTCATCACTCGGCAACTGAAAACTGAAGTTTGAAGATTTGAAGATCTCAAGTGGAATGCCAGAAGATCAAGTCTCGCCAGAAGACACGTGATGTCATTAGTTTAGAGGGAGTCTGTTAGGACATTCTTTGTAAACTGATGTATAGTGTTAGAGATAGATAGAATTTGATGCTATAGTTAAGAGGGAGTTTGTAGAAGCATGTTTTGTAACTATAGATTAAAATTCTATGTATCGGTGTACGTGGCTAGTACGAAGGAGGGTTTTCCTGAGTACTTAGCCTGCACACCAGTTTGGTCCTACGTATTTAGTAAGTACGCAAGGCTTTTGCCTTGCGTACTTGTCAAGTACGCAGGTAGTGTTCCTTTCCCTATAAATAGAAGACTTGTCTTCATTTGTAGGTGGAACTCTGGAACTAGGTTGAGAGGTGTCCGGGTCGGGAAGAGTTCTCCCGACCCCTGGACCGTGAGCTTAGATGAGAGATGTGTGCTCCTTCGGTATGTAGTCTGTTATACGGGATGACTTCTATGTTATGGATTACGTGTCGTTTCATTGTCTTTTGTCTTTGTTTGTGTTTCTCTGTCTCGTTTCTTGGTTCCCACACAAATCACAGAACAGGTCAGTGTAAATCCGCTGCGTGACGAGGCTCCCGGGACCTACAGGAACAACAGATTTGTCAACTGGTTTGATCGGTGGCTTCACACATGATTTAGCATGTTGTTGATCAACTGGTTTCTTACTCTGGTTTTTGTGAGGACACTTCACCACAATGTGTCCTACAATACCACAATGAAAACAAGCTCTCTTCTCTTTGTAAATCTTTCTGTAAGGTGCTTTGACACTTGAAGTTAATGCCTCATTCTGATGAACACCACATGGTGTTTGATGAATAACACCTCGCGTTTGAACCGATTGTTTTTTAGAATTTGAAGGAAAATGCTTTTGAAAATTTTCTTCATAACCCTTTGAAAATCTGTTAACAAAATTTTCAACTTTGGTTGTTTTTAAAGTTTGAAAATTTCCATAAAGCATGTTTTTCAGTTTGTCATTAGACTCAATCGCATCCGGTTCAGTAAGGATGCAGTTATCACGGTTAGTGACAACATTCTTCTGCACCTTACATTCATCATCAATATTTACCTCCTTGAAAACACCCTCAACTTTGTTGTCATTGAATGATTCATCAGAATCAGATTCACCAGTCACACCAGACTTTGACTTTTCCTTTCCTACATTCTTATCATCTAAACAGGAAAGATCAATTTCAATAGGCTCATTGACAAACTTCCCATTTACTGGTGGAGGTATGGCGTTTGTTCCCAAACCTTGGTCATTCACTTGTCTCACTACAGCCTCGTAGTGTTCCACCAGAAAACAAGAGTTTTTCAACTTCTCAAGTTTACCACTAAGTTGCAATATCACATTTTGCAACTTGGCCAATTCAAAATTCTTTTCCTCTAGCTTTTTTAGGCAATATCCAAATGGAACTGTTGTTCACTCATTTTAATTGAAAAATCATGTTTATCCTTTTTAAGATTTTCAATTTTCTCTTTGAAACGTTTTTCATTTTCTTTGTAAATTAATGCTGCCACACGAAGAGGTTCGAGTTGATCATGTAAATGATCATTTTCTGTTTTAATAAATTGACAATTAGAACAAATAATTTGAACAAATGGATTAGAATCTACCTCACATGATGAACTAGATGAAGCTCCATCTGCAATAAATATCTTGGTAGACTCCTTCTTCTTTTCAGACTTGTCACCTTCTTCAACAGTCAACTCAGTCATACTAAATAACTGTGTAATCTTGTTCTAGGACTGAACCAATTCTGACTTTGTCTATTCTAGTTCTTCCTCTACCAACTTGATTCTTTCTTTATCTTTTATGGAAGTTCCCTTTCATAGAAATTCAAGATCACAAGCCAAATTTTAGTTATCATCTTGGAGACGGTTCACCTTACCAGTTAACTCCATACATTTGGAACAAGGTTCTTCCGTTTCAGAATCTATCTATTCAAAGAACTCAAGTGATGTTGAGCAATCAAATGTGAATACTTGTGAGAACTCATTGTCCTTATTTTTGACTCTGACATCATCACCATCACTTGTTTCATTTTCAGTAGTCAAGAAACATTCTTCAGTCACGTCACTTGTTTCACTTTCTTCTGACTGAGCATTTTCTGTATCATACTTAGCTTCTTCTGACCAAACACTTTCTTCAGAAACGATACTATCATGAAAAACTTGGTTCTGGCTTACTTCTACACCTTCAAGAGGAATTTCACATTCATTGTTCTCATCTTTTTGAGCAATTGAAGATTTTGGTGAATCCACAGAGTTGATCATCACGTCTTTCACAATCAAACATCCTTCACACTTCATTTGAATTGCTTCCCATAAGCTTTTTGAAGTGTAGTAACTCGTAAATTTATAGTTGGTTTCTTGTGAAAGAGTCATTTCAATAACCTCTCTAGTCTTCTTTTCTCTATCAAATTCTTTATTTTCTTCAACCGTGAACTTTGACGTAGGTTTTGGAATGTTCGGATCACCCAAGAAGGTAACCTTCCTCTATTGGTTTCCAAAAACCTTTGTCGATCAAAGAAACATACTCCATAAACCGAGCTTTCCAAGTAGAATAATCATTTAGAGATACGAGTCTAGGAGGTGGAGACCATGTTCCAAACTCATTCGTGTAACACAACATGATTGTAACTCTTGAACCAATTAAATTACAATTTTAATTTTTATTTTTTATTTATTTTTTATTTTTTTTAAGTACGCAAGAAAAAATTAAGTACGCAGAAACAAACCTAAGTACGCAATAACAAATGTAAGTACGCAGGAACAAACCTAAGTATGCAAGAACAAATGTAAGTACGCAGGAACAAACCTAAGTACGCAAGAACAAATGTAAAACTTGGAGAAAAAGTTTCAGCAAGTACGCAAAAACGTCTGAAACTCTGAAAATAAGGTATGTTCAACTCTGAAATTAATTCAACCAAAAGCTTAGAAATCCAATTCTAACAAACCCTTGATGATTAATTTACAAAATCAAACAACTATTGAGATGTTTTGAAGCAATCTCAGTGCGTCAATGTGAAGAACAAGAACGCTCAGATTTTGCTCAACAACCCTCAAATTCAAGTCAAAAACCTTCTAATTCAGTCCAAATCTAGTCGAAAATGTTCAATACCACTCCTATAACACTCAGTTTCAAGAGAAAAGGCTCGGATACCACTTGTAGGTCCCCTGGTGTTAGATCGATTGACGTATAGGAGATGAAACCAATCAACAGAGTGCGGAATCCTCTGTGATTAGCTTGAACAAGATGACTAGATACTATGATAACGAACACAAGTATAAAAACTTTGTCTATTAGCATCAAACAACTTATTACAAAGGGTTTTCTCTCAAGAACTTGTTCAGACCACTTTCAACCAAGAACCCTATCAGCTATTTATACTCACAGACTCAGGTCTTGCGTACTTAGCTAAGTACGCAGGACTTAGCTTGCGTACTAGCTAAGTACGCAAGAGCAACTCTCCTTGCGTACTTGCTTAGTACACAACCACTAATACAACCCAAAACATACATGAACAAAGACTCGAATATACAACTCGATCAGATATAAACTACTTTCATAAAATACAAACAAGCTTCAAGTTGCTTGTCACAAAACATGCTCCAACAGACTGAAGCTGTTGTCAAAGGGGAACCTCTGTTCACGGAGCTCAAATTTGACATAGTCGTCCTTTAGCTAACGGATTTTGACCTTGGGGAACCTCTGGTACGATGTTGTTAGACAAATACTACTTGCATACAGATGATAGAGACTGAAGACATCTCCAGAGCTGTTGTCAAGGGGGAGTTTGCTAAAACAATTCTTGTGACAAGCACTCTGAAGCTGTTAGAGACTGACGACATCTCTAGAGCTGCTGTCAAGGGGGAGTTTGTTGAAGCAATTCTTGTCACAAGCACTCTGAAGATTGTTATTGCTTATGTAATGTCTTTAGTTATTTGTATTTAAGCGTTTGTATGTATTGGTTTATCGAGTTGTAATCATGTTCGTAGGTACTTGTCGTTGGATTCGTCTTGTTAAGTATTGCGCAGGTTGTTTAACATGCGTACTTAGCAAGTACGCAAGAGCATTGTCTGTGTACTTGCTAAGTACGCAGGAACAAAGCCCTGCGCACTTAGCGCAACAGGTCTTAGTATATATAGCCAGTTAGTGACAGTCTTATGTATGCATTCATTTCAACTCACTTGTAACCGGCTGTGATTATCAATAGACGAAGTTTAAAAAAAAACCGGCTGTGATTTTTGGCGGGAAAAATTTTCTTAGTCAAATTTTTTTGGGATCGTTTGTAAGCTTATTTCGGGCCAATTTTGAGAAGATAGTGATTTTAGTTTTTCGGGACTGAATTTTGATGTGGCTTGGCGAAACAAGGACAAGATTTTTCTTGGATGATACCAATTGTCATACATTGTTTAAGTGTTCAAACATGAAAATGTGGGCTATGAGTATCCGGGATACTTCTTTAATAGGGAATGAATGCTGAATCAAGTTGAGTAACTGGTTCGTCATCAGCTAAATGTCTCGTTTTATTTGTGAAGATATTGCTGCTTTGGGTCTTTGCAAAAAGAATTATATTGTTTAGGTATTCAAACCTGAATATGTAGGCTACGAGTATCTATGATACTTCTTTAATAGGGGATGAATACTATAACAACTTGAACACAAGGATTTGTTTTTTTGGATCTTTGCAAAGGAATAAAAAAATAAAAAATAATAAAATAAAATCCTATATTTGACTAGTTGTGGTTTTGAAGATTTGAGTGAAGCGGTGATGAAGCTGGTCATAGTTTACAGAGAAATGAGGGGGATAAAATCTAAGGAGTATTCAAAAGACATTAAAGAGGTGGTGGATAAGCCGATGGTACTTCCTATATATATACCTCTTTGACGTAACATGGATCTCAACTATGATTTCTCGTGTAAACTATATTTTCCGTGCTCGTTGGTCAAGCCTGTGTTCAAGATTTGATGTGATTTAGTTATGATGGGATTTCTCATTTAGGATCTGGGTGGAATGCCAGATAGACAACCTAGTTATGGAACTTCACTGTGGTGAATGTATACAGATTAGGAGGTGTTAACCAGGAGAGAAGATCTAATTGAAGAATGTTGGACTTTGGATTCAGGATGATCACCGCTGAGCATGATTTTGTGTTTGATTCTATTGAGTGTTTTCAAGATGAAGCTGGATCTCTGCTAGATTATTAGTTGAAGATGGAACATTTATCATTTGCCGATGGGATAGGAAACGTTCCCTTGTTTTTGGTCTAGTTAGGAGGAACTTAAACTGAAAGGGGAAATTGGAAATGAACATCTTCGGGAATTTGGTTGACTCGTGAAGATACAGGATAGAGTTGAACACATCTGGTTTGAAGACTGAAGTTTATCTTACTAGAATTCCTATGGAAGCTGATTAGTTTGATGCATGTTATTGGAAATTCAAACTCTCTCTCATATGCCAGTTGATTTGAAGGAAGTCTAAGTCAAGTTGGAGGCAGCTACTGCTGAGAGGATGAACTACAATGAGTTGTTTTGGGTTCGTTAGTTCTTATTGAAGCACTTGGTTTGCTCTACAATGAAAGCTACAATTAAGAGGGAGTCGTGTTTGTCATCACTCGGCAACTGAAGACTGAAGTTTGAAGATTTGAAGATCTCAAGTGGAATGCCAGAAGATTAAGTTTCGCCAGAAGACACATGATGTCATTAGTTTAGATGGAGTCTGTTAGGACATTCTTTGTAAACTGATGATTGTCGGTGTTAGTGATAGATAGAATTTGATGCTATAGTTAAGAGGGGGTATGTAAAAGCATATTTTAGTAACTATAGATTAAATTCTATGTATCGGTGTACTTAGCTAGTACGCAAGAGGGTGTTACTGCGTACTTAGTTTGTTCACCAGTTGGTCCTGCATACTAGCCTTGCGTACTTAACAAGTACGCATGACCAATGCCCTGCGTACTTAGCCAAGTACGCAGGAAGTGTTCCTGCCCCTATAAATAGAAGACTTGTCTTCATTTGTAGGTGGAACTCTGGAACAAGGTGAGAGAGGTTCGGGCCGGGATGAGCTCTCCCGGCCCCCGTGAACCCTGAGTGTACACGAGAGATGTGTACTCCTTCGGTATGTGGTCTGTAACGACTGGATGACTTCTTTGTTATGGATTACGCTTCGTTTCTGTCGATTCTCTTGTCTTTATGTTTGTGGTTTTTCTCTGTCATGTTTCTTTGTTCCCACACGAATCAACGGTCAGATCTTTGTTTTTCAGCTGCGCGACGAGGCTCCCGGGACCTACATGATCTTTTAACCTTTGGCATGGGAAAGTCCTAGTTGGCACAACGGCAAACTTCCAGGTATTAAAAACTATCCACCGTTTACTTCGAGATGCCAGATACGGGGGGCTAGTATCCAATATCTGGGCAGTTGCAATGTGCTGCTAGATCTTTTCGATCCCGAAGGAACTACAAAGTTGCTGGGGGACCACAAATTATAGAAACAATGGTTCTCAAGTTTAGACTACTTGAACGGACAATCCTTTGCTTTCGAAAGAATCGATTGGCTCAAGATCTATCAGATCATATAAAATCTGGGTTCACGAAGAACCGGGGAAATGGTTTCCCGACTATCTTGACAAACTGGGACATGTCTAGCCGGAGAAAAGGCCACCAAAATCCTCTGAATCTGGAAGGTCTAACGGGGAAGGTTACTGTTACCATGAGGCAGAGGAGGGGTCTCCTCGGATATCGCAAAATGTTTCAACGGCTCCTGGGAATTGTGAAGGCTTTAATGGGGGCTCGAATGGAGAGGGCGGTAAAGCTTTCAACTTTCAAGCATGGGAGAAGGAACCTAATAAATCAAAAGTTCTAAAACCTAGGGATAAAGCTGCAATAACCGATCAAATCTTTTGTTTCAACCTAAACTCCCGGCCCACGAAGCGGGCTAGGATTGAGGACCCTTTGGGCTAGATGAACTCCTTGGGCTCAAACCAAATGAAATTTTGTTATCTAGGCCTACGAGTGAAGAGATTGGGCCTGAAGCTGGAGCTGAAATACAATCGGACCACTATCCATTTATTGCTCCTTCTTATTCTAGTGTCCCGGAATTGGATTTCTCGGCGGACCAATGCCCTCCAAATGGATCAGATGTAGAAGACGGCGAATTTAATAAGAGGGTAGATGGGGGGAGGACGCGTATCTGGTCTGAGGGAATGATGGAAGCGATAATATGAACAGGATATGCAACTGGAGGCCAGTCTTTGAATCCTTTGAAAACAAGTTATCTCTATGGAAGGCAAAACATTGTCAATTGGTGAGCAACTTACACTTCTTAAATCGGTCATGGAAAGTCTTCCAGCTTATTATTTTTCCCTCTACAAAGTTCCTAGTAAAGTGATAGATGGGTTAGAAACCATTTAGAAAAAATTCTTATGGGGAGGATCTGAAGAGAAAGAGAAAATTCATTGGGTTACATGGGATAGGGTAACAACCCTAATCAAGGAAGGGGGCTTGGCATTGGTCGCCTCCAAGACGTCAACAATGCTCTTCTATCAAAATAGATCTCGATGTTCAAAAATAATCCGCAAAGCCTTTGGAGAAAGACGATTTCGGCATTTCATCAAGGCCGAAATTCATGGTCAAACCTTCCTAGCCGAGCAAATTTAACTGGGGTTTGGAATAATGTCACACCCCCAAAATCCACTAACGGAGTTTTACCGCTAGGCGTGTGACAAACCAGGATCTCCGTCATTAGTTACGTCAAACGACACTATATGAGTTTAAACAAAACCATTAAATGTTCAGAGTTAAATGCGGAAGCGTAAACGTTAATATTAAACCCAAAGTAATAACACGCAACAAAGCGTCAATTAATGTAAATGATAGATAATAAACATTATTCCTTTATTGATAAAACCAATGCGACTCCATGATGCATCCTAGTCCTGATGTGTACCATAGTGACCTGAGAAAACATGTTTAAAGTGTCAACACAAGGTTGGTGAGTTCACATGTTTGTAAGTAAATAAATTGTTTGAGTGTTTGCAAGATCCATATACATAAGTCACACCTATTGTTAGCTAGATAATGTACAAGTTACTATAAGCGTTCGCAACCGAAGCTGACTGTATGTATTTGAATGCCTTCCGCCATTCCTAAAATCTACAATGGCAAGTGTTTAGGACAATTTACACCCGTTCGACCTCCAATCGTGCTAGCGTGACTAGCCCGGGTGGGGATTGTCAAACCAAGTAGTACTACTCAAATTTCCTCGCTATATACCTTATATTAACGGTTCGAGAGTGTAAGGACCTAGTATGTTATGTTTGTGCTTAAGTAAACAAGTGGTAATGAAATATTATGTGATCCATGTTTGTTTGTGTGCATGTTTCTCCCCCAACAGGAAAACAAGTAAAAGGATGTTTGTTTGTGTATACGTTTCTCCCCAAACAGGAAAACAAGTAAAATGATGTTTGTTTGTGTACACGTTTCTCCCCTAACAGGAAAACAAGTAAAAGGATGTTTGTTTGTGTACATGTTTCTCCCCCAACAAGAAAACAAGTAAAATGATGTTTGTTTGTGTGCATGTTTCTCCCCTAACAGGAAAACAAGTAAAAGGATGTTTGTTTGTATACATGTTTCTCCCCCAACAGGAAAACAAGTAAAATGATGTTTGTTTGTGTGCATGTTTCTCCCCCAACAGGAAAACAAGTAAAAGGATGTTTGTTTGTGTACATGTTTCTCCCCCAACATGAAAACAAGTAAAATGATGTTTGTTTATGTGCATGTTTCTCACCCAACAGGAAAACAAGTAAAAAGGGGCCGTGAAAACTCATCGGAGTTATGTAAAGCGTAGTAATTAGCACCACACAAGGATGCAATAAAAATCACAATTGGATTGCACGCGGACAGTCTACGAATGCTCTAGAATATGATTTATGACAGTTAAGAACATATAGGATTTTGCGACAACGATACAGGAAGGTCGGATGTCCTAAGACACACTAATGATTAACGAGTAGACAAACTTATCATCGGGATTAAGGAATCCCTAGTTTAATACTTAATACGGATGTGGTACGTACAAAACGTCACTAACTACGAATAATATTATTAAATAAATATTCGTGTGTTTTGTCACACCCCCAATTTCAACTAACGGAGTTTTACCGTTTGGGAAGTGACGAACCAGGATCTCAGACATTAGTTACTTTGAACGACTCTACATGGGACTCAAAATGAAAATATCATTCAAATCAGAGTATCTATGCGGAAGCGTAAAGAAAGTAAATGCGCAAAATACACGCGCCCAAAACCAAAGTCCAAAAGTCCAAAAAAAGTCCAAAACGTCCAACCAAAACAAGTACGATAGAATAACTCAAACAATTATAAATAAGTCATAATCAAAGTAGTTGAATCTCATGCATGCCCTAACGTGCACCTGTGTCTTATCTTAACGACCAGAGAAAACATGTAAGAAAATATGTCAACACGAGGTTGGTGAGTTCACAGGTTTCAATATATGTAAATAAACGTTTACCCGATTTATGTTCATTCAGTACGTATCTATAGGTAGCTAACCTATGTTCTCGCAACCGAAGCTGACTGTTTGTTTATTGCCTCCTGCCAGGTCTATCAACACTGGCGGTGTGAGTAGGCTAACATTTCACCCGTTCGATATCTAATCGAGTTAGCACGACTAACGCGGGTGGGATTTGTCAAACCCAGTAGTACTACTAAATATTACCTCGCTAAGATCCATATTAACGGTCCGATATTAGTTGAGGACTTTCTATGATAGCGTGTTACGCTTAGCATTTAACATTGATATCATACGAATTACAAAATCCAAAATTGTTTAATCATGTTTTCTCCCCCAAGTTAAAACAGTAAAAAGGGGCCGTGAAAACTCACATGCGTTGCGTAGTAGGTAGTATCACAAAGTATGAGATTTAGAACCTCAAGTGTTAGCCTGCACGGCTTACGTATGCCTTAGAATTATAAACATATAAGTTAGGGACATATGGGATTTGTGACGACGACACAGAAAATTAGAACGTCGTAAAATATTCATAGAACTAACGGGTAAACGAACGCGTCCACGGGAATAAGGATTTCTTTAATAAGTAAAATAAGAGTAACTAAGCTTCGCGTCGAACATTACGAATAATAATAATAATGATAATATATATATATATATATATATATATATATATATATATATATATATATATATATATTCGTGTTTTAGTGTCGTTCAGAATGGTGTAAGAAAATAATATATATGTATCATATATTATTTTTAAGTTCGTAGAGTTAATAAAATAAACGTTTGCGTGGAAAAATAATAATTATATTTTTTTTATCGAGGATGAAACGTGGGTAAATAATATAATATAATCATATCATTTATTAGTTGGAAATATTTCAATAAGTTCATAAACGTGGTGCAAATAATATATTATTTATATTCGAAGTCACGGATTGAAAATAATAATATATTATTTCGTTCAAAGTTATTAAACGAAAGTAAATAATATAAATAAATATATTATTTATAGATTTGAGATATTTCAAAAGTGTTTATTCACGTGGTAAAAATAATATGAAAATGTATATTATTTTTAATTGAGATTACGGGGTCGAAAATAATATAAATATATTATTTTTATTAGGAGTGGTGGTTTGAAAAATAATATAAATATACTATTTTGAAAGTGGGTATTTTTAATGATTATGGTTTACAAACCAAACCCGAGTCTACGTGTGGTTTACGAGCTCAATACATATTAATATAATAATATATAAAGGTTGGGATAATTTTTATATTGAAAATAGTAATTAAAATGTGGTTTAAAAAAGAATTGGGGGTGGAGGGATTCGAACCCGGGTCCCCTCCCCACCAACAAACCGTACTAACCAACCCACCCGCTAGGGCAATCGCGTTAGAACCCGCACAGGAATGGTTTTAACGTGAATGCTCTCGGTGTTCTTCCCTCTTTGCGGTCCGAATCGAGAATCAGTCTCAATCCCAACGGATTAGACCACGATTGTCCCAAATGGCATAGGGGTTTTGATAAACGGGGTTTTGCGAATCTGTGTGTGCGTTTAATTGCAAAAACATTAGTTATGGGATCGTTAATTTCACAAATTAAAAGCCGAAAACCCTAGACAAGAACATGAATTCGATTTAAACGATTTTGATATTAAAAGTTGTAGGAATCATGGGGCTTTCAAAGGGTAGGTGATGACGAATCTGTTCATGCAACTTAATTAGATTGAGATCGTGTCTGGGTCAGGGTTCGATTAAACTGAATTCGTATGAACCCTAGATATCAGTTCGTGTTTAATTCGGCGTTGTAGATCTAAATTAGGTTAGGGCTTTCATTATTGAGGTAAAAACGAATCTAATAGCGTATTCAATTACCTAAAACGATATCAGAATGGTGGGGATCGACTAAATGTCAGTCGCGGCTTCAAAGGTTACTCCCCGGCGTCTATGGCTACGTCTCCGATCAAATTGAATTGTGCAACAGCTTGAGTGGGACTCGTTTGATGTGCGCAGAGTGTTAGACTTCAAGGTTTCCATGCCAAATAATCGAATTCGATGGTTATTGTTGTGAGTTCGACGGTTACGGTTTAGGAACCTTAATGCGATTAATTCCTTTATCATTAGTCATGTTAAAAACTTAGAAACGGCTCAATCATGGTCGTTATCATTAAGGCTATGAGTTACAGTCATGAATTCGAACCATCATGGAGTTTTACGAATTGAATTATATTGAAGGAGTCGACTTTGACTTTCCAAAGTTAATGAATTTGAGTTTTGACTAATTACAGAATTAGTCCTTGTGGTTTCGTGTGTTTATGAGTATGAGAATAGTAGAAATAGTCCCTGGGGTTTGTGATACGGTTAACTAGGTTAGGAATTTAACGGGATTTGATAACGGAACTAACTGAAAAGTCCAGATTGTCACATCATCCCCTAGTTGAAAGAATTTTCGTCCTGAAAATTTAATAATAATAAATAAAAAAGAAATTTTCGGGATATCACATGTTTTCACAAATTAAATAATGGCTTAGGAAAATAATATAAACGACTATATTATTTTTAATACGGAAACTAACACTTAAAATGAGCTATAAATAATAGTTTAGGTGTTAATAAAATAATTATATTATTATTATCATTATTTTTAATATGTAAATGACACCTAAAATGAGTTATAAATCCAATCCCGAGCCTACGGGTGTTTTCCGGTGTCAAAACATATTTATAAAGCATTAACAATAATATAGGGTTTGGTTTCATTTTAAAATAATGCTTAAAAACTGTTTTAAAAAGATATGTACATGGTGGGACTCGAACCCGGGTCACTCCTACCACAGCCCAACGATTTAACCAACTCGCCCGCTAGGGTATCGCATACAAAACCCATTCTGATTCGTTTTAACAAGCACAGACTCGGTGTTCTTCCCCCATATGCGAACCCGATCGAACTCCCCTCCAAATACCTCTGTTTTCGACCACGATTTGCAGCAGAGGTTTAGGGGTTTTGTTTATAGGTGTAATGCGAAATCACAGATGTAATTAATTGCAAAAACATCCACTTTTAAATCGTCAATTCCTATTTGAACACACCGAAAACCCTAGGTTAAATCATGAATTCGATTTGATTAAAACTGAAAAGATCAAGAGTTGGGATTATAGGGCTTTTACAGAGTATGAGATTGCAAATCTAACCTTGCTTTTTGATTGAATTAAGATTGAGTCTAGGTCGGTGCTCGATTAAACCCGAATTCATATGAACCCTAGAATTGGTTTGTGATAAATTCGATAATGTAAGCCCTAATTAGGTTAGGGCTTTCATACTAGAGATGAAAACAAATCTAGGGGTGTGTTTAATTACCAAAATTGATGTCGGATTATTGGAGTTCGACTAAACCACAGGTGCAACTCTGAAAGCTTGGTCTCCGTCGTATCCGGCTACTTCTCCGGCCGAATTGAGTTGTGCAAAAGGTTCAGAGGAGTTCGTTTACCATGTGCAAAGGGTTTGTTTGCGAAATGGTAATCCAATTGATCGAATTGATAGATTTTTCGTTTACCGTGTGCAAACTTGTTTGTTTGCAATATACATGATACTAGATTGGTCACAAGATACATGAGACTTGGTTGTTTGCAATATACATAATAATAGATTTATCACATGATACATGAATCTTGTTTGTTTGCAATATACATGGTACTAGATTGATCACATGATACATGATACTTGGTTGAATGCAATATGCATGATACTATATTACTTACAAAACTAGATTGTTTACATTATTACAATTTATTTGAGTACATCAAACACAAGGCCTGATAATTCACTTTATCCATAAAAGTTGAAAGCTGTAAAACTTTAAAACTACTCGGGGTTTGAAGTATTCTTGATCAAGCACGAGGAATCTGTAAAACTTTAAAACTACTCAGGGTTTGAAGTATTCTTGTTCAAACACGAGGAAGCTATGAAACTCTAAGTTATGTCACATTATTACTCTTTAGTTTTCTGATTGACCTTACTATCTAGGGACACAGTTATTTATTAGAAACTCATACATGAAAACAACATATATGAACTAAGTAAATTTGTGTCCTCTTTTAACCCGCACACAATGGAAGAATCTATACGGACCATATGACGATTTAAGTAATTACAGATGCACACGTAATTATAAAAGTCAGCGCATGGAAAACATAGTGAATTCTGTCGTGTGTTATGACCTAAAACCTATCATGATATATAGTAACGAAACTAATGTGATATGATAAGGGCATGGTGTATACGCCGATGGTACTTCCTATATATAAGTGTTCCTGTCATATTGTCAAGAGTAGCGTTATTCGTATCACGTGAAGTTTTATATATTTTGACCTAGACCAATGTTTGTGAAACCTCTTATTCAGTGACAATCCTAAACAAGTTTTGATCAACAAAATTCTCATCGTTCCCATTTTAAGTGATGAAACCCATCCTTGGAGTCCAAGATATACCTCGGCATCTTTCTCTTCAATTCTCTTCAAACTAAGAATCCAAGCTCACCTCTTTCCTGATTCATTAGCCTTCGCTAGTTAAATTTCGAGACGAAATTCCCTTAACATAGGGATACAGTAACATCCATGATTTTTCGGCCGTATTTTTTTTTTCTTTATTCATTATGTACAATAATAGACACTTGAAGTCTCATACTTGTTCAAACATAATATGTCATACTAATTATTTTAACATACATCAATTCAAATTTCTAAACTTTCATTTACATGTTATATCCTTATTATATAAAACACATGTATATATATATATATATATATATAAATATATATATATATATAAGTAAACATTTTGTTATAACCAAAATAAATCATGTGAGTTTTAAACCAAGCTTATACATCTTTTAAATATATACACATATTTATTTACAAATATAAATGTAAGTATATATATTTAATTATATTGAATAAATCTTTATTACAGTTTATAATTTCATAAAAATGGATTTTTTTTTATAAAGTAATGAAAATAAAACAATTAATGTTTAGTTTTTTTATGAATTTTATAAATACATTTCTTATAAGTAATTAAAACAAATAAAATATTAAGCTTTAAAACAAAAATCAATTCATATATTTATATATATAATTATTTACAATTTAAATCAAATTAGTTTCATATTTAAAAAGGGTTTTAAATCAATTGAAGAGGTTAAACCCCCCATTTTATATGCAATTGAACCCCCCCAAAAACCAATAACCCCTCTCTTCTCAAATTGAACCCCGGAACCAATTCATGCCAATTTTGACTCCAAGAAAGTCAAACACGTTCAAATCATCAATCAATCCCTGAAAATCAAGAGTTTTAATCCTCCCAAATCAATCATCAACTCATTTGCGAACGTTTGGTTACTCGGATTTGACTTATTGAATTTGAAATCACGATTTTAGTCCTATTTTGGGGGTTACAGGCGTTTCTCTTTAAAACCCACAAATCAAGTTCTTTTCCCGCAAATCCCATCCCATTCAACCTGTAACGCATAATTTAATCGACCCTTATGATTTTCAAGCGCTATTACCACTCAAAACCATATTCAATTCTTCTTCACCCTCCTCTCAGCCGGGAACAACTATGGGAAGCAGCTTCCTCTCCCTTGCAGCGCAACGAGCCCGATTCTAGGTTAACCTTGTGGTTAGCTAATCAATTGTGCAACATATTGTTCGTGTGATCTACAAACTATTATTACAATGTGAGTTACATAGCCCCTCTTTTTTTACTTTTTACATATTTTGGGGTGAATGATGATTTTCATTGAAAACTATTTGCAATTACACTATACAATTCAACATTATGATCATGTGTGAAATTTGTGCTTTGTGCTTGAATACTATGAGTTGAAAGTACATATACATGACATACTCGTGCAATCATTAACTCTGTACAAGCCAACGGTAACATTGATATATCTATTGTGTCTGACAAACCCACCCAGATAGGGTGATTGTTACTGACATTACATCAGGATAACATTAAGTGTTATGCCCTACATTAGGATAACCTGTGGGTTATGCCCTTCAGTCATAAGGTTTGATTGCACACACAGTTTTGACTATAGATTCTCCATAAAATATCTTATTTACCATGTGTCATTTGAATTCTATACAACACTTGAAAACTACGTGAGATTTCTAAACCTATGTATGCTCACCAAATATTTATAGTTGACCCTCTCATTTTAAACATGTTTCAGGTGAAAATGTTTGTAGTACAAGTTATCACATAGGAGCTTATGTACCTAGTGACAAATAATTTGGATTTATTGTTAGCCTTTGTCTATATGGAAATGTGTATTTGTACTTTTAAATCAATTCGATAAATTTATGCAATTTAGTTTGATCATAAGCTTTTGAACAGTCTACATGTCCCGCCCCGACGTATTCCGCCTTCGGTTGGGGTGTGTCAATGAGGGATGTTAAAACGCACTAAAATGATTCGTACATGGTCGTGACCATCATTTCATTGCATAACCGTCGCGAAAACAGAATGGAATTCGAAGGATAGAATTCGATTTTGACCAAGGACACACGCGTTTGATTTTCAAAAGTCAACCCAATCAAGTTTAAGTTACTTGCACAATCCGTCCCTGTGGTTTCTGTGTATGTGTTTGAGTGTATGACAGAAATAGTCCTTGTAGTTTGCAAGATAACGGAGTTTAGGTTAACGGGGTTAACCGGAATTTGTCGGGTGTCACATCATCCCCTAGTTGAAAGAATTTTCATCCCGAAAATTAAATAAGAATAATAAAAAAAAAAATCCGGATGTCACAAATAACATCGTTCGATTTGATGCAAAATTTAAAATTGGTGGGGAACAACTACATAAGCTAATAAAAGGTAAGATCAGAAACGGTGAATATATTAGATTTTGGTTGGCCTCGTGGGTGGCAAATGAACCATTAAAAGATATCTTTCCAAATCTTTTCTCTTTGGAACGGAAAAAAAATTGCATAGTGGTTGACTATGTATCCTCGACTACTCTGGTTATTTCATAGGAGTGGAGATTGAAAAGACAACCCCAATCTACAGGTGAACTTGTTGAATGGTCTCAATGTACTAACATGCTTTGGCATGTAAATTTTTCAAATTGCAGGAACACTTGGGAATGGGCTGGACAAGGTTCAAAGGAGTACTCAGTAAAAGCTGTAAAAGGTTTAACGGCTGCAGATAGGATCTCTTCTTGTAACTATGTCATGGATCGGTGCAAATAGATCCCGCCAAATGTAACATTTTTGGTTGGAGAGCTGAACTCAATCGTATACCCTCGCTTACTGCTTTGGCAAATCGGAATGTTCCCGTAGATTCTATCTTGTATCCGTTATCTGAAGACTCGCCGGAATTTGCAAACCACCTTCTCACTTCCTGTTGATATACTTCTGTGGTGTGGCACCATATTAGCACTTGGTGCAAGGTCAGTCCTATTTATACGTTCTCGGTTCGCGATATTCTGAAACTTCACAAATCGGTTTCCTTGGATACGGTTAACAATGAAGTTTACAAAGGGATAATTCTCCTCACATGTTAGTTCATATGGAAGGAAAGACATAAGGTCCTCTTCTCAAACAAAACTCAGATGGTTGAAGACATAATCGGGAACATCAAGTCATTAGGTTTCCTTTGGTTAAAAAACCGATCAAGCAACAAAAACACTCCTTGGAATAATTGGTTTAGCGTTAATCTCATGTAATTATGGTTTGATCTTGTAACTTGCACCTTTCGGTTAGAGCCTCTTAGATATTTGCTTTGGGCCTGTTTTTATAATATATGGCCTTTCAAGAAAAAAAAGGTAATTAGTTTTGTGGTTCACATGTATCTTATGATTATGTGCATTGTGCACTCTAAATTTATATTAGAAGCTTTGTATTAAGTTTTTCTTTTTTAATGGGCTTTGTAAATCAATTTTCAAACTAGTACGTGTTGTTCAACTTTTTATAAACAATATTTTGATTTGTAATTAACTAGGGCTACTGTATGTTGCCAATTCTGATCAAGACTCAAACGAAGAACAATAACACGTATGAACACAAAAACAATCTACTGTAAAGCAAACTTTTATAAAACGAATTTCTTGTTGTAATTACATACTCCATCGATTCCTATATATATCCCCTAATCAAACCAATGCGTCGTTTCCCTTTGAGCACATTTGAATCGGTGTTGTTCCTAATCGTCGCATCCTTCTGATTGTAGGTTATGGGGTTTTTTCTTTGACACAACTAGTCCTTCAAGTTACAGATATTACATAATCTATTCTAAATACATAATAGCCTAATTACATACTAAGTCCCTTGACTTAATAACACAACTATATTTTGTTTAATATCCAATACTCCCCCTTAAACTAAATATAGTTTAAGCAAGGTCTTCATCCTTTCTTGATCCAGCTTCCCATCACAGCAGTGTTGGTTCATAGTCCTCCTGGATCAAATTCGCCTCATCCTTTTTTTCCCACTTTGGACATTCATTGCTAAAATGCCCAAGTTCATTGCATTTGAAACACCTTACATTGCTCTTGTCCCGTTGTACTTGTCCATCACCTCGACCTCTTCCGGACCCCCGACTTCTACCTTGGCCACGTCCTAAGTTTTCCCGAATCGAGTTCCCAAAACCGCAATGCTCACATGTATGGTGTTTTGTCTTCTCTTTCCCGTCTGCTTTGGTCAATAGCAATCTACTAGACACGTCCTCCTCCTTAGTTTGCTTCTTGGTGCGTTCCTCGAAAGCCTTCAATCTTCCCACCGCTTCTTGGAATGGCATCGTCTTCATATCAGCAAACTATTCAATTGCAGCAATAATCTGAATAAACGTTTCTGGTACTGAACCCAAAATTTTTTGAACCAATCTTTTGTCATCCATTGCATGTCCAAGATTGCTTGCTTGTGAAGCAATCTCACTAATCTTCCCGTCATACACATCAAGTGACTCGTTAACACCCATTTTCAAAGCTTCAAACTATGACTCAAGTGCTTCTAACCAAGCCTCTTAAACCCTATCAACCCCTATATGTAGAACCTTTAACGCGTCCCAAATTTCTTTTGCTGAAGTAAGGTTTGCAATCTGCAACACCATGTTTTCTGGAATTGCTTTATATAACATGGTAATTGCTCTTTTGTTGTTATTCTCATTTACTTCAGTTCCCGCTTTTGGTTCAACTGCATCCCATATTCGTGGACGTTAAAGATTGCCTAATCTTTACAGCCCAATGGTGTAATTTGTAGAACTTAACACAGGGCATTGAAAAGTCATTGTCGTTCCGCCCTCTCTTACTGGTATGCTGCTTTCGATCTTCTTTGGTGTCTCTTCTCCCATTGACCCTTTGCTTTTTTTTCTTTCCTATCTTTACTGGTTTTTCGGCGCTTCTGGCCTCTTTCCCTCAAGTACTAAACTGGTTTCTTTGGTTTCCTAGGCCTGATCAAACCCGCCTCGCCGTTGATTATCGAGCCCGCCTATCCGCCGTTGATAATCAAACATGCTTATCCCGCTGTTGATCTTAATCTCCCTAACCAAATTTCTAAAACCAGTGTTCTCTCTCTAACAATAAAATTTCCCTCCTTGTTTTGTATATCTCGTTTTCTAAAGTGTACCCACTTCACAGAAAACAATACAAAGCAATAATTCAAACTTTCCTACTTTCTGACCCAAACGATTCTCAATCATAATCCGGTATTTCTATTAAATTTAATGCAGTAAAGAACGGAAATACGTATCTGGTAATTAGGAAATCGTTGGTCTCCAATCACTTGTCCGGTAATTCCTTTTCTGCTTTATGTTGCCTTACGTTTGTTTACGGCTTAACAAACTGCAACACCAATTCATCCCTATTTGTGGTAGCCTTCTAACCAAAGGTTTCACTTCAATCCAATCCCGTTGAAAGTATTTCCCACGTTTCTTTTTTCAGCCTTTAATTTTCTGCAGGCTTTTACGCCAATTCGTTTCCTATTTTCAATTCAAACGAACATTGTCCTTGATCCCGTACTTATCAACTCTAAACCCTGTGTTTCAGTCCTTTCTATTTACCAAAACCTGCGACTGTTATCAATCCCAAAGAACCCTATGTCATTTTATTCTTCATGTGTCCCTTTAATTTTAATCAGGCCTTCGATCAACCTTTGCAATTCCTTGATTTTGTTTACTGATTTGAACAAAGTCTGCAATTTCCTTCAGTCGATTCGTCCCTGTGTTCGTCCCTGTTCTCGTTCCTGATTACCGTCACGCGTAATCAAGTTTCTGCAATTTGACTGATCCTCTTAACCACGTCTGGTCTTTAACTAGTAATCCACTGATTGTAGCGAGTCTTCTCTAACCTGGGCTCTGATGCCACTATTGCCAATTCCGATCAAGACTCAAACGAAGAACAATAACACGTATGAACACAAAAACAATCTAATGTAAATCAAACTTTTATAAAACGAATATCTTGTTGTAATTACAGACTCCATCGACTCCCATATATAGCCCCTAATCAAACCGATTCGTCGTTTCCCTTTGAGCACATTTGAATCGGTGTTTGTTCCTAATCGTCGTATCCTTCTGATTGTAGGTTATGGGGTTTTTACTTTGACACAACTAGTCCTTCAAGTTACAGATATTACATAATCTATTCTAAATACATAATAGCCTAATTACATACTAAGTCCCTAGACTTAATAACACAACTATGAGCATGATCTTAATGAAACTAGTAAGGAAGCCATTTTCTAAAAGTAAACTTACATGGTGCTAGAGAGAAGCAATTTAACGAGAGAAGATGAGGAACTGATCCAAGAGTTGACGGACTCTTACCTGGATCAGTTAGATAGAGGGAAACATAAAAAAAGTGCCCAAACTTAAATAGACACAACTTGGGCTACGAATGGAGTTACGAGGCACATAAGCAGAGGACTGAAAGGTATCGACGAGCCGAATCATGTGGCTAATGTCATAGGTGGTTTCGCCTAGCTGTTAGACCCAAATTCCGTCATTAAGGACTCCGATTTCATCAATTAATCTTGTTGAAATCGTTGGCACTAATCAGCTTAAAAGATTGAATAAGCATGATACAAGATTATCAATGTACATGGTAAATCACACGTTTTATTTTGGATATTTTATGACGATTTGATAATCGTACTTACCAATTGTATCACGTGCTCATGTCATATATACTAGTTGTTGTCGATACACTAATATTATGTTGATTAATGATGCCCAAAATTTTCCCAGATTCTATTATACATACTATACACATAAGTCTACTACATCAAGCCGATTAGTGAACCGATCAAACTAGCAATGGATTCCACTCCATCTTTTATAATATCCGAATGACTTGTTAATAATTTATATAATTTTCATTCTTCAAAAATAATAATATCGTGTTTATTTTATATAATTCGGAGGGTTCATATATATTATTATGTAGATAAGGTTATAGTGACACCTTGAGCCTACCCCTATAACTAAAAGACATCCTTGTTGAAGTACAAAAATTAATAATACATCCTGCACTTCGTTTTGCCCCACCCTTTCCGTTTTTAGATGCCCTTAAAAATGTAGGCCACTCAGACCTCTTCATGTGCAACAAGATTGCATATCAAATCATTATATTTCCTTCTGAAAAAAAGTAACCAATGATTGGATAAATAGTAATAAATGTTTAATATTATTAATTGATACTCATGTGGTTTGTCAAAAGTAACGGATATAGATACCAAGGGTTTCAAGTTGTAAGTATAAGTATTATGTTTTTTAATTTTATAACGAGTTTGGGTATTAAGACTAACTGACGTTAGTTTTTCTATTAAGTTAGTGTTAAATAACCAAAATACCCTCATATAATCACATGGGCAATTTATGTAATCAACTCAATTTTAATAAGAGACCATTTCAGCAATTATGCATCATCTTCATCCCACCATCTGCCACCACCACCACCGTCACCCCTAACCATTATCGGTGGTGGTTGGAATTAAATCAAAACCCTTCACCATCATCGGGGGTGGTTGGGTTTAGTTCACCACCGAGCCACCGAGCACGACCTCCATCCACTGTAAACAAACTAGGTTTACAATCAAATTCCTTCATTTTACCAAAAAATCCCACAGCCTTCTCACCATCTCACCATCCTCCACCTCGAAACCCTAATTTCCTAATATCTTCGATTGCTTTCGTCTGCCGATGATTTCATGGGAGAGGAAGGGAGACCAGATGAAGAATTGGAAACAGATGTACAGATTTGGTTGTTGTTGGAGGACGGAGGTGATGATTTCAGGGGAGAGGAAGAGGACGAGATGTTCACTTAGAACTGAGTTGGCGTTTAATCAAAGGGCTAACAACCCGATTGTATAAGAAAATTAGAACATAGGTGGTGGTGGTGGCGGCTGGCGTTAGTCTTGTGGTGTTGTTTCTTCATAAATAAATATATATGTATATGTGTGTGTGTGTGTATATATATATAATTTATTATATATATGTTTAATAATTACTTTTATTTAAGGTCATTTTAGTCATTTTTACAAAACTTAAAAGAAAAACTAACGTCAGTTAGACTTAATACTCAAACTCGTTACAAAATTTAAAGCATAATACCCATACTTGAAACTTGAAACCCACCCATACCTGTCACTTTTGACAAACCACAGGGACTATCCATGTGAGCCAACATGAGACTGAAAAGACCCCAGTGGTTGAGCAGCAGTTTACTTTTGAGCCGGAAGTGAAAGTGACTCTAGCGACAGAGTTTGCAGAACTGATGAAAGCCACTCTGCCCGAGATATTGTAAGAGGTGATGAAGGGTGCGAGTGGGTCGGCTGGTACAGACCCCATTACTAGGGCGCCAGTTATTGTGGCAAGCAATGCACCACCTTCCCACGGGTGTGATTACAAGTCCTTTCGAGGATATGACCCACCATATTTGGATGGGAAAAAGGACGCGGTAGTCATTTTTGACTGGGCGATCTGAATGGAGGCAACTATTCGCCTCAGTGAGTGTCGGGTGGACCAAGCTGTTAAGTTTAACGTGAACTTGCTAAGGGAAGAAACATCCCACTGGTGGGAGACGGTGAGACAAGCTAAGGGTGATCGAGAAATCGAACTGATGAGTTGGGATAATCTAAAGGAGCTGGTGATTAAGAACTTTTGTCCAAGGAACGAGATAGAGAAAGTTGAAAGGGAGTTTTTGGGACTAAAGGCAGGAACGATGACCCATCGACAGTACATGTCAAGGTTCAATGAACTGGCACGACTAGTGCCTCATCTCCTAACCTCCGAGGCGCGGAGAATCAGTTGTTACATCCGGGGGTTACCTTCCAAGGTCTGCACCTTTGTGAAGGCAAACACCCCTCGGACTTATGAGTCGGTGGTAGAGTTGAGTGGGGTGGTGTACGATGACTTGTCACTGGATGATGTGGCGATTGAGGAGCCAAAGAAGAATCTGGCTCTACTAGGCAAACATTCTAGTGGAAATTTACACAATTCCAAAAATAAAGAAGGTGAAGGTTCAGCCTGAGGAAACCTGTGAAAAATGTGGAAAATAGCATAGGGGTGTGTGTAAGGTGGGAATGACTGGGTGTTTCAAATGCAGGAAGACATGCCACTACTCTCACGAATGCCCTAATCAGCGTATCTGCTATACTTGTGGCGAGGCTGGTCATTTAAGCAGGGATTGTAAGAAAGGGAAAGCTAGAGGATCAAGGAAAAAGGTTGAGAAGTCGAGGGCTCGAACAAGGGTGTACGCCCTAACTCAGGAGGAAGCAAGGGGAAACCCCGATGTGGTTTCAAATGCGTTCTTCGTTAACAACACCCTTGCATTTGTCCTTTTTTATTCCGGTGCAAGCAAAAGTTGTGTATCTTCCACATTCTGTAATCTTTTGAGGTGCACTATTGACAAAGTAGAACGGGCCTTTAGCGTAGAAACTGTTATGGGTAAGACCACGAAAGTAATAGAAGTTGTAGACAATTGCACGATAAAGATAGATAACCATAGATTCCATGCTAGATTGTTTGTAATATCCCTGAGGATTTGATGTATTACTGGGAATGGATTGGCTAGATGCCAACGAAGTGCAGATTGTGTGCAAGCAAAAGGTAATTCGACTTAAGGATCCTGACCGTATTAAAGTCACGATCTATGGGGATAGGGATATCTCGATGCCAAACGTCATTTCAATGAATAAGGCGGATAGTTGTATGAGGCGCGGATGCGAGGCTTACCTGGCGTATGTGATAGATAACAGGAAGAAAGTTACGGAACTGAACGATGTGCCTGTGGTGTGTAACTATCCGGAGGTGTTTCTAGAAGACTTAAACGGGGTGTCGCCCGATCGAGAGATAGAGTTCCAAATTGATCTGTTATCAGGTGCCTAGCCCGTGGCCAAGGCACCATACCGACTAGCTCCGTTGGAGATGAAAGAGTTGATGGCACAATCGGAAGAACCTCTAGAAAAGGGTTTCATAAGACCGAGCATTTCACATTGGGGTGCTCCGGTGCTGTTTGTTAAGAAGAAAGACTAATCTATGAGGATGTGCATCAATTATAGAGAGTTGAATAAACGAATAGTGAAGAACAAATACCCACTACCCAAGATTGATGATATGTTTGACAAGTTGCAAGGCGCAGGTTGGTTCTCAAAGACTGATCTACTGTCGGGGTATCACCAGTTGAAGGTAAGGAATGGGGATGTACCGAAAACTGTGTTTTGCACAAGGTATGGACACTACGAGTTTCTCGTGATGTCTTTCAGATTAACGAACGCCTCGGCAGCATTCATGGATTTGATGAATAGAGTTTGCCATCCGATGTTGGACCAGTCGGTGATAGTATTTATAGATGATATCCTCATCTACTCAAAGAGTGAAGGCGATCACGCCTGTCATCTGCGAGAAGTACTAGAAACTCTAAAGAGAGAAGGGTTGCATGCTACGTTCTCCAAGTGCGCGTTATGGCTTAGGTAGTTCAGTTCCTTGGTCACGTTATCAACCCGAACGACATTATGCTGGGCCCGACAAAAATTAGAACTGTGAACGAGTGGGACATCCCGAAAACGCCGACCAAAATACGGAGTTTTTGGGATTGGCCGACTACTATCGGATATTCATACAGGATTTCTCGAGAATAGCTTCGCCTCTAAAAAAGTTGAACAGGAAGGAAGTTAAGTATGAATCGGTCTGGTTCAGGCAAAGGCATTTGAAGAATTGAAGGAAAGGTTGACTCAAGCGCAAGTCTTGGCCCTTCCCGAGGGCAATGAATACTTGGTGGTGTATTCTGATGCTTCGAATCAGGGACTCGGTTGCGTGTAGATGCAACGAGGGAAGGTGATTACGTATGCGTCACGCCAGGTGAAGACTCACGAAGTTAACTACTGGACTCATAATCCGGAGCTCGCGGCAGTTGTCTTTACACTAAAGATCTGGAGGCATTACCTCTACGGGGTTAAGTGCACTATCTACTCCGATCACAAGAGTCTAAAGTATTTCTTTGAACAGAAGGAGTTGAACATGAGACAGCGACGATGGTCGGAGCTGTTGAAGGATTATGATTGAGAGATATTGTACCACCCTAGGACAGCGAATGTGGTGGTTGACGCTCTTAGTCGAAAGGAGAGATGAACTCCTATCAGAGTGAAAGTGTACCAACTAGTTGTGAAACCTGACCTCATGACTAAAATTGAAAGGGCATGGGTCGAGGTGCTTAAACCGGAGAACATAAAGAAGTAAAGAATGGTAGGCCAACAAGGCAAGAGGTTCACTAAGGAGGATGCCCAACACTAGGGTGGGCTCAGTGGCTCAGGTTTAGTTTTTTATTTGTTCTATTCAATTATTTAAATAAGATAAAAGTTATTTCAGAAAATCTTACTATTATAATAAAGGAACATTTTTAGTTTGCCACATGGCCTTTTCTAAATCCCCCATTCCACGTGGTGATTTCTTAGAGTAACACCCATTTTTTAACCCGGAATTAATATTAATTCGCCCACTGGTTTATATAGTTGTCAGTGTATGAGTTGGTCCCATGACCAATATCCCGTAAGTCTTGACCCCTGCCTTGTTATGATTCACAAGGGTCTGACTCGACCACCGTTGGTGATATAACTTGTTTATCCAAAAATAAATAGTTATATTTACTAAAATCCCTTTAATAATAATATGAGTAGTATTTTATTTGTCTAGTATTGGTTTCATTTCAGAATTACGTTGACACGTATGGTTAATAAATATGTTTAGTGTTTATTAAATAAAAATGGCGGTTTATAAACATAAAATAATAATCATATTATTTTATAATTTCGCATGTTACATATTTTGTCATCGTTTCACCAAAATACGTATGTATATATATTTATATATATATATGTGTGACATAAAAGTATAAGTTTCCAACTAAGTTCCTTTTTTCTTTTTAAAAAGCTAGTTCTCTATTCAATAAAACACCTTTTTATAATTATTCATAAGGTAAACTAATCATAATAATAGGTTTATTAATAATTATAATATATATATATATATATATATATATATATATATATATATGTGTGTGTGTGTGAGACATAAAAGTATAAGTTTCCAACTAAGTTCTTTTTTCTTTTTAAAAAGCCAGTTCTCTGTTCAATAAAACACCTTTTTATAATTATTCATAATGTAAACTAATCATAATAATAGGTTTATTAATAATTATAATAAATATGACAAAACGGACTTTGTTCTATGTAGATCTCATTCCTTAAACAATATATAATATTTTTCTTAAATGGTCATTATTTTAAGGAAATCTTTTTCATCGAAAATACTAAAACGGACTTTATTCTATGTAGATGTCCTCAAATTCAAACTTCTTTCATTATGCTCGCCGCTACATCTTTGAGAAAGAAACTCTAAATTGTACTAATTTTGTGGACTGGTTTCGCAGCCTGAGAATTGTTCTTAGGCTGAAATATGTTCTCAAAATTCCTTTACATGAACAACCTGCTACTAATTCTAAAGAAACCTTTGACGCTTGGAATAAGCATGTTAATAACCCATTGGATGTGTCAATGCTTATCCTAGCAACCATTGAACCTGAATTTAAGGGATACCTTATGTGACAACTAGTAATTTTTCGAGTAATTACCTAACTATATTACGTGAAACATTGCATACTAGACTTAATTTTATTTAACTAGGTCTTATCGGGTCTAGCAGAGTCCACCTATCATACAACTTATGTAGGAAATTTTTAGGAATTTCCGAGACACATCGATACTCGTACGAGTTGGTGATAAACTTTAAATAAAACAAACCCCTCGAAACGTTCTCTTTATTTTAATACTAGAGAATACCCAACTATATGGAAACTTAATTCAAACATTTTACATGTACTCATCAAGTCAAAAAATTATAAGCTTATACACTTTTATAAAAACCCAACCCGTACCCTACCGACATGTAACGACTATTAAAAACTGAGTATCACGCGGGCATTATACCGGACTCGGACTAGCGGGTAACACCTCAAGCAACCTACCACTCACCCTACCTCTACCCCCTCCCCCTCGTCCCTTCCTCTCTCGACCGAACCACCCCAAAGGGGGCCTCCCTCCTTCTTCCTTTGCCTCTTATTCTCCAACATCATTGTCTAAGCAAGACAACTTTGTCTCATGGAGACCCTAAACCTATTGGGTATTACACAAATGAAGGTATATATATATATAACACTAAATATTGCGAGAACATGGGGAACAAAATAAATCTTTTATTTTTTCAATCTTAAAAATATTTAAAATATGTGAAAATGATAGAAATGCAATGTTTATTTGTCTCTTATGAAATTTATAAAAAAAAATATAAAGAAATTTTGTTTATTTATATAACCTACACATGTGTAATTCATGTGTAGGATGTATATGTTAATTTACCTACACATAATCTACACATGTGTAGGTAAACTTTTAAATGTATAAAAACATATCAAAAAAATTATTTAATGGTTTTTTATGTTTATAAACATACATATTTGTATGTATGAAGTACAACATTTTAAAAATATAAACCATGGATGAAGAAATTAAACGATTTAAGTTTGTTCTTTTTGTTCTCGCAGTAATTTAGTGTTCTGTAATGAACCTCTCCCTATATATATATATATGCATGATAATATAAGCACGGGTTTATATAAAATTCTCAAATTTATATGTATGGTTCATGAAACGGATAAACTATTTTATCTCACGCACGCTTTTATTTTAATATCCTATATTAATAAACGTGTTCATTATCGCGATCCATTTTTATCTATTAATAAACTCTTTATCAATATTTGAGTTTTGAATAATTAATCTCATTAATTATATATTACAAAAACTCCGGTTTTAACTTTTAAAATAAACTTTTTTATTTTAATAAACCTTTCAGGAGATAACTTAAAATCTCTATTTTAAAAAACTCAAATTGTTTCAATTCGTGTTGTTTAGTTTAAGCCGTTTAATTGTTTTATAAAAGCATTTAAAACCTAAATGACCAACATTTAAGCAATGCATAAAATCAACCAAAACATAATCCGAATCAAGTCATAAAGTCCTTCGGTTTGTTAGAGCCAATTAGCCAAACCGAACTAAGTCAAGAGGAAGATAAACCAAGACACAACTCTTTGTTCTTGAATAGCTTCCACTTGCTTCAAGATCTCCATCTTGTTATCTGGGTCGTCTTGGTCTCTTGGTCTTTAATCTTCCTCTTGTCTTGTCTTGATTAGGTTACAATACAATTTACAATAAAATTGAAAAACTTTAATCTATTAAACCGGTTTCCAAAACAGCCATAAAAATACAAGACAAAATAAAAAACCAAAACAATTATTCAAACACAACCACGGGTCAAGGCTTGATCCACAAACAACAACACAAATATAACAAAACAAAAAGAATGCAATCTTTTGTCAAACAAAAGTTTTGACAAAATTAAAACATGTATGTAATTAAAAATAAAGTTTCTTAATGTTTGAAAAAGTTGCTTTGATACCACTGTTGGGGTTTTGTGCATAGGGTTTCAAAACACTTTTAATCAGATAAATAAACGCAGCGGAAAAATACATGAACCGATCTAGGCCATTACTCTATATCACCCGACAGGAGTCAAGTTGCAAACCAGAAAGAAACAAAACAACCATTGGAGGTTTGGTAAAAATACCCTTCCAACTTTTTCTAAGAACATAATCAGTTGATTTCGTCCATTCAAGCGGGGCTTGGCAGTGGTTGCGCATACCAACTTTCCAAAAGGTCATACGGCTTGATAACACTGACGGGAGCCAAATCAACTAGATAATCCTAGTCTGAATAACAACCTGAGAGGGAGACTAAGATTTGTCGGAGCCTGTTAGCACTCCAACGGTTGTTAGAACAGTAAACCCGCCCAAGGAGATGTTCCAAATAAATTAACCACATCATTAATTAATTACAACATTAGATTGCTACCAAGTGAATTCTGAAACCCAAGTGATATACATTTGTTCAGATTTTCTCTCAAACACTCCTTTGTCTCGATTCGTTGCCTCAACCAAACTCCACTTTTTATTAGACTAAACAATAATAACGAATGAGTATTAAAAGATACCGTATTCCTTGGGTCCGATATTTGGTTCTTACCTAAACTATACGTGGTTTTTATAAATATTAAACACATGACATTAAATTATTTGGCGTCGTTACCGGGGACAGTGACTTTAAGAAAAAAAATGATTTATTGGAATAGTCTTTTAAAATATATATCGGTCTTCTCACTTTCTTTCTTACGTTTGTATCGGGTAATGCATGAGCCATTCGTCAGCTGCGGGCCTCGTTGAACCTTTAGCTGAGCCAAAACGATTCTTCCACAACTGATTAAGGGAAAAAGTGAGAGCGGCCAACACCATTGAAGAGAAATCTCCAATGGCAGCCATTAATGGAGAAGATCGTACCATCTCTAATTTTGCTCCGCCGTCATTGAACGCCCTGGGATCTAGTATCACAAGGCCGACAATTGATTCAGTCATCTTCTACCTTTACGGGTGTACTAGATGAGGATCCCCATGCCCACATTGCGAACTTTTTCAAAATCTATGATACGTTCAAACTAAACGGAGTTTCTAATGACGTTATTAGACTCCGCATCTTTCATTTTTCACTAAGAGATCGCGCAAAAGCATGGCTTAACTCTCTGCCAGCTAGCTGTATCACCACTAAAAATGAATCAAAAGGACCATTTTATACCCATACCAAAACTTCATATTTAATTTTTATTTAAACACAATTATGACAATTTTATCAGTCAAACAAAACATTCATATGATTCATGACACGTTAATGTCAATTTTACATAGAATGATGAATTATAATCAAAATATCCATATTTATTCATGAAAAGGATTTATGAGTCAAAAACAAAACATCCATATTGTTTTATCACAAGGATCTTTTAGCATTAATAACGAAGATACTAACTATTTCCTACTAGAATCACCCAAGTTTGGTAATATTCATTCCAACCACTCAAGTTCGAGTATCGATATCTCATTAATCGTAGCTACGTTTTGGACATTGTTTGGTTCGTTGTGAAGCTCTCATGTGGTAGATTACAAACCGGAAAAAAAGAGATAATTATACTAATCGCAATTACACTAATTAACTATTTGTGTCCAAATTAGTGAAAAAAACACTTTTACACCAATTTTTCCAACATAAATAATAGAGGATCCAAGTTCTATATCTCGTGTGTCCATTAGGACATGAGTAACGACATTACTGGTCGACATAGAGTCCAAATCTAGCGGCATCTTTATAAGGAGAATGAGCCAAATAATAAGAAAATAGTAACTAAAAATCATAATGGCAATGAAAGTATGCCCTATCTCTACCCTACAGCTCAAGAACATGTTTGTAACTAACCAAATAAGGCCAAACCACTTCCATCACACAAATGGTCCGTCAAATATTCGCATTTGTTTGGGAAATCATCGATGCACCACAAAGGGATCGACCACCAACCTTTGAGATCAAGCGTATGATGTTAATACCGCATTTTTTATTGATCGATCTGCATTTGGATATGGTCTAAAAGGCTGGTGTATTGAGTGGGTGGTCGTTACAGGAATCATTTAATGGTGGTGGGGTTTGGCTGATGGCTTGTCTATTACCAAATATTGCAACTTGCGAGTGTTGCCACCTTTTTCACCATATATACATTTTCATCAAATTATGGCTATTGGCTTTTGTTTGATCTTAAATCTTAATCAATCGTCTGCAGTTAATTAATGAAATTTGTGTAAGACTTTTCGACCATATGCCGCATCCTAATCAAAACAAGTTGACGGCATATGCCATCATTGGATATAACTCACAGCCACCACATGGTACAGAACTCATTTTTGACTGAACTTGATGAACATGTAGATGATGGTGATGATAATGATGATTGTAAACTCCAAGACCTCCGGACCAGGATCGGGTTGTCTAAGAGTCTCCAGAAAGGTTATGCTAAGCTTGACCAAGCAAAACAGGAACACCGTTAGTCTCGTCACAGTGAGAACCCCGGTGGTTTCGCTGTGACCAGCCTCCGGCGTGAGAGTAAGTATAGGGTATGAGTGGAGAAGACAAGTAAGAAGCGAGTATAATGAATGAATGAGAACCCTATTACCTTGGGTTTGATGAGATATTTATACATGGTGATCGTTTGTCTTTAGCATGGGGTATATCTTTGCCTATTGGCCTCGATATGTAATGCATGAACCATTGTTAAGGTTATTAGTAATGCTTTGTGCATTGTCGGGTCTCCTTTCTTGATTGGTTTGTATTCTGACATGTTGATTCTTGTCTCCTTCTTTGCCGTTATTTATTTGTCTCTTTCTTCCTGTTATATCCGGACCTGATTCCGCTTGCCGGGCCGGATTTAGAGCCGGCCATTGGTCTTGTCTGCCCGACCACTGTATCTTTGTGGGTGGTTGTCCGGACTTCGGTCTTGGGATGGGCCTGGTCCTTGTGCCCGGTCATATCCCAACAATGATGATGATCGTCATCTTTCCTTCTAAAGTTATGTTATTTATATTTCACTCCTTTTTTATTTTATGATATTACCCATGACCCCTCAAGTTATACATAATCACATCAACCTATTGCATATTTCATTTATTCTCTGACCACGATAATGTGGCGGTGACAGACGAAATTGTCACGGACAACCCCATTGCGGAGATTATATCCTTCCCCATTTGTGGCTTGTTCGTCAGTGATGGATGACCACAGACACAGACGAAATTGCTTTGGCTCCGCCACTAAAAAACGATTATTTAAAAAAAAATGATGTATATATTTTGTCAGAAAAATTATTTAAAAAATTATGAAAATGATATATAAATATATAAACTATTATATAGTTTATCTAATTATTATTAGAAAAAACTTTAAAACATATATGGTACTATATTAGTACCATATTATAGTTTACTATGTTTGTTTATCAAATTTATTAACAATTTATTATATTTACATTATTTTACAAAAACTTGAAAATGATATATATATATATATATATATATATATATATAACTTATTAAATTTTTAGAAAAAAATTATGAATTTATAATAGTTTTATATTTAAATTATTATACACATTATTTAAATTCATGTGTGGAGCTGCTATAGAGCATAGGGTAGATCGGATTACCCTTTACTTCCGTCCGTGAAATAGAAAAAATTAAGAGTAAACTTTCAATTTCATCCCCGTTGTTCGGCCATTTTTGTTAGTTTCATTCAAAAAGTTTATCTATCTCCTGTGTATCCTTGTGGTATAAAAAAGTTGCAAATTTTATTCAATCACTTAACTCCATCCATATTTTAACGTTAAATGGGGGGCTAATTGTGTCCAATCACTTAACTACATCGATATATTTCTTTTTATATATTACAAAGAAATATATAAAATGACACAAATACCCCTCATTTAAGATTAAAATATGGATGAAGTTAACCAGATGGATGAAAATGACAAGTTTGGTAAATCACGAGGATACACAGAAGAAAAATAAACGTTTTGAATAAAACTGGCAAAAATGACTAAACTACAGGGACGAAACGACAATTTACTCAAAAAATTAATGTAAAATGTTTTTTTTTCAGTTACCCGTCTTATAGTGTTGTCATAGTGAGTTCAATTTTACTGTTAACCAATAAAAGAATTAATAAGATAACTTATAATTTAAAGTATGTGAAAATGATGTGTGTTTAGTTTGCACGTAAGCTTATGTGCAATTTGGTGTAAATGAGTGGCCATGACGGGTGATGTTTTGAAACACGTGTTATCCCTTTCAACTGATTAATTAAACATTACTTAGTTAACTATTAAGTCTAACTAATAAGTACTATTCTCTAGTAGTCCATTTTTTTGTGAGCCCACTTTTGTGTTATAGTTTTCAAAATCGTATTCATTGTCCAAATTTTCTTCTAAGTCCAATTTGTAGCCCACTCTCTTATGTTACAAGTGGAACAGTTCGTGAGTTATTTAAGATCGGCTAGCAGAAGCTTGAATCATGGTATGATTAAACAGGGCATACCTAGGTAAGGGGTACGGGTGCGCATGGCCGGCCCAGTAGCTTTACTGGGTAAAGCAAGAGCTTTGGGCCTTCATAATTCAGGACATACTGGTTTTATTCGTTTTCTTTTGTTCAACAATAGTTTATAGTTTTGATTAATAGATTATAATACAAATTCAAGCTCCCAGTTCTCACCATTTTTATTTTTGATTTCATATTTTGTGAGGTATGCCAAGTTTTCGAATATTTTCATCAAATTGTTTTAAAGACCAAATTCAATTCTATCTATATACTTTTTTTATTATTTGTATTGTTATGTATTTGATTAGATAATTTTGCTAAGACAGATTAGAAATCAAAGGGAATTTATGAACCATGGATAGTAACATTCACCTCTACCTTTTGATTTGTGTAAGTCTTATTCAACATTAGCATAGTTCTATGATACTATTTCGTTTGTTGTAGGTTATAGCCTTTTGTAATAGGTTTAAAATTCATTAAAATGACTATGAACCCAATCTAGAATCCTGAGTTTGTGCTTATTAGTTATTGGTGGTAAATTGATTTACTCATGCAATACTGGTTTAATAGTATTTTGGGTTTACTCATGCACTCTTTTAATAACAATTTTGCATATTTTTAATGTAGTTTTATAGTGTCTTAACAGCATATTATCACTGTCTTGACAACAATTATGCATATTTTTTCAGCAATTTTGTAGTTTTTTTACTCGACCCGTTCACACATGACCCATTCTAACCTGACCCATTTTTGGCCCCCACTTATCCACCAAGGGTAAATAACAATAAAATTTGGAAATGACCCTAAATTTAGAGTTCGCTTGAGGCTTCAAAAACGTTAAGCCACCCCTGCGGGTGCCCCGTCCCTCATGAAACTTTTTTTGTTAGTATTTATACAATTTAATCCCGACCGGCCCTAAGAAATTTTGACAACGGCATCAAGAGAAATTTCGAGACCGAAACGACGACCCCGATAGTTTAAAATTTTAAGTTTTATAAATTAATACTTGTTACAAAATAAATAAACATAATAGAAACAAAATTAAACAAATAAGTTAAAAAAGGGATAACTTTACAGAATAATAAACAAGTTTCTCATCTGTTCATTTTAGTCGTTCAAAACTTTTTTTTGTCTCATTAAGTTACTAAATTTTCACATGAAATTAGTTGAAGTCTAAAAAAATTAACCTTGAGCCCTCGAATTGAATTTTGCATCAGCGATAAAGCGTAGAAGCGAACGACAGAACGAGCGATTGAATTTCTACTCTTATTTGTTTTTTATCTAATAATTTATTGTTTTTTGCTAGATTATTGAGTATTTAATTTTGTTTTATCTTTCTATTATATGACCAGACCCGACCTTACCCGAATTGGACCGAAAAAAATTTAATACTTAGAGATATACAACCGACCCTCATAAAAAAAATGTGCATCCGCCACTGTGCTTAAATGAGATTGTCGACAGGGACGGACCTTCTAAGGTGATATAGGGGTAGCTACCCTTCATGAAAAAAAAATAGTATTATATAGCGTTAAAATCTCGATCGCCCCACATAAAATTTTGAAATAGCCCTCGATCCCCCTCCATGAAAAAAAATTAGTGTTATATGCATGTTATATATCAATACTCAACCGACCGCAAAAATTCTTCGACCCCCATGAAAAAAATTATGGGTCCGCCACTGGTAATCGACCATTGTATTCTTCCCGTTGGGTTTGGAACCCTTTCTTGTGCCAAGGAAAGTGAACTTCGTATCTTGGTGAGTTTTGATGGATCATATTCCTATTAGACTTAACTTGGACAAGAAAGAGTTAGATGTTCCATGCATTTTGTGCCTCTTTGTAATAACATTCTGTATACTAAAACTCAAATTATGAGTCGGTGACACTCAACAAAAATTTAAAACTAGAAGTAAGAGCATCTATATCGGGATTGATATATATACCATATCCTTAAATTATAAGGGAAAAGTATAAGATTTAAGTTAAAAGGGTTTTACATCAGGTTTTTTAAACCTTATCTTTATCCTTAAAATTATAAGGAAATGAACACTAGAATCTTAAATATACCAATTCCTTAACCATTTATTTAAAATTATAATGATAATAAATCAGATGTGAGAGGTTTTTAAAAACTGAACAAATATTTTTATAGAATAATGGTTTTTAGTTAAATTATAAAGATAAAAATAAAGAAACTGATGCGAATACTCTAAAAACCGAAAGTTTTAGACCTCGCAACCTTAGCACTTCAAGATCATGTTTGTGAAGTGCAATTGTTAGATTATAGGAATGAAACGAAAACCCAAAATTGTGACCTTCGCTCTCTATGGCTCCGCAAGATGCGTGAAATAATTTAGGACTTTAGAGTTTAGTTTATTAATCATGCAACTTTTGATTTAAGACTTTAATGTCTTAACGTCTAGAATTTTATATTTTTAAGTTTTTATGTATGATTGAAATTTGGTTTATATAATGATTTTGTTTCCTATTTAAAAATAATTAACTAGGCTGCTAAACGGATCGTGTTCGTGGGTTGGCGTTGTGAAGCCGACACAAACTTGAAAATTTTATACAAACCCGAATGCAACAGTTCATGAAAATCGTGTCAGACACATGAACCCGAACACAACACGTGTATTTGTGGGTCGACACGAAAAGACCCGTTTAACCTGAAAAAAAATAATATTTAATTTTTATTTTTGTACATATTAATACTTTAAAACTACAAATTTACATATATATTTTTAAGCAATTGGTTTTAAACTATGCAGATTTGTATTTGAACCTTTAAATTTTGACATAAAGTACCTAATTTTATTTTAGAACAACTAACTCACACACACTCTAAAAGTATTCCTAAATGTACACCAGTTCAACATGAGACTAGAACCCTCAAGCACTAGGATATGCACACATTTACTACACATCTTGATACCATTAGATACAAACCCGTTTTTATAAAGTACTTAAATAGTTATTACCTAAAACATATTTTAAAATATATTATAAAAAGGTGAATTAAACGGGTTAACTCGAAAACCGTTTGGATTTATTGATTATTATACTGTCGAAATTGTTAATTGCCTATTTTGCAAATTGTTATATCTATTATTTAATTGTTAGTTGTTGAAATTGTTGAATGTAGGGGTTTAATTATAACTTTTTTTAAATAAAATAAAAGGTGGATCGTGATAGTATTAGTAAGAATAGTCAAGAGGAAATGTATCTTATTAAATTGACTGCCTTTTGATTTATGAAGACCACATGACATTTAAGAGGTAGCTTGTTAATTTATTGTTTGTAATAAAATAAAATAAAATTTTGAATGGCAGTAAAATAATATTTTTAATTTAATTTGTTGTATTAAGATAAATTATTTATGTTACTATTAACCTTCACTTTTGATACACCAAAATGATTTAATTTTTTTTTAACAGCAAAGGCCCGGACATCCGGATCACCTTGGCAAACGGATCACCCTTCTGCCCGAAGAACAGAAATGTGGTGACCCGGCCCAACACCAACCCAGAAGGAAACGCACAACTGGGAAAACTCCTGTCTCAACCTGGAACATTTTGTCGCAAGCAAGACTCGAACTCATGACCTTCCATTTAAAAAATAATAAGGCAACTACTCAACCAGAAGACTCGGTGGTAAAAATGATTTAATCGAATTTAAAATAATAACATAAATAATCACATTTATGAAGCCTCAATAGATAAAAATTCAATAATCACCAAATATTTTGTCTTGCTTCCCAAGCCTCATGTGGATTAAATCGTGGAAATGAGTAAAGTCTTCTATACATTAAAGATTTGAGTAAATTACATTTTTGTTTCTTGATATATAAAAAGTTGAATTTAGCCTTTTAAGTCCATTAATAATCATAAGTCGTTGTTTGGTGTGTTTGGTTACGGGTTTGGGCCCTCGAGTAGATGTCATTAATTTCACATCATGCACATAAGAGTCTTAGGACATTTTAATCTCACTTTCTCAAACGTCAAGCTATAATTATGTTATGGTTTTTGTGAATTGGTTATGATTAATTAATTAATTAATTTGACTATTTGTGTGATTTGATTTTGTATTTTGTTTACTCATTAGTGTTTATGGGTTTATCGAACCTATTATGTATTATGTTTAGTCATTAGACTCTCACTCACAAGATGTTCTCCTTTTTTATCGAATCTACAATTGGTGAGAGTAAAATGTGTAAATCGGTTGAATGTGATTTGATTAATTGTTGTATGTTAATTAGATAGGTGTCTTATTTTATAAGACTTGATTAGGTATCATATTTGCTAAATTGATTAGGTGTTAATTTGGTGATGCTTGATTAGGTATCCTATTTGTTAAATTGATTATGTGCTAAATTGATTAGGTGTTGCCCCGGGTAAACCCAATTATCCTAAAATATCTATGTGTTGTCATTCAAAAAAAAATTTGTTAAATTGATTATGTGCTAAATTGATTAAGTTCCTTATATAAGTTTCTTCTTAGTAATTCCATGTCAAATCAAAATTGAAATGACAAATAAGTTTGTTCAAAAAGTAAAAGAAACTAGAAGCCTTAGTTGAGATGATTACAGAATTTGATCTGATAATGCATGAGAATATTCGACAAACAAAGAACAAAGAAATTCAAAATTATTAACTTATATACAATATGCAAACCGAACTAATTAGCTTATTAGCATGTGAAATTAAAAATAAAATTGTTAAAAGGTGTAGAAATAAAGACTGATGGCTACAAAATTCTCTAAGTACAAATGCTATTGATCTCAGAGTTTGCTACTGACCAACAAACTGCTGCGGACAAGCTTATCTGCAGCGGATACTTGTTCTTCTGCTGAAGAACAAATCTTCTGCGGATAGCCTTATCTGCTGAAGACCAGAGTTGCTGCGGATAGGCTTCTCAGCAGCATCAACACTTGATGCTGCTGATAGGCAAATCATCAGCAGCTTTGGATGGTCACATCTTGCTGTGGATCCTCATCCTTGCTGCTGACAGCCTTGTGCCTTGAAGATAAATCGTTGCAGCTGACTATCCATGCCAAGCGTCACTGACAACTTTCTGCAAAAGCTACTGACACACTCAAAGTAGAAGGAACCTCAATGGTGCAACCAATGGCGGACAACAATGCTCTTCTCCAAGCATGCAAGTAATAATGCATAAAGAAGACGCTTCAATAAAGTTAGCTAAGTTTAGACTAAACTTGTAATAGTTAGCTATGTACAAAAGATCAACGGTCTGTGTTAGATCTAATCCTTAGAATCAAGGGTCTGTCTTGATTCTAAGTGAGTATAAATACTGTGTAAACACTTCATTGTATGTGTGCTTTTTGATTGAGTTTTCATTTGTAATCGTTTATTTGCAAAAGCTTAATAGAACAGTGTTTTTATAAGTATTCTTTCTGTTTACTCGATTATACTTGTGTAGTTGTTATTGTTTCCGCCAATTTCAACTAAGAACAGAACCATCTTGTACTTTCACGATCCTACAAGTGGTATCAGAGCTTTGGCTCAGATTAAACAAACTCACACTTGTTTAATCACTTCTGGTTCTATTCTAAACTCTCTCTTTCATCAAGTCACCCAAAAACACAAAAAACAAAGATGGCACAGAGCAATGGATTTGAAGACATCGGCAGCATCAACCGACCACCAAGATTGGTATCTGGGGAAGACTACGACATGTGGAAGAATCGCATGGAAAGCTTTTTCTGTTATCAGGAGTACGGAATGTGGAAATCCATCAGGGATGGACCCTACACTCCCATGGTGGCCTTTGCTGACTCTGGAGGACCACTAGTTCCGAAGGAGCCCTCCAAGTACTCAGAAGAGGACATAAAGAAGATGGAGGTGGACTTCAAGGCACTAGGAGCTATCCAAATGTGCCTTCCAAATGAAGTTTTTCATAACTTCAGAAGTTACAAAACTTCTAAAGAGCTCTGGAAGGCTCTTGAGAAGATGTTTGCTGGCTCAGAGGAAGTCAAAGAAAATAGAAGGGACGTCCTAAAATAGCAATACGAAAACTTCGTATGGAAGGAAGGTGAGTCACTAACCGTTTTGTATAACAGGTACACTTACCTGGTGGGAGAACTGCAGTGCTCCAAAGTAAAGCTAGAGAATGAAGATATTCTCAAAAAGTTTATCAGATCTCTCCCAAGCTGCTGGACACTATATACAGTGTCTATAAGAAGAATGAAGAATTTAAAAACTCTCCAGATGACAGAGCTCTTTGGCATGCTGAAAACATATGAATTAGAAATGATTCAAGCCAAGGAAAGGAGCTCCAATCATCAATCAGCCTCTTCTTCCTCCACCATCTCATATGCACTTCACTCCGACCACTCAGGTCCTAGTTCCAGCAACTACTATCCTCCCATTGTCACCCATCCACAAACTCCAACCTCTCAAACAAACACCTCACCATTTCTCCTTGAAGCTCCTCCTCATACCTCAACCTCTGATGCTTTCGTTTCGGAAAACTCAAGCAACATGTCCTTTATCAAGGAAGATCTGGAATGCTTCCACCCAGATGACTTAGAAGAAATGGACAAACAGCACTCGTATGTCATGCTCTCTATAAGAGCAAAAAGGTTCTACTCTAGAACCGGAAGACCCATTCCAAGCAACAACTCCAACACCAGAGTTGGATTGGATAAAAGCAAACTAAGATATTACAACTGTAACCTACTGGGTCACTTTGCTAGAGAATGCAAGGCACCAAGAGCAAATCCAGCTACTCCTCGGTCAAGACAAGCTCACCAAGCCCAACCCAGACAACAACAACAACAACAAGCTACTCCTCCAGTTCAAACTGCAACCTGTGCAACTGTTGGAACTTCTGACTTTGACTGGAGCTTCCAGTATGAAGAGCTGCCTGCCAACAACCAAGCTCTTATGGTAGACACTGCAGAGATACCACCTCAGGTATTTAAACATCTTTGCTCTCAAGCCTGTATTGATAAAGTTTTGGGTTATAGAAAGCATAACCAAAACCTTATAGATCAAAATGAAGAGTTTCATCAGATGAAATCTAAGTTCAAAAAGGTTGAAAATACTTATAAAGAAAAGAATAACTGCCTTAAGAAAGAGATTTCATTTTTAAAACACAAACAAACTAATCTTGAAACTCAAATTGATGATCTACTAGTCAAACTAAAAGCTACCAGAGCTGAACTGGCGGAACAGAAAGTTCATGTTGAAAAATATGAATTTTCCTCCAAAAAGTTACAAAGACTTTTAGATATTCAAGTCCATGAGAAGGTAAAGACTGGACTTGGGTATAACAGTGATCAGTACAAATCTGTTCCTCCTCCTACTGACTATATTGCCATTCACGAACCAAGCTTCAATGTTGCAAATATTGACACTACAAATCGAAAAATTGATCTTTCAACGGATGAACCTTTCGTTGAAGACTGCACTACCTCATCGGAATTTGAGGCAACCTGCTCAGACCATGATGAAACCAGTGCAGCCCCATCTGAAGCTGTTCTAAATAGAGTTGAAGTTCCTGCTATTATTCCAGATATTCCAGCCCCTGTCCCATTCAAACAGATCAAGATCAGCTATCCTCCCGATGAAAGAAAGCTAAACATTGAAAAGGGGGAGACATCAGGACCCACAAACCCCAAGCCTCAGTCAAAGCCGATCACAAAGAGAAAGGTGTTTGATATATGTCATACGCCTGAAGAAAAAGTTCCATATGTTCAAAAGACCCTAGAAGAAGCCACTTTTGAGCATAACAAAGCTCATCCATGGAACTTCAAGGATCTGTTCCAAAGAAAGGACTATGTCTACCTTTCAAGAGACAAACTGGCAAGATCATGCTTTGTGTGTGGCAGATATAACCACACTGCCAGCACCTGCTTTCATTACCTGGAATACCAAAGAAATTCACAGCAGCATGTCTTTGAAAAGACTAACAAAAACAAGAAGGTAAGAAGCTACGAGGTCAAAGCAACTAAGTTCAGGGAGTCCCTATCTCCCCTAAGAGTGAAGCTACCTAAATCTCAACAAACTTGCATCATTTGTGGTAAATCAGACCACTTTGCTGCAAATTGTAAATTTAACCCCTTCAACCAGATCCTTCATCAAGACCCTCAAAGACAAAAGGTAAAGAAGGATCAGCATACATCGGTTGTTAAACCATCAGAAGCTAGAAAAAATGTTGGTAGTCAAGTGAAGCCCAAGAAAACAAAGCAGAAGCTTTCAGAAGCAACCAAGTCTGCTGCTGATAAGCTAAAATCCTCCGCAGCAAAATCTGCTGCTGATAAGGCAAAGCCATCAGCAGCAAGAGTGTCCACTGCTGATAAGGCAAAATCCAAGGAAAAGCCTTCAGCAGCAAAGAATGCTGCCACTTCAGCAAAGCTATCAGCAGCAGGATCTACTGTTGACAAGCCAGAAACATCAGTAGCAAAATCCACTGTTGACATTGTGAGGAAAACTAGAAAATCACCAACAAAGCAATTGAAAGCCAAACCATCTCCAAGCATTATCGTTGGTTCCATTGACTGCAAACATACTGAAAAGGATAAACTAACAACCATCTTTTTCAAGTCTGCGGACTCTTGGGTTCCTCCTACTAATTAGAAATCTATCATGTGCAGGGACAGCCAGGTCACAAGAATAACACCTGGGTGGTAGACAGTGGTTGTTCCAGGCACATGACAGGCAACAGATCCATCCTCTCCAACTTCAGACATTTCAATGGAGGATATGTTGCCTTTGGAAGTGACTCAAAGGGAGGATCCATTACTGGACAAGGAACTGTGTCCAACGAAAGAATGAGCATTGATAAGGTCAACTATGTCAAAGAATTGGACTTCAATCTCATGAGTGTTTCCCAGGTCTGTGACCAAAAGCATTGGATGCTCTTCATAGATAAAGAATGCTTTGTACTGTCTCCAGGCTTATCCATACCTCCTCCAGAAAGCATTTTATTAACTGCTCAGAGAAAAGAAAATCTCTATGTACTGGACATGAATGAAGTCACTCCATCTGGGAGTGTTTCCTGCTTTTTATCAAAAGCATCAGTTGATGAATCAGCTCTCTAGCACAGGATATTAAGCCATGTTAATATCAAAACTATTAACAAATTGGTGAAGAATAATCTTGTCAGAGGGATTCCTGACAAAGAATTTCAGCTAGAAGACCACTGCATTGCGTGCTTAAAGGGGAAGCAACACAAGAGTTCTCACATGCTCAAGACCTTGAATACAAATGACACTCCACTGCAACTGCTGCATATGGATCTCTTCGGTCCTACAAATGTCATGTCAATGGGCAAAAAGTCATACTGTCTAGTGATAACAGATGACTACACCAGATTCTCTTGGGTATACTTCTTGAGAACTAAAGATGAAACTGCTGAAATTCTCAAATCCTACATTCTGAGGGTAGAAAATCAAAGCAATCAAAAGGTGAAAATCATACGATGTGATCAGGGCACAGAATTCAAAAACCACACTTTAAACTGTTTCTGTGAAAGCAAGGGGATATAGAGACAATACAGTGCTCCAAGAACTCCTAAACAAAATGGAGTTGCTGAAAGAAGAAACAGAACTCTTATTGAGTCAGCAAGATCTATGTTGGCTGACTCAAAACTGCCACTCACATTCTGGGCAGAAGCAATTAGCACAGCCTGTTATGTGCAAAATAGAGTTCTAATTGTCAAACCCCTCAACAAGACACCCTATGAGCTTTGGTTCCAAAGAATTTTCTAAAACCTTTTGGGTGTCCATGCACCATTCTCATCACACATGGGGTTCTTCCTAAGTTTGGTTCCAAATATGATGAAGGATATTTTGTGGGCTATTCCTCTCAATCAAAGGCCTATAGAGTATTCAATTCAAGAACAAGAATTGTGGAAGAATCAGCAAATGTGGAATGTAGAGAACACATTGTCTGTGAGTAGGGAAAAGGTCCAAACTGGCTCTTTGACATAGACTCCTTCTGCCAAATATTTGAGCCTCTCACCTTCTCAAATATGGAGTCTACGTCTACACAAACACCTGCCTCCACTTCATCCACTGACTACAGACTGTATTTTCCCAAATCTTCTATCAGTCTGAGAAGACCATCAATTGATCCTCCATCAGTTGTGGAAGCAATTGAAGCAAGTGAAGCCGAAACAAGACTGTCTAATGTAACCAGCAGCAGCCTGTCTGAAACTGAAAATCTAAATGAAGACTCCTCGGTCAACGCTGTAGATGATGATGATGTTATTGTTGAAAATTATGATGTGGCTAATGATGTTGAAGACTCTTCCACCATGAATGAAGAAACCCTTGATCAAAATCAAAGCAATCTGGAGCAAGGGATACAGCTGGAGGTGGTACCAACACAGAGGATCCACTAAGAACATCCTCATGAAAATATTATTGACCAAGTACACCAAGGAGTTCTCACAAGAAGCAAATCTCACGAGGCCAATATATGCTTGTTTTCATGTTTCCTATCTCAGGTGGAACCCAAGAAGATAGATGAAGCACTCAAACACAGCAGCTGGATTGAGGCAATGCAGGAAGAATTGCTGCAATTCAAGAGGCAGGATGTCTGGAAACTTGTTGATCTTCCACCAGGTAAATATGCTATTGGCACACGATGGGTTTTCAGGAACAAGCAAGACGAGAGAAGTATTGTAGTCAAGAACAAAGCCAGACTTGTAGCTCAAGGCTACACTCAGGAAGAAGGAATTGACTATGATGAAGTCTTTGCTCCTGTTGCCAGGCTGGAGGCCATCAGAATCTTCCTGGCATATGCCGTATCCAAGAATTTCACTGTCTATCAAATGGACGTAAAAAGTGCCTTTCTGTATGGGAAGATTGGTGAGGAAGTATACGTCAAACAGCCTCCAAGCTTTATAGATCCTGCACATCCTACTCAAGTGTTCAAACTAGACAAAGCTCTGTATGGCCTACATCAGGCACCAAGAGCCTAGTATGAAACCTTGTCAGGATATCTACTAAGAAACAACTTCAGAAGAGGTGCCATTGACCAAACCTTGTTTATCAAAGATGAAGGGGGAGAAATCTTATTAGTTCAAATTTAAGTTGATGATATCATCTTTGGATCAACAAGGAAACAGCTGTGCAAAGACTTTGAGATTAAAGTTTGAAATGAGTTCAATGGGTGAACTAAATTTCTTCTTGGGTCTACAAGTCAAACAGGTCCCAAATGGAATCTTCATCAGTCAATCCAAATATGTAAAGAGCATTTTGGAAAGATTCAAAATGGCTGACTGCTCTGCTGCAAGAACCCCTATGCAAGTGCATCATCAGCTGACTCCAGACAAAGATGGCCAAGACATTGATCAACATCAGTACCGTGCAATGATAGGGTCTCTCATGTATCTCACTGCCTCAAGGCCAGATATCATGTTTGCAGTATGTCTCTGTGCAAGATTTCAAGCAGCTCCAAAAGTTTCATATCTTCAAGTCGTCAAGAGAATCTTTAAATACCTAAAGGGTGCCTCAAGACTTGGGCTATGGTACTCTAAAAATGATATGTTTAATTTGTATGCATACACTGACAGTGACTATGGGGGATGCAACTTGGACAAAAAGTCCACTTCAGGGGGATGTCAGTTTCTGGGAGGGAGACTGATTTCATGGCAGTGCAAGAAGCAAACATGTGTTTCAACTTCTACAGCTTCAAGTTGTTGTGCACAAGTCATCTGGATACAAAATCAAATGCTTGATTATGGGATGACTTTCATGGCAACTCCAATTCACATTGACAACATGAGTGTTATATCAATCACAAACAATCCGGTGCAGCACTCCAAGACAAAGCACATTGACATCAGGTATCATTTCATAAGAGATCAAGCTGAGAAAAAGATGATTATTTTAACCAAAGTTCATACGAATGAGCAATATGCTGATTTGTTTACAAAACCTTTTGATGAAACTAGATTTAGATATTTAGTTGAATCGATTGCTATGATGAACTTTGATTAAAATCTATCTCTAAAATTCTATTTTAAAATGTGTTTTGTCCTATGTTGTAAATAAAAGTTATAAGTCAGCAGCATTTTTATCCTTCAGCTGCTGACAGTTTTAATCTTCAGCAGCAAAAGATTTGCAGCTGACTGCTTTAAGTTATCAGCAGGAACAGGTTTCCTGCGGATTTCTTTAAGACTGTCAGCAGCAACATCCTTGCTGCGGATTATCAAATCCATCAGCAGCAGATGAGTTTGCTGCTGACAGACTTAACCTTCCGCAGCAACCAAGTTTGCAGCGGACAGGCTTATTCATCCACAGCAACCAAGTTTGCTGCAGATGGGTAAATTTAAGTCCAAATTAACTTTTACCCACTGTAAAAATTAACTTCAGTCTTTACCATGACTGTCTCGGTGTATTACAGCTGTAACAGTAAAAGGTGAATTAGGTTGTACTGTACAAGTCATTTTACTTTTTCCCACCTCAGCCGTTATAAGAACAAATCAAATTTCCTTACCACCTTTTCACCTTCAATTTCACCCTAAACCCACATCACTTTCTCTCAAGTCCCTACCACTTTCAAAGCCTTCCATATTCTTAAACCTTCAAACCTTCCCTCCAAATCAAACAACAATGGCAGACATCAATAACCCCGATGATAAGTTCTCCCCATACCATAACCTTACAGCATACCTTATCAAGGGAAAGAAATCCAAAGGTTTCAATGATTTGATCGACTTCTTATGTCGATCAAAGATCTATTTTGCCCTCACAACCAACCCTACCATATATATCCCTCATATGGAAGATTTCTGGAGTACCGTTGTCTACTCTACCGAACAGGGGATTCCCCAAATTAAAGCCAAGGTAGACGGCAAAGATATCACCATTTCAGAAGCCACACTCAGAAAACATCTTAAGCTTCAAGATGAGGGAGCAGCCATCTCATACTCAAAGGAGGAGTATATTAGGACCTTTGTATCCATAGGGTACATTGGAAATCAGAATGAGTATACAATTGAGAAGGCGCTGATGGGCCCTCCATGGAAGTATCTCTGCCACACTCTTCTCCAATGCATATCTCAGAAGAGGAGTGGATGGCCTCAGGTGAGCTCCGCACTTGCCTCCGCCTTCCATGGTATGGTCACTGACGTAGGCTTCAACTTTGCACACCTCATCTTTGAGGGTTTGAGATATAACCTTCAAGAGGGTGCAAAGAAACAATTGTTTATGTACCTAAGATTCTTGCAGGAGGTTTTCAATCAAGAACTAAAAGAACTTTCAAAACCTGCAAAAATCTACATCATGTTGGGACATAAAAATAATATTTTTCAAAGCATGAGAACTGTTTCCAAAAAGTTCTCAGGGGTTAATGTTCCATTGTTTTCTACAATGCTGAACATAAAAAGTACCCCGGGTGACAGTTCAGCAATCCCAGCTGATACTGATCCCACACCCTCCACCTCACATCCTGAACAACAGTCTGCTTCCACCATTCGAACCCCTGTGCATACTACTAAGGATGCACAGGTACAAAATTACTTACACCTGTTTTGGATGTTATCGTTCAACCGGAACACAAGGGCCCGGTTGCAACGACATATACCAGGAAAAGGGGCAAGAGAACTCCTTCTTCTCTTGCCTCCAAGGCCTAAACCCAACCTCTAAGCCCTCATTCAGAATCCCAACATTCTGATGAGAATATCAAAAGGGATAGCCACAACACTAGAGAGACTTCTTTGGAAGCCTCTCTATTAGGATCAGGATCACATCCCAGATCCATAGAGCAACCCCTGAGCCACTCCTCTCTCTTCTAAACTTAAGTGTTGAGGAACCTGATCAAGATGATGTACCTTCTCCAACTACCACTATCTCGGAGGTACTGATTGATCTTGCTTCCAACACATCCAACCCAAGTTCTTCTACCCTGAAGGTCCACTCTAGGGGTTATGAAAGAGTGGATGTGGAAGAGGCTGTCACTACTGCTGGTCCATCAAATGACCAGGAGGACAGTGACAACATCGCTAAGACCTCAACCACGGCAACTCACAGTGAGGATGCTTCCTTGGAAACTCCCCTCACTAAGAGGAATCCCAGGCGCCAAGAAACCATGGGTGATGGGGATGCAGAGGCCAGGCCTAAGGCCCCATCTAGATCCAAGGATTCCACAACTGTGGATAAGGACGGACTGAAACTTCATAACTTGGAATTGACGGCCAGGGTGGCTATGCTAGAGGCTGAAGTGTCCAAACTAAGACACCAAGTCTCTATGCATGAAGCCCATCAATGCCCAACTGTGCCTACTCCCTCTCTTGTATCAGTGGGCACCCAAACTGATGCTTATTTGTCCACTGATGCAACCAAAAAGGGGGAGATGGTCCCAATGAAGGAAGACTCAGACAGTCTTGACGACTGGATTCAAGAGCAGGCTGTATTTCAAAGCACACTATTCAAGCCAGCTTTTGTACAGGTTCATGACTTGCTAGCTTCAGACGACGAAGAAGAAGAGACAGCTGAAGACTGGAAGTTAGTCGTCAGGGTTGTTGATGAGATGATGACTGATGCTGAAGACATAGAACAACCATATACATCTTTCAGCATCATCCCTGAAGGAGCAGCCATCATAAGTCAATCCACTGCCCCCCCCCCCCCCCCACAATTTTCACTGACTTCAACACAGCTAGAGTTTGACACAATACTAGCTTGGGGGTATGATGGAAAGTCTGAGAGGTTCTGGATTGGTTGGGAGTTTGGCGGAGTAGAAGAGCTAAACTGAGACTTTCTCAACAGCATCCAAGTCCTTCACCTATACCATCTACAATGCATTAACAACTCTACGGACCTCTCAGCAGAACTTTCTATTGGCAGGTTCTATGACTTGATGGAGGATAATCTACCCAACTTTGAAAGACAAATACAAGCAGCAAAAAGGGTAGCCTATCCTGAATCTTCAACAGCAGCAGAAAGAAGACTGACTCCTAGAAGACTTGAAATAATAAGGAGCAGTCTTCTCACTGAAGAAGAAGTTCTGTGCTGGAGAAGATTCATGTACAAAAGAATGGTCAGGGATGTCGAGGTGCAAGGATGGATAAGCACTGACTCCCATGACTTCACCTTCTTCCTGAGCAATGGATCTTCTCTATCAATCAACATCAAAGAGATCTTGCTCCTACCATCAGCCTTCCTGCACAAGGTCTTTGAGCTCAGATCACTCATCTTCAATGTCAACTCCTTAGAAAGTCAAGAAATGATCAAAATCATCAAGGCTTCTCTTTATAAGGAGGAATCTGGATCTGACTCAGACCTATCCTTTCTCTCTTCTCCAACAGTCAGACTAAACACAGAAGAAGAATCAAAAAGAAGAGAAGAGGAAAAGATGAAAGAGGCATGGAAAGATGTGACAGGTATGGAATGGAAAGAAGATGAAGAAAATTCCCCTCCCTTGTCCATTCCCCAAAATGCCAATGAAGCTGAGGCTGAGATTCCAACAGCAGCACCATCATCTGCTGGTGTGATCAGTGAAGCCGAAGCAGAGGCATCGGCATCCATCAAAGATAAGGGAAAGGGAATTATGACCAAAGAAGATGAAGAGAGGTTGCTCAGAGAGAAGAGAGAGAAGGAAGAAAGAAGAAGAAGAAGAGAAGAAGAGGAGATGGCTGAAACAAAGAAAGCTCAAGATAGACTCACATCCATTCTCCTTAGAGAACAACAAATCCAGCTGTATGCAAAACAGCTGGATGATCTGAAAGTAAAGATTCCTGCAGTTTATCAAATTGAAGAAGATGAAGCTCTTGCTCTTCAACTGCAGGAAAAATTCGATAAAGAAGAAGAAGAGGTTCAGAAGAAGAAGAAGAAAGAGGCTAAGTTCAGAATAACTGATTCTGAACTAGCCAAAGAAATGATAGAGGAATGGGTAAAGGCTCTGATTTCTCAAGGTGAGGATGTAGACTACCTTGAGAAACTATCCAATAAAGAAATCTACAGAGCCTTCATGGGTCAGCAGGGTCAATTGGCAAAGAAGAAAAAGGCTGAAGAAGAAGAAAAAGCCAAACAAAAGTCTAAAAAGACCATTGCCTTTAATCAAAGAACCCATGAAGAAAGGAAGATCATGATTGACTTCCTTAAGGCTAGAGGAGAGAGTGGAAAGAGGCTAGGTCCCATGAATTTCATGAACCTGCAAGCCCTCTATTTTAAATTCAAGAAGGATGAGGAAGAAAGATTGGAGAAGAAAGGCTCCAAGAAAAGGGCAATCATTCAAGAAGAAAGGAAAACAAAGAAACCCAAGCCTTCTCTCTCACCCAACACTTCCTCAATCCAACAACCTTCCACTCTCTATCCTAGACCTCCCTCCTCTCCTCCCTCAAAGTCCAAATCCTCACACCACCCAGCTCCTACTCATCAACAACCTCCTAAAAAGAAAAACAAACCCACTTCCAAACCAGAAGACTCAAGAGAAATAATCAGATGGTCATACAGCCCTCAAGACCAATGGTTTGAAGTGTTCAGGGGGAGGACAGAAGCTAAAAGATCAATTTATGCATCTGTTAATAAGGTACTACAGCTTCCAGATTCTGATCTAAGAAGAATGATGGAGCTGGGTGAAGCCAATGAGCCTGAGAATGAAGGTGGGAGACATTTATTGCTAGTAATCAAACATTACTTCAACCCCAACAAAGATGAAATTGTAACATTTATGAAATTCCATTATTTCACTTTGATCATCCTTATATTACAATGATAAAATTTTCATTTTCTTTTCTTTTCGATCTTGTACTAGCTCAACACATCAACAAGTGCATACATATATACACGTATTCATATAAATTAAACACATGGATATACATATACATAAAATGTAAATAAATTGACTTTTAAGAGTCAGAATCAAACTCAATTTCAAAAGAAAGTGACCTATTTGACTTTCAAAAGTCAAACAGGGCCAAATCCTTCAATTCAAGCCATGATTCGAATCCAATTGAGTTCAGTGGACTTCCATCTCGTGTACCAATATCAACATGCCCAACCCAAGTCCATACACGAGCTAATTCGACTGATTTTACGAAAAATTTCAAAATCAAACGGGTTTGACTTTGGATAGTCAAACCGTGTCAAATTTTCCACCAAATTCATGAAAACTTCGCGTATACATCCCACAAATTACTCGTGAATAAACCCAGTAGGAACCTAGACTAGTAATCGGACTCGATTCATTCCCAAATCAACAAATTTCGCGCAAAAAGCGCCGATCGCGACTATTTCTACATTTGAAATCAAAACGGAGATTTCAAGTAAAATTAACCTAATTAAAACAACCTACTACGATCGCATACCTTCACACAAACTCCTTCAACCCTTTTTCGATCCGCAAAACACCTCTGGAATCCTGTCAAGTCTCAAGAACACCGAAGAAGAAGTCGTAGCCGACCGCATTCGTGCCCACATCAATCGAGTAAGTCCATACATCCTTCGAATCGCCTTCAAATTCTCGTCAAAACCCCCTTATCAATTCGAAATTTCATGATCTATCGAACAAGAATCGGGGTTAGGGTTCTAAGGGGTTTTACGGTTTTGAAATATGGGGGGGGGGGTTTGATGAACTGGAAACCTCCATTTATGTTATTATGTTAAGGATAATACCAGCGAAGCCCTCGGTCCGACTGGCAAATACCTCGTGCCATCGAACCGAGAGGCGTGGGTTCGAAACCCATGGTTTTTGCACATATACTAAAAATCAAACCCAGCTTCATTCACAACAAGGATTATTAAGTCCCGAACCTAACTGGTATCACAGATTACTTCCCTGGTCTAGTGGTAACAAGAGATGCTCCCATAGAACCCACCCGGATTCGAACCGGGTGGAGTTCTTTTATTTAAAAAAAAAACCATTTTAAAAGCTTCAAAAATTCTATAAAAATTATTTTATTAAACCTCACAATATTTATAACAAAATAAAACCAGAGTTGTTAATTTTCAACATTTATTCATTTTATTAAGAATTTTAATGCTCAATTGTGTATGAAATATTTAAAACAAAAATTTATATACTTGACAAATTAAAGGAAATTAATCTTTAAATAAAAATAATTGTTTTAGAAAATTTATAAAATTTTGATTCATTTAAGGCAAACAAATACTTACTTTTAAAATTATAAATAAATAATTAAAGTTATTTATTTAATCTACATTTAGTTAAACATAATGGCAATACTATTTTTACTAAATTTATTTTAACATACCCATTTCGAATGACAAATAAACAAATAAATTAGTTATTATTTACACTAAATAAATAAATAATAATCGTTTAAGTCATTTAGTTATTCAAACTCAAACTTTAACTTCCATTACTTTAACTATCCATTACAAACTTTCGTTTTATAAAACACAAGTACAAATACAAAAAAAAAACCTACACATTCCTCTTCAAATTACAACTCAACCCATTCATACACACATCCAATCCAATTCTATACATAGACATAGACTTTCGTACACGTTATTAACATCATATACGTATACACTAGGTTAACGTTGTGAGATTACAGGGATCATACTACTACCCATTTCATTGTGCTAGATACACCTTCGATTCAAGGTGAGTTTTACATAGCCCCTTTTTCTCTGTTTTTACATTTTGGGGTGAAACATGATCACAACTTACAATGATTTACATAAACTACACAATACAAATCCACTTTACAATTTGTGTGCAATTTGAGCTTTATGTTTGAGTGCTAGGTGTGTTAACTACTTATTTGCAATTACATGTACAATCATTAACTAATCAAGCCGACGGTTAACAATGATAGATCTTTTGAGTCTGACAAACCCACCCAGATTGGGGTGATTGTTACCGACAACACAAATTTTGCATGCTAGTTACAAAGGTTTGATTGTACTACCTGGTTACACAATAGTGACTCCCCATAAATGCCTTGTTAATCATGACTTGTATGGATTTGTTTAACACAACACTTTGATACTATTTAGAGTCAAAACCTATGTATGCTCACCAACTTTTTAGTTGACCTTGTTTTCATCATGTTTCAGGTACAAATGTTTGAGTTGAACAAGCTTGCTACACTTAGGATGTGGACCTAGATATTTTAAAGAAAATGTTATGTATTTTTCATTTTTCATGTACATGTCGAATCTTATCGAAATGAAATGTGATGATTAAACATATTACAATCTAGTCAACCATGTGCTCATGAATAGTCTACATGTCCCGCCCCGACGTTTCCGCCGTCGGTTGGGGTGTGACAGATTGGTATCAGAGCCTTTGTCACACCCCGACCGATGGCGGAATCATCGGGGCGGGACATGTAAGACTGTTCATGAGCACAAGGTTGACTAGATTGTAATATATTAAATCCATTCCCATTCAAACAAACACGAAACAAGTTTAAAGTACATAATGAAATACAATTTGTCTTTGATTTAATATTACTAGGTCCAAAGCCTATGTGTAGCATGTCTTGATCAAACTCAAATGAAATCACCTGAAACATGAATAAAATAAAGTCAACTAAAAAGTTGGTGAGTATAACACAAGTTTGTACATAGATAGCATATAGTTTGTAAACCAAATCCTTTACATAACATGATAAATAAGGCATTTATGGGGAGCAGCTATTGTGTAACCAAACGTACAATCAAACCTTTGTAACTAGCATGCAAAACAAAGTGTGTTGTCGGTTTCAATCACCGCGTACCATGGGTGGGTTTGTCAGACTCAATAGATCCATCATTGAAAACCGTCGGCTTGAAAAGTTAATGATTGCACATAATAGCATACAAGAGGTTAACACACCTAGCACTCGGGCATAAAGCTCAAATTTGCACACATGAATGTAAATAGGATTTGTACTTGTGTTGTTTGCGTAAATGTAAACATGTAAGTTGAATAGTGTTCATGTTTCACCCCAAAAATGTAAAAGAGTAAAAAGGGGTTGTGAATACTCACTTGTTTCGAAGGCGTAGCTAGCACAAATACTAAATAGTATAATGATCATTGAGATGCACAAGATAACCTAAAGTGTAATATATTGCATTAATAATGCACAATAGTCTAAGTCTAAGTCTATGGTTGAATTGGATGGAGTTAGTGATTTGGTACTTGAAAGTAAAATAGAAGATTCGAAATGAATATTTTTAGAACATTTTAAATAAGGTTTGATTTTGGGATAATTACTTAAGTAAATTAAATAATTATAGTTTATGGAAATAACGTAGGTATTATATGTAATTTAGTATAATTAAATAAATGTTTTTGTTTAGTTATAAATCAAATAAATAATTATTAACTTATTCATTTATTTATAAAATGTAACTTAAACATAACAATATTATTTAAGAGTAGAGTTTATGAATTAAATGTTGAACTTTAAATAATTTCCATTTATTTTAAGATTAAATATTTGATCTTTTCTAAATAAACAATAATACAGATTTTTATAATTTCAATCATTTTTATTTTAAAAATAAATCTGAAATACTATTTGTAAAAAGAAATAAAAATTATAAATATTCTGTCAACACACACGACCGTGCTCGGATCACGGGTGCGATCGCGCTAGCCAGGGCGCGACCGTGTTGATCAACAGAGGACATAGTTAAGTAAAACACTAGGCACGACCGTGCCTTGGACAGGCACGCCCGTGTCTATGCTTCTGGGGCACGACCAAGTCTAGCCAACGAGCATGACTGTGTCTGAGCAGGAGGCACGACCGCGCTAGAAGTCGGCACGATCGCGTCTCCCGAGGCACGACCGCGCTAGATGATTAGCGCGACCGTGTCTCTTTCAAAACAGACACGAATTGGTTGATCCTTATATTGATGGAGTCGGGATTGATAGGGCTTTCATTCACAAGATTATTACGAGTCTTTTGGTGTAGATTAATTGCTTTTAAAACATGTTTAAAGTCATATTCGATTAAACCATTTTGGAATGAAACATAGATTCTGATTCGGGATGATTACTATAATGGAAGCCCAAATTAATATGGGGCTTTTGATATATGGATTGAAACGAACAAGAGGAATGATTCAATTACCTAAAACAGAAAGGAATTGATAGCGATCGGTAGAAGGGAGTTCCGGCGACGGAGAAAGTGGCTTCCGGCGGCTTCTGCTGCTATTCCGGCTGTTCCAACTCCTTCAGCAACCTTAGAGATGATTGGAGGATTGAGTTTCTTGATTATTTGGTAGCAACGGGATCGAAAATAATGATTCGAGGCTTGGGAGAAATATTGGATGGCTTTTCTTGAGAGAATTTGCAATTGGATGATAGTAATCGAAATAGACGATTATTTTCTTTGATACAGGAAATGAAACGCACATAGGATTCGAATTCGAACGACCAAGCGTTTTGAAACTGCATTTACGTTTTGACTGTTACTCAGGCGCGACCGTGCCAATAATAGACGCGACCGTGCCAGACGAGGCGCGACCGTGCCAACACGTGGCGCGACCGTGCCTACTAGTGTTTCTGGTTATTTACAGATTCAGCCCTTGCAACTTCAACTTTGACAGAATTAGCTTGGTTAGGATTTAACGGAAAATTAACGGGATTACTAACTGTATTAACTCTAGGAAGTGTTACGACATGATTAAGAGTTCTATATCTTCGAATTGAATACAATCGGCTAACAATTAAGGAGGTGTAGGTTTGAACAAGTATATGATTTAATGTCGTATTGTTATTTTATTAATTAAAATAAATTCAAATAGGGTCGGAAAATCAGGAATGTTACAGTCTCCCCATGTTAAGGGAATTTTGTACCGAAATTTAATTAATGGAGGCTGCTAAGATCAAGAAGGAGGAGGGAGTTTTTGATTCTCGCTGAATTTTGATTGTTGGATTTCAAAGGGGTGTAACGGTTGACATTGTTTAAGAAGAAGATTGGACGAATAATAAAATGAAGGTGAGATGTATTATTTGAAATGGAAATGGGGGGAAATTTTAAAATTTTGAGTTCGTGTAAGATGTAGACTAATGTGCTCAAAATTGTTAAAGGGTAAAAGATTTCACAAACATTGGTCTAGGTCAAAACTTCACGTGACACGAACAACGCTACTTTTGATAATATGATAGGACACTTATATATAGGAAGTACCATAGGCGTATCCACCATACCCTCGTCATATCACATCAGTCTCGTCGTTACATATCATGATAAGTTTTAGGTCACAACACACTACAAAATTTCACTATAGTTTCCATGCGCTGATTTTTATAATTCCGTGTGCACCCGTAATTATTCAAATCATCGTATGGTCCGTATAGATCATTCCATTGTGTGCGGGTAAGGGCACAATTTCACTATTATCACGTCTATTGTTTACACATAAAAGTCGCTAACAATTAATTATGCATCAAATCAGATAAGTTTGTAACCAAAGAGTAGTAAAGTAGTAACACTGAAAGTTTCTTAGCTTGCTCGTGTTTGAACTAGAATACGTCAAACCCCGAGGCGTCTAAATGTATCATGGTCTTCAACTTTGGTGTACAAAGTGCATGACCATGTCTTGTGTATAATGAAATCGATCCATTGTAATAATTGTAAGCAAATTTTTGTTTCGAGTATATAGTAAGCACATAAGTCTCATGTATGTAAAGTAAACAATTTAGCATCTTGTATTTTGTAATCGGTAAACCATAACGTGTAATGTAAACAACATAGTATTATGTGTATCGAAGGAAATGGACCTCATGTATAGTGTTAGCAACGTAGCATCATGTATCTTGTATAGTGTACACCGTTTAGTATAAAGTACTTTGTAATCAAACAAGTTTCATGTACAGTGTGGTCAATCTAGAATTATGTATCAATGAAGCAATTCTTATGTATCACGTAGATTGTAAACAATCTAAGTTCCGTGTATCATGTGCTCGATCCAATAGCATATGTATTGCAAATAAACATGTTTCGTGCATTACGTGATCAATCGAGCAAATTGTAATTTGTAGGCAACTAGTTTCATGTATCATGTGGTTGCGTTGGGTATATTGTAAACGGGCATACATGAGTTTTGAACTTCGCGTGCGATGTGTACTAACGGGTTTTGCATGTGATCGAGTGCTGCGGACAAACGTGTTGTTTGGCGTCCTTGATCATGTGGTAGTTAGGTTCAAGTCCTCAAATCTCATTGATGTTGGTGGGAAAAGGTTAACGTTTACGCGGTATAGATCGTCTCTTGAAGCGTCAAGTGAAAGGTAGTGAGGAGGTTTTGGAATTATTCGGGAATTATGTTTACCAATACGGGCCTTTGTTTGAATATAGAAAGTGGGAAAATGTCTTTGGTTGAAGATATATAAAGTAGTGAGATCAATGAATCGCATATTTTAAATGGATATGCAATTTATGAGAAAATATTTTTTTAACTTAAATTTTCAACTATTGGCTAAATAAGTTGTAGTATATTAATTTAGCCAACTTTAGAAATATTTACTTTAATGAAGAAAAATCAAAATTATTTATCAGTAGAAAGAAATTAATATTTTTATAAAAATGGTTGCATTAACCTTTCCTATTAGGTAAAAAGTTTTATGGAAAATTTATGTTTTTGGTATTATCTAAAATTTCGTTAAACATTTTATTTAAACAAGATAACGAGGTTTTGTTTAAATAAAAAAAAATAGGATGATTTATTTAATGAAAGAGATTGTTGGTAATGTACTAAATCATGTTGAATGAAAGAAGTAATATTTGAGAAGGTTTGATGAAAATATAACAGGTGTAATTTACGTTCCACGGATCAAATCAATGAAAAATAACTGTAGAGTTGAAATATATGGAATTGACTGAATACTGAAATGTTAAACATTATTCAAAACATAGGGTAATGGTTTTCAAATTGAAAATTTAAAGGAAATCAGTAGAAGCTTCTTCTAACGTCTCAGGTAGCTTTCCACTAGGAAGAAAATAATCGCCAAGATGAATACCGCTATGGTCACTCTAGTAGTAGATCTGGCTTCAGCCCTGGCGGTCTCCGTGCGATGCTCTTGAACTTCCTTTTCGAGGATGGAGATCAACTCCTTTTGGTACCCTAATTGGTTTGCTAGACTATCAATTCTTTGTCCTTGTAAATCGTGTATTATCCCCTGCTCTAACCTTTGCCTCTCGAATTCTGAGGTTCTTACATATTGATGGAGGTCATGGGTTGGAATCCCCATAACACCAGTGGGTGCTATGGTTTGTCTTACCCAAGGGTTAGGATGATATGGGTCGGGCATTAGGTATGGGTCTCTTAGTGGGGGTGGCAATTGATTGTGGAGGTGTGGTGTATGATATGGGTTTATGGGTACGGGTGATCCAGGTGTTCGAAGTCTCGGGTCGGTGTTCCCAATCCCGTACGCCCTTACATCGAACCTTGGCCTAGCGGGTGGGGGTGTTGGTGATCGATAAACAGGTGTCTCCGTGTCTTCTTCCCAATCAGATTCTGATCCAGGACGGTAAACCGGGGAGGGAGGAGCGTAGGAGTCCATGTCTAACAGAAAAACAATGAAAAAGTTGTAAGTGATATTGAAATATGAAGTGTCAAATATAGAAGTTCTTATGGGTTTTAGAGTTTGACTAGTCATAACGCCGAACCTTCACGATAGTATTTTAGAAATACACTTGACCTATAAGTAATGTATCCCTAAGGAGAATTCCCAGGAAAGAGGGGTGGGTCACTAAGACACACTTAAGTACCCTATCTTTCCTTAGCCAGAATTCCTCTTGGGCTTACACACTCTTCCAGCCATCATGTATTAATAATACTATTATTGGGCTCATGGTTAAGATGAGAATTGTTGTGGACTGGGCTTTGAGGCCCAAGGTAAGATTTATACATTTAAGTGGGCTTCTTCTTCTTGAAGGATAGATGGGCTTCTTGGTTTATTATTGGTGGACATTAGGCCCAATAATTTAAGTCTTTGCTCATAAAGGTGATGGTATCATGTATGGGAGTCTAAATGTGTATGAACAATTTGGTGAGTATGTGTGTGTGTCAACTTAGGATAGTGTTTAAATGATTTAAGTAGGTAGCTATGAATAGAAGGAAGAGTTGACACATAAACTATTGAATATTGTATCATGTAATGTATTCATGTAGTATAACATATGAAGATATTCACATAGGAAATATTCATATAGCATGTAGGTAGTAATGAGTGTAGGCACAAGAGTTATCAAGTAGTGTGACACATAAGTCATTATATATTGTATGTAGTGTGAGTACTTAGGTTGGCATGTAAGAAAAAAAAAATAATCACACATGAATTGATAATGTAACATGTAGTATAGCATTGTATGGGTGTCCTAAAGTTATAGTCTAGGTCAAGAGTGTCTAATAACCTAGTTCCCTATAACCTGGCTCTGATACCAATCTGTCACACCCCGACCGATGGCGGAATCATCGGGGCGGGACATGTAAGACTGTTCATGAGCACAAGGTTGACTAGATTGTAATATATTAAATCCATTCCCATTCAAACAAACACGAAACAAGTTCAAAGTACATAATGAAATACAATTTGTCTTTGATTTAATATTACTAGGTCCAAAGCCTATGTGTAGCATGTCTTGATCAAACTCAAATGAAATCACCTGAAACATGAATAAAATAAAGTCAACTAAAAAGTTGGTGAGTATAACACAAGTTTGTACATAGATAGCATATAGTTTGTAAACCAAATCCTTTACATAACATGATAAATAAGGCATTTATGGGGAGCAGCTATTGTGTAACCAAACGTACAATCAAACCTTTGTAACTAGCATGCAAAACAAAGTGTGTTGTCGGTTTCAATCACCGCGTACCATGGGTGGGTTTGTCAGACTCAATAGATCCATCATTGAAAACCGTCGGCTTGAAAAGTTAATGATTGCACATAATAGCATACAAGAGGTTAACACACCTAGCACTCGGGCATAAAGCTCAAATTTGCACACATGAATGTAAATAGGATTTGTACTTGTGTTGTTTGCGTAAATGTAAACATGTAAGTTGAATAGTGTTCATGTTTCACCCCAAAAATGTAAAAGAGTAAAAAGGGGTTGTGAATACTCACTTGTTTCGAAGGCGTAGCTAGCACAAATACTAAATAGTATAATGATCATTGAGATGCACAAGATAACCTAAAGTGTAATATATTGCATTAATAATGCACAATAGTCTAAGTCTAAGTCTATGGTTGAATTGGATGGAGTTAGTGATTTGGTACTTGAAAGTAAAATAGAAGATTCGAAATGAATATTTTTAGAACATTTTAAATAAGGTTTGATTTTGGGATAATTACTTAAGTAAATTAAATAATTATAGTTTATGGAAATAACGTAGGTATTATATGTAATTTAGTATAATTAAATAAATGTTTTTGTTTAGTTATAAATCAAATAAATAATTATTAACTTATTCATTTATTTATAAAATGTAACTTAAACATAACAATATTATTTAAGAGTAGAGTTTATGAATTAAATGTTGAACTTTAAATAATTTCCATTTATTTTAAGATTAAATATTTGATCTTTTCTAAATAAACAATAATACAGATTTTTATAATTTCAATCATTTTTATTTTAAAAATAAATCTGAAATACTATTTGTAAAAAGAAATAAAAATTATAAATATTCTGTCAACACACACGACCGTGCTCGGATCACGGGTGCGATCGCGCTAGCCAGGGCGCGACCGTGTTGATCAACAGAGGACATAGTTAAGTAAAACACTAGGCACGACCGTGCCTTGGACAGGCACGCCCGTGTCTATGCTTCTGGGGCACGACCAAGTCTAGCCAACGAGCATGACTGTGTCTGAGCAGGAGGCACGACCGCGCTAGAAGTCGGCACGATCGCGTCTCCCGAGGCACGACCGCGCTAGATGATTAGCGCGACCGTGTCTCTTTCAAAACAGACACGAATTGGTTGATCCTTATATTGATGGAGTCGGGATTGATAGGGCTTTCATTCACAAGATTATTACGAGTCTTTTGGTGTAGATTAATTGCTTTTAAAACATGTTTAAAGTCATATTCGATTAAACCATTTTGGAATGAAACATAGATTCTGATTCGGGATGATTACTATAATGGAAGCCCAAATTAATATGGGGCTTTTGATATATGGATTGAAACGAACAAGAGGAATGATTCAATTACCTAAAACAGAAAGGAATTGATAGCGATCGGTAGAAGGGAGTTCCGGCGACGGAGAAAGTGGCTTCCGGCGGCTTCTGCTGCTATTCCGGCTGTTCCAACTCCTTCAGCAACCTTAGAGATGATTGGAGGATTGAGTTTCTTGATTATTTGGTAGCAACGGGATCGAAAATAATGATTCGAGGCTTGGGAGAAATATTGGATGGCTTTTCTTGAGAGAATTTGCAATTGGATGATAGTAATCGAAATAGACGATTATTTTCTTTGATACAGGAAATGAAACGCACATAGGATTCGAATTCGAACGACCAAGCGTTTTGAAACTGCATTTACGTTTTGACTGTTACTCAGGCGCGACCGTGCCAATAATAGACGCGACCGTGCCAGACGAGGCGCGACCGTGCCAACACGTGGCGCGACCGTGCCTACTAGTGTTTCTGGTTATTTACAGATTCAGCCCTTGCAACTTCAACTTTGACAGAATTAGCTTGGTTAGGATTTAACGGAAAATTAACGAGATTACTAACTGTATTAACTCTAGGAAGTGTTACGACATGATTAAGAGTTCTATATCTTCGAATTGAATACAATCGGCTAACAATTAATGAGGTGTAGGTTTGAACAAGTATATGATTTAATGTCGTATTGTTATTTTATTAATTAAAATAAATTCAAATAGGGTCGGAAAATCAGGAATGTTACAGCCTTGGTTATAGGGAATTAGGTTATTAGACACTTTTGACCTAGACTATAACCTTAGGAAACCCACAATATGCCATGATACTATATGATTACATGACTAATACTCGTATGAATATTTTACACGTTATCCGAAGTAATTTCAATACATGATACAATACTTAATAGTCTATTTGTCACATTACTTACTAACTTTTTGTGCTTACATTCATTGCTACCTACATGCTATCTATTTGATTCATTTAATTTTTATCCTAAGTTTCAACACACACTCATACACATCTAGTTCTTCATGCACACCACCCCTCATGATCAGGATTTAAACTATTGGGCCTAATGCTCATTAATAATAAACAAGAAGCCCACTTATCCCCCAAGAAGAAGAAGCCTGCCGGAAGGAACAAGCCTTACTGTCGGGCCTCAAAAGCCCGGTCCATAAACAATTCTCATCACAACCATGAGCCCAACCATAGTATTATTAATACATGATGGTTGGAAGAGTGTGTAGGCCCATGAGGGATTCTGGCTAAGGAAAGACAGGGTACTTAAGTGTGTCCTAGTGACCCACCCCTCTTTCCTGGAATTCTCCTCAGGGATGCATTGCTTATAGGTCAAGTGTATTTCTAAAATACTATTGTGAAGACTCGGTGTTATGACTAGTCAAACTCTAAATCTATGAGAACTCCTATATTTAACATTCAATATTTCATTATCACTTACAACCTTTTCATTGCTTTCTGCTAGACATGGACTCCTACTCTCCTTCTTCCCCGATTTACCGTCCTGGAGCAGAGTCTGATTGGGAAGAAGACGTCGGTACACCCGTGTATCGGTCACCACCACCCCCAGCTGCCAGGCCAAGGTTTGATGTAAGGACAGATTGGGCTAGGAACACCGGCCCAAGACTTCGAACACCTCAATCACCCCCATTAAGAGACCCGTATCTGGTGCCCGACCTGTATCATCCTAACCCTTGGGTAAGGCATACCACGACACCCACTAGTGTTATGGGAATTCCAACCAATGATATTCACCAATATGTAAGGACCTCAGAATTTGAGAGGCAAAGGATGGAGCAGGGGATAATACACGACTTGCAAGGACAAAGAATGGATTGCTTAGCAAACCAATTAGGGTACCAAAAGGAGTTAATCTCCATACTCGAAAAAGAAATACTGGAGCATCGCACAGAAACAGCTAGAGCTGAAGCCAGATCGGCTACCCGAGTGACCATAGCGGTGCTTGTCTTGGGAATTATCTTCTTTCTAGTGGAAAGCTACAAGAGACGTTAACAAAATTTTCTTTTATTTATTGTCTTTAAATTTCCAGTTTGAGAACCATTTCCCTATGTTTTGAGTAATGTTTAACATTTCAGCATTTAATCAAATTTTATATTTTTCCAAATTCAAAAAAATTATTATTCATTGATTTAATACGTTGAATGTGAATTTCACCCATCCTATTTTCATCAAAATTTCCCCAAGTATCACCTTCTTCATTCAACACGATTTAGTACACTACCGGCAATCTCCTTCGTAAACAACTCATCCCATTAGATTTAAACAACCTCGTTATTTTCAAACCAAACGTTTATCAAACTTTTGTAGAGCATCAGAAATTTAAATTTTTCCATAAACATTTTCACCGTGTAAGGGAACTTAATACAACCTATGTTATAAAAATATTATCTCGAATTGATAAATAATTATGATTTTCCCATTAAAGTAATTAGTTCCAAAACCTGGCTAAATTAATATGCAACTACTTGTTTAGCCAATAATTCCTCTTAAAAATATCCTCCTTATAATAATTAAAAATTTAATAAAAAGGTTTTTTCGATAATTATCTATTTATTTAGATTATTTAACTCAATAGTTTCACTACTTTATATACCTACAACCAAGAACAATTTACAAATGTCTATTTTCAAACAAAGATCAGAAATTGTAAACGCATCCCCAAAATGTTTCCAGAACCTCCTCGTTATCATTCTCTTGCCGCTTCAAGAAACGATCCATACCGCACAGACATTAACTACCTCTGCAAGCCTCAACAAAATTTAAAGAGCTAAAAAACCTAACTACCACCTTTTTCACGAACACCAAACAACACGCTTCTCCGCAACACTTAATCACATACAAAACTCGTTAGTACACGTCACACTCGGAATTCAATAATATACGTATGCACACTCACAATACACACAACACGATCACACTATACATGGAACCCAGTTACTTGCAATATACCCAATACTACACTGATTACATGATACGTAAAATTTGATTACTTGCAATACACGTTCTAGTGGATTGATTATGCAATACATGAAACGTAGTTGTTTGTGATATACACATACTAAAATAATCACACAATACATAACAATCGTTTGTTTGATACATAATACTTGATTGTCCACGTTGAACATGTAACTCATTTGGTTACAAGATACACGATATTACATTTACGACATTACACATTAAAGATTGTTGGTTTACAAATACGTGGTACTAAGTTGTTAACACCATACGTGGAATTTATGGCTTGCAATACACATGATGCTACATTACTTACAATACAAGTTTAGTTGATTTTACAAGATACATGATGCCAAGTTGTTTACGTTACACCTATTTGATTACTAGCTACGTGTCGTTAGATCATATATGAGACTTGTGTGTTACAATATCCGCGAAACTAAGTCTACTTACAATTGTTACAAATGATTGAGCACATTATACATGAAGCATGGTCATACACTTTGTTCACCAAACTTGAAAACCATAACTCATTGAAGCTACTCGGGGTTTGACGTATTCTTGTTCAAACGCGAGGAAGCTGAAACGCTTTAAAACAACTCGGTGTTTGACGTATTCTTGTCCAAACACGAGTAAACTATGGAACTTTAGGTTATACTGCCTTATTTCTCTTTAGTTGCGACCTAAACTGTCTTATCTAGGGACATAGTTACTTATTAGCAACTCACATGTGAAAACAATAGATATGGACTAGATGAATTGTACCCCCTTTTTACCCACACACAACGGAAGGATCTATAAGGACCATGCGATGATTCGAGTATTTATGGGTGCACACGGAATTATAAGAATCAGCGCATGGAAAACATAGTGAATTTTGTCGTGTGTTGTGACCTAAAACTTATCATGATATGTAACAACGAAACTGATGTGATATGAAAAGGGCATGGTGGATACGCCGATGGTACTTCCTATATATAAGTGTTCTGTCATATTATCAGAAGTAGCGTTGTTCGTGTCACGTGAAGTTTTGACCTAGACCAATGACTGTGAAATATTGACAATTCTTGAACATGTTAGACTACATCTTAAACAAAACCTAATTATCAAGTTCCCATCAAATCCATTCCAAGTAATGCATCTCACCTTTAGGATTCAAAATACCATTCAACAGTTCATTACAAAACTTAATTCATCATCAACATTCATACCTGACCTCGAGTATCAAAATCCTAAATCTTGCCACCAGTTATACTCCTTGAACCAACCGTCATAACATGTTGAGAATCCAAACCCTCACCTCTTTTTGGTTCAGTAGCCTCCATTAGTTAAATTTCGGGACGAAATTCCCTTAACATGGGGAGACTGTAACATTTATGAAATTACATTATTTCACTTTGATAATCCTTGTATTACAATGATAAAATTTCCATTTTATTTTCTTTTCGATCTTGTACTCGCTCAACACATCAACAAGTGCATACAAATATACACGTATTCATATAAATTAAACACATGGATATACATATACATAAAATGTAAATAAATTGACTTTTAAGAGTCAGAATCAAACACAATTTCAAAATAAAGTGACCTGTTTGACTTTCAAAAGTCAAACAGGGCCAAATCCTTCAATTCAAGCCATGATTCGAATCCAATTGAGTTCAGTGGACTTCCATCTCGTGTACCAATATCAACATGCCCAACCCAAGTCCATACACGAGCTAATTTGACTGATTTTACGAAAATTTTCGAAATCAAACGAGTTTGACTTTGGATAGTCAAACTGTGTCAAATTTTCCACCAAATTCACGAAAATTTCGCGTATACATCCCACAAATTACTCGTGAATAAACCCAGTAGGAACCTAGACTAGTAATCGGACTCGATTCATTCCCAAATCAACAAATTTCACGCAAAAAGCGCCGGTCGCGACTATTTCTACATTTGAAATCAAAACAGAGATTTCAAGTAAAATTAACCTAATTAAAACAACCTACTACGATCGCATACCTTCACACAAACTCCTTCAACCCTTTTCCGATCCGCAAAATACCTCTGGAATCCTGTCAAGTCTCAAGAACACCGAAGAAGAAGTCGAAGCCGACTGCATTCGTGCCCACATCAATCGAGTAAGTCCATACATCCTTCGAATCGCCTTCAAATTCTCGTCAAAACCCCCTTATCAATTCGAAATTTCATGATCTATCGAACAAGAATCGGGGTTAGGGTTCTAAGGGGTTTTACGGTTTTGAAATATGGGGGGGGTTTGATGAACTGGAAACCTCCATTTATGTTATTATGTTCAGGATAATACCAGCGAAGCCCTCGGTCCGACTGGCAAATACCTCGTGCCATCGAACCGAGAGGCGTAGGTTCGAAACCCACAACCCACGGTTTTTGCGCATATACTAAAAATCAAACCCAGCTCCATTCACAACAAGGATTATTAAGTCCCAAACCTAACTGGTATCACAGATTAGTTCCCTGGTCTAGTGGTAACAAGAGATGCTCCCATAGAACCCACCCGGGTTCGAACCGGGTGGAGTTCTTTTATTTAAAAAAAAAACCATTTTAAAAGCTTCAAAAATTCTATAAAAATTATTTTATTAAACCTCACAATATTTATAACAAAATAGAACCAGAGTTGTTAATTTTCAACATTTATTCATTTTATTAAGAATTTTAATGCTCAATTGTGTATGAAATATTTAAAACAAAATTTTATATACTTGACAAATTAAAGGAAATTAATCTTTAAATAAAAATAATTGTTTTAGAAAATTTATAAAATTTTGATTCATTTAAGGCAAACAAACACTTACTTTTAAAATTATAAATAAATAATTAAAGTTATTTATTTAATCTACATTTAGTTAAACATAATGGCAACACTATTTTTACTAAATTTATTTTAACATACCCATTTCGAATGACAAATAAACAAATAAATTAGTTATTATTTACACTAAATAAATAAATAATAATCGTTTAAGTCATTTAGTTATTCAAACTCAAACTTTAACTTCCATTACTTTAACTATCCATTACAAACTTCCGTTTTGTAAAACACAAGTACAAATAAAATAAAAACCTACACATTCCTCTTCAAATTACAACTCAACCCATTCATACACACATCCAATCCAATTCTAGACTTAGACATAGACTTTCATACACGTTATTAACATCATATACTTATACACTAGGTTAACGTTGTGAGACTACAAGGATCATACTACTACCCATTTCATTGTGCTAGATACACCTTCGATTCAAGGTGAGTTTTACATAGCCCCTTTTCTCTGTTTTAACATTTTGGGGTTAAACATGATCACAACTTACAATGATTTACATAAACTACACAATACAAATCCACTTTACAATTTGTGTGCAATTTAAGCTTTATGTTTGAGTGCTAGGTGTGTTAACTACTTATTTGCAATTACATGTACAATCATTAACTAATCAAGCCGACGGTTAACAATGATAGATCTATTGAGTCTGACAAACCCACCCAGATTGGGATGATTGTTACCGACAACACAAATTTTGCATGCTAGTTACAAAGGTTTGATTGTACTACCTGGTTACACAATAGTGACTCCCCATAAATGTCTTGTTAATCATGACTTGTATGGATTTGTTTACACACAACACTTTGATACTATTTAGAGTCAAAACCTATGTATGCTCACCAACTTTTTAGTTGACCTCGTTTTCATCATGTTTCAGGTACAAATGTTTGAGTTGAACAAGCTTGCTACACTTAGGATGTGGACCTAGATATTTTAAAGAAAATGTTATGTATTTTTCATGTACATGTCGAATCTTATCGAAATGAAATGTGATGATTAAACATATTACAATCTAATCAACCATGTGCTCATGAACAGTCTACATGTCCGCCCCGACGTTTCCGCCGTCGGTTGGGGTGTGACAGAAATCATTGATGTCAAACCTCTCCAATCCCACTCTCCATTCATCAGCTGGACCTACAATGCTGAAAAGAATAAATTCACACTGACGGATGTTAAAGGACAGAAGATGAGGTGTTCAAGCAAGGCTATCTTCAAAATGGCAAGCAAAGACATCAAGACTCTATCTGAGCTTCCTCTTAACAATCTCAGCACGGACCGGAGAGGATATGAGGTTGAAAGGATACTCAGCAACATGTAAAAGCTTCAGCAACAAAAGCAGTAAGAGAGTTTTGGTAGCATCAGTCTAGGGGGAGTTTGTAGAAATAAAGACTGATGGCTACAAAATTCTCTAAGTACAAATGCTGCTGATCTCAGAGTTTGCTGCTGACCAACAAACTACTGCGGACAAGCTTATCTGCAGCGAATACTTGTTCTTCTGCTGAAGAACAAATCTGATGCGGATAGCCTTATCTGCTGAAGACCAGAGTTACTGCGGATAGGCTTCTCAACAGCATCAACACTTGATGCTGCTGATAGGCAAATCATCAGCAGCTTTGGATGGTCACATCTTGCTGCGGATCCTCATCCTTGCTGCTGCCAGCCTTGTGCCTTGAAGATAAATCGTTGAAGTTGACTATCCATGCCAAGCGTCACTGACAACTTTCTGCAAAAGCTACTGACACACTCAAAGCAGAAGGAACCTCAATGGTGCAACCAATGACGGACAACAATGCTCTTCTCCAAGCATGCAAGTAATAATGCATAAAGAAGACGCTTCAATAAAGTTAGCTAAGTTTAGACTAAACTTGTAATAGTTAGCTATATACAAAAGATCAACGGTCTGTGTTAGATCTGATCCTTAGAATCAAGGGTCTGTCTTGATTCTAAGTGAGTATAAATACTGTGTAAACACTTCATTGTATGTGTGCTTTTTTATTGAGTTTTCATTTGTAATCGTTTATTTGCAAAAGCTTAATACAACAGTGTTCTTATAAGTATTTTTTCTGTTTACTCGATTATACTTGTGTAGTTGTTATTGTTTCCGCCAATTTCAACTAAGAACAGAACTATCTTGTACTTCCACGATCCTATAAAAGGGTTAAGGAAGTTAATTAATTTTCAGTTATACTTGATTGCACTTCTGATCTTCGTTTTAATATAATGCATGATGCGCTGTTTTGGATCTTTTCAATTTGGGACCTGGTCAACCTTTTTCAATATGAGAATTTGGTTGGGCCTTTTTTTTTAGCTCTAGTGAAATAGGTCGGCTAAAAGACTATAGAAACAAAAAAGTAACTTTATCAAAATGTTACCTTGGAACTTGGATCGTTTGTTCTTTCAAAAAGCTAAGAAATTTCTCCAAATAAGACATTTGATGATCGAATGTTTCAAATATTCAAAATGAGTGACTTAGTTAGGTTTTTTGTTCCTTCAAAATTCAATCTTGCTACTCTTACGATTCATAATAGTGGTTCTTCTTCGGGTTTTTTTTTCAAGTTCAACATGTATCCTATTTCTTCTAATTTTATATAATGTTGATAACTTCTTCTGATTTTATATAATGTTGATAACATGTTATTTATGTTGTTTGATAACCTCATGTTTCTGTTGATAATCTAATATTTGATAATTTGTTGTTCCTCTTGTTTCATATTTTTGTTTCCGTTTCATCTGCTATTTGATAATCTATTTTTTGTTTATGTTCTTGTTGTTTCATAAATTGTTCATCACTTGGTACTGTTTGATAACCTAATATTTTTGTTGTTTAACTGTTTGATAATCTATGTTTAACTGTTGAATTGTTTTTTTTTTTTTTGTGTTTAACTGTTGAATTGAGTTTTTGTGTTTAACTATTTACGATAGAAACATCGTTATTAGGCAAAGGAAAACCAAAGCTCCCAGTAGTTACAAGCACATATTTTTCTCTAATATAATATTATGCATTAAATGCTTACTTTTTAAACTTGTTATCTTTTAGCATCACTATTTGGATCTTTATCTCCAAATTTATGACGATTTGGTGGACGAGTTCCTAGCCTCACTTGTAGTGCTACAAGTTGTGGAAGAAATTGTGGCGTTTCCAACACCTTCACACCAAGAAGAAAAATCGATTGGTTCAAGAAAAAATGAATAACATGGTGTATGTGAAGTTCAACCGTGCCTTGGAACGTCGGTATAGAAATGATGGAACGTCGGTATGATGATGATCTAGTATTTGTTGGGGATGATTTGATATGGGTTGACGTATGTAAAGCTTCGGGGGGAAATGAGTCTATTCGTGTAACTGTAGTATTAAATGTTAGAGTAAGAGATGATGGGTCTGGGCCATCAAGAAGTGAAAGGAAAACTACATGTTCTTTATCATGAAGATGATGAGATTGAAGAAGATATTAGAGATTCAATTGTGAGGGAGATGAACTTGTGATAGGTTATATGATAAGATGATTAGTGATTAGATGAGGTTGTTGTGACCATTAGAGGAAGTAGTTGTGACCATTATGTAAAATTAATATTTTATTATTTTTCACACATGGTTTTTTCTAACGGCAATTTGGATCACTGACGGGTCACTGACCCACCTGATCATCTCCACATCTTTCAGGTGGAAACCCGACATAGGTGAGAAAACCTCCTGACCCAACCTGGACCACCTTTTTGTCACAAATGGAACTTGAATCTAAGACCTCCTTATTTTAGTGAATTCTTGGATATACACATTTGTCACTAGACTAAGCAAATGGTTGTTTTCACACAGGGTTACCAAACACTTTTTTGCGCTTCTAGAAATATTTTAGTAAGCTTCATTTGGATAAAAAAAATGCAATTCCTTATCTTCTTACAGCATAATTTTCTTTTGTTTAAGTATGTTTTTATAAACTATTTATATAATTAAATTTTTTTAATATCTTTTATCCATTCAATTGATATGAGCAATGGTCCATATTTGTTCATATGTTGTATATGTTTTTTTCCCGTTACATCTAAACATTCCCCTGTTTGAGCATGCATATGGTTAGTAGAATGCGGTGACAATACCGACACTCATAAGTATGGCCCGAAGGGTAAAAGAGGAAATGTAGTTGTCAAGCTTGCCTTTTCATTTAAATCTAGTTACACTATTTATTTTATTTTGAATAACTTTTATATACTCTGTAATTTTTTTAATTATATTATAAAATCCAGAATTTTATCCACTTAATTAGCATGGTATTGGTATAATTAAAAAACTACATTTTTTTCTAAAATATCTTATGTACTATTGATTACAATTATGTGTCCAAACTTGTTATAATGATGTGTGTAACTCAATTACAATGATGCATCTAACTATTATTACTTCGTTGCTATAATCAGTTTCAACTACTTAAGTATCCCTCCCATATTACAACTCTGCATCATCTAACACGTTATAAGGGTGTGTCGAACTTACATATATTAATGTCATGAATAATTTGCACATCGAATGTAGAGCGATGGTTGAGATTATGAGGTAGAAGAATGCAGGAAGTACATGATTAATAGTTTTGGAAAGGTGAAAGACGATTTTACGCCTAAAGTTAAAAAGATGATAGTTCTGAGCACTAGATTGTAATATAATCTTATGGTAGAAAAATGGTTCCTAGAAAAACCATTGATTCTTAATACATAAATAATGTTGAGTAGACTATTATTAGAATTATATAATGCATTTGTACATACCTTATAGAAGATACTTAGAAATAGTAAGAGAAAAAAAAACGGTTATACATTAAAACTATAGATACAAATGTTTATACGAATATCACAGTTAATTCTAATAATTCTATTCGAAATTGATTTTATATTGAACGCCTATGTATACATGAATATATATCATATTATATATATATATATATATATATATATATATATATATATCATGAAATGGAAATTATATGAAAACACTGTGGATATTAGATCCATTTTGTTAGTATTGTAAGATAAAATATGAATAGTTTGAGGATTAAAGTCGCTCTATACATCCCTCCTGGCACCGACCACCCACCAAAATAGTCAATTGTATGATTATCTAAAGTCATTATCAACGTAAAGATACGAGAGAGAGATTTGTACACTATCAACTTTAAATTATACTCATCATAGAAAAATGTACAAATCTATCTCCTTCAAAATAAGTACATATATTAATTATTTCTACTTTTCTCTGATACATTTGAGACCGAGTACACAATTAGCTTAACCAAGTTTCTTCAAATTAAATAACGAGCCAAACAAGACTGCAAAAACAAACAAACAAAATAAAGGTTAATCACATATTCACATGATTGGAAATAAATTGAATATCATGATTATAAAACACTGCACCATATAAATAAGCTATAAACAAATAATATTCTTTGATTTAAAATAAACATGAAAACTAATTATTAAAAATGAGAGGACTTTCAGCGACGAACTAATCTGTCAATAATCAATCGGTGAAGAGGGGTAACTAGACGTGGGTGATGATTCACTCACGGATCACCGACAACAGTTACCGACATATCACAACAAAACTTATAAAACAAGATATATGTAATTTGGAATCTTACCGTGAAACGTCCCAAACCGGGTAGATCTTGTGACACCCGGCTTTTTCAGGTTAACACCGTTAACACAAACTCCGTTATCTCAAACATTTATTCATGCATTACACTTGATTAGGGTTAATTAAGTGTCAGTTTTCGTACAAACAATCACGTAACAGTAATTCAGAGAATTACCGAATCGCACGAGTCTGTCCCCGAACGTTGATGATTAATCAAGAATAATATTTCGAACAATTAATTTAATTATATTTAATATAATTTATGTGAAATTACGTGTTATGTGATTTTATGCTTAATTGTAAACTTTCGTGAAATCGCGTACGTTTACGCGTAACGTTGTGATTTTTATTTCGTTACTGATTTTTATAAATAGATTTTATAAAAATATTTACTGGAAACAATTTTATTTAGTTAGATTAATTAAATTGTTTATAAATCCTTTAAATGAGTCCACGGGCTTCCTAAATAAAATTTTAATCCATTGTGGGGCCCATGGAGTGTGATATAAAAAGATAAAGCTAAAACCCTAATCCTCATTTATTCATTATTTTTGAAAATCCTAGCCCTCATTCTCTCTCAAAATCGTAAATCTCACCATCACCCAAAACCATTCTCAAATCAACTTCCATCTTGCAATCGTTGGTGTTCTTGATCAATCCTAGCATCAATCTTCGTTTCTAACGGATCAAGTAAGATTTTTTTTTCATTTGTTTTTATATATATATTTTGAAAATCAGGGTTAGTGAAACCCTAGTTTCATCCAAACAATGATCCATTCAATAATGATGCAAACTTTGATAATTAATTTAGTATTGTTATGATATTTGTTAGTTTTGATGATTTTGTAAAACCCTAGATGCATAGAACCGAGGGTTACTCTAAAAGAAAACTTTAATGGTTTTCTATATTACATGTTAGACATGATTAGGATGATATGATGATGTTTATATGTTACTTGATGCATGTTTAAGTGGTTTGTGAAATTAGAATTCATGTACCTAGCTCGTTTTGTAAACTTTCTAAAAGAGAAAACTTTAATTGTCAACATTGTTCATACCTCACAAATTAGACATGCATGTTATGTTTTGATGATAGTTCTATGTTACTTAGGACATAATAACATGTTGTAACATGTTAGATAACTGAAATCACCCATGCAAGGGCGACTGGAATTTGGGTTTCGTTCCGTTACCACCGGACCTAGTGGACACTCACAGCTCACCACTTATTTTCGGCCTTGACGACAAGGCCGTTTTCGAATGGAGGAATATTGATACGCATGACCCAGGCCCATCCTCCCCAATCACACAAGCCCAACGACCCAAGAGGCTAATCCGAACCCCAACCCGGTTTAGAGATTAGTTGCAGTATCAAGATGAAGATTCTACAAGATCATACCATTTAATTGCTTACCTAATTTTGTTAGTTATTTGATTTCATCTCTAGTTTTAAAAAGATTTGTTTCTTGTTTCTTAAGTTTATTTTTTCCTATAAGTACTATTGGTGTTTTGGAATAAGATATCAGAAAATTATCCCAGATCTCTCTCTTCTTCTTCTAATACTTTTGGAAATTGACCATCTCGAACATAGTCTTATCAGGTTAGATATGTGATTTACTAGATATGGCTCAACTATAGACTCTTTAACCCTTGCTTTCTTTCTGGTCATTCTCCTCAATGAACCAAGTTTCCTAATAATCAAATGTTTAAATACGTGTTAGAGATTTTGTGAATATATTGATTTTAAGAAATGAAAATTTCACCTCTCGTAGATATACATCCACCAATATATTGTATGGGACCACCGACATTGGCTTCACGTATTAAATGTATCACCAAGTGTTTCATATACACTTGTTTGCAATGTTACCAAGTCTTTTAGGTCCAACTGCTTTAAATATATTATACAAAAGAAAGTGCACAACTTCGTTATCACGTCCCATATCGACGCTAGGATCATCCTTCGTATGACAATAGGAAGTAATGTAAAACAAGAGAGGTCTTGGTAGCATTTATAATAAACATTTTCGACAGGAAGTCCGTCACCAACTTGTGTTCACCCGACAACACCTAAAAGGCTAAAAATCCGTCAACAATTACAAACAATTATCTAGAAAACCATAACTCTTCCTTTTAACTGTTACTTTTAAATTTTGTTTAAATTATCGGTGATATTTTCCTCGGTAAAAGTCATTTTTGTAGTGGTGAATATAACACACGTCGCAGGTATATAGTCCGCAAAGAAGTGTGTTTCATAAATATAACTTTCACTTATCCAAATGACTAAAAATGAGATTCTTTGGGTTCTCATTCTTTCTTCTCTAGAAAATGTTTTCCTCAATACTTGATATGAGAATAGGAGAAAACCAAGATTCAAATCCTGGTATAAGGTAGATTAGGAATTGGTGTAATTTAGAAGTAGAAGTAGATAGATGTGTGGGTCACCCGTTCTAAAAAATAAAGTTTTTAGATGAGATGATTACAAAGCTGACATTTCTTTCATTCACACGCATTTACATTATATGTAACGATTGGCAGGGGCGGACCTACGTTCACCGGAACCTCCCGAGTTTCGAAATTTATATAGAACGGTATGTAAAAACACTAGGGTGAACCCCTTAAAATATATAGAGTGAACCCCCTGAACAAAATTCCTGGATCCGCCACTGACGATTGGATACTTAAGTTGTTCGGATGAACTTTTGGATTAGAAAATGATTGTATCGGTCAACTGGAGTTGGTCTGATTTGCTACATTTCAACACATTTTTCATTTTCTTTTTTCATTCATTCACGGAATAATTTTTTTAATAATATATGTAAAACAAATGACACTCTTCCTGACCTATTCGTTCACACCAATAACTGAAATCAAGTTAATATTAAACAGGCTTAGATATTAAAATTTTTTTTTAGAACGGCAAATTTCTTTTAATCATGTCACTAGTGGGACTTGAACCCGTGACCTTCAAACCTTAGAGGCTTAGATATTAAATAATAAACAAGCTGGTATTGTGCAGTGGTAAGGCCATTAATCCGTTTTGCTACTGTTTTTAAAAACTGAATAACGTTATAAATAATATAAAATTTTAATTTATAACTAATTAGAAATAAATTATTTAACTTTTTATAATTATACCATTTTAATTGAATTTTTAGTGATAATGAATGATCTTGATTGATTCTTGCAATTTTCTTAATATCTGTTGCTATGTAAATAACATATGTACAACTCAATTAAATCAAAATATAAAACAAATTTATTTTTATTGTAAGTTTACCATGTTAACATAAAGCTAATGAGATATTGGAAAGAAAAAACAAAAGTTTTGAAAATCTGGTCAACTAAGCCACAGGTCCTGTTCGTCAGTTTAACCGGTCGACGCGCATAACTGATCGGCCCACCGCTCACATGAAGACGGTTTCAAAAGTACTCATAGAACCTATTGTGTAGGCGGTTCTCCGCCCAAGAAGTCCAGCATGCTGACCCTTTCAATCTAATTACGATAAGTTAGGGTTGGGGAGGAGGGGGGGCGGAATTAACGCATAAGTTACAGATTTGAATCAAAGGGTTTATAGTTTAGCGGTATCCAGATGTATGGTAAATGTGTTTGTTCTTAAATTTATGTCACTATTAATGAAGAAATGGTACTGCTTCTAGATCATGCTGCAACATGCAAATAAACCACCTAGTTAAAATGTATATACATTAATTCACTTCGGTCCACAAAATACAACTACTAATTTGTCAACTATAAACAAAACAAATAACATGTTTTTGTATTGCAATGGTATAGTCTAGGAGTGTTATTAGGACGAATTACACGCGGTTTGTGTTATTCAATTCGAGTTGATCGGTGTCACCAGCTATATAAGAGTAAAACCGAATATAAGATAAAAATAACTTCGAATTTCTAAACAAAGAAACTGAATTTCAATTAGTAAAAGTCATTTGAGACAATACATTCAATACATATTTATACTAAAAGAAACCTAACAACTACGATCTCCTTGACCTTCATAAAGTCTTCCTCTTGATTTGGCTTGAAGAAATGTCGTTCATGCGGTGATCCTTACCATTTGTTGATGTATTTGGCAAGCTCGAAATGATGTCATTTTCAACAGCAAAAAAGCATCCATCAGCAGGCTGATTCAGGAGATTAAAAGTACAAGTTGCATGTGGCTTAAGTATAGGCCTAATTTAGCATCGATAGAATGGGATGATTGGCGTAAATTTAATTTTTGAGTCTTTTTTTTGCTTTGTACTGGTGGTTTGTCAGATTCTAGCTTCTTTCTAGTTCTGTTTTGCAATTCAATATATTTGGCCGTTCAAAAATAATAATAATAATAATAATAATAATAATAATAATAATCCTATTATTTAGCTTTGCTCTCCAAGACACATCATCAATCACGTTTACTTCATTTATATTTATCTTATTCATACCAAATATTATAAGGAAGCTCTTTTAACATATTTTAGCTTCTTCCAAAATCTCATGCTTTTAGGATTAGCATTGTCCTAATTTTGTTCATGAATCTTAGAAAATTCATATCTTGAACTATACAAACTTTTGATTCACAGGAAACCTTATAATTTGTTCTATGTCATATTATTGATATTCATCTCTTCATATTCAACAATATTTAGTAGTTTTTAAGTAAACACATTTTGTAACAATACTTATATATTTAATCACTATGTTAGAAACTCGTCTATCAGAAGTTGAATGAATGTAATATTAAATAGTTAGTAATAAAGGAAATATTAAATAAGCGAGAAATTATTTTTGGAATCACAGAATTGTGATATGTGATACAAGCAGTTATTTATTTATTAGATATAAATGTATTTCAGGGTTTATCTGACATTAGTTCCCTTTTTATTGTTTAGATATAAATTTAATGTCACTTCTTCTAACCCCATGACTTGATCATCTAGTATCAATTCCATCGGCAAACAATTAATAGCAATTAACAAAAGAATAAATATCGTAAAAATCAACATATTGTCTGTTTTTTTTCTCACAATAGTTCCTTAATAAATTTTTACACACAAAAGACCAACATTCTCTATTTTTTTCCCTTACAAAAGTCCACCAACAAACTTTTGCACATGAAAAATCAACATAATTTATTGTTTTTCTCACAAACGTCCTTCGACAACTATTTACCCTAGCAAATGAATCGGCAAAACTAAGGCAAAGTAAATCGACCGAGATAAACAAGAACAAAGTAATCGATTCGATTTGAAAACGATTTGATTGTTTATATGTTTTCACAAATTTTATATGTATTTTTACAAATCGGTTTTAATTTGATTACAAATAATATTTTTATAGAATGAATTTGTCGGTCAGTTTCCTTTGTCTTGTTTCTGTTGATTAATTTACTAGAGTAAATAGTTGTCGAGTGATTTTTGTGAAAAAAACTAAAAAGTATATTGATTTTTATATGCAAAAATTTGTTAAAGGACTTTTATGAAAGAAAAAAAAAGTATGTTGATTTTTTATATACAAAAAATTATGAGTGACTTTTATGAGAAAAAACAGAAAATATGTTAATTTTTAATGTTAAGCTTAGTATCTTAAGATAGTAAAATGTGACATGATTGTTGTTTGAAAAGTAGTGGCGGGTTCAGGGGCGGACCTACCTTATGTGTAGGGGTAGCATTCGTTACCCTTCAACTTTTACAGGCAGTGTAAAAAAAAATTTACGGTTTTATGTATCCGATTACCCCTGAGAAAAAATTACGGTACCCCTCAAATTTTTTTAAAAGCTCAACACTTCATAAAAAGTTCAAAATTTTATAAAAAACCTAATACTTTATAAAAAATCACTTCATAAAAAGTCTAAAATTTTATTAAAAAAACTAATACTTTATAAAAAAAATCCCTACATTTTATTAAAGGTTTTGAGGTATTGAGTTTTAATAAAACATTTGGGCTTTAGCCAGCCAAAATATTTTATTAAAACATAATATCTCAAAGTCTCAATTCTCAAACCCAACTTACCCAAGCGGCCGGCCAAGAAGAAAGACAGGGGCGGGAACTGTGAGAGTCAGAGACCGACCACTCGACCAGCCGCTCGACCTGAGCTGAGACCACCACCCGGCGCCGCCACCGCCAAACCCCAGTTCTCCGCCTCGCCAGTCGCATGTTACCGAAAAAAAAAATTTGTTTACATGAAAGTACGGTAAAAAAAATTGTTTCATTTACATGATAGTACGGTGAAAAAAAAATTGTTACCCTTAAACTTTTGTTTTAGATATGTCACTGGGTGGGTTACTGGTTTTTATACTTTTATTCGGGTTATCCTAAACTACTTATTTATGTCAACTAATTTGAAGAAAAATAAATCTAAAACTAAATAAAAAAAACAAGATTAGTTCATAAAGCAATATCTCAATTAGCCGACATAATACGCCGTCAATAAGTCGCCAAAAGTAACAAAATAATGAGTCAATAACCTGCCAAATAGAAGCAACCGAAAACATAAATAGTAGCCGTCATAATATGTAGTCCATAAGTAGCCAAAACAGGTGAGCATACTCATTTTTGTTTGCTTATCGTAAAATCTAAATCTATAACTTAGTTTAGGTTTTTCTGATTTTTATAAAATTTCGGTTTGATTATATATTCGATTAATTTTGTTAACCATCCATTTTGAAGGTAATTCAATCTAATGAAAAAATAATGAAACTTTATAAGGGTATGAGCTATACCCTTAGGGTAAGGGGTATACCCTTACGGGTACCCCACGTGAAAATGCTCACGGCGCGAGCAAGGTTGGAACACTGCCCCCCCCCCCCCTCTTGCGTGAAGGGGTGAGCAAGTTCTCGTGAGTGGCTTCACGCGGGTGAGGGGAAAAATTGTGGGTGTTGGGTGGGTCCCCCATTGTGTGTGTGGGTGTTGGATGGGTCCCTCATTGTCAAATATATGGTATTTCACTCACTTGAGTATTTCTCTTGCCAAGTGAAACCCAAATGAGGAACATATCACACTGATTTGGCGTCGATGTGGCAAAAAATGTACTATTACTAGAGTATACCACATACTCTTACGGTGCTCCCAAGTCAGCCCCCTCATCCAACCTTTCAGCCAATCACACACTGCCACCTCACCCTCCTCCCTGTAACATTCCGGATTTTTCGACCCTATTTTAATTTATTTTAATTAATAAAATAACGACGTGACATTAAACCCTACAAGGACTAGTTGTGTAATTAGTCAAAATCTAATTATAATTAACTTTGAAAGTCAAAGAAAAATTAAGGAAATATGCTCCCGTTGACTTTTAATAAATAAATCTAACGAATCCTTAACCAACTTAACTCAACTCAAACCTGAGGGACCAGTTCCGCCAGATTCAGAACTTTTAAACAGGAAACTGCAGGGACCAATCTGTAAATTTCCCATTTTTATTTAAGTTGACTTTAGAAAGTCAATTGGCCGTTCTAGGCTCGAATCCGAATCCCACTCCCGAAATCCGTTGAAATTCGTAACTGTTATACACGTTAGTGTCATTTTCGATCATTTTGGAATCAATTAACAGCCTCATCAATACACGATTAAATCCCATTATGGCTAATTAACCGGGACCGTCGACCTCAATCATCTTACCCCCCCTAATTCGCAAATATCGATCATTTACACAGAAGCAGATTACCTGCCCATCTCAAACGAATCCCCTTGAACTTGTTACGCCATTCAATTGCATCGAAGAAGGACGCAGAGTCGCCGGAAAACCGATCCAGTCACAGTCGGCATTCGTTTAGTCGATCTCAGTCGATTCAGACATCATTCGGGTAATTAAACCTATCTTTAGCTTCGTTTTCATCTTAAGATTAAAAGCCCTATGCTTATTAGGGCTTACGTTACAGAATCAAGCATGATATGATTCTAGGGTTCTTAACATTTTCGGATTTAATCGAACCCTACCCCCGACTCTGATTAAACCAAATTAATTCATACCAGTAGATTCGAAATTCATTTTTAATTGATAACCCTATGCCAATTCAGTCTCATATCATCGAATTAATCAAGACCCCGTAACTAGGGTTCGTTCATAAAACAAATTGGGGGTTTCGACCCTAGACTTAATCATAATCCAATTAAACCATACTGACAGATTTGCAAGACCCTAATTAGTAAAACCCCATGTTTATATCGCATTCCATTATTAGAATCATTCAAATCAATTTTGAATCCGGAATTAAACAATCCTAAACCCGTTGTTTTTGCAATTAAAACTCACCCCAGACTCGTTTGAGGTTAACAAATAAAACCCCTATGATCTTGCAGTCGGTCACTACCAGATTTGGTGGGATTGGGACTGGGTTCGATCGGCTCGGGTAAAGGGGAAGAACTCACCGGGTTTCCTTGTTAAAACCATTTCGCCCCGGACTTGTGTGCGATACCCTAGCGGGCGGAGATGGTTAACTGAGTGTGCTGGTGTGGGAGAGACCCGGGTTCGAGTCCCTCCACACACATTTATTTTTAAAACATTTTATTTGTATTATTTCAATATAAAAACAATACCCTATATTATTATATTAATATATTAATGTGTTCTAGCCTCATAAAACCACCCGTAGGCTCGGGTTTGGTTTATAACCTTTTCTTATTTAAAAATACTAACTTTTATAATAATATAGTTATATTATTTTCAAACCCCGTCTTGGAATAAATAAAATAATTATATTATTTTCAACTCGTGACTCCAATTAAAAATGACATATATTTAGATATTACCTTCACCTCGTTATTAAACTTCTGGTAACGTTTCAAACTTATAAATAATATAAATACTTATATTAGTTACCCACGTTTATATCCCCGAATAAAAATAGATATATTTATTATTCATATGAATTGTAATTTCAACTCGCTTAGTGTTAGATGGTATGTAACACTAATTTTTTTATAAACTAATATATATTTACCCAAATTTGATGCATTTTCATGACTAAATAACTAAATAAGTATGGACTTAATTATTTTGTTTATATTTAAAGCAAGGTAATTTCATACTACGTTTCAAATAAATAAATCTAATTTATTTAGTTAATTACCCAAGCTCTAAATCATTATTTTAAGGACACTATATCCCGACTTTAATAATTATAAAACAATTATCCAAGAATAAAATGCAAACATCTACGCAACCCTTTTATATAATTCTACACGAACTCATTACACAATTTCCTATACTCACATCCTTTGAAGCCCTAGACTTCGATTTAGATATTTTATTAACTCATCTTCATACGCAATACACTCTAGGTTAACGTTGTGTGTTACAAGGATCACTTTGCTATCTAGTATCTCGTGTTAGCTACGCCTTCGAATCAAGTGAGTTTACATAGCCCCTTTTTCATTTTTATATTTTTGGGGTGAAACATGTCTACAATTACATTATTTACACAATTCAATACCCTGTGTTCTTATGCCTTGGTCTTTATGCTTTATGTCTTAAACTGCTTGGCGACCAAAACGTGTGTTCATGTTAGTACAATCATTAACTTGCGTGGCAAGCCTAAGGTAGTACCTTTTATGATCATTTATACGGGAATCCGATACATTACTTAACACGAACCTTGGCGGGTTAGTGTTTACATTTAGAACTCCACGCAATCCGGGGGATTGTGCATACATATAACATGGCTTGATTGTACGCTTGGAACCCTGCATGTTTTCACATTTATGCTCTAGACGCGCTTTGAACATATTGAATTGTAAACTTATACTTAACTTTTGTTTGGTGTCAAAACCTATGTTACTCACCAACTACTTGTAGTTGACATTTACTCACATGTTTCAGGTGCACCAGTTTGAGGACACTACTTGATCACTTAGGACTTTGGACCTAGCTTTAGTAAAGATTAAATTCAAATTATGTTATGTTTTGAACGTTTCGTTTTCCATTTTCTATGTAACGGATGATTTTAAGTTGATGAATAAATATTGTCATTTAATAATAGATGATCATGTGCTTATGAACAACCGTGTCAGCCCCGGCGTATAATCCGCCGCCGGTCGGGGTGTGACAGATTGGTATCAGAGCCATAGTTATAGGGAACTAGGTTATTAGACACTCTTGACCTAGACTATAACTTTAGGACACCCATACAATGCCATGCTACTACATGTTACATTATCAATTCATGTGTGATTATTTTTACATGCTATCCTAAGTACTTACACTATCTGATACAATACATAATGACTTATGTGTCACACTACTTGATAACTCTTGTACTTACACTCATTACTACCTACATGCTATATGATTATTCACCTATGTGAATATTTTTACATATTATACTATATGATTACATCACATGATACAATACCCAATAGTTTATGTGTCACGTTACCTGCCCACTTCTTCTTCTATTCATAGCTACCTACATAATTTATTTAAAACACTATCCTAAGTTTAACACACACACATACGCACCAAAATTATTCATACACCTTTGGACCCAAATACATGATACCATCACCCTTTATGAGCAAAGACTTAAACTATTGGGCCTAATACCCACCAATAATAAACCAAGAAGCCCATCTATCCTCCAAGAAGAAGAAGCCCGTTGAAAAGCATAAACCTTACTCTTGGGCCTCAAAGCCCAGTCCACAACAATTCTCATCATGACCATGAGCCCAACAATGGTATTATTAAATACATGATGGCTGGAAGAGTGTGTAGACCCATGAGGAATTCTGGCTAAGGAAAGATAGGGTACTTAAGTGTGTCTTATTGACCCACCCCTCTTTCCTGGGAATTCTCCTCAGGGATACATTACTTATAGGTCAAGTGTATTTCTAAAATACTATCGTGAAGGTTCGGCGTTATGACTAGTCAAACTCTAAAACCCATAAGAACTTCTATATTTGACACTTCATATTTCATTATCACTTACAACTTTTTCATTGTTTTTCTGCTAGACATGGACTCCTACCCTCCTCCCTCCCCGGTTTGCCATCCTGGATCAGAATCTGATTGGGAAGAAGACACAGAGACACCCGTATATCGATCACCAATATCCCCAACTGCTAGGCCGAGGTTTGATGTAAGGGCGGATTGGATTAGGAACACTGACCCAAGACTTCGAACACCTGGATCACCCGTACCCACAAACCCGTATCATACACCTCACCTCCACAATCAATTGCCACCCCCACTAAGAGACCCATACCTAATGCCCGACCCGTACCTTCCTAACCCTTGGGTAAGGCATACCATGGCACCCCCTGGTGTTATGGGAATTCCAACCAATGACTTCCATCAATATGTAAGAAATTCAGAATTCGAGAGGCAAAGGATAGAGCAGGGAGTAATACACGACTTACAAAGACAAAGAATGGATAGCCTAGCAAACCAATTAGGATACCAAAAGGAGTTAATCTCCATCCTCGAAAAAGAAATACAAGATCATCGCACGGAGACCGCCAGAACTGAAGCCAGATCTACTACTCGAGTGACTATAGCGGTGCTCATCTTGGCGATTATCTTCTTCCTAATGGAAAGCTACCAGAGACGTTAGAAGGAGCTTCTACTGATTTCCTTTAAATTTTCGATTTGAGAACCATTTCCTTATGTTTTGAGTAACGTTTAACATTTCAGCATCTAGTCAATTCCATATATTTCAACTCTACAGTTACTGTTCATTGATTTGACCCGTGGAGCGTAAATTACACCTGTTATATTTTAATCAAACTTTCTCAAATATCACTTCTTTCATTCAACATGATTTAGTACATTACCAACAATCTCTTTCATAAATAAATCATCCTATTTTGTGATTTAAACAAAACATCGCTATCTTGTTTAACAAAATGTTTATTGAAATTTTTTTTAGATAATATCAAAAACATAAATTTTTCATAAAACTTTTTCACCTAATAAGGAAAGTAATGCAATCAATTTTATAAAAATATTTTTAAAACTGATAAATAATTATGATTTTATTCATTAAAGTAAATAATTCTAAACTTTGGCTAAATTAATATGCTACTACTTGTTTAGCCAAAAGTTGAAATTTTAAATTAAAAATATTTTCTCATAAATTGCATATTCATTTAAAATATGCGATTCAATGATTTCACTACTTTATATATCTACAATCAAGAATAATTTACCATTTTCTATTTTCAAACAAAGATCAGTATTTGTAAACACGTTTCCCCGAATATTTTCAGAACCTCCTCGTTACCTTTCACTTGTCATTTCAAGAGACGATCGTACAGCGTAAACGTTATCCATCCCCATCAACTTCAATGAGATTTAAGAGCTAGAACCTAGCTACCATATTATGCAGGGATGCCAAACAACACGTTTCCCCGCAACACCTGACCACATACAAAACTCGTTAGCATATGCCACACATGAAACTTAATTGGTTACAAGGTACATGATATTACATTACTGACATTACACATGGAAGATTATTGGTTTACAAATACGTGGTACTAAGTTGTTAACACCATACATGAAATCCATGGCTTGCAATACACATGATGCTTCATACTTACAATACAAATTTAGTTGATTTTACAATATACATGATGCTAAGCCGTCAACACCCTACATGAAATTCATTTCCTACTATACCCATAATACTATGTTGTTTACATTACACATTAGAGCTTATTGATTTACAAAATACAAGACGCTAGATTATTTACACTATATAGGAGACTTATTTGATTACGAGCTACGTGACACTAAATCATATATGAGACTTGTGTGTTTACTTTATACACAAAACAAAACTTGCTTACAATTAGTGCAATTGATTGATTTCATTATACACAAGACATGGTCATACACTTTGTACACCAAAGTTGAAGACCATAATACATTGAAACGACTCGGGGTTTGACGTATTCTTGTTCAAACACGAGCAAACTAAGAAACTATAAGCTATACTACTTTACTACTTTTAGCTGCGAACTGACCTGATTAGGGACATAGTTACTTGTTAACGACTTTTATGTGTAAATAATAGACGTGATCATAGTGAAATTGTGCCCCCTTACCCGCACACAACGAAACGATTTATACGGACCATACGATGATTTGAATAACTACGGGTGCACACGGAATTATAAAAAAATCAGCGCATGGAAACTATAGTGAAATTTTGTCGTGTGTTGTAACCTAAAACTTATCATGACATGTAACAACGAAACGGATGTAATATGACAAGGGCATGGTGGATACGCCGATGGTACTTCCTATATATAAGTGTCCTATCATATTATCATGAGTAGCGTTGTTCGTGTCGCGTGAAGTTTTGACCCAGACCAATGTTTATGAAATCACATACCCACTAACAATTTTGGGAATATTAGACTATATCTTACACAAACTCTAAATGTCAAAATCCCATCAAATCCATTCCAAATAATGCATCTCACATTTAGAATTCAAATTGAGATTCGACAATCTTCTCCTTAAGTTCAATTCAAAACTAAGTTCATCGTCATCATCCATATTCAACCTCGAAGATCAGGCTTAAGCCATGTCCAAAAAAAATCAAAACTCACCGAGAACCCAAAACTCCCATCAAAACTCTCACCTCCTTCTTGATTTTAGCAGCCTCCAGTAGTTAAATTTCGGGACGAAATTCCTTTAACATGGGGAGACTGTAACATTCCGGATTTTCCGACCCTATTTTAATTTATTTTAATTAATAAAATAACGACGTGACATTAAACCCTACAAGGACTAGTTGTGTAATTAGTCAAAATCTAATTATAATTAACTTTGAAAGTCAAAGAAAAATTGAGGAAATATGCTCCCGTTGACTTTTAATAAATAAATCTAACGAATCCTTAACCAACTTAACTCAACTCAAACCTGAGGGACCAGTTCCGCCAGATTCAGAACTTTTAAACAGGAAACTGCAGGGACCAATCTGTAAATTTCCCATTTTTATTTAAGTTGACTTTAGAAAGTCAATTGGCCGTTCTAGGCTCGAATCCGAATCCCACTCCCGAAATCCGTTGAAATTCGTAACTGTTATACACGTTAGTGTCATTTTCGATCATTTTGGAATCAATTAACAGCCTCATCAATACACGATTAAATCCCATTATGGCTAATTAACCGGGACCGTCGACCTCAATCATCTTACCCCCCCTAATTCGCAAATATCGATCATTTACACAGAAGCAGATTACCTGCCCATCTCAAACGAATCCCCTTGAACTTGTTACGCCATTCAATTGCATCGAAGAAGGACGCAGAGTCGCCGGAAAACCGATCCAGTCACAGTCGGCATTCGTTTAGTCGATCTCAGTCGATTCAGACATCATTCGGGTAATTAAACCTATCTTTAGCTTCGTTTTCATCTTAAGATTAAAAGCCCTATGCTTATTAGGGCTTACGTTACAGAATCAAGCATGATATGATTCTAGGGTTCTTAACATTTTCGGATTTAATCGAACCCTACCCCCGACTCTGATTAAACCAAATTAATTCATACCAGTAGATTCGAAATTCATTTTTAATTGATAACCCTATGCCAATTCAGTCTCATATCATCGAATTAATCAAGACCCCGTAACTAGGGTTCGTTCATAAAACAAATTGGGGGTTTCGACCCTAGACTTAATCATAATCCAATTAAACCATACTGACAGATTTGCAAGACCCTAATTAGTAAAACCCCATGTTTATATCGCATTCCATTATTAGAATCATTCAAATCAATTTTGAATCCGAAATTAAACAATCCTAAACCCGTTGTTTTTGCAATTAAAACTCACCCCAGACTCGTTTGAGGTTAACGAATAAAACCCCTATGATCTTGCAGTCAGTCACTACCAGATTTGGTGGGATTGGGACTGGGTTCGATCGGCTCGGGTAAAGGGGAAGAACTCACCGGGTTTCCTTGTTAAAACCATTTCGCCCCGGACTTGTGTGCGATACCCTAGCGAGCGGAGATGGTTAAGTGAGTGTGCTGGTGTGGGAGAGACCCGGGTTCGAGTCCCTCCACACACATTTATTTTTAAAACATTTTATTTGTATTATTTCAATATAAAAACAATACCCTATATTATTATATTAATATATTAATGTGTTCTAGCCTCATAAAACCACCCGTAGGCTCGGGTTTGGTTTATAACCTTTTCTTATTTAAAAATACTAACTTTTATAATAATATAGTTATATTATTTTCAAACCCCGTCTTGGAATAAATAAAATAATTATATTATTTTCAACCCGTGACTCCAATTAAAAATGACATATATTTAGATATTACCTTCACCTCGTTATTAAACTTCTGGTAACGTTTCAAACTTATAAATAATATAAATACTTATATTAGTTACCCACGTTTATATCCCCGAATAAAAATAGATATATTTATTATTCATATGAATTGTAATTTCAACTCGCTTAGTGTTAGATGGTATGTAACACTAATTTTTTTATAAACTAATATATATTTACCCAAATTTGATGCATTTTCATGACTAAATAACTAAATAAGTATGGACTTAATTATTTTGTTTATATTTAAAGCAAGGTAATTTCATACTACGTTTCAAATAAATAAATCTAATTTATTTAGTTAATTACCCAAGCTCTAAATCATTATTTTAAGGACACTATATCCCGACTTTAATAATTATAAAACAATTATCCAAGAATAAAATGCAAACATCTACGCAACCCTTTTATATAATTCTACACGAACTCATTACACAATTTCCTATACTCACATCCTTTGAAGCCCTAGACTTCGATTTAGATATTTTATTAACTCATCTTCATACGCAATACACTCTAGGTTAACGTTGTGCGTTACAAGGATCACTTTGCTATCTAGTATCTCGTGTTAGCTACGCCTTCGAATCAAGTGAGTTTACATAGCCCCTTTTTCATTTTTATATTTTTGGGGTGAAACATGTCTACAATTACATTATTTACACAATTCAATACCCTGTGTTCTTATGCCTTGGTCTTTATGCTTTATGTCTTAAACTGCTTGGCGACCAAAACGTGTGTTCATGTTAGTACAATCATTAACTTGCGTGGCAAGCCTAAGGTAGTACCTTTTATGATCATTTATACGGGAATCCGATACATTACTTAACACGAACCTTGGCGGGTTAGTGTTTACATTTAGAACTCCACGCAATCCGGGGGATTGTGCATACATATAACATGGCTTGATTGTACGCTTGGAACCCTGCATGTTTTCACATTTATGCTCTAGACGCGCTTTGAACATATTGAATTGTAAACTTATACTTAACTTTTGTTTGGTGTCAAAACCTATGTTACTCACCAACTACTTGTAGTTGACATTTACTCACATGTTTCAGGTGCACCAGTTTGAGGACACTACTTGATCACTTAGGACTTTGGACCTAGCTTTAGTAAAGATTAAATTCAAATTATGTTATGTTTTGAACGTTTCGTTTTCCATTTTCTATGTAACGGATGATTTTAAGTTGATGAATAAATATTGTCATTTAATAATAGATGATCATGTGCTTATGAACAACCGTGTCAGCCCCGGCGTATAATCCGCCGCCGGTCGGGGTGTGACACTCCCCTCGCCCAAGTGTTTCTTCCGTGAAACCCATCACGCCCCCCCCCTCACGCCATAGGGAGCGGTGATCATGACCCCACTCATGCCGTGAAGCACCTCACTCACTGTTCCCACCCGTGAGGGTATACCACATACTCTAAGATATTATGTATTATTAATCAAGGGTTGAGTTATAGTAAAAATGGTATTTAATCTAAAAATGGTAAGAAAGATTCTGGGCTTGACATGTGTCATTTTATTGTTTTTTAATGGAGGACATATTGGTTATTGTGTCAAATACGTCAGGTCATTGTGTCTAATGTTAGGTCTGGTCATTGTGTCTAATGTTAGGTCATTGTGTCAAATATTTTTCATCATTTTGTTATATGTATTAATCATTGTGTTTTACATTTTAGTTAATTTCGTGTTATTTTTGTTACTGTTTTTTAGGTATTATATATAACACAGTGATGAAAAATATTTGACACAATGACCTGACATTAAAAAAATATTTGACATTACAAACACAATGATGAAAAATATTTGACACGATTACTTGACATTAGATACAATGACCTGACATTATACACAATCACAAGCAATAATCACAATGATCTGGAAAACGTAATATTTTTTTTTCGTTTTTGTATATAACGACACCATACTCGTTTTAAAGATAAAAACGTTCGTTTTTATGGTGTAATATTTTTTTTAAAAATAATGTCGTATGTAAAAGTTATGAACGTTTAAAAAAGCGAGGCTAGATAAAAAGTCAACAAAAGTGGTCATGACTAAAATAACATTCCAACAATTTTTTCTCCTACAATTTAATCTCAATCATTAAAAATATATCTAATGGCCCTAAATATTTCTCACCCTTTTTAGATTTAAAAGCCTTTTTTATTTGAAATTAATCCTATTAATCAATTATTTAAATTCTTATTACAAAGAAAATATAATCTAATCATTGCTCCTAATTATAATAAAGATAATTACTATAAATATTATGTACGTAGCAAATCCTAACTGATATATTTTATCTAATCATAACTAATATATTAATCTAATAATCCCTCGTAGTAGGAAATCAGAGCGCTCATATTGAAGTAAAAAAACAATGAAGATATTAGAATAACAGACAATCTTGAAATAAATAGTTTAAATAATTTTTAAAACTCAAGGTTAATGTATGATTCATAACAAGGGTTTTTAAAACCCAAGACTAATGTTTGATTTGAAGTAGAAAAAAAAAAGCTTAATCAGTATATTTGTACAATATGTTCTCAAGCAGAACGAGAGGGAAAAGAAGTGAAAGAAAATCATTACATAAGGAGGGACGATGGGGAAGAAATTCCGACAACCAACCAAGGTCTTATAGGGTTTTTATTATTTTTACACTAATCTCATTTTAGTTAATAAATTCAATCAAGTTTTTATCAAATAAAAAAAATCAGCAGGTTCGTTGTAAAAAAACTATAACCAAACTTTTCTAAGATATAATATATTATTTAAAAAATATAAAAGAGAATTAACAGGAATGTTCTTCTTGTGACATGTTTAAACATTAAAAACAAATTTCTCAAGATCTAAAAAGAGTAGTGATAATAGTTCTTGATAAAATGACATAAGATTAAAAAAAAGCCTTTAATGTGGGGTTTTTTAAATAATAATGTTACACCAACTTATAGTGCTAGTAAACCCAATTGTTTTTTGTGAAAGAACTAGTATTTTTACTCCGCGCTTTAAGGCAGGAAGACCGTCTCTTTTTCTCCGTATTACGCGGTAGGAGTTTGGTCGTCATCGCTTCGACTCGTCGAAACCATACAAGCGAACACTAATACCGGATACGATAATACCCCAACACTGCTAACGATGTTATTCGCTCATAAGCGATTGAATTTGTCACGGCATCGCAACGGTAACTTCGCTCGCTATAGCGTACGATACAAAAAAATATACTCGATTTTGAATACTACTCCGTTTTAAAAAAAATTATACTGGAACGTTCACAAAAAAAGACTCGCGCTCCATTTTTTTTAAATGTAACAAACGAAAGTTATTAGAGGATAAAAAAATAAATAGAAAATTAATTAGGTTAAAAGCGTATATTATATATACTAGAAGGATTGAAAACGAAAATTACAAAAAAATTAATCAGGTTAAAAGCTTATATTTGTAAGACTATCCGTAGTGGGTCACGCCCCTATCTTCCCACCCTTCCCCCTCATTGGACCAGCTCATATATGGGCAGAGAAGAGCCCTCGCGCCCGTAACCACACTCACGATTGCCCCCCACGCCCCCTCTGGGGCGGCGCGGTATTCCACGCCCCTCACCCCCTCCACGTCAGCCCGGTCACGTCCCTTATCTCGACCATTACGCACAGCCTAAATATGTAGATAACAAGCCTTATATTTAAACCAAAAAGACTTTATAACTCGTATACTTTTCAAAATAGCCTAGTTGAAATAATTTAGATTGTGATTTGTGTAGAGTGAGTGTTTACACAACTATGATGACATCTTTGTGATGGTTATATAAATTTATTTTCTTTATTTCTATCTGTTTTTGCATGTTTTGTATTTTATTTTCATTTCTTTTACGCATTTTTTCATTTACCGGTTGGAATTTTGTAACATCTTGATTTCTTGACGTGTTATATTTTGAATACTATATTTCATATTATGATATTTAAATCTTGTTGATGACTTGCTGAAATAGATCCATATTAACTTTTACGTAAATGGGACTAAAATGTCAAAATTGTTGGATTTTAGGATAAAAACGTAAAAATAAAATTGGTGGCCAAAATGTAAACAAGTTACAATATTTTTTTAATAAAGTCACTAATATTTTTTATTAACTGTAGAACTCGCTCAAGTTTCATTCATTGGTCCATTGTTGTGAAAAAATTTTATACATGTTTAAAATTAAATGACTTAAATGGAATTATATGAAATTTGATTACTATTTATTGATCATTTTTTAAGTTGATTTAAATATAACAATTATGAAGCTTATTTATTATTTAGTGAAATTTTTTTTCTTTATAATTTTCTCTTACTTCATATTAAACTAGAAAAAATAATAATTACTAAATAGTAACCATGTTTCATATACTTTTATTTAGGTCACTTAACTTTAAAGATTTTAACGTTAATTGATAAGTTTTACAACAATGTAACAATATTGAATTAGTCATTTTTATTGTTAGGAAAAAAAAATATAAGAGACTTTAATGAAATACTAAAGAAATTTAGTTATTACTGAGTGAAATATTGAAATATTTTTAAAATATTACATCGAGAAAAGGGTATTTCCTAAGTACAACGAAAGGAGGGAAAAAAATAATTTTGCTAATCTAAAATTAAAAACAATATGTCTCATATAAAAGATTATCGAAGATATAAAGTATCTCGGGTTCTTATGGTTTAAGAATAAGTCAAAGAATAAAACTCTTACTTGAAAAAATTGGTGTAATTTTAACATTGTGTAATGTCCTAGTTCCGTTGTTTATGTGGTTCCCAGCTTTTTGCTCGGGCCGCCTCTGTTTATGTAAAGTTTGCTTTTCGAAAATATATATATATATATATATATATAAAAGATCTTATGGACAATAAAAATAATTTTAATAAAACAAATGTAATCCTCCGCAAGTTGTACGAACTTGAATGGTTTGAACAAAAAGGTACTTTGTTTCAAATTTTTAATCAATGATGGTTTACTTTTTGTTACAAACTAGCAATCTACCCGAGCAACATATACTAAACGACATCTAACTTTATAAAAAACAGAGAGAAAAGCTAAACGGTTAAATAAATTCTTTGAAAAAATTAAAAAAAAAACGGACACAAACTGCTGCGGAACTTGAAAAAAAACCTTCTGTTTAAAAAAATAAAGAGTTAAAAATTTTCATATATGATATCCAATTAATATCTATATAGAGTTAAGTATATTGCCTCCGATTAATATCTATAGGATTAAGATTAGGATTACGTTTCATATATCTTTATACTATCTTCTGAACTCAAAGATTTATCATTAAAGTACACATGAAACACTGCTAAATAAAAAAAAAGAACTTAAAAAGATATTACGATGAAACTTAAAGCAAAATCCACAATTAAAGTAAGCAACCTGATTCATGACAACGAACAACACTTTGATTAACCTGGGCACATGGAAGCACAGTTAATATCAATAATGTTTTCTGGACACATGGAATCACAATTAATATCAATAATGTTTCATATGTAGATCCTATATCATTCCATTTTTACTAAGTAACATGTTTTCTAAACTCCAACGCAGTGATCAGATTGCTGCAAATTAGTTGAATTCCATATCGCTAGGGTGACTCATGCTTGTTAATCCGAAGTTGAGATGTAGATTACAACGGAAAAAAAAGTAATCTAGGGATTGAAATTATACCTTCATTTTGCTAAATTCAGAGTAACTTAATTTTCAAAGGCAGATTTAGAAATCGAAGCCGTATCAAATCAACAACACAGCTTCAAAAGGAATTACATAACATTCAATACCCGCGGATCTAATTATACCAGAGAGAAAATTATGCATACTAGTGATTCGAATTATCAAATTAATCTGAATCCCAAACTTCCCAATGGCTCAACTCTTCATACAAACTTTTCATTTAGATTACCTAGGCGTATGAAAACGACCACAATGCTCCAATTCTCCAAGTGACGTTTCCTTTCTCAACGGTCCAAGCGACATTTCGATTTCTGCATTTGCGGGTTTATGACTTTCTGCCCTAATTTATGTGCTATATCGGCATAGAGTTAAGAACATGCTACTTTAGTTCTCGAGTCATCTCTCGTGAGTCATGGCTATGCATAGAGCCTACATTTTAAAAAAAAGGCCCTTAAAAATGGGGGCCTAAAACAACTGCTTTAGTGGCCTTACCCTTGAGGCGCCCTTCTTTAACTTTTGGTTTCTCTAATCTTGTTGTTGGCTTTGGGAATCACAGTTATTGTCAAAGCATCTCCTCCGGTTGCTGGTAACTACATATGCAGAAACAATAATGGTAGTATAAGAATTTTGCAGCCAACTAATGCAAGATTTTGACCCTTTTTAAGAAAAGTGCCAATATTTGAGTCAAGATTGAGTTTTATCAAGTTGCAAAAAGTGGATCATAATCTCAGTTTTATAAAAGTCATAGCTTATGAACCATATCTTCTTATTGTCAGAATATAATGGGAAAAAAACACTACTAACCCAATTCACACACTTAATTAACCCTAAGAGATGCAAGAAATGAGCAGCTATAGAATTCCATTTTTGATTGCTAACATGAACCATTTCATTTTTATGAATATATTAATTACATAAATTAGTTTTTATTAGAAAAGGATGCATACCAAAGCATAACCTCAAAAGTTCATCTCTTAGACAATTCATCAAACACATTATATGCAGTGATGTTTTCAATATGTATTTACACACACATATTACTTTGATGGGGATAAATCACCTGAGTTCAATGATTATTTCACTATAAATTGGTTAGCAAACAACAGAAATTGATTCAGAATTCACGCAATCCCTTTCAGAAAGTTACATCCACAAAACAATCGAACACCATAATATTACAACAACTCCACTAATTCATATGCAAATTAGAAGTAAAAGGCAGCAAAACTGAATGTTGAGTTAGAATGGACGGACTGGACTAACCTGAATTACTTTACCACAAACGGTTTGACCGACCAAAATTAAGGTTTTATTCTCTTTGAGTGCTTGAGAAATTCTTCTTTCTGATGCCAAACTGGTAGGGTTTTCCCCTTCTCCAAGATATCGTAATACCTATCTGAGTAAGCGTGACCATTCAACTTGTTGACTAGAGACATACCCACCCGATGCCGTGAACGGCAGCTCCGCCGCTCCCTCTGTTAATTTTGGTCGTCGATGAGGATTCGTCGACGACGTGGAACACACTCAGCTTCCTTTTCCTTTCGAAACTCATCTAACCCTACTTTCAGCGATGGACGGTTCGATGGTGGCCGTCGTTGGTGTTCGGGCGGTGGCCAGAAATTACCGCCGGTGGCATGACAGAGAGAGACGCAAGTGGTGTGAGATGAGAGAACAGAGTGAGAAAAGTGTGTTTGAGAAAGATAAAATTGAAAGCCTGCATTAAAAACTTGTACCCTATGCATAAAATGTTTGCTACATGGATTTTGTAAGTAATATAATATTTCTCTAAAAAATATACTATTCAAGAACAAAATAATCTTTAGAAACTAATAAAGTAAAACTCGAAGAAAACTACTTTACGTTTACATATAAAAAAGGTCAATAAGTATAAATTATAAGATTAAAATGTTCAAACATTTTTATTTGACAATAGTTTTTATTTTAATTTAATAAATTAAAAACTGTTATTAACGATTGTACTTATTATTTAATATTTAATTTAAAATCATACAATAAACACGGCTAAAGGCCACAGTCCAAGAACCAGTATGCTGCTTCAGCCCTTCATTGTGGGTCTGCCTTTTGATACGCATGTTCCTCTGTCAAGTTCACTCCTTCCACCAATGTGGATAATTGGAGTTTTTTTATTTTCCAAAAAGATAATCATAATTTTTTTAAGTTTTTTCTTATTACGGTTTTAAATAAAAAAAAGTTGATATAAATTTCTAAATAAATTATCTTTTTAAAAAAAGTAGTTGAGAAAAGTAACTAAAAGATCTAACAGTCAACTTAATATAACTTAATTATTTTCTCCATTCTTATATTTATTTCTGATTTTATTCTCAACGGTAAAAATATAAGTTGAAGTTTAGAGTATTCACAGTCTCTATATCCATCTTCATCTCTATTATTAAGAGATTTTTTTTTATTTTACATATTTATCAGGATCTATATCTCAATTTTCATCTTTAAATTTTAAAGTTTAGTGAATAAAGATTTTCTAAATATAGAGATTCATTTTCATCAATTTCTATATTTTTTATGAGTGTTTAGGAAAAAAAAAATAATAAAATAAGTGTTTGTGAGTGAGATAGAGAATGAGATATAAGAGGTTTAATTAAATTTAAAAATATATTTTAAAAAATGTGACATTCAGTTATATTTTAGAGATGAAAATGCCGTTGTGAATGCTTTTAAAGCCCCCATATTTTAAGAGATATTTAACTTTTAGAGATTAACTTCATTTAATAATTTATTTTTGATATAAGATGATAAATAATCAATATACTTTAAAAAGTTTTTTTTTCACTAAAACCTACTTTAACTCTATGTGTGATATGTGTATTTCAAAAATCATATACAAAAACTGTTTTGTCATATTCCTACATGTTAGTATCTTAAAAAAATTACAAAAATGACACCAACTTTAAAATTCACTTTATGATCCCAAAAATATTAAGCCGACCCTGGTAGGGGTGAGCAGTTAACAGGTATTACCCGGTAAACCCGTCAAACCCGTTGGAACCGATCCGTGAGGAACCGTGAAAGCTAACTAAGATACGGTAAACGGGTCTATGATTTAGCCTCAAAAGGGTAAGGGTCGAGTACGGGTCTAGACGGAAGATAACCGGTATACCCGTTAAACCACCAACTTTTAAAAATTAACAAATTTTCAAAATATTTAGTGTAGATCAATATGTAATATGTGATTTATTTTTTAAATTTACCAAATTCAAAAGATATGAGAATCAAGAATGAATTCAAAGACTGATTTTTCATTTTTAAATCACATCAAGGTGGTCTTTTTTTATTATTAATCGTTATTTTTTTAGATCTTTTTGGAAAAATCGAGTCTATGGGATTGAATGAAGATTGAGAAAATAATAATTTTAAAAATCAAAGAAAGCTCGAATAATCTGATGTTTATTTAATTTGGAAACATATATTTATTTTTGAAACCGTACTTTTTATTTGTCTGTTTGTTTTTAAATACTATTTGTTTGTTTTTGAATTATGGATACTATTTTTAACACTATTTGTTTGCTTTTTAAACCATACTAATTGCTTTTGAATGATTTGTTGTTAAATTAACACAGTGGAAATTTTGATAATCTCATTCGTTAACAATACGGGTCCATATTCGTAAAACCCGTGAACCCTTACCCGTTTACCCGTGGACCCTTAATCGACCCTTTTAACTACTATACGGGTCACGGATATGTATTTAGTCATCAAATGGGTACGGATACAGGTATATCCGTACGGGTCAGATATACCCGTTTATACACCCCTAGACCCTGGTCCGCCAAATAGGTGGTGCTTAATATTTTCTGTTCATATCATAAAAAAATCTAATATACCTTTTTATTTTATTTTTTAAAGAAAAATTCTCCAAACCTAATTTTTGAAAAGAAAAAAAAAACTCCCAAAATAAAAGCTAAGCTAATATAATTCTTTTAATCTTTTGACGATTTTTGTACTATTATAACTTTTATTTTATTCAAAACTTATTTGTTCTTTTAGGCTTATCTTAAAAGTAAAATCCGAATATTAAACAAACGTAGCGGCCGTGCCGACTCGACAGCATGCCCCATCACCAGCCGCCAACGCACACCCCATTCGTCACATCCCTCCATAAATACACACTAATCCCCCATCTTCCCCCACCTTCACCTTCACCTTCACCTTCACCCATGGGTGCACACGACGCCACCGCCTGCACCTCCAAGCAAAAGCAAATCCACCAAATCGAACCCGGAAAACCCTACCGAGGAATCCGGATGAGAAAGTGGGGCAAGTGGGTCGCCGAAATCCGTGAGCCCAACAAACGCTCACGCATCTGGCTCGGCTCCTACTCCTCCCCGGTCGCCGCGGCCCGCGCTTACGACACTGCCGTGTTCTATCTCCGCGGTCCGTCGGCTTGTCTTAATTTCCCTGATTCGATCGGGGACGACGGCTACCTCAGGGACCTCTCCGCGGCCTCCATCAGGAAGAAGGCCACGGAGGTAGGAGCTAAGGTCGACGCGCTCCAGAACCAGAACGGGAGTACAAAAAATCTCCATTCCTACCGCCACCACACGCCTGAAACATATTCTGTTTCGGGACGGGTTTGTTTAAACACGGATTTGAATGAGTACCCGAGCCCGGAATCTTCGGACGAAAGTTAACGGTGAGGTAACGGCGAAGGCTGTTTGTTTATATGTGGGCTGACGGCGTTAGTTTCTGAGGGACAGAGGCGGGCTCCTTTTTTTTATTATTAGGTGGGTACTGGGTCGGGTCGGATAGATGGGGAATCCGAAGGGATTATATGTTTGATTATCTGAAAATATATTGTTTTTATTTTATGCTTAATTAAGAAAAAGGAAGTGGGAAATTCTGGAAATATATTTTTATTCATTTGTTGTTGTTGTTGTTTTTTTCTTATTTTTAATTATTTTTGTGTTGTAAAAAAAATTTAATAGATAAAATTATTGCAAAATATGTATATTTTTTAATTCAAATTCAAGAGGTGAATAAAACTCACAAACTTAAAACCTAATATTTGACATTTTTGTTGGGTATAGTTATTAATGGAATCTAATAATAAAAGATTTGTGTCGTTCAAAAAAAAGTTTCTTTGATAAATTAAAAAAAATGTTAATTAAAATGTATTTTCTTTATTTTTAAGTGAAAATTATGTATTTTTATGTGAATATTTTCTTAATTCTTTAAAGCATTCTCATCAGTGTTTTTATCTTTATCTTTATAATTTAACTAATAATTATCATTCCATAAAAAAATTTGTTCATTTTTTTAAAACCACTCACATCTCATTCCTTATCCTTAAAATTTTAAAGAAATTGTTAAGGAATTGGTATATTTAAGATTTCAGTGTATATTTACTTATAATTTTAAGGATAAAGATAAGGTTTAAAGAATATGATGTATGACTTTTTTAACTTAAATATTATTTTTTCCCTTTATAACTTAAGGATATTGTATATATACCAATACTGATGTGTATGCTCTTATAACCTCATATATGAATGATAATGTATCGGGATGAGACTGGATTTGGTAATCTTATATTTTGAGACATATTATAAACTAAACAATCACCAACCTATGAATGGTAAGGTTAAACAATCACCAACATGTGAATAGTAAAGTGCAACCTGATAGTTTTATGATACAACCAGTTGATGTGTAAGTGTGAATGATAAACTTGTCGTCTCCTTCTCTGTCCTGCTGTTGGGTTAAACGTGTGTACAGTCGCACCAACTTTCTCATTTCCATCTCGTTACTAATACACATCGCGTACAAGGGTATACCTGCAAGTATTGAGTTTACCAAATTAATTCGATCTTAATTACACATCGACTTAAAATTCTAATTAATAAACTAAACTTATAATAATTTAATAATTTTAATAATTTAGAGTTCTAACGTCTTCAACTACTATTTATCATTTTAATTATATAATATATTAATAAATTCAAATAAATAAGTTTGTTTTAACGGTTCAGGTAAACATGAGGGTATCATTCCCTTCTAAACCTGCCTTATATTCATAAATTTTTTTCAACTAATTTCATACTTAATCTAACACCTGTCTAAAATGTTTTTGGCCTTTTTCCGATCCTTAGGGCATGTTTGGGATTACTTATTTTAAACTTTTTATTGACTTTTGTAAAAAATTATAAGGAGTTTTAAAAAATAAATTTCCCAAACACCCCCTTAGGGTGTTGGGGGCACCCTACTCGGACATGGCCGAGTAGGAGAGATGATGGCCGAGTAAAAGGGGAACACCGCCCCTAACCATCCGAGTAAGCATCCGAGTAGTGTGCTGGGTAGAATGCCCGAGTATATTTACTCGGATGACAAGCCCCTCTCTCTGGTGGACCCCACCACTATCACACACATCACTTTTATTTAAATGTTTTCTTTTTTTTTTAAAGTTGGTGAGTAAATGAGTAGGGTGTTTCCAATAAAATCTGAGTAAATGAGTAGTTTTGAGGTGACAAAATTCTATTGGACAGTTTTAATGCGTAAATAGGGGTGCAAACGAGCCGAGCCGAGCCCGAGCTTGACTAGGCTCGAGCTCGGCTCGTTTAACTTACTGTGAGCTCGAGCTCGAGCTCGGCTCGATTCGAGCTCTAATTTTGAAGCTCGGGCTCGGCTCGTTGGTAGCTTTACAAGCTCGAGCTCGGCTCGGGCTCGGCTCGTTTATTATATATTAATTAATTTATATATATTTATAATTATTTTTATATAAATTTTATTATAGTTTTTATATATAACATAATACATATTATTTAATTATATTTATCTTAATTTTATATATACTAATTATTATTATTATTTTATAAATATATATTAAAAACATTATATAAATAAAAGGCTCGTTAAGGCTCGCGAGCCGGCTCGAGCTCGATAAGTGAAGCTCGGGTTCGGGCTCGTTTAATAAACAAGCTTAGCTCGAGCTCGTTTAAGCTCGGCTCGTTTCGAGCTTTTTAACGAGTCGATCTCGAGTAGCTCGCGAGCAGCTCGGCTCGTTTGCACCCCTATGCGTAAATGAGTAATGGGTAAATGACCCCCATCACCCTTAATCCCTTACTTTGTTAATTTTTTATTTTTAATCAATGTATTACTCTTATTAATAAAGGGATGTGGGTATATACAGTAAACTTTTGGGGTTTCTAAATTGGCCACTAAATATGATGCTTTGCAGAAATAACCTGCCATCCTCACTTTCCCGAGATGAATAGAATACCACCCCCCCCCCTCTCTTTCATCTTCCTCTCTCATCTGATTTCAAAATTTCAGATTCTATATTTCTTATTGCTTCTTCTTCAACAGTTTTGTGAATTCAATTTCTTGAATATTTTAAGTTTGATTCAAGATTTCATTACCACCTCTCCGACAGCCGCTCCCACCGCCGCACCAACCCTTTCGCCGACATCCGCTCCCACCGTCGTCGGTGTTCTAGCAGTGGCCCAAACTTTCTCTCTCTAAAACTCACCATGCAATGACTGTAAAAATCTTAAGCATCTGCTATGGAGAAAGAATCCGGTGACTTAACATCGTCGATCTGTGGTTGTAGGTTAGAACTTGAACGGCACCGGCGGACTTTGTAGTCATGTAAAGAGGTGATGGTGAAGAAGAAAGGGTTTTTAATGATAAGTTAGAAAATAAAATTTGAAATGAGCACGCGAGGTAGTGGTGGTGGCGCCGGCGTGATGGTGGTGGTGCTTGGTGACGGAGAGGACAGGAATGTAGAGAGAGAGGATAAAAAAATGAAAGAGACCGTGTCCGACAACGGCGACTCTGTTCTATTGCGAGTAATCAATATTAGCTAAAGGGTGGTACGGTTTGATCTCGAGGGGAGGAAGGAGGAGATCACTTATAGTCAAGGGGTGTTTAAGTAAAATTGCATTTATTAGTTTAATGTGTTTAGATTAGAATGCAGATTGGTTTACGTACAATTAGGAGTTTGAATTTGAGTTTGTTTAGGATAGCTTTAGCTTAAAGGTAAAGTCATTAGCCTATATAAGGCATCGTAATGTTTCGTTTTTATTCATTCAGAAATATAGAGTTTAACAAGTTATTCAATTCTTGAGTGTTCTTCGTTTGATATGCACTTGGTAGTCTAACAAAGTGGTATCAGAGCCCATAAGACGATCTTAGGCTAATACGAAGTTGTCCACCCATCTGTTCGGAGGTTCCCAGAAAAGAATCCGGTCGAAGATAAGTCAAGATACCCGATCGAAGCAAGAAGGAACTAACCCTAAAGAAGATGGCAGAATTTCAAGTAGTCGGAGGAATCAAGAAGCTAAATCACACAAATTACACGATATGGGTGACCTGCATTAAGTCTTACCTTCAAGGGCAAGACTTATGGTAGATTACGAATGGCAATGAAACCCGACAACCCACTAACGATATAAACGGAGCTATCGGGAAGTGGCAAGTCAAAGCGGGAAGAGCCATGTTCATTATCAAAACAACGGTGGAAGAAGATATCCTTGATCATCTCCAAGATGTCGAGTATCCCAAACCTGCGTGGGATACACTCGAATCACTATTCTCAAAGAAGAATGATGCACGACTCCAGATGCTAGAGAGTGAGTTAATGTCGGCTTCATAAGGCGAATTAACAATATCTCAATACTTCCGGAGAATCAAGAACCTGTGTAGGGAGATAGGTGATCTTGACACACAGTCAAGAATCGGTGAAGAATGGATGAAAAGAACAATTATTCATGGCCTAAAACCTGAGTACAGGAGTTTCATAATAGCCATTCAAGGTTGGGCAACCCAACCCAACATCACTGAATTCGAAAACTTGTTAGCAGGTCAAGAGGCTCTAGCAAAACAATTAGCCGGCGTTTCAATCAAGAACGAAGAAGAAAAGGCACTCTATGTTGAAAAGAGTAAGTCCAGGAACCAAGTGAAACCATGGCAAAATCAGTACAAAACTCAAGATAAAGGAAAGAAGTATGATGCCGATAAGAAAGGCAATAATCAGTAAACAGAAACTGACGAAGACAGAAAACCAAAGCAATTTACCAAACGAAGATTTCCATTCAAATGTTACAATTGTGGGTGGCGAGGCCACATGGCGAAAGATTGCAGGCAACCAAAAGCTGAAGGCAACTCAGCAACAACCAAAGAAGAGGAACCATGGGATTGTGAGGCAAACGTAGCCCAGGTCCTAGAAGAATTTGCCTTGACTGCCACCACCGAATCAAAGAAGAATAACTTAGGTGATTGGATCATTGATTCAGGATGTTCGAATCACATGACCGGAGAAAAAGAGAGACTCCACAACCTAAGAAAGTACACCGGTAATCACGTCGTGGTAATAGCGGACGACTCAAAGCATCAAATAGAAAATGTTGGAGAAATACGGTTCCCAGCAGAACGAGGACAGAAGCCATTTGCCATGAACGATGTGTTTCACGTACCAGGGATGAAGAAGAATTTGTTTTCCGTACCCTAAGTCACCTCAACCGGTAAGTATGTTCTGTTTGGTCCGAGTGATGTGAAAATCTTTGAAAGATTTGAAACCCCCTCCGTACCCGTACTTCAAGGAAAACGTAATGACACAGTTTACGTTTTATCGGCCGAGTCGGCATATGTCGATAAGGCAAAACAGAACGAAAACGTAGACTTGTGGCATGCACGTCTAAGCCATGTTGGATATGATCGGCTTGAAGTAATGTTGAAAAAGAAACTAGTACAAGGGCTGCCCAATTTTGAAGTAAGCAAAGATGTTATATGTGCCGGGTGCCAATATGGCAAGGCACATCAACTCCCCTTTGAGATTTCTCAACACCGAAGTAAGGTACCATTAGAACTGGTTCATTCAAATGTTTTTGGACCAGTAAAACATGAATCAATCCAGGGAAAGAAGTATATGGTAACCTTTATAGACGACTTCTCAAGATACCTATGGGTGGACTTCATGAAGGAGAAGTTAGAGGTCTTTGAAAAGTTTAAAGCCTTCAAAACAGAAGCTGAACGTATGACAAACCGACCCATTGTGTGCTTACGATCAGATAATGGTGGTGAGTACATGTCTAAAGTCTTTGATGGTTACTTGAAGGAAAAGAAGATAAGAAGACAATTGACCTGCCCGAACACGCCCCAACAAAATGGTGTTTCGGAGAGGAAAAATCGTCACCTTGCAGAAACATGTAGAAGTATATTACACGGGAAGAGTGTACCAGGTAGGTACTGGGCAGAAGGAATGATGACAGCTGCTTACGTGATAAACAGGTTACCTCAAAAGTCTCAAGACTATATGACGCCAATTGAAAAAATGTTGGGGATAAAACCGAATGTAAGTCATTTTAAAGTATTCGGATGTGTGTGCTATGTGTTTGTACCAAACCTATTGAGACACAAGATGGAAAAGAAAGCTATTCGATGTATCTTCACGGGGTATGATCCAGAACGTAAGGGATGGAGATGTTGTGACCCAATAACGAACAAATGTTATGTCTCCAGAAACGTCGTATTTGATGAAAACTCCTCCTGGTGGTCAAACGAAAAAGAAAACTTACCTGACATCGAAGAGTTGAAAGAAAAGTTAGAAACAACCACTATACATCTGAGCCTTGCAGATGGAGAGGAATTAGTGGAGGAACAAATGGAACCAGAAAGCTCACAACCTGAACTAGGTAGCTCCCAAAGACAGCCATGGCAATCAGGTGTACATGAGACTAGAGGTAATAGCTCAACCACAGAACCAAGAAGATCAAATCGGGCTAGAAAACCAAACCCAAAATATATATGGTTAACTTAGCAACAACCGAACGAGAAGAACACGAGCCTGAAAACTTTGAACAGGCAAGTTTGAAACAGGAATGGGTCACAGCCATGCAAGAAGAAATAAGGGCTATGCAGCGTAATGAGACATGGACCTTAGTTCCTAAACCAGCCGACACTACACCAGTCACGTGTAAGTGGGTATTTAAACTAAAAAGAAAGGTCGATGGAACAATTGATAGGTATAAGGCTCGACTGGTAGCCCGTGGATTCTCTCAACAACCTGGAGTGGATTACGAAGACACCTTTAGCCCAGTAGCAAAGCTAACCACAGTCCGGGTAGTGATAGCCATAGCTGCAAGTAAACAGTGGATGATGCATCAAATGGATGTGAGCAACGCATTCTTGTACGGAGACTTATAACATACAATCCATATGGAACAGCCACAAGGGTTTGTAAGCAGTACGTATCCAACCCATGTGTGTAAACTTAGAAAAGCTATCTATGGATTGAAACAATCTCCAAGAGCTTGGTTTAGAAACATGGGTGAATTCCTTCAACATAATGACTTTGAGATGTCAAAGTCAGATGCAAGCTTATTTACAAAAGCTGTTGAAAACAAAGTGGTGGTGGTATTGGTCTATGTGGACGATTTGATAATAATTGGGGATGATAAAGAAGGTATTAGCCAACTAAAATAAAATTTATGTGTAAGATTTCACATGAAGGATCTTGGGAAGTTAAGCCATTTCTTGGGCTTAGAATTAGGATACAAAGAAGAAGCCATTACCTTACATCAACAGAAGTATAGTATTGACATGCTAACAAAATTTGGCATGTTAGACTGTAAACCGGCAAGTACTCCAGTAGATACCACAGTTAAGTTGGGCAGCGACAGAGGGAGAGAGCTAGAAGACCCTACTATGTATCGACAGATTGTTGGGAGTCTTATTTACCTGACACTAACCATACCTGATATAGCATTCATGGTTGGGGTTCTTAGTCGTTACATGCAAAGGCCAAGAAAGCCTCACTTGGATGCAATAAGAAGACTGCTGCAATATGTGAAGGCTACTCTCGGATATGGTATCAAGTTCAATACAGGAAAGAAGCTTGAACTTGTTGGGTACTGCGATGCAGATTACGCCGGAGATCTTGATACAAGGAGGTCTACAACCGGGTATGTCTTTATGTTGGGACAAGGAACAGTTGTTTGGTGTAGTAAAAGGCAGCCTACGGTGTCACTATCGACTACCGAAGCTGAGTATAGATCAGTTGTAATGGCAGCCCAAGAGATGGTATGGCTCAAGTTGTTAATCAAAGAACTGAAGCAAGATATTGAAGAAAAAGTAATGCTACTGTGATAATATCTCTTCGATTCACTTGGCAAATAATCCAATGTTTCACGCAAGGTCAAAGCACATTGAGGTTCACTACCATTTTATAAGAGAGAAGGTGCTAGAGGGAGAGATAGACTTGAAGTATATTGATACTCAACAACAAGTAGCGGATGTGTTCACCAAGAGTCTATCAAGTATAAAGATAGCTGGATTAGGCAAAGATATGAACATGAAGAAAGCTAACATTGAGAGGGAGTATTGCGAGTAATCAATATTAGCTAAAGGGTGGTACGGTTTGATCTCGAGGGGAGGAAGGAGGAGATCACTTATAGTCAAGGGGTGTTTAAGTAAAATTGCATTTATTAGTTTAATGTGTTTAGATTAGAATGCAGATTGGTTTACGTACAATTAGGAGTTTGAATTTGAGTTTGTTTAGGATAGCTTTAGCTTGAAGGTAAAGTCATTAGCCTATATAAGGCATTGTAATGTTTCGTTTTTATTCATTCAGAAATATAGAGTCGAACAAGTTGTTCAATTCTTGAGTGTTCTTCGTTTGATATGCACTTGGTAGTCTAACATGTTCAAGCTAGCGGCGTTAGGTGAAACAATGGGAGAATCGGTCGGAGTAAAAGCGATTGACAGAGGCGATGCAACGGGAGAGGGAGCTGAGGGTGTGATTGAAAGGTAGTAGAAGGAACGGATCTGGAAAGAACAGTGTGATTGAGTCGCGGTGTGTTGGAACGGATCCGTCGGAGAGGTCGATGGGAGACGATGGTTTTGGAGAGAGAGTTTGAGAAATTAGGAAATTTTAATTGAAAATGTTTAGTAAATAATGTAAATGCAATTAAAGCTCCTAATATTTCTTCAATATATCAATCTGTTAAATTTATTTATTTATATTCTAATTTTGATAAAAAAAAAAATTAAACAGCATAAAAAAGATTTGTCTACCTACTTTACCTTATACATTAAATTATATGTTTATGAATTTTAAGTTCCTATATTTTAAGATTTTATAAATAAAACATAAGTTATATCTATCTATCATATTCTCATTTTAACGTTTCGCTGTTAAAGGAAATATTATATGTATCGAATTTTTTTTAAAACAACGTAATATTTGTAAAAATTCAGAATATACCGTAATTGCATGATTATTTCTACCAATGTTTCAGCTCAATGTTCACAACCGACCTGTCGCGATGCGTCACCCGCCGCAACACGCGGGGTATCAAAACTAGTTAGATATAAATTTATACATCTGAGTTTTTACAAAGCAAGAAAAATAATATTAAAATATATATTTAAATAGATAAATTAACTAAATTATTATTTCTTGACACGTAGTAGTTGCTATGATTTGCCAAACTCTCTTGTTGAGATACACGTGTCACAATAATAGTCGTACATTGCGTCCAATCATAAAAATCGTTTTATTTGCAACATTTATCTTGAATGGGTGGTCAAATGGCCGATGATTAATCGGTGGTTGTGGTGTAGTGGTTGAGATGTCGATGATTTATCTTGAATGATTTGTCAAAGAGGTTATGATGTAGTGGTTGAGGTGATGCCTGAAGTCCCAAGGGACTCGGGTTCAATCCTTGCCACCATTATTAATTTCTGTGGCATCGCAAATGAGGCCTTTTAGGCTGATGCATCAGGGTTTTACCCACGTCGATCCAGGGTTCGAATCTCGGCTCTCCCTCAAGCCCGGAAGGGGCCGTATTGGGTGGGGTTTTTCCTTAAAGACTCTCCAACTTTGACGCCAAGTGGGCCCGGTTAAGACAACATATTGGCCGGAGTTAGACGAGTCTCTCCCATGTGACGGGGGTGCGACGTCACAACATTCAATGTTCGCCTTTCAAAAAAAAATGGTCGATGATTAATTAGGTTCTGTTTGGTATAAGATAATGAAATGAATGAGAGAATGGAATGGACAAAAGAAATAAATGGATCATTACCATTCTATTGTCCTGTTCGGTTACCATATGAGAATAAAATGAATCATTATCTCGTGCTGTTTGGTAGACAGAAAAATATTTTATAAAAAATAAAATATATTTAACTAATAAATTTATCTTATGGGTCGTGTCATGGGACGGGCCACGGTTCGGGCCATGGTTCGGGCCATGGTTTAGGTCATCAGACGGGTCATGAGACGTGTCATGGTTCGGGTTATGGGTCAGGGCGTGGTTCGGGTCATGGTTTGGGCCATACTTCGGGTCATAGGTTGGGGCATGAGACGGGTAATGGGACGGGTCATGGGAAGGGTCATGGTTTGGGTCGTGGGTGGGGCCATGGCTCAGGCCATGGTTCGGCTCATGGGGCGGGACATGGTTCGGGTCATGGGTCGGAGCATTGGCGCCATGGTTCTGGTCATGGGACGTGTCATGGTTCGGGTCATGGGTCAGGAGGGCATGCGTCGGGTCAAGCGACTGGTCATGGTTCAGGTCATGGTTCGGGTCATGGGTCTGGGCATGCGTCGGGTCATGGGTCGAGTCATGGGTCCGATCATGAGTCTGGCCATGGGTCGGGTCATGGTTCGGGTCATGAGTCGGGTCGTGGGTCTAGGCATGGGTCGAGCCATGGTTTGAGTCATGGTTCGAGTAATTAATTAAATAAAATCATTATGAAAAAAAAACACCCCTCCCCCAAGGAATAAAAATCATTAGAAGGGAATAAATCACATTACTTATGTAATGGTCCATTTCATTCCTATGTGATTACCAAACATGTTTTATTTCATTCTAACGTAATGACTCATTCCATTTCACCATTCATGCATACCAAACACTACCTTAGATCTTATAAAATACTATAACACGTCTTGAATTTGATCATTTTTAGATGTTGCAATAGAACATTTTGTGTATCCTTATTTGATCAAACAAGACTTTGTAAAACTATTGATTGGTTTTGACTATATTAAATATTTGATCAAACAAGTGGTTATCAATAATCAATCGAGTCGCTCGTAAAAACCAAGTAGCACACAAAGGAACGAGGAAAGATAGGTGGTATCCAATTAGTCTTTTTGAAACAGACTGATTTATTGGTTTCTGGTTCATTGGTTGGTAAAGAAACCAATGGCATCGATGCTTACCGGGTTTAAAAACATTAGTCATAGTGATTTAAGAGTGTGAGAAGAAAAGATTAAAGTCATTGATCAAGTGTAATTAAGGGTTAAGATGAAATTGTTGGCAGGTGGACTCCATTTCCATGTAAATTGTGACAAAGATAGGTAAAAAGGTAAGGCCATAGGGTATACTCCCACATTCCACACCTCTCCACACAGCGCCACATTAAATTCCACAGTTTTTTCATATTTCTCCATATTTGGGGGAGATCGTTTCATATTTCCACGTCATTTTTTATTTTATAGTTAAAAATTAATAGTTTTTTGTAACATTTTTAATAAATAAAATGTAAAATTAAAAACATCAATTTCATTAAGTTGAGAGAATGTATGTGCGTGTTTTTTTTTTAAATTGGTTGAGAGAATGTATGTTATTTTTATTAAAAAGACAAATATTTATAGAGGTTGAGAAGGAATAAATTAAAAAAAATATATATTTTTTTGGTGGAAAAGAGCCGCTGGGGAGGCCTCAAACGGCTATAATGCCGTTGCCTTCTTCCTCCACACTCGTGGAATTCTTCACGCCAAAGCCCCACGGTCGTGGTCCACACGCAGGAGGCGCAGTGTTCCACGGCCCACACACGCCAGCTCATCAACCACGAGCCTATACCACTGAGTATACCCAATAACCTAATAGTCACCCAACGATTTTTTATTGCATTATGTAGCACATTTATGGCGACTTTCAATTGTCAATTTATATGCGGTTTGTGTCGAACACGATAGAGATACAAATGTTTCATGTAAAAACGAAGTTAAAAGTACAATATTTTAATAATAACTATTTATCTTATAATATTTTGGTTCGGTTTTTAATAGGTGAAGTACTCAAGTTGGACCTTACAACCCAAAATGTTGCGAATAGTAGTTTGTCACGTGTTATTGATTAAATATTTAAATGTATAGGATTCAACCGACTCTTAATATTTTATTTTAACAAGTTTGGTGAGAATTCACAACAAAGTAAAAAATATCATTAACACCTCCTTCTTATTTAATTATTTAATAATTAAAATCCCAACCCTAAACTTTAATTTTCAACAAATTCACGTGCCTACAAATAGGAGTTGATCCAAATAAAATAACACATTATTAATAATTTAATTTTATAATTTAACTACAAGTTTGTTGTCTTTCTGTCTAAATAATTAGACTATTAAAAAAAATTCAATAGCAATAGGTGACAAGAAGCTATATATTCAGGTTAATGTATAAATAGATGATTCAAATATTTAAAAACTTTTATTAAGGTTATTAAAATATTAACATAAGTTTATAAACCATCCAAAGTTCTGATATTCTTTTGTTACAAAATTATAAAATAATAATGTCTTTAAATTTTAAGTTTTTGTGACATCTATAGTTATAAAATCCATCCTTGAAACACATTTTAAAAATTCTTAGATGACTAGATCTAGGAGCATTTTTGGATTCTGTAAGCCGATGCCGAATTGTTTTTAATGGACTTTGGGCCAACAATCTTCAAAATGGGCCAAAGTATTATTATTTTTCTGTTTTATTTTTAAACGGGAAAGCCGACGGTTCGATTTACGGTTCAAGAACTTGATCAGAGCCAGGTTGATCTATAGATTTCGTAGGCACTGTGCGACTAGTAAAATGAGCCCTTAAAATATAAACTTATATATATAAACAAAATCTATACAATATAATAAATAAGGTTTTTTCATGTCAAGTGTCGCCTTCATATTCATTCTCATCATTTTTCCCCTCTCTTACTAAATATTCATCTATCTTTTAATAATAATATATTTTTAAAAAAAATACTAATTATACTACTAAAACATATTTGTTTTAAATTATCTCTTATTATAAGAAACTTTGAAATCTAAATATGTAACTTTATTTTCAATAAAATAGTAAATGAAAGTCAAATTACATTAAATAGTAATTAACGTATTTTCGAAACCCAATTATATATATTAATTTTTACATATTTTGAATTTTGTTTTATATCCTTAGTATATGTAATACATTTTTACACCTGTAAAATATATACATAAAGATTTAAGAAAATTTTATGTATTGATATTTTTCACTCCGTGTGTAGCACACGGGTTCTAAGCTAGTTCATTAATACAACGATAATTGTTTTAAATAGGTTAATAGGATTGTTCACGAGCCGAGCCAAAGCTAGCTCAGGCTCAGCTCAAAGTCTAACTTGGCTTGTAGAAAGAATGGAAAATTGATGTTGTCAAATCAAGTCAAACAAAAACTTGGCTGAGCTTTCACAAAATCTATACGTAGAAGCTGTTTCGAACCGTTGTCATAGAATATTGGACTCCATAGAATGAAGATATAAGTTAACTTGACGAGGCATTATACACCTTTTACTCTTTTTCTCTTGACTAAGTTTTGTTTTACTATATTTCTTCGTAAGATTTTTTTAATGAGATAACATAACTGATCCAGTAGTAAGCTTTTTTATAGGTACCAAAGTACCGATCTAATATCAACTTAAAGTATGTTATTAATATTATATAATGAGTGATAATATTTCTAAGGGTATTGTGTTATAAATGGCCATCGTCAATTACCACATTTATTTCGATTACATTAGTTTGTGGTTATTAACTCATAATAATTTCACTTTGACTAGTTGTGTATATATACATTGTAATGTAAACATCTTGATAATAAGATATACTTCGAGTTTTAGTATCCTTTGACTTTTTTTTATCAAAAACATTATCATTTCTCTTTTATCTTTTAATGTCCGCATAAGTACCGGATCATTTTAAGTTATGACATAAAATACTTTTTAAAAATTATAAAAATAAACAGGTTATGATACTCAACTTGTGAATCCGGTAGGTCGACCAAAACATAACCCATTTAGCTAAAAATGTTCACGGTTTCGACCCAAGATGGACCTGGATCCGTTTATACTAAAGCCAAACCCGTGAATTTGGTGTTAGGTTCTTGTCGTCTTTTCTTGTTGTTTCAGAAATTAACACCTTCACAATATCCTTCAATTAGGGGTATTCACGGTCTGGCTTTGACGTTTTTTAGGTCAAACCATGAGCCAAATCGTCACTATATGTTTTTTAACTCTTTAAGCAAAACTAAATCGTTGCATAATTGAAACCAAACCAAACTAAACTATCGAATGATTTGGTTTCAGTTAGGTTTCACACTTAAGTCCATACACTATTATTACCGTAACAAAACCTTACCACGAAACCAAACGATAACCGGTTAGGACGGTTTTCACCGGCTTAAACTAGACATAAACACCCTTACTTTTAATCTCTCAGGCGACGGTTTAATTTTTTTTGAATTCATTTTGTACTTATTAGGTCCATTGATTTTTTCAAACATAATGTCTCCTTGAGATCATGTTCAGGGGAGAGGGGTGCATCTAGTGCTAACCATAAGGGGTATAGGTTACGTTTGGCATCTTGGAATGTAGGAAGCCTAACTAGTAAGTTGTTAGAGTTAGTAGGCGTGCTTAGAAAACATATGATTCAGGTAGCTTGCCTTCAGGAGACTAGGTGGAAGGGTCAAAGGGGGGGGGGGGGGGGTGAGTGTAATGGCTACAAACTGTTGCATTCTGGTTGCGATGGAACAAAAAATGGGGTGGGTTTTCTAGTTGCTAAAGAACTGCACGGTAATGTGGTGGAAGTGAAAAGATATAATGATAGGATCATGGTGTTGAGAGTAGTACTTGGTGAGGAAGTTGTGGCAATTGTTAGCGCTTATGCACCACATGTAGGCCTAGGAGACCAAGAAATGAGGGATTTTTGGGGTAGTTTAGACGGAGTAATGAAGTCATTACCTAGACAGGAGAAAATATGCTTAGGAGGTGATTTTAATGGTCACGTTGGTAAGGAGAGTGATGGTTTTCCGATGGTTCATGGAGGTTTTGGTTATGGTGTTAGAAACGATAATGGTAGGGAGCTTCTTGACTTTGCGCTTGCGCATGATCTTGGTATTATAAACACGTTCTTTATAAAGAGGGAATCACATTTGATTACTTTTAGTAGCGGGGGGCGCAACACGCAGATCGACTATTTCCTGATGAGACAAGGGGATCGCAATTGGTGGAAGGATTGCAAAGTAATTCCAGGAGAGTCAGTAGCGACCCAACATCGTCTGTTGGTGGCAGATTTTACCTTGAGAAAAAGGGTGGCGGAGTGGAGAAGAAAAAATAAACCAAGGATCAGATGGGGGAATTTGAAGGACGAAAACATCAATTTGTTTAAAGATAAAGTCATGGCGATGAACACAAATACTAAGGATGGCGACACAAACCAGATGTGGGTAGCTATGGCAACCACTGTTACGCAGGCAGCAAAGGAAACCCTCGGAGTCACATTGGGAGCAACAAGAGGACATCATGAGTCTTGGTGGTGGAATGAGGAGGTGCGGAGAAAGATAAAGGACAAGCAACAACGCTTTAAAGAGATGTTGCAGTGTAGTAATGGAGAGGAGATAATGACACTACGGGAGAACTATAGACAGGCAAAGAGGGAAGCTAAAAAGGCAGTGAGTGAGGCAAAGAATTTTGCCTATGAAACGATGTATAGAAAACTAGACACCAAGGAAGGGGAGCATCATATGTTTAAGATTGCCAAAAATAGGGAGCGTAGGAGACAAGATCTTGGGGTCGTGAAGTTTATCAAGGAAGATGATGGAAGAGTTTTGGTAAAAGGACGAGACATCAAGCTGAGATGGCAAAACTATTTCTACACCCTTTTCAACAGTTGTAGACCAATTCTAGCCATAACGGAGAATCCCACTACTCAATCCAGTCAACGAAATAATTGTTATTGTCGAAATATCACACAGGAAGAAGTGAGGAGTGCTCTTAAGAAGATGGGAAGAGCTAAGGCAGTCGATCCAGACAACATACCCATTGAAGCGTGGAAGTGTATGGGAGAGGAAGGCGTTCAGTGGTTGACAAGACTGTTCAACAATATCTTCAAAACCAGGAAGATGCCAGATCAGTGGAGGCGTAGTGTCTTAGTACCCCTATATAAAAACAAAGGAGATGCTTAATGTTGTGCTAACTACAGGGGGGATTAAGCTCCTATGTCATACAATGAAATTATGGGAAAGAGTTATAGATACAAGGATTAGACGACAAACCCAGGTTACAGCAAACCAATTTGGGTTCATGCCAGGCCGGTCCACTACGGAGGCGATACACATTTTAAGAAGATTAATGGAAAAGTACAGAGAGAAGAAACATGATTTACATATGGTGTTCATTGATCTTGAAAAGGCGTACGATAGTGTGCCTAGAAGATTGATCTGGGAAAGTCTGGAGGGAAGAGGGATCCCTAGTAAATATATTGAGGAAATTAGGGATATGTATCATGAGGCTAAGACATGCGTCCAAGCACCCGTGGGGGATACAGAATTTTTTCCGGTGGAAGTGGGAGTTCACCAGGGGTCGGCACTAAGCCCCTTTCTCTTTACAATAGTTTTGGATGAGTTGTCAAAGTCGATTCAAGATGCAATTCCATGGTGCATGCTTTTTGCTGATGATATCGTGTTGATTGCAGAAAGTAAAGAGACATTGAACAACAGACTAGAGGAATGGAGAACAGTCTTAGAGCACAAAGGTTTAAAGATAAGCCGATCTAAAACCGAGTACCTTCACTGCAACTTTAGTGGTGCAAACGTCGACGAGGAGACCCAGATTTCTATTGAAGGTGGGGTTGTCCCTAAGACACTAAAGTTCAAGTATCTAGGATCTGTCATCCAGAGTAACGGGGACATCGACAATGATGTAGTCCATCGGGTGCAGGCTGGTTGGTGTAAATGGAGAGCGGCCTCAGGTGTTTTGTGCGACAAGAGGTTCCCAATAGGGTTAAGGGTAAATTTTATAGGGTAGCAGTTCGCCCAGCGATGCTATATGGAACCGAGTGTTGGGCCATCAAGAAGACACAAGCTTGAAAAATGGATGTAGCTGAGATGAGGATGTTGAGGTGGATGTGTGGACACACAAGAAAGGACCGAATAAGAAATGAAGTTGTTCGGAAGAGATTGGGAGTCACATGTATCTCAGATAAGATAAGAGAAGAAAGATTGAGATGGTTTGGACATGTTAAGAGGAGACAGAGCACAGATCCAGTGAGAACGGTGGAAACTCTCGTTGTAGAGGGGAAAAGGAGCAGGGGGAGACCGAAATTAACGTGGGATGAGAGGATTAGGCTTGATTTGCTAGATTTACACCTCTCAGAGGACATGATCAATGATAGGATTTCATGGAGACGTCGTATTAGGGTTTTAGGATGAGTGACCCGTTGTGTGGGAGAGTAGAGTTGTTTAGCAAAGATTTTGCGTATGTCTTGTTTCTTGTAGGTGTGTTGTGTTTCTTGTGACTAATATACTCTAGTCATACACTGCTAATTGTTAGATTACTGTTAGATTTATTTTACTTTATTACTCATTAATTTTATTTATATTTTTATCTTTTTCTTTCCCATGGAGCCGGGGGTCTAAACGGGAGCAGCCTCTCTATCCCTTGGGATAGGGGTAAGGTTTGCCCTCATCACACCCTCCCCAGACCCTACTAATAGCGTTAGCTATGTGTGGGATTATACTGGGTACGTTTGGTTTGGTTTGGTTAGGTCCATTGATTTTTTATTTAAAACTACATCAACACCTGTTATCATCTATTAACATTAAGGATTAAATATTGAGTAATGAAATACACTTTTGTGATGTTAAATGGGCAGCAATGAACATAAAGCTTATCGCATGAGTCTTTCTTACAGAGATCTCATCTTATTTCTCAAATTATTTGCACACCAATATTCATAAAATCAATGGTGAGAGTTCTCAAAAATTCTTCTGTATATTTTCTTCTCAAACATACGTAGGAAATAGGAGAGTAAAAACAAAAGGTATATAACCTATACATGGAAGGTTACTAAACATAAGGTTTAATAAAAGGAATGAATATAAGAGAATTGTGCAATGAATATCTCCTTTCCAATATTCCCCCTCAAGTTGGAGCATGTAAGTCTTTAGTGCCCAACTTGTCGAGTAGCAATCTGAGTTGTTGTGTTCCTAATCCTTTGGTGAGAAGATCTGCAATCTATAGTTTTGTATCAATGGGTAACGGTTGAACTTCTTTTGACGCCACTCTTTCTCGAACAAAGTAACAATCCATTTCCACATGTTTGGTCCTTTCGTGGAACACCGGATTGTTAGCAATATGCCTAGCCGTTTGGTTGTCACAAAATAAAGGAGTCGGTTCGTTGGAGGTGATGTCCAACTCGCTTAGGAGCCATCTTAGCCACAAAACCTCGCTAACTGTGGCGGCCATGGAGCGGTATTCTGCTTCTGCTGAAGAACGTGAGACCACAGATTGTTTCTTGGTTTTCCAAGAAACCGGCGCACCACCAAGCATGACTAAATATCCCGTCCGTGATTTTCTAGTAAATGGACACCCAAGCCAGTCAGAGTCGATGTAGGCAGTAAGGCTGCAACCTCCTTCTCGATTAAGAAGTATACCCTGTCCCGGTGTCCCCTTTAGATATCTCAAGACTCTATGCACAACGTCCAGATGGTTTTGTCTTGGATCAGCAACGAACTGACTCAATACATTAACAGAGTAAGCAATGTCAGGTCTGGTAGCTTGTAAGTATAGCAACCTACCCACTATACGACGGTATCGGCTAGCATCAACTTTAGGTTCTTCACTATCTTTGTCCAACTTCAAGTTCTGTTCCATTGGAAAGGCACTAGGCCTGCACCCTTGTAAACCACAATCTTCCAAAATATCTAAGGTTAACTTTCTTTGGCTTAAGACAATACCCTCAGATGTGCGCACAACTTCAATGCCAAGGAAGTATTTTAAACTTCCCAAATCTTTAATACTGAATTGCTTATTGAGTTTTTCTTTTTTATCACAGATTTTTGGAAGATCATTCCCTACCATTATCACATCATCAATGTATATCAGGGCTGCTATAAAAATATTACCTTGTTTGAAAATGAAAAGAGAGTGGTCTGCCTTTGATTGTTTGAAACCAAGGCTAAGAAGAAACGTTGTGAACTTTTGATACCAATTACGGGATGCTTGCTTCAAACCGTAAAGGGACTTTCTCAATCTGTAGACCTTTGTTTCTCCTTCCTTTGAAAATCCATGTGGAATTTTCATGTAGACTTCTTCGTGTAAGTCTTCATGTAAGAAGGCATTATTAACATCGAGTTGGTGGATCGTCCAATTCTTCTTAACTGCAACGGTAAGAAGTGTTCTTACCGTGACTATCTTGGCAACAGGGGCGAAAGTGTCATGATAGTCCACTCCTTTCATTTGGGTAAAGCCCTTGGCAACGAGGTGTGCCTTGTACCGTTCCACTTCTCCACTTGGTTTATACTTTATTTTATAAACCCACTTCGAATCAATGGCACGTTTGCCTTCGGGTAATTTTTTGAGGGTCCACGTACCATTTTCTTCAAGTGCTCGAATTTCTTTTGTCATGGCTTCTTTCCATCTTGTATCCTGTACATCTTGCTCAAAGTTTCTTGGCTCATTATTTGAGTTGATGGCCGCTAAGAAAGCTTTATGAGTTTTAGAGAATTTATTATATGAAACAAAATTAGACAAGAGATGTACCGTGGAGGATCCTTGAGTGGGTGTGGGTTTGGCGTGATCTACTGACGGGGGAAGTTTGACATCATAGTCACCGAGGCGTACTGGTTGTGCCCGGTTTCTCTTTGGCCTATTATGTTCAGGAGATGGAGCTTGAGTTTCATTATTCTCGTGTTCAAAGATCGGAATATATGCTTCATTATTCTGGCCAATAACTTCATGCTTAGTGGGTGTCAAAGGGGCCGGCTCCTCATGTTGGCCCATACGTAATTCTTCATTTTCATTATTATGTTGGGCTGCTTCCTTTTCATTAGGCCCAAACTCTTCTCCATTCCCATTTTCGGTTTCACAATTTGGCTCATTTTGATTTTCATTTTCATCACAGTAAGCTCTATTTGGCCATTCAAAAACATCTATCTCATCATTTTCTTGTTCAAGATCATAAAAAGGGAATTTTTCTTCATGAAATTTTATGTGTCTAGAGACAATCATTTTTCCCGTTTCAATGTCAAGAACTTTGTATCCCTTCGTTCCTTGTGGGTAGCCTAAAAATACGTCGGGCTTCCCCCTCATTTCGGACTTGTCTCCTTTCGTATCGGTGTTTCGATAATATGTCAAACAACCAAATACCTTCATAAAATCATAATAAGGTTTTTGATTGTGTAGAAGCTCGTAAAGTGTCTTGTCATTGATAACTTTAGAAGGAAGCCGGTTAATGATATAGGCTGCTGTCAACACACACTCACCCCAAAACTTTTTTGGTAAATTGGCTTCGAACCGTAGCGTTCGAGCAATTTCGAGTAAATGTCTATGCTTTCGCTCTACTACCCCATTTTGTTGAGGGGTGTGGGGACAAGTCGTTTCAAGCAATATCCATTGTTCTTTATAAAATTTAGCCATGTCATTCGATGTGAATTCCCCTCCATTGTCACACCTAATTCTTTTGATGTCTTTCCCAAATTGCGTCTTTACCATTTTGTGAAAAAACTTTAAACAATCACTTGCTTGGTGTTTTGTACTTTAAAAGAAACAACCAAACACCTCTACTATAATCATCTGCAATAGTTAAAAAATAACGTGCCCCCGAAAAGGAGGGTGTACGGTACCTCCCCCAAATGTCACAATGTAATAATTCAAAACATTCATTTGTCTTCGTAATACTAATTTGAAAAGGACTTCTAGTATGTTTGGCCTTAGAACATGAGTCACAAACTTTATTAAAAGAAGTACCTTTAAGAAAATCAATCTCTTTGAGTTTTTCATCAGAAGCATGACCCAACCTTTTATCCCAAGTATCATCGGTTGCCATCATAACTCTTCTTTCATTGTTGATCATCCCCATTCGGTATAGACCGCCTTTCCGCTTACCCACACCAATAAAGGTCCTAGTTTTGAGCTTTTGCATAATACAAAAATTAGGAAAAAAGCTTACAGAGCATTGAAGATCCTCGGTTAACCGACCAACCGAGAGGAGATTACATTCAAAATTTGGAACGTAAAGAACGTCTTTTATCTCGAGTCTCCCCTTAGAGTGCAATCGCCTTTCCCTTTAACGGGTATGGCGTCTCCATTAGGGATAATAGCAGGTCCTTCGGTTTTACTTTCTGCTTTGTTTTTGAGGATTTCGATTACATGGGTAATATGTTTGGTGGCTCCCGAGTCTACTACCCACTCATCGTTTTGATATCGCTTACCTACCACATTGGTCATGGGAGGTGCGTCGTTCTTGTTGCCGGCCATCTTGGAAGAGAACGGGTGCCGATTATGATTTGATATTTTGACTTAGAACCGCTCTGATACCATCATAAAATCAATGGTGAGAGCTCTCAACAATTCTTCTGTATATTTTCTTCTTAAACATACATAGGAAATAGGAGAGTAAAAACAAAAGGTATATAACCTATACATGGAAGGTTACTAAACATAAGGTTTAATAAAAGGAATGAATATGAGAGAATCGTGCAATGACTATCTCCTTTCCAATATATATCACATAATTATATATATATAATACTATAGATCATTCAATACTTGATTTTCAAAGCATCAAGGTTTATAAATTCATTATACCTTTGAGATTCAATCTCAATTTGAGATCCATAACCCTCAAACTCAATTTAAGTTCATCACCTTCACTTTGTATTCTTTTAACTTCCACTTCACCCAATTACTTTTCACATTTTGTATTCTTTTAACTTTCACTTTACCCATTTTCTCATGCTCATCTCTCTATTAACCATTCATTATGATTATTTGCACTTCAAACATGCAAGTATTTTTTATGCCACTTTCAACAATTTATACACATAATTCTCATATCATATATGAATTTGCATGCTCGAATGTATAGTGTTTCTAAATTAAGGTATGTCTGTATTCACCGTTGTCTATTGCATCTAGGAGTGCAAACGAGCCGAGCCAGGGGCCGTCAGTGTAACAAAAATCAAAGTATGTCGGGATCAAACCCGTAATTTTTTAAAGTTAGAGACTCAAACCGTAATTTGGCCAAACCACAGGGACCATCCGTGTAATTAATTCTATATGTTATATGAGACAAAGACAAAATCGAGTAAGAAATAACAGAAATAATTTGAATATAGAAAAAAAGTATTTTATTATTTGTTAATATTATGTACACTATTATTTCTTAATATTAAATTTAAATATTATTTTTCAATATTTATGAAATTTTTTGTTTCCACAAAAATCAGTTTTACTGTCGGTCTTGAGTTTGGTTTTCTCGATTTGCAAACATACACGTACAAAATCTCCGCCGCACCGCTCAACCTAGCCCCTTAGAAATATATATTAAACATTTTTAGATTATAGATTGGTTATATATGTGCACTAGGTTAGAAAACCTATGTACTACACGTGTTGAATAAATGCAATGTTATATATACTTACTAGTTTAGATCCCGTGTATACACACGGGGTGAAAATATCAATAAATAAAATTTTTAAATCTTTATGTGTATATTTTACATGTGTAAAAATGTATCATATACTAAGGATAGAAAATAAAACTCAAAATATGTAAAAACTAAAATATAATTGGGTTTCGAAAATACATTAAGTACTGTTTAATTTAATTTGATTTTCACTTATTAATAGATTGAAAATAAAAGTTACATAATTAGATTTTAAAGTTTCATAAGGGATAATTTAAAAAAATATGTTTTATTAGTATAATTAATATTTTCTTTAAATATATATCATTGTTAAAAGATGGATGCGCATTTAATAAAAGAGATAGACGAGAAAAAATTGATGAGAATTAATGTGGAGGCGACATGTGACATGTAAAAACCTTTATTTATTATATAGTATAGATTAATAAAAATTTATATATTACATATTTATGAAATATTACGTAGTTTTTTAATACAAATTCTAGAAACGTTATATAGTTATTTTTTAAAAATGTTTTATAAAAAGAATGAAAGAAATGTTTAATTTATAATTTTTTTTATGAAAAAACCTATTTTTTTAAAATAAAATACGTATATATAAAAAGAATTATATAAATCATTATTATTTAATAGGAGAGAGATGCGGGAAACAAAAAAATTTTAAAAACAATTAAAGAAATTTGTATAATTAATAGGAAAGAGGGGCGAAAAAAAAGGTTAAGGATGCGTAGGATAGTGACAAATATCTCAGCAAAACCTTTATTTATTAGAGATTATAGATTATAGATGTGTTCATAAACCAATATATTAATAATTTTCATGTTTTTGTTGTAAAAAATCGTATTAAAATACAATATATTCTGAATATATAACGTAACATATTTGTTTATAAGAAATGATAGATATATTAAACGAATGAAAATAGACTTTTATATAACCTTTTACGTAATAGGAAAATGTTAGAATTAAAAATTATGTGAAATAGAGGAAAATGTTTATAATTCTAAGAATGGTGAGAATGATTTAGGGCCACTAGATTAAATTGTAGAAAAGATTTAATGGTTGATATTATATTGCAGGAGAAAAAATTGTTGGAATGATATTTTAGTCTTGGCCACTTTTGTTGACTTTTTATTAAGTCCCCCCCTTTTTTAAACGTTCATAACTTTTACAAACGACATTATTTTAAAAAAAATTACACCATAAAAGCGAACATTTTTTATCTTTAAAACGAGTATAGTGTCGTTGTATACAAAAACGAAAAAAAATTTCGTTTTCCAGCTCATTGTGTAATTTGTCAGGTCATTGTGTAATATCAGGTCTGGTCATTGTGTAATGTCAGGTCTGGTCATTGTGTCAAATGTTTTTCATCATTGTGTTATATGTATTTATCATTTTTTCAAATATTTTTCATCATTGTGTTATATGTATTCATCATTGTGTTATATGTATTCATCATTGTGTTTTACGTTTTGCAGCTCATTGTGTAATTTGCTCATTATTGTGTAATTTGTTCAAATATGTCAGGTCATTGTGTAATGTAAGGTCTGGTTATTGTGTAATTTGCTCATTGTGTAATATGCTCATTTTGTCAAATAGTTTTCATCATTGTGTTATATGTATTCATCATTGTGTTTTACGTTTTCCAGCTCATTGTATAATTTGCTCATTATTGTGTAATTCGCTCAAATATGTCAGGTCATTCTGTAATGTCAGGTCTGGTTATTGTGTAATTTGCTCATTGTGTAATATGCTCATTTTGTCAAATATTTTTTTATCATTGTGTTTTACATTTTCCAACTTATTGTGTAATTTGCTCATTTTATCAAATATTTTTCATTATTGTGTTATATGTATTCATAATTGTGTTTTACGTTTTCCAGCTCGTTGTGTAATTTGCAGGTCATTGTGTAATATCAGTTAATTGTGTAATATCAGGTCTGGTCATTGTTAAATTCATGTCTGGTCATTGTGTAATGTCAGGTCTGGTCATTGTGTCAAATGTTTTTCATCATTGTGTTATATGTATTCATCATTTTGTCAAATATTTTTCATCATTGTGTTATATGTATTTATCATTGTATTTTACGTTTTCCAGCTCATTGTGTAATTTGCTCATTATTGTGTAATTCGCTCAAATATGTCAGGTTATTGTGTAATGTAAGGTCTGGTCATTGTGTAATTTGCTCATTGTGTAATATGCTCATTTTGTCAAATATTTTTCATCATTGTGTTATATGTATTCATTATTGTGTTTTACGTTTTCCAGCTCATTGTGTAATTTGCTCATTATTGTGTAATTCACTAAAATATGTCAAGTCATTGTGTAATGTAAGATTTGGTTATTGTGTAATATCAGGTCTGGTCATTGTGTAATATAAGACCTTATAGTACACAATGACCTGGTATATTACACAATGACCATTATGCCCTCCCTTTAAAAACAATAAAAGGACACATGTCAAACCCAGAATCCTTATTACCCTTCTTATTTTTAAAACCATTTTTACCATAACCTAACCTGTGAAATAGATATTATGGATACTGTTAAAAAGGATGCTCATGAATATTAACTCGCCCCAATAAGAGGCTACCACGTGGTGGGTGTTTTTGGTTATTTTATTTTAATTTACGGTTTAGGTGTTTTTTTTTTTAACGACAACACCTAGATATTCTAGGATAATTGAGTTTCCCCGGGGCAACACCTAGAACATCCAGGGCAACCCACCACAGGAGGAACCCCCAACTGGGTAAACCCCCTGACCTGGGCACATACCCTTTTTTTGCTGTTGCCAAGATTCGAACCCAAGACGTCCACTATGGGAAGTCTTTGGACTAACATTGCACCAAATGACCAACGATATTTACATTTTAGGTAATGTTAACAATTGATAAGAAGATGTCAATATTTTTTGATCCACCGTGGATCTTTAAATAAATTTTATTTTATTTATTTTTAAAGGTAAATTTCTTTATTTATGTGGGAGTGAGACTTGAAGCCATGAGCTACTCAACCTTGATGTTTTAAAGGATTTTTCTCTACCAATAGGTCACCAACCATACTAGCGGATCTTTAAATAAATTATGCATGTCTTTTTGTGAATTTTCTTTCTCCACTTGGATCTTTATTATTGCTTGCCGACGAGGTGACACTTTACCGACCCACTAAATCCAATTATCCAAGTATCCAACTACCCAACTAAAGAGGAGTTAATATTGACTCAAACTTGACTTAAAAGGCTTAAAGTGTTGCAATATTTTAATAATCAACAAACCCTAGAAGACTACTATTTGTTAATGTATTACAGATTCAATAAACAATCTTAACTAATATTTATACATACCCACCATCTTAATTCTTTCATATAGAGTGAATGTGAAAGCCGGTCTAAAGTCCACCATGCTAATCTTACACGAGATTTATGTTACATAAAGTGTTTTTTTTAGTAAGTTTTGATAAGTCTTTAAAACCGAATGCAGATAAATTTTAAGAGTACGTTCAAAGTTTTTGAAACCCTTAAGAAAATTATGGAAATGAATATAATTCTTCGTGACTTATGATATGCGAAATCTTTTTTATTTTAGCGTCATAATCTTGTAAGCGTTTGTGAGATATCTATTAGATTCCCCCCCCACACACCCACATTGACATGTAACTCAATTCTTGTCCCGTTTCAAGGCTCGGATTCTATCCTTTAATATGATCTTTAGTTTGAGTTAAGTGCTTCAACTTTGTAATAGTTAGCGTAAATAGGAAAGCAATGAGTTGGGCATAAAACGAGTATCGGTAATCCTAGTCCATACATGGTTATAACTTTGTTTCCTATACTCGGTCTCATACCCGTTACTCAATATCCATCGGGCCATGGGTATGCCTATTTGTGGTCTTATATGGTAAAAGTTAAATGTTAGAACGCCCCTTACCAGAATTCCGGTCTTAAACTCACCCAAAATAGAAACTTAAAATACAAAATATTCAACTATACTTATAACGATGCTATAATTTTATGTTTTTATCAACTTCAACATTTTCTTTAGTATATTGTTTTAAGATGATACAATATATATATATATATATATATATATATATATATATATATATATATATGTGTGTGTGTGTGTGTGAGAGAGAGGTTTTTATGCAAGTGAAAAGGTTCGAGCAATCGGACAGGTACCACTTAACACATATCCGTCCTAAACCTGTGAAATTTCTTGAATCTAATCTCATACCCGGTCCCATATCCAAATATATGTCTCATACCCGGTCCCGTCTCAAACCCGTGAAATTCAGTCTATTATGTCATGAAGAATGTTCTTCCTGCTAGTCCCCCGGTTTTTTCGCAGTTTAGACAGTTTCTTGCTGTTAATCCTGCTGCCATGTCCGCATAAATGTCTCATTCAGGTCTATCTCCATCTAGTACCTAAGGTGTTCCGTCATCTTTATGGATTTTGGATTATTGTGCGTCTCATCATATGTCACCTTATTTGTCATATTTTGTTTCCTTGTCTCCTATTTCATCAGTGTCCGTGTATGTCTGCTAGTGCTACATCAATGTTAGTTGGGTGTTGGTTCTGTTGCTACTCCTCACTAACGTTTATTATGTTCCCAAACTTGCTTTGTATCTTGATTCGGTTATTCAGTTGTAAATCTGGTCATTGGATGTTTTTTTTAGATTCGGTTTGTGTTGTACATGATTAATGTTCTCAGAGGGTGATTGGGGTTGGTTGTAGGTTGGGTGAACTATATGTTTTGGAGGAACTCATAGTATCTCATGTTGTTGCCTCTAGTGTATATTTGTCTTCTTTTTGTTTGAGTCCTTTGTCTTATGAATTTTTTCTTTGGCATTCTCATTTGGGACATGTGTAAGCGTCACGTATACAGTTTTTAGCCTCTGTGGGTGTTTTGGTTCATTTGAACACTTATTATATTTCTGATTGTAGTGGTTTTAAACTGGAAAATTTTTTGTTTTACCATTTAATAAAAGTGTTTCTCATTCTGTTGCTCATTTTGATATTGTGCATTTTAATGTGTGACGTCCATCTCCAGTATACACAAAGGGTGGCTCAACCTATTACGTATCCTTCATTGATTACTGTACTCGTTATACATGGATGTATCTTATGAAACACAAGTATTTTATAGCATCTTTAGAGCCCTTGTTAAGACACCATTTTAGATTGTGATAAAGTGCTTCATGTGTGACTTAGGAGGTGAATATACCTCTAATAACTTCACTTGGTTACTTGCATCCGATGGTAGCATACACCAGTCGTCTTGTACCGCTCCCCAGCAGAATGGTGTTGTAGAAAGGAAACATCGTCATCATATTGAGACTGTTCTTTGCTTTTATCTGCTAAGGTTAATAGTGTGTTTTGGGGAGAAGCACTTCTAACTGTTGAGTATGTGATCAATCGAACCCCTACTTCATATAATGCAAGGATGTCTCCGTTTGAGAAATTATATGGCTATCTACCGGGTTATTCTTCAATAAGGGTTTTTGGATGTACTTTCTTTGTCCTTCGTCCTCATGTTGAACGAAATAAGCTCTCTCCTAAATAAGCTCTATGTGTATTTTTAGGTTATGGTATTGAACAAAAAGTATATCGTTGCTTTGATCCCGTAAGTCAGAAACTGTATGTATCATGATATGTCACTTTTTCGGAGCATATTACTTTATTTTTGATTCCTGCAAAATCACATAATGTAACAAAGTCAAAGTTTCAAGCTACTGATCCTTTTAGTATTGATATTGATACATCCATTGCACCTGATGTGCCAGTTCATGAGACGTCTACATCATCAGATACTACTTCAACTCCATCTATGCTTGAGATTGTTTAGGAGACGTCTACATCATCAGATACTACTTTAGATCCATTTATGCCTGAGACTGATCCTTCGTATGTTGAGACTGGAGATCCTCAATCTCTGAGGAGGTCCACTTATCCATGTAAGTCCACCAAACTACCATATTCTCCTTACTCTACTTACTTGCCTTTGTTTGCTTCCTTAATTGCAAACATACATCATTTATCTAAACCTGGGTTGTTTCTGATCCCCTTTGGCATAATGCTACTACTGAGGAGCTTACTACTCTTTATAAGACGTATACTTGGGATTTGGTTCCACTCCCACTTGGTAATCATACAATCAGTTCTCGTTGGGTATATAAGATTAAAACAAAGTCTGCTGGGTCTATTAAGCGATACAAAGCTAATCGGCGTTCAAGTATCGATCAAATAAGAAATTTAGAACGTGTGTGCTATGTTCCTAAATACCTTAACTAGTTAGGGCAAGTAGGGAGTCGATCCCACGAGAAGTTTGTGGTCGATGTTGAATCATAGTTGCTTATTTAACTAATTAACTAAAACCTGAACTTGAGAGTTGAGACTTTGATTGTTTGATTGTTGTTGTAAACCTAAAATTAAATTGCATGCATTTCAAAGCAAACACATAAACTGGAAATTAGTTTGTAAACAGTAATGAGAAAACATGTCAAGCCCGGGTTTCAGGTATTTGTAGCAAACCGTGTAACCTAATCTCACTTAATAGGAAAGCCATATAGACATGACTCAGAATATTCACCTGCTTTAGTTGGATAATTATCAGAAACAAGATCTAGTTGTGTTAATTAACGATCCTAAACCGAATAATAACACAAGAAATATAGTATCCGAACAACATCAATTCAATGCTATGAATTCAATCAAAACCAATGGTGAATGATAACAAAACCAAAAAACCGATGAGATTCAATTGAAAGCAACAACTTCAAACCGTTCAAGCAAAACAAGTAATCGCAAACGTTCAATAAAGCGAATGATTACCAAACTTATGTCTAAGAACAAGTGGAACATCCACTAGCAGTTACCCTACACCCGGGAATGATCTCAGGTGATCTAGCCATACATCCTCATAAGCACAACTTCAGATCTTGATTCGAGTGATGAAATCATGAATCGTATGATGTTTTTAAGCTTATGGACCACTAAGAAACGTCCTACATTCTTCCAAAATGCTCCAGTGGTGAATGTCCACGAAACCCTAGGGTTAGGGTTAATATAGGGGTGAAGGATATGGGGACTCCATTCTGCTCTTAACTTCCCAAAGAATCAAAACAAAACATTGAAAATATAGACTAAAAGTAAATTAATAAAATAAAAAATTAAATTCAAACTTACCAAAAAACAAGGGAAAATTCTCAAAATGAACATTTTACTAATCTTTTTCTCCAAACAAACGTTGAATTTTCAACTTCCACAAAATAAATATGTCAAAATCGTCGGATTATTCACTAAATCCGGAGAAATCACCGACTTACGTGTGTTCACAAAAAACTTACACGTATATTTTTTTTCCCTTTCGCCGGATTATTTTACAATTTTGGTGAAAAAGCCGATACTTTAAAAAAAAAATTCCGGCGTTTCATTCTAATTTTAAAAAAATCCACCGTTTTCATTCTCATTTTAAAATAATCCTGCGTTTTCGTTCTAATTGTAAAATAATCCGGCGAAATAGGAAAAAAATACATGTGTAGATGAACACACGTAAATCAATGATTTTATTGGATTTAGTGAATAATATGACGATTTTTACATGCTTATTTTCTGAAATTTCATCGTTTGTTTTGTGAAAAAAGATTAGTAAAACATTCATTTAAAAAGAATTTAAAGAAAAAACAACCAGGATCGTACAAATATAGATGACCAGGCCCATTATCCAAATCTAACTCCTCAACCCAAACAACCCAGATTGTAACTAAATACACCATGACGCGAAACACATCCTTACCGTCCACGCAAACCCGTCTGAGATCCAACCGTAAAGGCCAGGTCCACACTTTCATGATCACATCACCCATGAAAATCAACGGTCGAGATCATCCCAACCCCAACATCCAAAACTAGGGTTTTCTCTGACGTATATATAACCTCCACACCGCTCACCGGCCGGTGCAGTGCAGTTTTGTCTGCCCTCCAAAAAAAGAAACAATCTATCTATTTCGTCGTCGGCGGGTATCTCCGTCACCGGATTCCGGCGACTTATCTTCCTCAAAAAATCCTAAAATTTGAAATTCAGTTCGTGGTTGAGTTTTTACGGTTCGATTCGGTTAATTTGATCATCAATAAAGAGGAAAAATGGCGCAGATTCAGGTGCAACCTTCTACGGTGTCTGGACCGAACGGTGTGGCTGCGGCGGCGACCGCAAATGCTAGTGGTGCTGCTGCTGCTTCTGTCGCCGGCGCTGCGGCGGCGGCCGGTGCGAATAATTCGTTTGGAACGACGTCGATTTACGTTGGGGACCTTGAAGCTAATGTTACGGATTCGCAGTTGTACGATCTGTTTAACCAAGTCGGTCAGGTTGTGTCGGTTAGGGTTTGTAGGGATTTGAGCACTCGGAGATCTCTTGGTTATGGATACGTTAACTACAGTAACCCTAATGATGGTCAGTGTGTGCCTGCATTTGTGAATTTCTGATATTTATGTTGAGATTTGAATTACTGTTGTATTCGTTGTTAGGTTTATTTATTTATTTATTTTTTTGCACATATGCAACCTTCATTAACTATAAATTCATTGATGCATCCTTTATTGTTGAACTTGGTTACATATTCAATTGTAAAATTTCTGAATTTACTTGTATTCAAATATAGATTTCATTTGTTAGTTTAAATGTTTAACCCAAAACTTTATTGTTGAACGTGGTTGCATATTTATTGTTTGGTTTTCCTACAATTTACCTTAGTGTTTGCTTAGCTATTGAAGTGATACATAAGCTTCTCTTATACATTTATGAATGGGAGTTTGAGGTTCTTGTTTTTGAGGATGCCGAGGTGGATGTGTGGGCACACAAGGACGGACAGATTAAGGAATGAAGTCTTTCAGGAGAAATTGGGTGTGACACGTACCAAGATCAAAGAGGGGAGATGGAGATGGTTTGGGCATGTGAAGAGGAGACAGATGACGGCATCAAGGGGAAGAGGAGCAGACGCAGTCTCAAATTTACTTGGGATGAGCGGATTAGGCAGGATTTGCTAGTCTTGCACCTCTCTGAGGATACGATCGGGGATAGGAGTACTTGGAGATGTAGGATTAAGGTTAAGGACTCTAGGGGAGTGTATAGATCTGTCTTGGTGCCTTAGCTTGTTTCTACATTTTTGTTTACCTTAGTGTTTGATTAATTATGGAAGTGATATATAGGCTTTTTTATACATTTATAAATGGGAGTTTGTGTTGTTTTTTATGTAGAACTTTGTGACTGGTAGCTATTATGTAAACTGTTGCGTTTGTTATTTCTCAACTGTTGTTTGTAAAACATGGTTGTGTTCTACGCTACTTATGCTTTACTTCATCATTTTCTGCAGCTGCAAGGGCTATTGATGTTCTGAACTTCACCGCGGTAAATGGAAAAGCAATTCGCATCATGTATTCTCATAGGGACCCAAGCATTCGTAAAAGCGGAACTGCCAATATCTTTATCAAGGTATATTCATTCTTATCTGTTTTCTGCTTTGCCAACATATTCTTTTTATCTTTTTGATGATTGCAGTAAATGTGTTTTGTGCATACCCTTAATTATTTTCAAAATCTTAATTATTTTCTTTTTTGTGTGTAGAATTTGGATAAGTCAATTGACAACAAGGCATTGCATGATACATTTTCTAGCTTTGGTAATATACTCTCTTGCAAGATAGCTACTGATGGTACAGGCCAGTCAAAGGGTTATGGGTTTGTGCAGTTTGAAACTGAAGAAGCTGCACAAACTGCAATTGATAAACTAAATGGTATGCTAATTAATGACAAACAAGTTTACGTTGGTCATTTTCTTCGTAAGCAAGAACGTGACTCGTCATTAAGCAGCGCAAAGTTCAATAATGTCTATGTGAAAAACCTTTCTGAATCCACCACCGATGAAGATTTGAAAAAGATATTTGGTGAATATGGAACAATCACAAGTGCTGTTGTTATGAGAGACGGAGATGGGAAATCCAAATGTTTTGGATTTGTTAACTTTGAGAATGTAGATGATGCTGCTAATGCTGTTGAAGCTTTAAATGGAAAGAAAATTGATGAGAAAGAATGGTATGTGGGGAAGGCTAAGAAGAAATCTGAAAGGGAACATGAATTGAAAAGTCGGTTTGAACAGACTGCAAAAGAAGCTGTTGATAAGTTTCAAGGTGTTAATTTGTATGTCAAGAATTTGGATGACCGTATTGATGATGATAAACTTAGGGAACTTTTCTATGAGTATGGAACAATCACTTCATGCAAGGTTGACTTTTTTAATTGATTTACTTTTACTATTTTGTTGATATGTGAATATCTAATTAAGATTTTCTGTTAATAGGTTATGCGTGATCCTAGTGGAATAAGCAGAGGTTCTGGATTTGTTGCATTTTCATCTCCTGAAGAAACTTCTCGAGCTGTAAGAAACATGTTTAGCCTTGCCTATTATATGCTAAAATTGAACTAACATGTTTTTTTTTTAAAACGTTTGTAGCTTTCTGAGATGAATGGGAAGATGATTGTGAGCAAACCGCTGTATGTTGCACTTGCACAGCGGAAGGAAGAAAGAAGGGCAATGCTGCAGGTAAAGATGATTGGTCTATTTGTTTCTATATTGTTCATTATGAAAAAAACTATATATATATACATATATATATATATTTATAGATAAATTTGTTAACTTAGGCACAATTTTCACAAATGAGGCCAGTTGCAATGGCACCCTCAATGATGGCTCCTCGCTTGCCCATGTATCCACCTGGCGCTCCTGGTATGGGCCAGCAGCTGTTCTATGGCCAACCTCCCCCTGCTATAATTCCTCCACAGGTATTTTTATTTTATTTTATTTTATTTTTTTTAGTTTTTTGCAAATTATTGGGTATTTTATTTATTTATTTATTTTATTATATCTTTTGGTTTTAGGCTGGATTTGGTTACCAGCAGCAGCTGGTACCTGGAATGAGGCCAGGTGGCGGTCCTATGCCAAACTTTTTTGTGCCAGTTGTCCAACAAGGACAGCAAGGGCAACGCTTAGGTGGAAGGCGCGGAACTGGTCCCGCCCAACAAAATCAGCAGCCTGTTCCAATGATGCCTCAGCAGGTATGTCATTGGACCTGAATGATATTTTATTCAAAGCTAATTAAAATACAAATGAATTGATTAATGTTATGATAATTTGGTGATTGATTGATATTTTTCAGATGGTTCCAAGAGGACGTATGTACCGTTATCCAGGTAGGAACGTGGCAGATGCAAACATGGCGGGCGTTGGCGGTGGAATGCTTCCTGTACCTTATGACATGGCGGGTGTTGGCGGCATGGTTCCAGGAGACGCTGCCGCCGGCATGCAACAACCAATGCCTATTACAGCATTGGCTTCTGCTCTTGCTAACTCATCGCCTGACCAACAGAGGACGGTATGTATCTCCATCTCCTCCAAGCGTATACTAACTACTCGTTTGACTTTTGACTATTTTGACATTTGATTTTGTAAATTTGAAATGTTTTAAATTAAATAATAGATGCTGGGTGAGAATCTGTACCCGTTGGTGGACCAGTTGGAGCACGAGCATGCGGCTAAGGTGACAGGGATGCTTTTGGAGATGGACCAAACCGAGGTGTTGCATTTGCTTGAATCACCAGATGCATTGAAGGCAAAAGTTGCAGAAGCTATGGAGGTTTTGAAAAATGTGCAGCAGCAACAAGCAAACAGTTCATCTGCTCAGCTTGCTTCACTCTCTCTCAATGAAAACCTTGTTTCTTAGAAGATGAGTTGAATTGAAGGCAGTAGATGTCTAGATTACTGAGTTTCCTTTTTAGGTTTTTTTGATGATTGAAAACATTAATTAGGATACCTTGATTCTTATGGATTTTGGTATTGCTTTTGATGTGTGGTTTTGTTTTAATTCAACTGCTGGACTTTGTGTGCTTACATCATCTTACTCTTTTTTTTAAATCAGTGTTTTGAGTTGAAATATAGTTAAAAAGTAGTTTGTTGTGATCATGACCGCTCACGGCTACTGTTTTGGACAGAATGAAAAAGTCAACTAAACGGGTCAATTTGTGAATCCGATAGGTTTACTTAAACATGAACCGTAGACTTCCCATAGTGGAGGTCTTGGGTTTGAATCCTGGCAACAGCAAAAAAGGGGTCTGTGGTCAGGTCAGGGGGTTTACCCAGTTGGGGGTTCCTCCTGTGGTGGGCTGCCCTAGATGTTTTAGGTGTTGCCCCAGGGAAACCCAATTATCCTAGAATATCTAGGTGTTGCCGTTCAAAAAAAAAAAAGTAAACGTGTTCGTGGGTGACTGGGTTTGGCATGAAACTGATTTGAACCCGCCTATATTAAACCTAAACCTGTAAATTTCTTGTTAGGTTTGTTTCATGTTATCTTGTTAGAAATTCACACCATTATTTTTTTTACATAATAGTAGGGACACATACTTGCATATATGCTTCTTTGTGTTGATGATACTTTAACGGCACCTACTAAGTCATAAGTTTAGACTTGACATATGTTAGTTTAATAACGAACACTACTTAGTCATGTCAAGTCTAAACCCATGACTTGGTAGAGGTTGTTATTAAACCAGTTAAAAAATTTGTTTATTCATGCGTTATACGTTAGAGCCCCAATTCAATGCATTAAAACACATATTACTATACATTTGATGCATCATGCCATCATGGATCAACCATAGTAGTCAACCATTTGCCTCACTAAGGGTGATGGAGCGGGATACTCGAACACAACCGAGTAAGGAAAATTGGAATCGAGTAAATGGGTACACCGCCCCTTACCTTCCGAGTAGGAGACCGAGTAGGAGATCGGGTATAATGCCCTAGTTATTTTACTCGGGTGTGGTGGGTGGGATTGAGCCGTTGGATAGCTGTTGGGGGTGAGGGTTTTAAAAAAAATAATAATCTAATTCTCATATATATATATATCTCACTTTCCTCTTTAAAACAAATCACTCTTTTCACTCATATATTTTTGTAAAACTCTAATTTTTTTAACAAAATGTCTTCATCCGATTCTAGCATTCTTGGTTTGCCTTCGGGATTATCCGATTCTAGTGTTTTTGATGATTTTCTTTCCGACATTTCCGAATCAACTGACATTGAGTTTTTGTCCAAAGTTGCAGCTGCAACTAGTGAGCTTGAGGATACGGCAAAATTAAAGAAAAAATGTATACATCGTGATCGTGAAGTTGCTAACACAATTCTGTTGAAGGATTACTTCGTTGAACGCCCCAAGTACGACGCAGATACGTTTTAAGCGAGATTTCGCTTACCGAAAGATTTGTTTTTAAGCATTGTAAGGGATATAAGTATGGATTCAAGTTTTTCTTGGTTTCACGAAGGGTATGACAGGAGGTTAAAGAAGAGCTTCACGCCGATTCAGAAATGCACTTCTGCTATTCGTCAACTCGCTACAGGTAACCCTCTTGACGAATATGATGAATATTTATCTATGTCCGCTAGGATTACTCGTGAATGTTTAAAATATTTTTGCAATTCTATTATTATGTTATACGACAAAGAGTTTTTACGTAGACATACAAGCCACGACATTGCACGTTTGTATAATGCGCATGAAACTAGATGGGGCCTTCCAGGGATGATCGGTAGCATCGATTGTACGCATGTCGTTTGGAGGATGTGTCCGACTAGTTTGCGTGCCCAATTTATGAGAGATGATCATCAATACCCTACGATCATGATGGAAGCAGTGGTGTCAAATAACTTATAGTTTTGGCATGCGTTTTGTGGTCTGCCGGTTCCAATAACGACATAAATGTTCTCAATCAATCTCCGTTGTTCAATAACGAAATGCATGGAACCGCCCCGAAGTGTCATTTCCAAGTTAACGGTCGTGAATACAAATGTGGCTACTATCTTGCGGATGTGATTTACCCCACTTGGTCTGTTTTTGTGAAATCATTTCCATTCCCTGTTGACCCAAAAGAAAAAAAAGTTTAAGAAAGTTCAAGAGTCAGTTAGAAAAGACGTCGAACGCGAGTTTGTTGTTTTAAAATCTAAATGGGGGATAATTAATCGTCCGCAACGGTCACATAAACGTCAAAAAATACAAAATGTGGTTTACGCATGTATCATATTGCATAATATGATTTTAAAGCATGACGGAAATGCAATCTCACCCAGCTACGTGATGGACCCTCCAACCAATGAAGTAGTAGACGATGGTGTAATTAATGAATTGCGGGATCAAGAGACACACTTTAGACTACGGTATGATCTTGTTGAACATTTTGCTACACTACCGGAGTGGGCCAGCAGCGATTCGGAAGACGATTATGTTTAATTTCTCGTTTATTTTTTTGTAACTTATTATTGTATTTTGTTATTTTTAATTAATAAAAAAATATGTTTTTTTATTTAAATGTTTATTTATAAAAAAAAAACTTGGTGAGTAAATGAGTAGGGTGTTTCCAATGAAATCTGAGTAAATGAGTAGTTTTAAGGTGATAGAATTTTATTGGGCTGTTTTGATGAGTAAATGAGTAGATGGGTTAATGACCCCCATCACCCTAACAAGAGGCCTCCTTGCTTAATCAATGCTGGCATCTGTCAGATGACCCCGAGGTCCACATCTGGTATCGGCGAAAACTTATGATCCACATCTGGTATCGTCGAAAACGTTTAGAGCTAGATTTCGCTTACCAAAAGATTTGTTTTTAAGCATTGTAAGTGATATAAGTATGGATTCAAGGTTTTCTTGGTTTCACGAAGGGTATGACATGAGGTTAAAGAAGAGCTTCACGCCGATTCAGAAATGCACTTCTGCTATTCGTCAACTCACTACAGGTAACTCTCCTGACAAATATGATGAATATTTATCTATGTCCGCTAGGATTGCTCGTGAATGTTTAGAATATTTTTGCTATTCTATTATTATGTTATACGGCAAATAGTTTTTACGTAGACCTACAAGCCACGACATTGCACGTTTGTATAATGCGCATGAAACTAGATGGGACGGTAGCATCGATTGTACGGATGTTGTTTGGAGGATGTGTCCGACTAGTTTGCGTGCCCAATTTATGAGAGATGATCACCAATACCCATGGAAGCAGTGGTGTCAAATGACTTATGGTTTTGGCATGCGTTTTGTGGTTTTGCCGGTTCCAATAATGACATAAATGTTCTCAATCAATCTCCGTTGTTCAATAACGAAATGCATGGAACCGCCCCGAAGTGTCATTTCCAAGTTAACGGTCGTGAATACAAACGGGGCTACTATCTTGCAGATGGGATTTACCCCACTTGGTCTGTTTTTGTGAAATCATTTCCATTCCCTGTCGACCCAAAAGAAAAAAAAGTTTAAGAAAGTTCAAGAGTCGGCTAGAAAAGACGTCGAACGCGAGTTTGATGTTTTAAAATCTAAATGGGGGATAATTAATCGTCCGTAACGGTCATATAAACGTCAAAAAATACAAAATGTGGTTTACGCATGTATCATATTGCATAATATGATTTTAAAGCATGACGGAAATGCAATCTCACCCAGCTACGTGATGGACCCTCCAACCAATGAAGTAGTAGACGATGGTATAATTAATGAACTGCGGGATCAAGAGACACACTTTAGACTACGATATGATCTTGTTGAACATTTTGCTACACTACCTGAGTGGACCAGCAGCGATTCGGAAGACGATTATGTTTAATTTCTCGTTTATTTTTTTGTAACTTATTATTGTATTTTGTTATTTTTAGTTGTCTTTTGTATTTTTAATTAATAAAAAAGTATGTTTTTTTATTTAAATGTTTATTTATAAAAAAAAAGTTGGTGAGTAAATGAGTAAGGTGTTTTCAATGAAATCTGAGTAAATGAGTAGTTTTAATGTAATAGAATTCTATTGGGCAGTTTTGATTAGTAAATGAGTAGATGGGTTAATGACCCCATCACCCTAACAAGAGGCCTCCTTGCTTACTCAATGCTGGCAGCTGTCAGATGACCCCGAGGTCCACATCTGGTATCGGCGAAAACTTATGATCCTAGTCATTTAAAAGAAAATCTCTTAACTTGGCATAGATAATCAAAGACTCACACGTTTCTTAAACAAACACGTTCGACTCTATTAATTACAGACTCAACTTGGGTTATATAGTAACCTTTTCTTGTAGACTAAGGACTCACTTCCTATTTCTAATCTAATTCGAAAGTTCAACAAACAAATAGCTAATTCAAAAATCAAATAACAAAAGTAAAGACACTAGACACGTTTAGTCCTTAGACTTATGATCTCCACCATAACCACCCCTTGAGATCTCCGATCCTCCCTCTCGAGTCTTCTACTAGCCCACGCCACCAAGTTTGGTATTGTACCAGCTTTTACACTCCCTCTCAATACCAACCTTCTCCATACTTAAGCTTGCTCGAAACTCCACTAACTTTTGTTTAGGTAACCCTTTGGTTAGAAACATCGGCCACTTGTAGATTAGTATTCACAAGGATTAGGTTTATGATGTGGTGCAAAACATGTCTTTTATCCTATTGTATTTGTGCGTTTTAGATAGTTTTTGTACTCGTTTTATTTGTTTTTAGTTCGTATTGAGTCTTTGTTATGTTTGCACGTGCTCGTGTGGAATAAGTTATTATATCACGAAGGAATCGAGCACGAGAAGAAGCCCGGAGAAAAAGAAGAAAAATGTTGAAATCAAGTTCTTCGCGGTACGCGAAGATGGAGAGGACAGGTTTCGCGGTACGCGAGAAACTCCAAATCCGGGCCTAACTAATTTGGCCTTCGCGGTACGCGAAGGGCCTCGTTCCTTGTTTTGCGGTACACGAGGATCAGAAAATTCATGAAAAACCCTAGATCGATTATTTTAATCAATTTGAATGCCATAAGGTGGGGGGTTCAATTACCAGCCGTCTGAGGAGAATCTTAGGGCGATTTTGAGTGCAAGAAAAGTTATTGGAAGCCAAAGTTGGAGCTTTTAACATTGTGTTAGTTAGACTACAATCATTCGGTTATTGCTTTTGATGATCTTGAGTTTGATTCTTTTAATTGATACTATGTTTATGACTATTACTTCTGGTTTGATGTTTTTGAATATGGTTCTTGGCTAAACTCATAGCTGCTACCTAGGTTTATGATGAATATTTGTTAAAGTTCGGATTTTTATCGGTTTTTGGTAATTTATTGATGGTTTGACATTATTGTAATGATCTTAGTTCAATTGATTTGATGTATATGCATGCTTAGTTTGATTTATGATTGATCATCGTTCCGTATGCTTCTTGTTGAATGTCTTTCAGTTATAGTTGCATATTTAGGTCGCTTACTGTGTGTTTGTGATTAGTTTATGGTTTTGCTAGACGTATAAATCCATAGGAGCTTTGATTGAGAGTTCATTAGATCTGAGTGTTCTTCCTATTTCGATAGTTGAAAGGTGAGAGGTAGTCGGTTAGTCTTCGGTGTTCGGTGTCTAGTTGTAAACGCTCTGAAAGGAGGTTTCCCCTAGGTTCTTAGTATCCTTGCTAATCCATGTCGTGTTGATTGTTCTGAGATTACCCCTTGCATTCTTCTAATGTACTGTGATGGTGAGACTGAAAGGTGATATGTCTGTAGGGTACTTTAGTGCCGTTGGAGAGACTGAAAGGTAATCCGACTAGCCGGTGAGCTTTATATACATTCATTAGAGTTTCCTATTAGGACACACCCGGAGAGTGACAAGGGATCCTTTAGGTTGTCTGAGAGTGTCATTCTACAGAACCCTAGTTCCGTCATAGTTATTATAACCGAGAGAAGTCTGAGCTATGCAAATAGGATTCTGACATAGGTAGTGCTTCTTCCATTCTTGATATCATCCGAGATTCTTCTGTCTGATAGTTAGCTGTCGATCGTGAGTTATTAGTTTTTGAGTTTACTTTAGATTCTTCTGTCTGATAGTTAGCTGTCGATCGTGAGTTCTTAGTTTTTGAGTTTACTTTAGTTAATCTTAGTCATAGATATCCCCCTAACCAAATAATTTCAGTTCTAGTCAGAGTCTAGTTTTAGTTAGAGTCTGTGTCTCGTGGGTTCGATATCCGGACTTCCATTAGGCTGTATTACAATTGATAGGTACACTTGCCTGTCATTGTGGTCGAGTTTATAGGATTTCTAGAGTATTACTAGAGTGTCTAGGTTAGGTTTTTGTTTAGTTTTTATAGACCGCTTGGACGACATCAAGTGTTTGGCGCCGTTGCCGGGGACATTTGGCAATAGCAAAATTAGCTTCGATTAGTTCTTATTTGGTTATTTGTTTATTTTTCTTTTGTGTTTAGTTTAGTGGTTTGTGTCTTTTCTTCTTAGGTCGTAATTGTGTGCTTTGTCTTATCTGCTTTTTATTTGTGTGTCTTAATTTTAGGTTGAGTCTTTTCTGCGTTTAGTTATATTTTCTTTTGTTTTGTGTTCATCCAGTTTATGCAACATACTCGTTCTCAGGGATCACCCCAATTTGCAGCTTATTCAGAACCCGAGCGAGAGCTTCACGAGCGCAACCGCAGCCTTTGTTAGCGTATGAAAATCTTGTGCGAGAAACAGGTACGTAGTCCTATCCCTATTCCATTTCGAAACATGGGTGACGCTAATCCACCCACTAGACGTACCGTGCACCAGAGAGCCAGCTATTGAGTCACATGGGCTAGATCCTCGATCACCCGCCCAAATGTGCCTAATAACAACAAGTGGCAAATTTCCTCACATGTCATGAACACCATCATCCATTCTACTTAGTTTCATGGACTTGAGGATGAGGATGCACCAGGATATCTGTCCCGCTTCGTTCGTATTTGCGATACCTTTCGCATTACTGGTGTATCTGAGGACGCGACCTATTTACGTCTTTTCCCATTCTCACTCTCTGGTCGTGCCGCCACTTGGTTAGATACCCTTCCTGATGATTTCATCACCACTTGGGAGGATCCACAAGCCAAATTCCTGAAGAAATATTATCCACCCTCCAAGGCCGCTCGCCTAAGAGACCAGATCCACTCCTTTCGCATGGAACCTGATGAGCCTTACCACATGGACTGGGAGAGGTTTAACGCCCTGTTGAGCAGATGCCCCCAACATGGACTTTCTGATTGGGCGATAGTGGAGAAGTTCTATAACGGGCTGACATTTGCGAAGCAACAAATGTTCAACACTGCCGTTGGAGGGCATATCATGGATAAGAAGGAGCCGATTGAATGTGAGGAGATGTTCGAGAGCTTTGCTCTTGCCGAGCAATAGCAACCATCTACTAGGACTTCCATTCCTAGTGCTAGGACACCCGCCTCGTCCACTAGAGGTGTTCATCAGGTCACTCCTGATACTAGCGTGGCTGTTGCACTTGCTGCTATGGAAAAGGAGATCAAGGAGTTGAAGCTAAGCGCTCAGAGGTGTGAGGTGTGCATAGGAGGCCATGACACCAGGGACTGCCCCGTCAGTCAGCAGGAGCAGTTAGATTTTATGGGAAACCAGAACCGAGGATTCAATAATGGCGTCGGCAATTCATATAACTTGGGATGGAGAGCTGGCGGGAACCCACCTGGATTTCAATCGCGTCAGAATCAGTTTGGTGGAGGAGATGTAGGAGCGAGTTCAGGGAGCAGTGTTGGTAACAAGAGGATAGAGGAGATGTTGGAGAATCAGACTCAGATGCTCGCCCATTTGGTAGTGAGGGATAAGGAGACTCAGCAGAGATTGGATGCTCATGACACTTTATTGAAGAATCAGCAATCTACATTCCTAGATCTGCAGCGCACGGTAGGAGACATCGTGAAGAATCTGAAGGATAAGAAAGGAGAATCATCTTTGGCCTATAAGGGTTCTAATACCGCAGTGATGGTCGTGACGAATCGTAGTAGAAGAGGAGAAGAGAGAGAGGAACCACCGGTGGAGGAGGAAGAACCGGTGGATGAAGAGATAGTGATGGAGAAACCTGCTGAGAAAGCAGAAGAGAAGAAGAGTGAAGGGGAGGAGAAGAAGATCCCCGAAGTTGAACTGAGCCATGTTCCTTACCTAGCCCATCTTATGCCTCATAAGTTTGCTAAGGAATACGGTGACTTCCTAAATCTGTTTAAACAACTTAAGGTCAATCTTTCATTCATCGAGGTCCTCCAGCATATGCCCAAATATGCCAAATTCTTGAAAGATCTGCTGTCTAACAAGAAGAAGTTGGAGGAGGTCTCGAAAGTCTCTCTGAGTGAGAGGTGTTCTACGGTGGTCCAGAACAAGCTGCCAGAGAAATTGGCAGATCCGGGTCATTTCACGATCCCGTGTCTGTTGGGCGGTTTGACTATGAACCACACGTTGGCTGATCTAGGAGCTATCATCAATCTGATGCCATATTCGATATGTAAGCAGCTGGACCTATGAGATCCTAAGCCGACGCGCATGAGCATATCCTTGGCTGACTGCTCGGTCAAACATCCACGGGGAATAGTGGAGAACTTATTGGTGAAGGTAGATAGATTCGTTTTCCCCGTGGATTTCATGATTCTCGACATGGAGGTCGATGATAGAGTCCCGCTCATCCTAGGACGCCCTTTCCTATTTACCGCCAAGGAATTAATCGATGTCTATGACGGAAAGCTCACACTTCGTGTATGGGATGAGAGAGTTACTTTCGATGCTATGAAATCTGTGAAGGAGGGTAGTGAGAATATCAAATCTATTTGTTCGATTGATACCTTCATGGACGATCATCGGGACTCTGGTTTAGGAGAGGGTGTAGTTGGAGATATCCCGAGTGAACCAGTTGAGAATGGTGTTGAAGAACCTGCGCCAGATTCAGGAGGATTATCAGATTGGGCGCTTGATTTGGAGGAGTTGCTGAATGCGCCGGATGAGGATGTTGAGGATGTGCCTAGTAATCTACAGAACATGATGGCAGAACTAAATTAGATGATATGGAAAACCCTAAGTGTGGGGATGGTTGAGAGAGTAGAGGCCACATCATTAGAGATACCCCTTCCTGAGCCTTTGCATAGTACTGTTCGTCATAGTGTGGGGGATATATTGAATCAACCCCTAATTCTAGGCCGTCACGTAAGAAGATGCGAGAGCTGAGAGATATATGTGATTCGAGGGTAGTGAAACCCCCAAGTGTGGGGACGTTTAGGGGTAAGAGTTTTCTTGGATACATGTTGCAGGTTATTTTTGGACCTGGGAGGTTTAAGTGCTGGTGAACCGATCTGAGAGAGGGTGTTAGTAGTTGGTTTATGATGAGAGTTGGTGCGCCGTGTCGGATAAAGGCGGTACCGAGGAGGATAAAAGAGGCTCCCTGATTAGGTTTGTTTGGTTCTTGGGTTAGGTACCCGAGTGTAAAGTTTGTATATGTCTTTGGTCTTGTTTTGTGTTATTTTTGGTGTTTTTCGGTTTGCGTGTTTTTGTTTTACAGGGGTTCGCATTTGATTCAGTGAGGAAAATCATCAAGTACGAAGTTCCAGGTATGTATGCACTTGGTTTTGTCATTGGAACAGGTTTTTAGTGGAATTGGTAGAAGAAGGAACTGGGGTGAAAAATCCCTCAAAAACCTTCTGTCAACAACCTATCCTCACGGTACGCGAAGACCAGAAGATCACACTTCGTGGGACTCCTTGTCTTTCGCGGTACGCGAGGGATCCCTGTTCATTCACTTTCTTTGTATCCCATTCTGGCCACCATTCACCATACGATCCCGCTCACCTTCACATTCCATTATATCATCCATCATTACACCACCATCCATCACCATTCACCTAACACCACCACCATGGGAAACCTCATCGTCGTTCGAGATTGATTTTACCTTACTTTGACTTTCACGTCTATGTGTTTGTCATTCATCAGGTACGTTTCCCTGTTTTATCGTGAGTCGTATCAAGTCAGTAGAGTCTTTTGATCTTATATCGAGTCTGTATTTTGAGTTAGTTTAATGATGTGTTGGGTTTACTGTGAGCTTAATTTTGCAGGTTTGATCCGAATTGTTCGTACTCAATCTCCATTCGAACAGTGAAGATCCGAGCTTGATATATGTGTACAAGGCCCTACAGAGTGTGTCTACAACTGCGAATGAAATGCTATATGGTTGTACGAAGTGATGTGGAATAGCAAAGCTGACAAAGAAGAGTGCTACATAACCAGCTAAGTCTTTTCCAGTTTATTTTTGTATACTTTATTTTCTTTTATTTTGTTTAGTTAGTTTGTTTTCCGTCGTTTCTCGGTTCACATTGGGGACAATGTACGTTTCAAGTGTGGGGATGGGAGACTACGTCTATCTTAGTTTGTTTAGGTCGTTTTTCTTTGATAAAATATACAAAAATACAAAAAAAAATTTGAAAAAAATTGTCCTTTGAATTAGAGTTTTTGCAAATAAATGGAAGATGATAAGTAGAACTGGAAATCTGCTTGTTGTGTTTAAACGAGATAATACTAATAAAAAACGCATATAATTTGTGATGTTTTGGTAGACCCAGCCTACTATGAAGAGCTTAAACATCCTGAAAGTGTTAACTAGGAATAATTAATTGATTAAATCAGGACATCTTGTGGGTTCTCATCTTAGGGGAAACAGTAAAGCTGAATCTGCTAATATAGGGTAATAGGTACCACGTTAAGTAAGAAGTTATATGTTTTTGAAATTATTTGGCACATCACTTTCTTTTTATTAAAATAAATCCGAGAGTTGGTGGCACCCGCATTCCATAATTCCATTATTACGAGCTTAATTAATTTGAAGAGTTGAGTTTCGCCTACGTGTCACACGTCAGGTTCCAGCCTGATTGAAACACCACTGGGTTGACTCTTAATGTACTTAAATGCTAGAACTGCAACCTATGTGCCACACGTCGAGTCGTAGTTTGGTTGAAGCACCACTAGGTAAAGTTTGATAATCATATTGTTAATAAATGCTCAATTCATTTATTCATTTATCCATCATTCACCTTAATTTTTAAAAACATATAACTTTTTGTTTATCGTGGTGCGTAAATCTATATGGTTTGACCCGAGCTTTGATATTACTTGAGATGGGATTAGGCTGAGCTGTGACTTTCTGAGTGTGAGACCCATAGATAGATTAATAGCTTTGTAAGGTAGTATTAGAGCATGATCGGGGGCTTGATTGGTTGGTGGTTGGGTTTAATCGGACAGAAATACCAGTTGTTGCATTCTAACGCGTGAGTATATTTGTGCTAATGAATTAATGAGATTGTTAAGCTATTTTCCAATTATGATTCCATTGCAAACTTTTTCGAGGACGAAAAAGGTTAAGTGTGAGGATGTTTGATGTGTTGCAAAACACATGTGTTTAATCCTATTGTATTTGTGTGTTTTAGATAGTTTTTGTACTCGTTTTTATTTGTTTTTAGTTCGTATTGAGTCTTTGTTATGTTTGCACATGTTTGTGTGGAATAAGATAGTATATCATGAAAGAATCGAGCACGAGAAGAAGCCCGGAGAAAAAGAAGAAAAATGTTGAAATCAAGTTCTTCATGGTACGCGAAGATGGAGAGGACAGGTTTCACGATACGCGAGAAACTCCAAATCCGGGCCCAACTAATTTGGCCTTCGCGGTACGCGAAGGGCCTTGTTCCTTGCTTTGCGGTACGCAAGGATCATAAAATCTGTGAAAAACCCTATTTTAATCAATTTGAATGCCATAAGGTGGGGGGTTCGATTACCACCCGTCTGAGGAGAATCTTAGGGCGATTTTGAGAGCAAGAAAATCTATTGGAAGCCAAAGTTGGAGTTTTTAACATTGTGTTGGTTAGACTACAATTATTCGATTATTGCTTTTGATGATCTTGTGTTTGATTCATTTAATTGATACTATGTTTATGACTATTACTTCTGGTTTGATGTTTTTGAATATGTTTCTTGGCTAAACTCATAGTTGCTACCTAGGTTTATGATGAATACTTGTTAAAGTTCAGATTTTTATCAGTTTGTGGTAATTTATTGATGGTTTGACATTATTGTAATGATCTTAGTTCAATTGATTTGATGTATATGCATGCTTAGTTTGATTTATGATTAATCATCGTTCCCTATGCTTCTTGTTGAATATCTTTCAGTTATAGTTGCATATTTAGGTCACTTACTGTGTGTTTGTGATTAGTTTATGGTTTTGCTAGACGTAGTAATCCATAGGAGCGTTGATTGAGAGTTCATTAGATCTGAGTGTTCTTCCTATCTCGATAGCTGAAAGGTGAGAGGTAGTCGGTTAGTCTTCAGTGTTAGGTGTCTAGTTGTAAACGCTCTGAAAGGAGGTTTCCCCTAGGTTCCTAGTATCCTTGCTAATTAGTGTCGTGTTGATTATTCTGAGATTACCCCTTGCATTCTTCTAATGTACTATGACAGTGAGACTGAAAGGTGATCTGTCTGTAGGGTACTTTACTGCCGTTGGAGAGACTGAAAGGTAATCCGACTAGCTGGTGAGCTTTATATACATTCATTAGAGTTTCCTATTAGGTCACACCCGGAGAGTGACAAGGGATCCTTTAGGTAGTCTAAGAGTGTCATTCTACAGAACCCTAGTTCCATCATAGTTATCATAACCGAGAGAAGTCTGAGCTGTGCAAATAGGATTCTGACCTAGGTAGTGCTTCTCCCATTCTTGATATCATCTGAGATTCTTCTGTCTGATAGTTAGCTGTAGATCGTGAGTTCTTAATTTTTGAGTTTACTTTAGTTAATCTTAGTCATAGAATTCCCCCAACCAAATAATTTCAGTTCTAGTCAGAGTCTAGTTTTAGTTAGAGTCTGTATCTCGTGGGTCCGATATCCGGACTTCAATTAGGCTGTATTACAAATGATAGGTACACTTGCCTGCCATTGTGGTCGAGTTTATAGGATTTCTAGAGTATTACTAGAGTGTCTAGGTTAGGTTTTTGTTTAGTTTTTATAGACCGCCTGGACGACATCAGTTTACTTTCCCGCTTAGCACTTTTTCTCGAACAAAATGACAGTGCACCTTTACATACTTAGTTCAAGCATGAAACGTTGGGTTTTCCACTAACCGGATAGACGACATATTGTCACAAAACAACTTGACCTTGTATTCATCTTTTGGTTCAAATCTTCCAACAACCGTTTTAACCATATTAACTCTTGAGTAGCCACTGCCACCGCTCGATATTCGGCCTCCGTGGTTGATAGTGATATTGTGGGTTGTCTTTTGCTACACCACGACACCGGACCATCTTCGATAAAGAACACATATCCACTCGTAGACCGACTACTATTCGGATCACCCGCGTAGTTCGCATCACAGAAACCCCTTAGTTCAATTTGACACACCCTCTTAAACTCTATGCCATAATTGAACGTTTCCTTGACATACATGAGAACCTGGTTTGCTGCATGCATATGTGGTTTCCCCGGTTGCTGCACGAAACGACTTAAAACGCCCACTAAGAAGGAATTTTTTTTCAAATTAGTATATTTTGGAAAAAGATAGTGGCTAATAGTCTGTAGGTGAGTAAAATTTGGTTGAAGGTAAAACCGGTACTACCAGTACCGGTTTCAGTGTTAATCGTTTCAACAAATCATTGGGTGTCAGAGGGGTGACAGAGTTACAGTGAAACCGGTACTGCCAGTACCGGTTTCAGTATTAATCCACTAACAGAGCTTTAACGTTACCGTTTGAGTAAGTTTGTACTGAAACCGGTAGTACCAGTACCGGTTTGAGTTGCTTTTTGGTGTTTGTACTGAAACCGGTGGTGCCAGTACCGGTTTCAGTTGCTTTTTGGTCAATGATATGTCTAGTCGTTGCTTTTTGTGTTTGTACTGAAACCGGTGGTACCAGTACCGGTTTCAGTTGCTTTTTGGTCAATGGAGAACTGTACCGTGTGTAAGTAATGTGTCATAGAAAAAGTAACTGAAACCGGTGGTGCCAGTACCGGTTTCAGTTACTTTTGTATAAATTGTACCATTCGAAGTGTCATTAATCCATACCTACCTACCATTCGAATATAAACTCTCATCTACTATATCTATACTATATAATGGTACCACCGGTTTCAGTACCACCGGTTTCAGTACAAACACAAAAAGCAACGACTAGACATATCATTGACCAAAAAGCAACTGAAACCGGTACTGGCACCACCGGTTTCAGTACAAACACCAAAAAGCAACTCAAACCGGTACTGGTACTACCGGTTTCAGTACAAACTTACTCAAACGGTAACGTTAAAGCTCTGTTAGTGGATTAATACTGAAACCGGTACTGGCAGTACCGGTTTCACTGTAACTCTGTCACCCCTCTGACACCCAATGATTTGTTGAAACGATTAACACTGAAACTGGTACTGGTAGTACCGGTTTTACCTTCAACCAAATTTTACTCACCTACAGACTATTAGCCACTATCTTTTTCCAAAATATACTAATTTGAAAAAAAATTCCACTAAGAAGGCCAGGTCGGGTTGTGTTAGTGTTAAGTAAATCAAACTTCCCACTATTGGACGGTACTTGGTAACTTGTTCCAATTCAGCCCCTTCTTCGGCATACAACTTCACATTCGGATCAATTGGAGTTGTAGCCGGCTTTGACTCAGTCATGCCAAATCTGTGCAGTATTTCTCTTGCATATTTCCGTTGGTGGAGCATTACACCTGTTCTCCGATACTCCACTTCTAACCCCAAGAAGTGACTTAACTCTCCTAAGTCCTTTATCTTAAAACGTACACATAGGTTTGCTTTTAATTGATCTGTTTCTTCTTCCCAATCCTCGATAACAATTAAAGCATCTAAATAGATTAAAACTATGTCAACTTGAGACCCTCTTCTCTTGATAAATAGACTTGCATCAGACACTAAGCTTTAAACCGGTCAATAATACCGACTGCTTTCTTTTTAATTTTATAAACCTACTTGCAAGACACGGTTTTGACTACTTCCGGTTTAGGGACTAAGTACCAGGTTTCGTTGCTTTATAATGCGTCAATTTCCCGTTGCATGGCTTCCATCCCTTCTTTCTTTTTTGCATGCTTCGAGAAACGTTGACGGCTCTAGTTCATCTTTTTCTGTTATAACTATGTTAGCATACCTGGGGTTTGGCCTTTTCTCCCTGTTTGATCTTCGTAAACTGTAGGGTTGGTGATCAGATTCTTCTTCAGTTTCTGTTGCTGATTCCTCATGATCCAGATCACATGACTCATTGTTTCCTTAATCAAAGGTTAGCTTTACTTGTGTGGACTCAAGCTCCTCTTTGAGTCCTTCTGAGTCAGGGAAAGGCTCTTTGTCTTTTGACCACCATGATGATTGTTTGTCAAACACAAGATTCCTTGACACATAACACTTCCTAGTGTCAGGATCACAACATTTCCAGCCCTTCCTTTGTTGATCATAGACTACGAACATGCAACGTATGGCTTTCTTCTCTAGCTTGTGTCGTAAGTGACCTGGTATGAATACACAGCAAACACAACCGAACACTTTAAGGTAACTTACAGTGGGTCTTGCATTCAGCATCCTTTCATAGGGGGTAACAAAGTCGAGTCCTTGTTGAGGCAGCCGATTAATAACATACGCTGCAGTTGCCATGGACTTGGCCCAAAACCTTCCCGGTACGTTTTGTCATGGCTCATGCTTCTACACACTACAGCAAGATGCCGATTCTTGCGTTTCCCTACCCCGTTCTGCTGTGATGTGTTTGGACAGCTCAATTGTCATCCTATGTTATTTGTTTTTAGGTAATCGTTAAACTCCTACGATGTGTACTCTACACCGTTATCTGACCGTAGAAGCTTTATCTTTACACCAGTCATTCTTTCGGCCTCTTTCTTGAATTCTCTAAACTTGCCTAGAGCTTCACATTTATTCTTCATAAATGAGACCCATACAAAACATGAGTAATCGTCTATGACCGTTATCATGTACTCCATTCCACCTATTGATCTCTGCTTTACCGGACCAAACACATCCGTGTGGACTAGCTCGAGAGGCCTATATGTCTTCTGCTTGGATCTTTCGTACTCTAGTCGGTGTGCCTTGCCAAATTGACATCCGACACACCCGTATTGTTTGTTGCTCCCAGAGTTGGAAGGTCATTCACCATGTTCTTCTTAGCCATTAGGTCAAGTTTATCATATGCCACAAGTCAACACCACTATGATTCTGAGTTCTTTTTGTCTGACTCAGCTGATATAACATACTTGGCTTCTTTTCTTCGGCCTTGCATTATGGGAACATACTTGGTTTTCAATTTTTTGAATACCTTTACTTCGTTTTGGCCGAATAGAACATACTTCCCTGTCTCAGTTATTTGACGGACTAATATTAGGTTTTTCTTGACTCCGGGAATATGGTATACACTTTCGAGGGTCAGTCCTTCACTTACGTTTTTGTTTGGAGACTTGGCATTCCCTATGTTGGTAATCGAGCGTCATGAGTTGTCGACAATTACTACACCTCTTATTTTCTAAGGTTAGATAGTTTTTCTCTATCACCGGCCATGTGATTTGAACACCCTGAGTCGACCACCCATTCATCAAGATCATTTCTCCTTGTTTCAACCGAGGTGGTGAGTGCAAACACTTCTTGATCTTGAGCCCTGTGTGCCTCAATATCCCAACTTGGTTCATTCTCGACTTCTGCACTATTCCCTTCGTCTTGATTCTTCGATCTGCGGTCTTTTGTCATGTGACTTCGTCTCCCACACTTATAACAGTCGTATGGGAAACGTTTAAAGCCTTCTTTGTTCTTTATTCCTTGGATGCCTCCTTCTCCTTTTCGTTGGTTTTAGCCTTCCATCCACCCTTTTAATCTTTGTTTCTATAGCCTGGTCTGTTGTTCCTTGGCTTGCCGTTGTACTTACCGGCATAGAGGGCTTGATCACTTGCTTCAGGTTTAACGGGCATCTCGGATAGCTGTTTTGCTAGAGCCTTTTGGCGGGTTAAGAGGTTCTTGAGTTCAATAAGTGTGGGCTGGGTAGGCCATGCCTGGATTGCCCCTATGAAGCCTCTATACTCCGGTTTTAAGCCGTGTATTATTATGCGCTTCACTCTAGCCTAAATAATCCGAGAATCTTCATCTAGTTCACCGATCTCTCGGCATCATCTTGATTTTCTGGAAGTATTGTGATATTGGTAGTTCTTTCTGGGAGGTGGTCATTAATTCGCTTTCAAGTACCTGTAACCTCGTATCATTGTTTTACTAACCAGCCGTGCAAAGTTATCCCACGCAGGTTTGGGATATTCAATGCCTTGCAGGTGTCACTACAACAGTATCACCCTATCCCGATGATTTTTTTGACCCTATAGCGACGACTTGTCGTCGGTATAGCCTATACCGACGGCATGTCGTCGGTATAGATGTCGTCGGTATTGCCTCGTCCCAATAGGTCAAAGATGTCGTCGGTATAGGTGTCGTCGGCATAAGTCCACCTATGCCGACGACATGTCGTCGTTGTAGGGTTTAATTAAAAAATTCAAAAAGAAATTGTCGTCGGTATAGGTTCTGGACTTTTCCGGACCACAAGTCGTCGGGACAGACCCAACCTATCCCGACGACATGTCGTCGGTATAGACTATTTTCAATTTTTTTAATTAAATTTGAAAAAGACCTATGCCGACGACATGTCGTCGGGATAGGTTTTTCTTTTTTTTATTTTTTTTTAAAATTTTTAAAACTTTCTAGAAATATTTAATTTCTAATTACCAAAACCTGCAAATCAGATAATTCAAACCATTCAAAAATTGAAATCCGAAACATATTGTTCGATACAAAAACCTGTTCGACACACAAACCAAATATTCAAACATAAAAATTGTCCGACACACAAACATAAAAATTGTTCAAACATTCAACAATAACACCGACAACAAAGGCGCAACAACTTCAAGCTAATTATCGTCGCTGTTAGTTCGACGTTCCACATTTGACGCATTTCATCCATTTGTCGTTGCATTTCAAGCATTTGTTGATTATGCACACGACGTTCTTCCTCTCGTTGGGCTTCGCGTTGTTGTTGATCTTGGACTTGTTGAAGTTGAGTTACACGCTCATCCACTTCTTGCCAATGTGGTTGTGGAGGGGGGGGGGGGTACTGAAAAAATCCGGTGTGAGATTACTCACCACATGACCGACACCCCTGATATGGCCACGCCGATGACCCAATGCACGCTCCATGCATGCAAACTCATCGACAGCAGACGAGTCACCACCAGACTCAGCAGAGGATCTTGTATACTCCTCTTGGATTCGGTCCTACATTAAACAATGTAATAAATAATCACTTGACTATTTTACTAAAATTCGACAGCATAACTGCTATAAAATGGATAACCAACCTGTTAAACTATAAGTTATAAACGACCCAAATTCACAAATTCCAATCAACCAACACTAATAACAACAAATACTAATAATACTAGCAAAGATATTCAACAATTGGGCTAGTGTTGGATGTTCTAAGTCGATTAAAGTGTGTTTGAGTCATTTTGACCCGTTTAAAGTTACAGTTGGATGTTCTAAGTTTATTAAAGTGTGTTTGGATCATTTTGACCCGTTTAAAGTTAAAGCTAGATATTTTAAGTCTCTTAAAGTGTGTTTGGGTCATTTTGACCCGTTTAAAGTTACAGTTGGATGTTCTAAGTCTAGTAAGTCTAACAACAAAATCATTTGACTTACATAATCTGCTGATGCAGTCGCGTTGGCCCAACCGGTCCCTTCTTTATAATGGGTCGATTTGAACACATCAATTGGACCGGTACCCTGTGTGTAACATTTCCAATTTTTCACCTTGTACTTGTACCGTTGGATTTCATAACGTATCAATAAAACGAGCACCTTAGCAATCATTTTGTTGACCAAGTATATCTTATATCATTATGACCACACGTATTCATAAAATGCTTCTTATATGTCCAATATCACAAGTTATCATTTTATGTGCAGCGGTTTGCTTACAACGTCATTTTACGTGAAATTTTCTTATCTGGTGGATCAAATTTTAAAACCAATAGACCGAGATGCCCTACTATATATCTTAGCTAGCCTAACAAATTATCTAAGAAAGTGTTATAGCCCATGATTTATCTTCATAGGTCTCTTTTATCCTAAGTTACAAAATGTCACTTTTTATATCACATTTCAAGTGTTATGTTGCAAAATACTTATTTTAGACCCTAGCCATGACTTATTTTTGATTATGAACCATTATAGAACCTTCCTAGGGCTGTTTTAGTCAACCACTAGCTGTAAAAAAGTGTCAAAAATCGAATTAAAAGCCAGCCGCACTTTCCTTTTTGGCTCCTACCTTCCGATCGCAAGTAACAACAACCATTTTTTTTTCCTTTTTTTCATTTAGCCTCCAACTCACTCTCTAGCCCTAATTCTAACTTGTTCCCTACTCCATAAGACACCTATAAATACCCCCACATCCTCTCCCTTTCACTCACACCACTCCTCTTGCTCTCATCTACAATCAAGTACGGAGTTCTTCCTCTTTTTCTTGTTTTCTTTCTCTGATCGCGTAGAGTAGCAATCACACAACACCATCATGATTTTCTTCTAGTAATAGCCCTTAAACTCTGGTACTTAGTCCCTCTAAGGTGTTCTTGAAGTGATTCCTCTTGAAAACCGCTTGAACGCCTTGATTATGTAGCACGAACATCAACCTTGAAGTGATTCTTCATTACAAGAACCCGCTTGGTTTGAATGTCCATCTCGTAATCGACTAAGAACAGGGGTAGGAAATGAAAACACATCACTAATATGTGGTATTGATTGCCTACAATCTTTTACATTACCCTCTTATGGCAACAAACAGTTTAGAATTCGTTAAAACCTTCTAAAACATAATCTGGGTTTCTGGCAGATTATCTGGCTCTCGCGGAAAACGTCATAACTTGAGCCTACGACCTCCTTAATACATGATTCTTCTTCTGAGAGTTTCATAATGATTTCCTTTACAAACTTTCTGTTGATAGCTTTGGCCAATTCGTGGAATTGGGTTCGTAAACAACCCTCACAAGGCACAAACATCAGAATATTTTAGATTCTGACTTTCGAATGCAATACCTCTTGTTGGACGATTTTTATTAAAACAACACCTTGGTTTTTCTTGTTGAATACTCTTTATAAACATAATACTTTATTTTCATAAGAGGATTCGACCTAACACACCCATTTGGTTACCTTTTTACATCCCTAAAATCATGCACGAAAGCTGGAAATCTGAGTCTATTCTTGTATCCTTATTTTTTGATGATTAAACATACCAAAAATAGGATTTTCGCTAAGACAACTTCCAGAATTTATAATCATAATTTATTTAACAAATTCATATTTTTGGAATCACGAAATTTCATGGTTTAATCCGCTCACAAAGTCGTTTTTGTTTCAAAACCCCAAATTCCAACAGCACTGCCCTAACTTCACGCCTTCATAACTTTTTCATTCCTAAACTAATAAAGGTTTTTCTTGAGCCTAAAACATGCTACCTTGAGTATACTTTCCAACCATATAAGGTTTGTAACCTAACTCGTCTGTTTTGACCATCAAAAGTGCCGCACGAAATCAGTATGCAAGGCTGTTAATATTTATCTCGTGTGATCTTTTGACGAAACCTCCGAGTGATTCCTTAAAACGATTTTTTCAACGATTGTGAACCCTTAGCTACTATTTTAAATTGTTTTCTTAACATCCTTAGGTTTCCATGATTTCACATACCATCTATGGGATTCTTCCCACACGAACACTCGGTTTTCAAACCCGTAATATACGATTAGTTAGTAGTAACACCTCATGATTCAATTCAACATTTTAGGGCATCCTTAGACGGTCAAGACTATCCAAATTCTTTTGTTCAAGAACTTTACTATCACGAATATCAAGGTGAGTTTACATAGCCCCTTTTTCCTTTTGTACATTTTTGGAGTGAAACATGATTACATTCAAACACTATTTGCAATTACACATGTACAATTCTACAATATGATTATATGTGTTTATTTGTGCTTTATGCTTGAATGCTAATTGTTAAGGCTACATTTACATGATATACACGTGCAAACACCAATACATTACTTCAGGCTAACATGTGTTGTTATGCCCTACATTAGGATAACATGTGTTGTTATGCCCTACATTTACATTAGGATAACATGTGTTGTTATGCCCTTCAATTACAAAGTTTCATTTGTGCAACTAGCTTAACTTAGATTATCCACAAATGCTTTATAAACCATGCATCATATGAATTGTACACAAAACATTTGAACTTTACTCGTGGTGTCAAAAACGTATGTATGCTCACCAACTTTTTATAGTTGACCCTCTCATTTTATCATGTTTCAGGTACAGATGTTTGAGTTAAGATTCAAGCTACTTCACTTAGGGTTGAGGACCTAGTCTTAAATTTTAATATGGAGATTTATATATTCTTGTAAATGATGTAATTGATTGCTTGAGTTATGAAATGAAACTTATTGTTTAATTATTACAACTTTAGCAAACCATGAGCTTATGAACAGTCTACATGTCCTGCCCCAACGTTTCCGCCGTCGGTTGGGGTGTGACACTGTGAAAAACAAAAATAATATCACTAAGAATTAATAAGCATGTTTATATAATACTAACAATTGTATTTTATACCTCCATCGTCGGCGCTGGGCATATGATTTGCTGCCATGGTAACTTGGGTAACATTGTTGTGATCGGTTTTGTTTGTTCTTTTCCGAGCGGTTTTTATAGCTCGCTTCTAAAAACAGCTCATTAATCAAAGTCTCCCAAGTTTCTTGATCAAGATCTTCTGGTAGATTATTCATCGCTGCCTCCACATCATCGTATCCCCCATTCACCTCGAAGTGAACTTTCAACTCTCTCTTGTGATCTTTATACGCCCTCTGACCCTCGGCGGTGATTCCGAGTTCAACGCCTTGCCACTTATCAGTGTTTCTCCAGGAGTCCAGATCAAAATAATCCTACAAATGGAATGTAATTATAAATCTAATAGTTATGAAATTGTAAGTAATTATAAAACATCTATACTTACTATAAGAGTGGGATATACGGACCGTTTCTTCTCATTTAAACCTTAGCCCAATTTGGATAATATGGAGGAACAACCTTTTCAACCTCCAACGAGAGAGCACGGATAAAATCCAAAGCGTTGGGACCCACAAACTTGTACCCCCCTCCATGAAGTTCTACTTCAATAGGAAGAGGCTTCCTCCCATTTTGCTTAAATTTCTTATACAATTTTAGGTTTTTGCCTTTAGATCGTATTTTTTCGGAGGCACTATCTACATTGACACATGACATTCAAAAGTTAGGCAATTATAAAGACATCTATTAAACACTAACAAGTAACTTACAACTAGATCCAATCGCACAACCCGAGTCGAAGTGATACGGACCCCCCGTCTCCACCGTCTCCACCATCTCCACCGTGTGATTGCGCCATTGTTGCCATCTTTCCAACAACAAAATTTATTAGTAAGTACAAATAATTATTAATTAACTAAGACAAATAGTACATTTTTAACATACATTCAATCAGAATCATCACTAAAATAATGTGTGTCAACAACATCATCATCTTCTTCATCGTCGTCATTTATTCCGTCTTCATCATCTGAATTGTATGTATCTTTTTCATCTTCTTCATCATCATTAATAAAACTTTCATCGAGATCAATCGAGGCAACATGACTTGGGTCACCACCCTCATTTAAAGTTGTACGCATAGGCAAGTAGCCTAAGTCGACAACCAAGTTACCAAAAAATGATTGAGTTTCCCGTGTAATAGATTAACTATCAAAATGGGGAATTGGAGTTTGACTATTTAAGAAAAAATCATCAACATTTCCCCTTAACTCCCCAAGTATGCAGATAAACCACAAACTCGAAGGAGTAAGGAGAAATAGATACCAATTTTTTCTTAAATGTCAACCCGTTAAAATATATACAAATCTTAAATAAGATAGAATATTCAAAAAGCAGTCTCAAAGGGGACAATCCAAAATTTATTTCTATCAGATAAATTTCGGAAGGGTATATTCTAAAGAGTTATCCTAAATAAACATACTAGTGTACACAACATGAGATGTACATAAATGTATAAAAGTCGGGATGCGTACCTTAAAAAAATTCAATGAAACACAAATAAGATGTTATTCACACCTCTTCAACCGCAATGAGTTCCGAACTTGCAATAAAATTAAATAAAGTTACTTATACATACAAAGATATTTACATACATTCACAATTACATAAATACATACACAATTATATACATACAAATCATATAATTACATAATCATACATACGTACACATATACATACATATTATATACAAACACACATAAATAAATGCCCAAATTCTAAAATTACATACACAAACACAATTACATACATAAAAATACATACATACACGTATATACATACATAGCCTTTACAAACATACATAAACAAATACCCAAATTTCCAAATTACATACATAAACACAATTCCATACATAAACATAATACAAATACATACAAACACACATACACATATATACATACATATTATATACAAACGTACATATATAAATACTTAAATTCCCAAATTACATACATAAACACAATTCCATATATAAACATAATACAAATACATACAAACACACATACACATATATACATACATATTATATACAAACATACATATATAAATGCCCAAATTCCCAAATTTCATCTAAACCTAATTTCATCATAAAATTTCATAAATATTTATAAAATCAATCATCTAAACCATATATACATATTTACAAATAAACACAACAATATACATACAAACATACATCTAAACATAATTTATATAAAAATTACTAACGAAGTTTGCAAATAGCTTCGAATAGCTTGAAATCCACAAAAAATGGTCAAAGCTTCAAACACCTAACAAAAATCAAAGAAATTAAACAAAAAAACCCAAAAATGTTGATTTTCTTGTCAAGATTGAAACATAGATGTTAACTAACCTCAAAACCCGAGAGATTGGTGAAAATTGCTCCACAAAACACACCAAAAACGGGAAATCGCCAAAGAGAGAAGATGAGAGAGTTTTAGGGTTTTTTTCGTGGAAATGAGAAGTAGAAAGCTGTTTCCTGGTTTATTCACGCTGAGACCTATACCGACGACATGTCGTCGGTATAGGCTCGAATGTCGGTGCAATAGGTCCCCTGTCCCGACGACAAGTCGTCGGTATAGGTCTTCGTAGGGTTTTGACCGGTCAATAAAGTAAAAAACTCTATACAGACGACATGTCGTCGATATAGAGTTTTCCCATAATTGTTTTTAATTAACATTGCCTTGCCCGCCTTTACTTCCCACTTGTGTACAGCCCCGTTGATGTCGTTTCTTTGCATCACCTTTTCTTTTCTGTTCCACCCACAACATCCCAGAGATCTTGTCCCACAAGATACAATTTTAAACCTGTGGACCACGTACTATAGTTGCTGTTTTTGAGTTTCCTTATCCCTCTAACAACATATAGATCTCCCATGTTACGACGGGTTTTACTTCTGGACCGACTCTACTTCTTTGGCTCAAAGAACCTTGCATGATTGCTGCAGCTTAGAACACACACGCGCGCTTTAGGCCTTTGGGGTTTTCTTGATTCTGATCGTAACTTACGTGACTGCTGCAGCTTAGAAATCTATGTGCCATTAATTCTATATTCCATATCATCTTTTAAATTAAAAAAATAAAAGAAAGCTAAGACGTCATCACTTCAGAACATGTTAGCCTGAAAAAAAGAAAAAAAAACTCAAATTTTATTACATTGGAACACATAATAAAAGTTAAATGTTTTTTTTTTATAAAAAAAATATATGAGTGACTTTAATATAACACTTACTAAACTTGTTTAATATTGAATGAATATTTTCATTTATTATATTCATATAGTGTTTTTATAATTTTAAATTTTTTAATACAAACCTCACAATTTTGAAAAAATAAAAAGGTCAAAACATGAAAACCGAAACAGGACAATTTGGTTTCTCATTTTTCCTAAACCGTAATTAGCAGATTAATTCAGAATTTTCATAAAAACGATTAAATCAGACCGTAAACACTTCAAAGTTTAACACTAAAAAAGGTTATAAAACAATTAATAATTTAGGGTGAAAATAGAGATAAAACAATTTGTCTTGGATTTTTTCAAGAAACAGAAATTAGAAATTAGTGTTAGAACTGGAATAGGATTTAAAAATACCAAATTCTTAATTAGTTGTGATTGATATAGTTTGAATTTAGTTTTTGAAAATTCAAATGTCTAAGCGTATACACTACTACAAAACCGATAGGTTTGCTACACAATATTGCGTCGGAAATACGTCACAAATCACTAATTCCGATAAAATCGTTGTGTCAGAAAAACCTTCGTCGGAAATTCATTTGTGACACAATTCCAACGCAAATTGTGACACATTTGTGACGCAAATCCTCGTCACAAATTTCCGACGTTTTTCCAACACAATTTAACAATTTATTTAATAATTATAAATACGGTATTGATTATTTTAAAAAATTAATAATTATAAATACGTTATTTGTATTTAAAAATATTTACAACACATTTTAAAAAAAGTTTATGACGCAATTCCGACACATTTAAAAAAAATTCCTACACATTTTTTTCGACGCAAGTCCGAGAGTTTTTAAAAATTATTTTTTATTACTTAATATATAATATTATATTTTTTCAACTCGTGTAATACATGAAATTTTAACCTATATATGTATATATATATATATATATTGCTTCCGAATTGCGTCGTTAATCTTTTTAAACTAGTGTCGGAATTGCGTCGTTAATCTTTTTAAACTAGTGTCGAAATTGCGTCGTAAATTTTTTAAAATATGTGTCGGTATATATATATATATATATATATATATATATATATATATATGGGATGGATATTTTAAAAACCCACATAAGTTGTGAAAATGTTAAAAATTGTCCAAAAAAACATGTTTTTATATGTTTTTTTTTAAATTAGAAACCAAGTCCATCATTTGATTTTCAAATGCTGCAGCTATTTTTTAAACACAAAATACCTGAGAAAAAAGAAAAAAAATAGCGCTGGGGGTTTCAAACCCGCGTCGCTTGCCTAAGGCTAAACCGCTGAGACTACTGCACCAAGTCCATTCTTTGGATTTCAATTGTTGCAACTATTTTTTTAAACACAAATTAAACTGAGAAAAAAGAAAAAAAATAGCAAAAGCATGCAACTTTGGCTTGTACATAATGCATGCCGAGGTTGTAAAGTTTCTACAGTAAAACCCACCCACATTCAAATCTTACTTTTTAATATATATTTAACAACGGGACGTGCCTCGCTCCGCGGTGGTGCAGTAACTCGCGGTAATGGTGACAAAAAGGGAGCGGTAAGATTTAGAACGTTAAAGCTAAATTACGTGAAAATAATAATAATATAAGATTAATAAAAACTAGGAAAAACCAAATAAAAAAAATAACTATTTAAAAACAAAAAACTAAATATAAAAAACCGCACACCCAAGGTTCGATCGAACCTGGGTGGGTGGGGTGAATGTGACGGATCTCCAAACACTGCGCGACCACAAGACCAAGAGGAGTCTTGTGTTTTATGCCCCGCTAAAACTGTTTTATACGATAAAAATTCAGACTAAATCCAATTTTTTTTATTAAAAGCAAACCGGTGGAAAAGAGCCACGTGGACAAACCGTCCAACAGAAGAGAGCCAATCAAATGAACTTACTGTTCACGCCTTCTTTTGTATAGTTATAGAATATGTCTCCCCAAAGAAAAAAAAGGTGTTTTAATTGAACATTATATTTTATATGATACTAGGAATCAAGCTAATAATTTAATTACTAGTTTAGAATGTTAGGAATCAAGCTAATAATTTAATTACTAGTTTAGAATGCAAATTGAAACAAAACAACTTTGATGGACTTGTGCAAGAATAAACAAAGAAATTGAATTTAAAGTCGGTGCTAGAATTGTAACAGGATTAGAAAAGCAAAATTCTCGGCGGTGATTGCTATAAAACAACATAAGATCACTCTGAGATTTTCGTTTTGACCTTTTTTGTAATCTTTCAGTTTATATCAAAGCTTTTATCCTCCATCTGTGAATTGAATTCCGGATAGCGAGATGGAAAGAAACATGTTGGAAGAGATAAGCAGAATGTTGGATAGCCACGAAGAAACAATGAAATCGCTTCAAATCAGCATTCGGGAGTTGATGGAGGGACTCAGTTTTCTGATTGATGGTTTTCAGATGGTTCCAAGAGATGCCAGTGCTGCCATGCAACAGTCAGTGCCTATTGCGGCATTGGCTTCTGCTCTTGCTAATGCATCACCAGATCAACAGCGGACGGTATAATTATACATGTTTTAGTTTCTGGGTGAGAATCTGTACCCGCTGGTGGAGCAAACTGGAGCACGAGCGTGCGTGTAAGGTGACGGGGATGCTTTTGGAGATGGATCAAACCGAGGTGTTGCATCTGCTGGAATCATCACATGCATTGAAGGCAAAAGTTGAAGAGGCTATGGAGGTTTTGAGAGAAGTTCAGCAGCAGCAAGCAATTGAAAACCTTGGTTTCTTAGATTATTAAATTTGAGTCTAGTTAGGTTTCTTTTTCTCCAAGTTTGTTTATGTATGAATACTAGAATAGGGCTATGTAATTTTTGGATGGTCTTTCATAAATATAAAAGAGTCGTTATCGAGTTGGTAAGAAAGCACCGTGTTAGCATCTGTTCGGTTTTCTGGTATCATTGACGGTTGGGAGTGGTTGGGTGATAAGTCTGGTATGTTCTCTATCGGCTCGCTGAAAAGTCTTCTGATCGGAGAAAGAGATTTCAGCAATAGGCACGTCTTTAATTGGGTTAAATGGGCTCCTCTTAAGTGCAACATTTTAGCTTGGAGGGTGGAGTTAGACCGTATCCCGACCCTTGATTCTTTGAGAAGGAGAAATATTCCTATTGGGGACCATGGGTGCGTGTTATGCGATTGCAATGTAGAATCTGCGGAACTCATTTTTTCATCTTGTGGCGTCGCTTCAGTGGTTTGGCAAAGTATTAGCAGGTGGTGACGGGTTCCCCCCACATGCCTTTTCGGTTAGAGATCTGTTGGAGCTTCACTCCAACTGTGGGCTCGGAGGTGACTAGAGAGGCTTTTCATGGTATTATCCGTATCATGGTTTGGTTCTTGTGGTTAGCAAAGAATGAGAAGAGATTTTCCAATAGCCGTATCAAAATTGAAGATATCGTCATGAACATAAAGTCTACCGGGTTTTTTTGGTTCGCGAATAGGTCGAAACATAAGTCTTAACTTGGGTTCGAATCCAAGGAACAACAATAAGTTTTATTTTTTGTGTTTTTTTTGACTTTTTCTTTATAATTTTTTTAATTCTTTGCAAAATAAATTAAATAAATTCTTTTTACATGGTTTTAAAGTTACCTTTCGTGCATTTTTAGGACGTGTTTTTTATCTACGTTTAAAGGGTAGTTTAGAAATTAATTTTATTAATGATTTCTTTTTTTAATCTAAAGTTTCGAATATTATCCACTCCCCTATCATAATGCGTGGGGAATCGATGTACTTATTTTTATTAACGTTTCGACGCTAATTTTTTTCACAGTTCGACACCAACGCCGCCGCAACGCGTGGGTCTTGAAATTGGTAAGAATCAATTAATTCTAGTTGTTTGCCAAGAAGTAAATGTCTAGATTATTGAGTTTCTTTTTTAGATTTTTTTGATGATTGAAAATAATATTAATTCGGATACCTTGTGATAAAAAGTGTTTGTGGATAGCTCGGATCGAATCGTGTATTTGAACCATGAACTCGTTCTTTAACAAGTAGAGAGGGGTGTTTTGTGACGGACATAATGAATAAATGAGAACAGAAAAAGCACACCAGAAGACGGTTAATTTTTCTATATCTAATGAATAAATGTTGATCATTAGGTATTAGTGATATTTGGATTATGATAATTAAACCCTTAACAAGTCATTTGGGTTAATGTAGTGATATTTGTATGACCATGTTGTATGCAAGGGTTGGGGTGAATAAGGTGTAATTGAAGTCAATGAACTTCACAAGTATAAATGGTGAAATTGAGATCTTTGAATGCACATGTTGATAAATAACTTAAGGGTTATCTAAGATGAATTTTATCTTTTGTGTACACTTGTATGTATGTCAAGTTGGTGTATATGCAATGGTAGACATGTGTAATTTGTGTGTTAAGAGTTAGTGCTTGAAGTCTTTGAACTTAACTTATGTAATTGGTATTTGAAGTCATGAACTTCACATATGGGTTGTGGTGGATAATTGAAGTCATTGAACTTCACTTTAGGGTTAATATGATCATATAAAGGAGTTGAAGTCGAAGAATCTTACCCAAAAGTTAATTGAGATCAAGAACTTCACAATGGTGAATTGGAGTGTTTGAGGTCTTTAGAACCTCACAAAAGAGTAAGGTCAGGTTAATAAGATGTAAAACAAACCAATGGTTATGCACATAGTTGTTAATGTGTGTAAGGACGTATTCCCGGGGGGGGGGGGGGGTAAAACAAGTTAGGGTTGAAAGCTAACGGGTTTGCATAGCCAAAAGTCACCAAAATGATGTGCTGATATAGGGGGCGTACCATACACCCACCCCGGCGTTCCATACGCCGACCATCGTATAGTACGCTCAAATCTTTCTGCCAACGCTGCTCCATACGCCCAATTTTGCTGGTTTGTCGTTTGGATTTGTTTAGTGCTGTAAGGGTTCGTAGCTTCATTAGGGGGTTGATTATTATTACTAATGGTGTATTTTATAGTGTTTTTAATGTAGGTAAAGCTTCGGTGTAAGTCCCGGTTCGTGCTTCGTTTTGCATTGGATTCTCACTTGGTTTTGGCTGTTGTTATTTGTTGGGTTAAGAAGTTGTTAAATTTGTTTTGGGATGTCATTAGAGGTTTAACATGTTGGCATTTTGAAATGTTTGGTTTATTCTCTTAAACAAAAGTTATGTCCTTGATGCATGATTTTAAATAACTTAGTGTTGTTTATTCAAAGGTGTTCATAGGACCTATTTTTCGCATGATTTTGAAAGTTAAAACCAGATGTAAATTTTGGGTGTTACACAATCTCTCAATATCGTTTTCATTAATTGTGGGGATAGTTTCAAACGATATGCTCGGTACACTACAAAAAAGAAGGGTATTTGGACTGAAAAATTAGTCTCTAATACTCCCCTATCAGTACTTAATGGTTATCGAATACTGATTTCGCCAGTCCCCAGCCAGTAGCGGATACCTAGTACTAGATAGGGGTGTTAGTAACTAAAAATCAGACCCCATCGTATGGCACCAACATGGTTCTTCAACAATGACTGAGTCTTTGGTACCAACTTAAGTTCGACAATAAATTAAGTTATTCGGTTGTAGATCTTCTTCGGTACTAACTCTTCTTTGGTACCAACCCAGTCTTCGACGGTAGTCGGTTTGTCCGGTGATGGTTGATGTGTCGTGTTTAGTATATAGAAAATATATTACATAATAATATATTCAAGGATATCGGTTTTACGAGATTAGGTTTTAAATTTATAATTAAAATGATAAATACTCAAACTTAAAACATACACAATAGGCAAGTGTACTTATCGCAGCGTAATATAGTTTAGGTAAGAACCAAGTATCGAACCAATGGACACGGTCGAGTTCCAATACTCAACTTTTGTTATCGTTTAGCCGTTTTAATTAGTGAGTTGGTTTTGTGTGCTTGTGAAGCAGAAAAGTAAATGACAGAAAAGTAAAAACGTGCGTGATGTGTGTAATAAGAACGTAAATAACAGAATAGTAAATGACAAGAAAATAAATATCTTGGAAATGATCAGGTCACGAAGAGTATTGCTTTGGGCTTCGAATCCTCTTGGTATATGATAATGTTAAGTTGACTAATCTAGTGGCATGACTACTACAAACATGTGACCCGGGTCACTGCTAGAGCCTCGTCCTCACGACATTTGGTTCACGGATTATATTCTTTAATAATAAAATGGTAGGACTCCCAGCAAGGGACATCGTTACCCTTAACTCTTTGGTGTTATCTCCAAGTTGGTTTAGGACATTAAACTTAAGTGCTTAGTTATTATTATTAAAAGAGTGATTAGACTTTGTTCACCGGGATGCGGTGTAACAATGGGACCATGTATAAACACGTATCATTCCCAACATGAGTTCACCAATTCTTGGTCTCATAACAAGTTCGTGTAAAGATGTACGACATTATTAATATTAACCAAGCATTGGCTTATCAAGATCCACTTGTATAAAGAAGTACAAGCATCAAGAGAAGTTTGATTAAAAAGGTTTTACGGTCTTACGCTTTAAAATCAAGAACACTCACAAGTGTAAAGACAAGTTTAGATAATAATAAAAAGCCCACCTTGAAGGTGGTTTTAAGAGCGAGTAGTTAAAGACATAAACATACCACTAGATTAATACGTTAAACATTAACATACACCAAACTTCATCTTCACCCTAGCAATACAAAGAGTTTAGCCACGAATGGCCATACTAACTAGCGTAACGTTGAGTTTCGTAGGGTCCCCTATTGCGGAACGAAGAGGATGAGCCTCTCTACTCTAACTATGAAATACTCTCTATGGAATAGTGTCTAGGGGTATGGAAAGGTGTGTTGAATGAAAAACTCAAGCCATCTATTTATAGGCCTCAAAATAAGCAATGCACGACCGTGAAAACACCTTGGGAATCAAACAGGGTACACAAGACCGTGTACTAGAGCCTTGGGGAGCAAGAATGGGATGCACGACCGTGCAATGGGATGCACGGCCATGCATCCCCTTCCTGCTTCCCTGTTTTGTCTTTTAGCTGCTGTTTGACTTGTTTTTGACCTGGTTTGACTTCTTGGGGGTCAAAGCTCAGGTTTGGTCCTCCAAAAACTTGATTTCTTGATTTTTTGAGTGGCTTTAGCTTTGTTTACTTCGGGACGCCGAATAACCTGTAATTATGAAATATTAACGGTTTAAGTATCAATTTCAAGGTTATTAATCAATTAGTACCATAATATAAGGATTATTATGCATGCAAAACATGTATATTTTATGGCATATCAATGATCGGTACTAACTCAGTCATTGGTAGTAACCAAGTTCTTCGGTACCGAATGTCTTCAGTGTTCGGTAGGTCGTTGCCTTGCATGGGTAGAAGCAACTTAGGTTTTCATGCATTCATTATTGGATTATTTTAATATTCCTATTCAATTTATTACAACAATTTTCATGTAAACAAATCTATAAAATTTCAGACCTAACAATCTCCTCCAATTCATTGATGAAAAGTACATAGTTTTTACAAATATAAATGAACAAACATGTTTGCGGATAACTCGGATCAAATCGTGTGTTTGAACCATGAACTCGTTCTTGAACAAGTAGAGAAGGGTGTTTTGTGATGGGAATAATGATCAAATAAGAACAAAAAAAGCACACGAGAAGACAGTTTAATTGTTTCCACTAAATTAAGTTCTTTGGTAGTTGATCTTCTTCGGTACCAACTTAGTCTTCAGCGGTAGTCTGTGTCTTCGGTGTTGGTTGGTACTAACTCAGTCATCGGTAGTAACCGAGTTCTTCGGTACCGACTGTCTTCAATCTTTGGTACTAAGTTACCTTAGGTTGGTGGCAGCAAGTTAGGTCTTTATACACTCACTATTGGATTACTTTAATAATCCTAGGCAATGTATTACAACAAATGTTATCTAAACAAATCTATGCAATTTCAGACTTACCATTTTCCCTCTATTTGTTGATGAAAAATGCATAGTTCTTAGAAATGAAAATGAACAAATCTGTTTGCGGATAACTCGGATCTAATCATGTTTTTAAACCATGAACTCGTTCTTGAACAAGTACAGATAAGTGTTTTGTGATGTACATAATGAACAAATAAGAACAGAAAAAGCATACGAGAAGATAATATAATTTTTCTTTATTTCATATATAATCACAGATTTACATTTGTGGTGTTGTATAATCACCAACCCTTCGGAACTTGTCCAAGGGGCGAGGTTACTACATGACGGCTATAAGGGTTTCACTCACACATGCAATTCTCCATGGTGGAGGATTGTATTTATAGACTTTAAACCCTAATTATTGCAACCAAACAATTAGGAAAGTCTATCACCCTATTCTATATGATTACGAGATACTAAGGCAAATCCCATAATCATAGTCGTCAATCTCTCAATATCGTTTGTATTAACCGTGAGGATCTGTTCAAACGATATGGTCAGTAGTAACTTAAGTTCTACGACTCATCAGTAATTTAACTGGCATTGACTGAGTCTTCGGTACTAACTTAAGTTTGACAGTAACCAAGTTCTTCGGTACCGTCTGTCTTCAACCTTCGCTGCTTAGTTTCCTTGCATTGGTAGAAGCAACTTAGGTCTTCATGCACTAACTATTGGATTATGTTATAATTCCTAAGCAATCTATTAAAACAATTTTCATCCAAACAACTCTACACAATTTCAGACCTTACAATCTCCCTCTATTTGTTGATGAAAAATGCAAATTTCTTACAAATATAAATGAAAAAAATAACAAATAAATTCTTCAAGGCTTCTCTTTGAGCTTGTAGTTAGAAGATCTCCCACTTGTTTGTTAATAGCTTGTTTCTTCATCACAACCATGGAAACATACACTTGTTTGTTAATATCAATTGATAAAGCGTGTTTGTGGATATCTTAGATCGAATCATGTGTTTGAACCATGAACTCATTCTTGAACAAGTAGAGACGGGTGTTTCGTGATCGAAATAATGAACAAATAAGAATAGAAAAAGCACACTAGAAGACAGTTTAAATCTTCTCTATATGATGTATAATGGGGTGAGGTTACTACATGACGACTCTTAGGGTTTCACTCACATATGCAATTCTCCATGCTGGAGGATTGTATTTATAGTCTCTAAACCCTAACTATTGCATCTAAATAATTAGGAAAATCTATCACCCTATCAACTATGATTACGAGATACTAGGGCAAATCCCTTAATCATAGCCATCAATATCTTAATATCGTTTGCATTAACCGTGGGGATCGTATCAAACGATATGCTCGGTAGTAACTTAAGTTCTACGACTCGGTAGTAACTTGAGTAACTTATGTTCTTCGGTACCAACTTAATTTCGATAGTAACTTAAGTTCTTCGTTAGTAGATATTATTCGGAATTAACTCTTCTTAGGTACCAACTCAGTCTTCGGCAGTAGTTGGTGTCTTAGGGGATGGTCACTACTAACTCAGTCATCGTTAGTAACTATGTTCTTCGGTACCGATTGTCTTCAATCTTAGGTACCAAGTTGCCTTGCATTGGTGACATCAACTCAGGTTTTCATGCACTCACTATTGGATCAATTTAATATTCCTAAGTAATCTATTACAAAAAAAATTTATCTAACAAATCTATACAGTTTCAGATCTAACACCCTGATTCCTACGGATTTTGGTATTGATTTTGATGTGTGGTTTTGTTTTAAGCCAACTTCTGGACTTTGTGTGCTTACATAACCTTACTCCTTTTTTTTTCAAATAACACCCTGTGCTGGACTTTGTGTGCTTACAAATCTATAAAATGTATATATACTTCTTTAAAATGACATAAATAAAATATATATAAAATGTATACATGAAGTTACAAATTACATTACATTCATACGTGTGGTTATAGACCCGTGTATTACACGAATTGATTGATGATAACGATATAATTTATAAATGTGTAAATACTTCTTATAACTGAAATTATACATTACATATAATAATAAAAAAATAAAATTACAATTAAAATTCACAAATCTTTAATGACTTCTTTGTATACAACATAACTATGAAGATTATATTACACATCAATTACTAAGAACGGAAAAACGGATGTGATTTGTACACTACTATAGTTACTTAAAATAGACTTTAGGTGATTTTGAACGTGTTTGGCAGCATCCCCATCCACTTTAATAACTTCACTAAACAAACCCAAATGTCTAAAAGGACTTGAGTGTCGTCAAAATTTAGCTAAGAAGAACCTCGGTGAATAGCCAACTTTTTCGCATCAAAAGACGAGTCAAACTTAGAGAACACCAGAGAGTTCCGAGGTCAAAATGAACCCAACTCCAACAAATAGTAACATTAACCTGGTCAAACAAATGACCTCTTTTACTTTGACTTTTATCATCTAAGTCAAAATACAGATTATTCCACCCTAAATCCATGTACCAGCTTTGACGTTTAGAATACATCCTACACTTATAACCCATGGTAAGCCCATAATAGTCACATTGAAAAAACAAGTTAGTTCTCATCATACGATAAGGCAAATCAAGCCAAAAACAGTTAATGCCCGGGTCAAAAACCCATTCCATCCAAAAAGAAACCAAACATCCCTATGAGCATGGAATTAAAATATATATATTAATAAAACTAAAATAAATAGAAATTAAAATTTATTATCATGATACTCAGCTGTTCGCACTTGCCCAGTTTATCCTGATCACATATGTAACTCTGAACAGTCACAATGCAGAAGATCAATACATAAATGGAAGAACCAACTTTTTTATAAACATATAAATTTAATATATAAAAGATCATCGACAATGCATTGACAATGGCACCCATCAACCCATGAAACTTAATCTATATGACTATATGCTTTAACTACATAAATATATATAAGTGTGTTGGAAATCATGGTACCAGTTTTAACTTTTAAAACAATAATTATTTAAACATTTTAAATAAATAAATCAGATATATTTTAGCGGAAGTGATATAATGGTACAACAAAACAGATCAGATCTGGATTCCTTTCAGTGATCCGATTACACGCGTATAAACAATATTAAATAAATCAACCATAGAGTGTTTAGATATTATACCTTTGACGATAACCAGATCTGAAACACCTCAGTACAACGAACGTCACGCTAGTTGACACGTACACAAAACCCGTGGCAAAACGTCACATGAGATGCGCAAGGGGAGGAGCGACGGTGGTGGCCGGTTGCGGCGGCGCACGGCGGCATGTGGTGGTGGTTCGGCGTCGGACTCGCAAAAGGAGAGGGGGGGGGGGGGGGCACCGATTTTGGGGTTGGGAGGATTAGGGTTTAGGTTTGATTATAAGGTTATATTTACAAGCATTATAATTATACACCGGTCTCCTATGGTATTAACAATTAATACCCTAGTAATAATTAACTATTTAATTATCAACCTTTCTATTTAATAACTACTAATAATTAGTAAAATCTAATCTATAAATGTTTAACTGATTAAACATTTATTCTCCGTAAATAATTATTTAATTAGATAATTAATTATCTCAATCTCCAATAAATATTTCTCTAACTATTTATTCACCGTTTAATAAAAACCGTCTTTCATGAACTACAATATTTAACAATAAATATTATATAATTGTTCGTTGTCTAAGGTGTAACTCTTTGGATCGTACCTCGTTAGTATAGTTGCCTTAATTAACGATCGGACATCATATATCCAACAATCTCCCACTTGGTCGATTCTTCAAATAATCAGATCAACGTAGATAGTGGTGGACGCCTAGCTACATCTCACTGCCCCTAGCAAGGTATGACGTATTTAGAATCGTCAAACTATTTCCTTGTGTACAAGTAAGCATACTTTACCAAGTCTAACAGTCTTAGTAAGCGTATGTGTCCTTTCTGTTTAGGTAATTCGTTGAACATGAGACATGGATACAATTCACTTCTCATATAACATTCAACTATTCTTGTTCTCGTTCTCCAATTCAAAGTGGTCTAAACAAACTACTCTTTAGTTAAGCATGGCCATGCGTTTCACACCAGCTTGAATGAACGAGGATGCCAGAATGTCCAACTCCTAATTAAAGAAGAACATAATTCCTTTGGCCACGTACAACTCCCCCTAAACTTCATATTACTCCTAATCATACCCTTATTACTGCCTGTTAAGATACATCGTTAGATAAGATCAAAGAACAACCTTTAGTCAGAGTTAGTTCTAGTTAGTGCCTCGAGTCGAGGATCGACAGATCTTACTTTATTTAAAACATCTCAAGACATTGATCCATGAAAATATTTTTAAAACGAGGTACGTCCAATAATTATCTGTGAAAATGATTTCCAACTTCTTGGTCTTTCATTCACAATGAACCAACCATCTGATTCACAGTAGTATTGTGTTCAGATTGATTCCCATGAATATGATCGACTACGGACATTTAGAATAATCTATATATTCAAGGATTTCTAAAACGTATAAACTATCGAACACAATAACATTTAATTATAATGCATTTAACCATTAAATCAAATATAAAAACTAATGTAACTGTATTGTTCGAAAACACCAAATACTAAATACATATCAAACCCACTGTCTAGCAAATCTAAGGCCTATCTTGTCAGCATGCTCCTCATGTTTAGAATGAGGCATAGGCTTAGTGAACGGGTCGGCTAGATTCTGATCCGTGTGAACTTTGTTTAACACGATGTCTCCTAGTTCCAATATATACCGGATATAATGAAATCTTCTGAGTATGTGCTTCGTGCTGTGGTGTGACCTTCTTAGCTTGAGCAATGGTACAAGTATTGTCACACGGTATCTCGATCGGTTTTTGAATGCTAGGCATTACTCCGAGATCAGCAATGAACTTCTTTATCTAAGCAGCCTCCTTTGCAGCTTCCGAAGCAATGTATTCTGATTCGGTGGTGGATTGAGCAACAACACTTTGCTTAATACTCTTCCAAGTGATCGCACCACCGTTAAAAAAAAATTCAAATCCCGTTTGTGATCGAGAATCATTTCGATCAGTCTGGAAGCTAGCATCAGTGTAACATTTAACAGCTTTTTCTTCTTCCAGTCCTCCATATATCAAGAACATGTCCTTAGTTCTTCTCAAGTACTTTATGATGTTCTTTACAGCGATCCAATGACTCTCACCAGGATTCTGTTGATATCTGCTTGTCATGCTTAAAGCGTACGATATGTCTGGTCTAGTACACAGCATGGCATACATGATTGAACCAATTGCAGAAGCATATGGAATCCTTTCCATTTTCTTCTTGTCCTCATCAGACTAAGGGTACTGTTAGTTATTCAGTATGGTTCCATGTGCCATAGGCAAAGACCCTCTCTTAGAGTCTTGCATGAAAAAGTGTCGAACGACTTTATCAATGTATGTACTTTGACTTAAACCTATAAGCCAATTCGATCTATCTCTATAGATCTTTATTCCCAGAATTTAAAGTAGCTTCACCAAGATCTTTGATTGCGAAACATTTACCTAACCAAGACTTTACGTCTGTTAGCATAGGTATATGGTTTCCAATGAGCAGTATGCCATCTACATACAGAATCAGAAAAGTCACATGGCTCCCACTTGCCTTCTTGTAGACACACGGTTCATCTTCGTTCTTAACAAAACCAAACTCTTTGATTTTCTGGTCAAAGAGAAGATTCCAACTTCTGGATGCCTATTTTAATCCATAAATGGATTTGTTTAACTTGCATACCTTATTAGGATTCTCTGGATCTTCAAACCCTTCCGATTGAACCATATAGAAATCTTCAGTAAGATGCCCATTTAGGAATGCGTTTTTGACATCCATTTGACATATCCTGTAGTCATAATACGCGGCAATGGCAAACAAGATCCTAATAGACTTAAGCATGGCTACTGGCGAGAAGGTTTCATCATCATTAATTCCTTAAGTCTGATTAAAACCTTTCGCTACCAGCCTTGCTTTGAAGGTTTGCACATTCCCATCTATGTCAATTTTATTCTTGAAAATCCACTTGCTTCCTACGGTCCGAATCTCGGGGAGGGGGGGGGGAGATCAACCAAGTCCCATACATGATTGTCATACATGGATTGGATTTCAGCATCCATGCATTCAAGCCATTTCTTAGAATCAGAATCTAAGATTGCAGATTTGTAACTAGTGGGCTCTGCCTGATCAACTACCAGGATGTCGTCAATCTGGTGAATCCCGATATACCTGTCGGGTTCATGACGATCCCTAGCACTTCTACGAACAACTTGTGTCACAGTTGAATCTTGAACATTTCTAGATTCAGTTTCAGCAGTCTCATATTGAACGGCAGGTTCAGATTGTGGTTCTTGGATCTCATCCATATCTACACGGTTATCTCCAATCCCTCTCGCAAGAAGTTCTTTCTCCAAGAAAGTAGCTCTGCGTTAAATGAAAACTCGATTTTCAGCAGGATTGTAGAAGTAGTAACCGATTGTTTTAGAGTATCCGACGAAAACAACTTTATCGCCATGATGATTTAGTTTATCCGTAGATTCACTTATAACCTATGCGTTACATCCCCAAACCCTAAGGTAGGACACTTTGGGTTTCTCTCCATGCCAAATCTAAGGCGTTTTGTCCACCTTCTTTGTAGGAGCTAGATTTATGATTCTAGTGGCAGTCTCGAGAGCAAAACTCTAGAAGGAGCGTGGGAGGTTTGTGCGACACATCATGGACCGAACCATATCTAATAGAGTTCGATTTCTCCTTTCGGATACACCGTTAAGTTGAGGTGTTCCTGGTGGAGTAAGCTGAGAAATAATCCCTTATTTCTTTAGATGTTCGTTAAACTCTTGACTAAGATATTCACCACCTCTATCAGATCGAAGCATCTTAATCATCTTACCTAGCTGATTTTGTACTTCGTTCTGGTACTGTTTGAACACTTCAAACGTTTCATGTTTATGCTTTACAAGATAAACATAACCATATCTACTGAAGTTATCACTAAATGTCATGAAGTATCTCTCTCCACTTCTAGACATTGTTCTGAATTAACCACATACATCAGTATGTACAAGTCTTAATAGATCCCTAGCCCTTTGACCGATACCCAAAAAAAGGAGCCTCGGTTAGCTTTCCACGTAAACATGATTCGCAATCATCAAATGACTCTTGGCCAGTAGAATTCAGAATTCCGACGGTCTGGAGTTTCTTCATGTGATTCTTGTTTATGTGTCCAAGTCTACAATGCCATAGATACGTGTCACTGAAATCATATTTCGTACGTTTGGAGGAGATATTAAATATAACATTATTATCATGGACTTCTATCTCATAGATTCTATTATTAGGCTTTTCAGAAAAAGTAAAACAATCCATTCAAATATGCAGAAATGAAATCATTGTCAAAAGCATAATTAAATCCTTATTCCCGCAAAGCGGATGATGAAACAATATTCCTAGCCAAATTAGGAATGAAATAAGCATTGTTCAAAACAAGAAGGAAGTAAAAGAGTGTATTCTCCTACAGCCTTCACAACAACCTTTTGTCCATTTCCCACATGGAGCTCCAGGTCGCCTTGCTTCAGCCTCCTAACCTTCTTTTTTCCTTGTAAATCATTACAAATGTGATAACCACATCCAGAGTCAAACACCCAAGATTTGCTAGACAATGAGAAGATCTCAATAATAAACATACCTGAGGACTATCCTCCAGCAGACTTCTTCTGCTTCAACTCGGCTAGATATTTTTGGGCAGTTCCTCCTCCAGTGTCCGACTTCATCACAATGAAAACATTTGACATCCTTTAGAGGTTTCTTGGCAATAGCTTTGCCTTTACCCTTGCTCTTAAAGCTTTTCTTGCCTTTTCCCTTGGCTTTAGATTTCTTGACCCGACCCTACTTAATCATTAGCAGACTTAGCAGGAGCTGGTATGTTGATCTCAACGATTTTTAACATCATATGTAACTCTGAGATGGTCTTGTCCTAAGCATTCATATTGTAATTCAGAGTGAAATGATCATATGATTTTGGCAGTGAGTTGAGGATAATATCCCCGACCAATTCATTACTTAAAGGGGAGTCAAGACGTGCTACATGATCAATGTATCCCTTCATCATCAACACATGAGTGCTGACTGAATAACCTTCTTGCATACAAGAACTTATTAGTGATCTTATCACCTCAAAGCGTTCATGACGAACCTGCTGCTGGAACATTTCCTACAGTTCCAAATCATGTCATATGTCGGCATGTCCACCAGATTCTTTTGAAGTTCTGGTTTCATGGACGCCAGCATCAAGCAAGAGACCTTGATAGATTCAACGACATGCTTATCCCAGGTCTTAGGGGCTTGGCCCGTAGCAGCAGTTGGTTCTTTCGGGATTGGTTCCTCGAGAATATACAGTTTGTTTTCAGCCTTGATAACAATTGTCAAGTTTCGGTACCAGTCCATGAAGTTGGAGTTGTCAAGCCTATCCTTCTCAAGGATAGATGTTAGGGAGAATGAGGAATTTGTATTAGATTCGTTAGACATCTACAAAATTCAAAATAAAGGTTTTTAGTATTTTCATGTATAATATCCTAATTAAAATTTTATGACCCAATTGCAAATTTATATAATAGGAATGAGATCCTGGTTTCCCATGTCTCAGTGAATGGCTGAGCACTCTTCACTGGCATAGCTAGACAGGTAGGTAACGATTACCGATTGTACCAACTATACAACTATCGGTTTGAGGGGCATGATGAGCAATGTCAAGCATTGGATACGTTTCCCTCAACTACGCCCACTTAAACGACTTAAGTGATTTTTGTCCTTCAATTGTAACTATAGACCCGACCTAAGTGACTTAGGAATCGCGGTTCTACCTTCAACTAAAACCGTAAGGCCGGATACATGGTAATTCACTAACACGGGGGGTTCAAATAGATTAGTTGAAGTGTCATAATTAAGGGTGGCGCTGAAAAATCGATTTCATATATTGGGATTTCTTTAATGTTTTTATATATTACCGTTTCGGGTCAAAAACATTTTGGTCGACGAGTAGCGTGATACAAGTCGCATAATTTTAGTAAACCGATTTTACTAATTATTAGTTCGTGAAACACTTTCAACACTCGACACGATCCAATTTCAAATACCCTATTTAATCTAAATTGGTCATTCGTCGCGAACAATTTTTAAACTAATTAACTCTTTAATTAATTTAAAATTGTTTTAAATAAAACTATTAAATTTAATACTTGTTTTTACTTTTAAATAAAACACCTTTTTATTTAATTACATTTCTCGTCGTTTTTTAAATTGTGTCAAAAGTTTTATAAAAATTTTTGCGGTTTAATTATTACCCTAAATAATTTTTATCACAACCACAAAATAAATAAAACATAGAATCGAGCAACTAGGAAAAATGTCCGGTTTCGTTCGATCCATCAAACGAAAAACCGGACTGGTCTAAGGGATAACAAAATTAACAAATCTGCCATCTTCCACTTAGTCCAAGATCTCCATCTTTAGTCCTGTCATTGTCCGCCTTGGTTTTCTAGTCTTCGTATCTTTTGGATTACAATATTTATTTACCAATATACTAAAAATAAATAAATAAAAATAAACCTAACTATTACATCAGGGTTCCACATAACCTGTAAAAATACAAAGAGAAACAACCAATCAACAAACAATAGAACCACAGGTCTCTAGTGCTCGATTCAATCAACACAATCATAACAAACGAAAGAGGCCCGATCTTTTGTCAAACAATAGTTTTGACAAATAAAACAAAAGATCGATAAAAAATATGTCTAAACGCGCGTAAAGGTGGCTCTGATACCACTGTTGGGAATCATGGTAACAGTTTTAACTTTTAAAACAATAATTATTTAAACCTTTTAAAAAATAATTCAGATATGTTTTAGCGGAAGCGATATAATGGTACAACAAAACAGATCTGGATTCCTTTTAGTGATCCGATTACATGAGTATAAACAATATTAAATAAACCAACCATAGAGTGTTCAGATATTATACCTTTGACGATAACCAGATCTGAAACACCTCCGTGCAACGAACGTCACGCTAGTTGACACGTACACGAAACCCGCAGCAAAACTTCACACGAGATGCGCAAGGGGAGGCCGATCATGGCCATGGTTAGCGACGGTGGTGGCCGGCTGCGGCGGTGCACAGCGGCACGTGGTGGTGGTTCGGCGTCGGACTCTTAAAGGGAGGGGGCGCCCATTTTGGGGTTGGGAGGATTAGGGTTTATGTTTGATTATAAAGTTATATTTATAAGCATTATAATTACACACCGGTCCCCTATGATATCAATTTTTGGCCCAGGAAGATCATTAAACAATCATGATATCAAGAACAAAACATTGGAAGGAGAATATGGATGAACCATAATAAACAAATTGAATTGATCGACCCAACGATTGTTTACATTTTTTGACTCTGTATATTTACATACATACAGACGCGAAGTTTCAAAGAGAGTGTCTCAACCCTAATCCTAAACGGTATATTTTAGACGGCTTCTAACTTACAAATGATACACATTTGACTCCCTAACTAATAACAAATACATTCTTCCTACTAAAGCTTAACTTATTACATAATTGACCAATTAACTTTCATCCAAACTTGATCACATAATTAAGACCAACATGATCTCGATTGAGTCTGAATACCAACCTCACCTATTTTAGTTCTACTAAAGGTAATTGGGTTCTTGTTCCAACCTTTGGGCAAATTTTTCGTGGTCAATATGCTTATACAAGAAGAAGCTTAATATTGACGACACATGTCACACCCCGACCGATGGCGGAATCATCGAGGCGGACAATGGAATGATTGTTCAAAAGCACATGATAGCTAAAATATTGCATAATTCATTAATTTAATTAAAGACAACAAATATTCAAGTACAATACAAATTCAAATAACCTAGTCTATTCCAAAACATTGATTTAATTAACTAGGTCCATAAGTTCTTAAGTGGAGGAATCTTCAACAAGCAATCACATATCCAAACCTGAAACATTATTTAAAATCAAGTGTCAACTATAAAGTTGGTGAGTACATATGTTTAGTGGAACCGATAAATAGTAGATAAATACGTTTTGTAACTCATTGCTTATCTTGTTAAACATAGCATACATGGTTGTATCATTTATCTAAGCACAATTCAAACCTGGATTGACGCGCTTGAACATAGCACAACAGCTAGGTCCGGTATGTTTGAATATAGTTACCCACTATATCCGATATGTTTGAATATAACACGCGGCTATATCCGAGTATGCAGTAATAAACACCCTACATGGGTGGGCTGGTCAGGCACAATAGATCTATTAATATTACTGTTGGTTTTCTTGTGTTTAAAATAAATAAGTGTACACCCAAGATAATTCATGATGAACAAGCATATAATTCACATGTATAACACGTATAAACAATTTGATGAGTAGCATGTATAATGTTTCACCCCAAAGTATGTAAAAATGTAAAATAGGGGTTATGTAACTCACCTGGCTAGCGGATATTTTATTCCACGAGTGCGGGTGATAAGGATGTTGAAAACTAAACACGTTGAAACCCTATGTGGATAAATAGGTATTATTGTATGTTTTATATGTGCGTATTCGTATTTAAATGTGTATAGGTTTATAATAATATTTCTTAACATTTATAAAATATGGTAGAAAGATGATAATGATTTTGTAAAACTTAATATCAAAAATATATATATATATATATTTTAATCTTGTTAAAATATTATATTTTAAATAATTTGTTATCATGTTTATTATATTTATATATAATAATAAATAAAAAGAAAAGTTTCTATTTGTTTAATTATGTTATCATTATTATATATTACAATTTATTTAAACAAGTTTATAAAAATTATAGAGTTTATTATTTTATAAAGATTGGGTGGGTTATTATTAAAAAAAATTGTTTTAATCGTTTTCAAAATAGACGAACGAGTCAACACACTCGTAATAGTTTTTATTGTATGGAGAAATTATTAAAATGAGATAAAATAAATAAATAAAATAAAAGTTTTATAAAACAGAAATAAAAAAATTGGGCCGCAGGCCAACCGGAATCGAACCCACGACCTTGGACATAATCACACACACGCATAACCAGCCGGGCTACTGCCCATCGCTGGTTATGTGTGTATCGTTTAATACATAACCACTTAACCAAAACAGATCGCTGGTTCTCGGCAACCGGCCAACCGTGTCCGAGGACACTGGTTTGCCCGGTAACTCAAGGCATGAGGTCGTGACTTCGATTGGGATAGTTGGCCAGTCGATAACAGAAGATAAAGGAATGAGTTTGAGGCTTCTTACTTGGTCGCAAAGGGTCGAACGGTAGAGCTTCTAATCCGAGAATATCAAGAATGGGAATTCAAGCTTCGAGATGGAATTGGGCTCTAAGACTTTGGTCACAGCTTCTCTCAGAGGCGACGAACACAATGCCGTCTTCAATTTGATGTGAGAGTGGGTGAAAAAGGGGTGGCGAGCTCGAGCAGGTCCGGTAATGGCTTTTTATAGCCAAGCTCGATCCCGATAATGAGACAAGCAATTGAGCATGTCCAGACACTCGTCTGGACGAGACGAAACTGTCGAGCCATCTTTCAGGCGTGGAGGTTTCTTGTCGAGGCCGAATTCGTGGCGTGGTCTTTCGGCCACAGACACGATTAGACTTTCCGTATGTTTAAACGATAAATTGGTCGAGGGCTTTTGTTTGCGTGGCGACGACGAGGTCAGAGAGACCCTTTTCGGCTGTCGAGGTTCAGGGAACCGCCGGACCATGGGGGAGATAACCGGAAACGCGAATTGGAAGTTAGCAAAACTAGTCCCCGGAGTTTGTTTTTGTATATATTTAGTCCCCTGAGATTTATACCCGTTAGTCCCTGTGGTTTAGTTTGTCCAGAAACAGCCCCTTAATTTATTTTTACTTTAAAACCTTTTAGTTTAAAAATTTTCAAAACAGTCCCCTCAAATTTTAAAAATAAACTAATTAAATTTCTTTTTAATTTCAATTTTATTTTATAAACTTATATTATTATTATTATTATAAATATTTTTATAAAAGTTAATTATTTTATTTAAATAGGTTATCTTATTTATATATGAACCTTTTTAATTTAGATTTTTATATAAAATTTTATATAAGTTTAAAACTTATAAAATTTTAATTATTTTAAATCCATAAAATAAAAATATATATTTTGTACAAAATTATATAAAAACACTTGCATTTCGTTTAATAGAAAATGATTACATGATATATATTACAAATGCGTGAATAAAAATCCGAAATGTCACAACACATTAAATCTTTTATGTCAGATGCGAGTGTTTAAGATAAAGATTCTCGTGGTCAATATGATTATACAAGAAGAAGCGTAATATTGACGACACATTAACCGAAACTCTATACAAAGGATTTATGTGAACCACCAAGAGATAGCATCACTGAATATAAACTAGTTATTGTGCAATTTTGAGCCTCGATTCATCATGAAGAAGAAACAAAACCTCTATCAGTCTTGATACATATCTTCAATCTCGTTGGCCGACTTATCATTGATATACTTTTACCAAAAAGCATTGATCTTTTAGCAATTATCGGTTTCTGCTTATTATACTAAGCTGTGCAGCTTATGCGATGAGTTGCACAATGTAGTAAATCAGGATCACCAACCCAAAACGAAGCGCAGGTCCTAAATTTAGAATATGTGCTAGAAAAGAGAAGCAGGTCGCAACCAAAACGTTTCAAAGATTATTTTGTCTAACTTCCCCCTGTCGGTTGACCATGCACAAGCCTCACCAAGTCAAGGATCCTCGACGGTACATCCTTTAACCAATTTTGTTTCATAAAAACATTTTTCACATACTCATAAAGCTTTTTTAGCTGCCATAAACTCAAACGAGCCAAAATATTTTTATCAGGCTGTTAAAAGTGAGCAATGGAAGGAAGCCATGAAGAATGAAATTCAGATACTCATAAAGCTTTTTTAGCTGCCATCACTTTGGGTAAGATGGCTACTAACTTAATTGGATGTTTTCTCAACAAAACCAACCCATTTTTTTTAGTATATTAGGTTAAAACTCATGTATTACATGAGTTGAAAAAATACAACTTGTTATAAAACATCAGTTTCTATGAAGATTTATATGTTGGATGTTATCAGTTATTGATGAAATAAGAAATAATAATTATTTAAGAATTATAATTAACAAATAATGAAGATTTAAGAATTATAAAATTATATTTCAAAATAAGATATAATTAAAAAATTTCTTATGATTTAATAATTTGTAATAAAATATTAGAATTATTTTTAGATATTTAATTATTTAACATCATTATTATTTAATATGAGAGAAAGACGGGAAACAAAAATGTAGAATTCATTAGAAGTCGACACGTAACAAGTATAGTTATTCATTTATTATAATATATGTTAAAAATCCGGTAAATTACACATGTTGAATAAATGTAATGTTAAAAAATTTCTTATGATTTAATAATTTGTAATAAAATATTAGAATTATTTTTAGATATTTAATTATTTAACATCATTATTATTTAATATGAGAGAAAGACGGGAAACAAAAATGTAGAATTCATTAGAAGTCGACACGTAACAAGTATAGTTATTCATTTATTATAATATATGTTAAAAACCCGATAAATTACACATGTTGAATAAATGTAATGTTATATATACTTAGTAATAATGATTTAGATATTAGATATTGATGACATATTACATATCTTTTAATACAAATTCTAGAAATGTTATATAGTTATTTTTGAAAAATGCTTTATAGAAAGAGTAAAAGAAATGTTCAAATTATAAAAATGTTTTATGAACAAACCTATTTTTCTTTAAAATAAGAAGTGTTTTATAAAAATAATTATAGAAGTCATTATTATTTAATAGGAGAGAGAAACGGAAAACAAAAATTAAAAAAAAAATTAAAGAAATTTGTATAATTAACAGGAGAGAGAGGCGGGAAAAAAATGTTGAGGGTGAACATAAGAGTGACAAGTGTCCCACCAAAACTTTTATTTATTATATAGTATTTGTATAATTAACAGGAGAGAGAGGCGGGGAAAAAATGTTGAGGGTGAACATAAGAGTGACAAGTGTCCCACCAAAACTTTTATTTATTATATAGTATAGATATGGTACGTGTCCGCAAAGAAAAGAAGTATTTTAACAAAACATTAGTTTCTATTTGATATGGGGAATCAAGCTAATAAATTAATTACTAGTTTAGGGTGCAAATTGAAATAAAACAACTTTGAGGGACTTGTGTGCTCGGAAGAAACTACGAAATTGAAATTAATAGTCGGTGTTAGAATTGGAAAAGGATTAGAAAAGCAAAATTCTCGGCGGTGATTGCTATAAAAAACAACATAAGAAGGTCTCAATTCAATTTGCATGTTTGTTTAGCCGTCTTTCCTAAAGACATTCTTTTTTTTTTAATATTTCATCCTCCACTTGTGAATTGAGGTATGGCTAGCGAGATGGAAAGAAAGATGTTGGAGCAATACCAAGAGATAAACAGAAGGTTAGATAGCCATGATGAAACCATGAAGTCGATTCAAATCAGCATTCGGGAGTTGACGGAGGGACTCAAATTTCTCATCACTAAAGCCAATAAAGAACCATCAGATGATGGTTCGTATGTGTTCAATTCAGAGTGGGGTTCAGTGGATCTGAACAATGGTGAAAGTGACTATGAAGGTGACGATGAAAGTGAAGGAGAAGAAGAAAGGAGTTTGATATCACCACCACCTCCAAACCAGGTTTACCAAACACACAAGGTTGAAGATCATGAGCCAATGCCTATTGTTGCATTAGCTTCTGCCCTCGCTAACACATCACGTTACGATCACATGAACGAGACAGAGGTATTGCAGTCATCGGAGCCGGTCTTCAGAAAGATCGAGGCAATCAAACGGTTCATGCGCTCAAGTAGAGAGAACCTTATTGCGGTTTCGCTACAATTAGAGCAATATAGCTAGATGATCAGTTTTTTATTTTTTATTTTTTTTATATACGTTCGAAATCATTATTAGGATATGATATATGTCTGGGTTGTTACGAATTATGGTATAACATGTGGTTTTTTATTCATCTTTTCATCTCTAGTGATGTTGGTGCTATTTAATTAATTTGGTTTATTTATTCATCTTTGAATATGCATTGCTTTCATGCAAAATAAAATTTTGTAATAGGGTTTTAGTTTTCTTTATTAATTCGGGTGATTTCAAACCATGCGTGTGATCTCTTGGCCCAGGAAGTTCATTAAACAATCATCCAATCAACAACAAAACATTCAAAAGAGAATATGGATGAACCCTAACAAATTGAATTGATCGACCTAATGTCATTTGACTTTGTATATATACATACATACCTACCTACCTACCTACCTACAGGGGCGGCTCAACCGCTCTGGGGGCCTAAGGTAAACTAAAATTCCAAGGCCCCTTTCCAAATGTCATGTTAAATATAATCCCTCTTCCTTTATCCTGTCTTGGGATAGACACTTAATTGATTTTTCCTTTAGAACAATCCGACTCGTACTTTTGATTCGGCATGAAACTTAATCAATTTAGCACTTAATGACTAAACAAGTCTCACCCAAATCAGCATCTCATTAGTGAACAAGTTTCACCTAAATTAGCATCCAAATTAGCACTTGATTACTAAACAAGTCTCACCAAAATTAGCACCTGGTTACTAATTAAACAAGTCTCACTCAAATAAGCATCCAAATTAGCACAATGACACAGCTAAATAATTCTTCAATAGCACCTAAGAATTAAACCAACTATACGGTAATCAACTAACTTAATAGAAGTCATTGGAGTTGGTGGCCCAGTAGTAGAGGAAAACATCTTAGAATACCAAAGTTTTATAAGATTATGGGTTCAAGTCCCACTCTAACAAGATTACAGAAATAAAGAAATTTGTCCTAAAAAAAACTAATTTAATAGAAATAAACTAATTACCACAAGTCTCACCCAAATTAATTAGCATCTCAGTAGTCAACAAGTTTCACCAAAATTAGCATCCAAATTAGCACCTGATTACTAAGCAAGTCTCACTCAAATAAGCATCCAAATTAGCACAATGACACAGCAAAATAATTCTTCAATAGCACCTAAGAAATCAACTATACGGTAATCAACTAATTTAATAAAAATAAACTAATTAGCACAAGTCTCACCCAAATTGCTAAACAAGTCTTACCCCAACAAATATCAACTAATTAGTTCTTCTAAAAATCAATTCATAGTTTCACACAATGACACTTCCCTTGGTGATCCATCGACATATTTCCGATGAAGCTTCTCTCGGTGATAATCGATTTTTCTGGCAGTAATATATTTGTTCGTGTCAAATATATCAACTCTAAGTCACACATATTTAAAATCGTGTAATTCGAACATGACATGTTTAACCCATATAACTAAACGAGTCAAAATAACCAATAAGTTTTTTTAATTAAGATTGTCACATAAACTTATTGACCTCCCATTTCGAACGGTCTCATACTCATTCCTGTAAGATTGTCACGAAAAATCCAAAAATCTTTGACGAGTTTAAAGTACCAATATCAAACCTAAAAAAAGAAAAGAAAGGAAAATGAAGTGGTTAATAGTTTAAAATGAAATAAAACAATTCTGAGGGACTTGTGCTGGAAAAATCAAAAGAAATTGAATAGAAATCGGTGTTTGAATTCAAAAAGAATTTAAAAACCAAAACCCTTGGCGGTGATACTCGAAAAATTAGGGTTAGAGTTGGAATAGGATTTTCATTGCAAAATAAACCAAAAAGTATCGGTGACGACTGCTATAAAACAAACACTAATTATTCTGGGATTTTCATTCTAATTTTCAAAAACACAAACGATTTCTACAAGTGATTTGAAGTACGGATAGCGAGATGGAAACAAAGATGGAGCAATACAAAGAGATAAGTGTTAAAGTATGATTCTTAGTTACCGTTATGCATTACCATTATGCATGTTGGCTGCATGAGGTGTCAAGTACGTGGAGTTTACCTAGTCCTTGTTAGTTGCTAGTCTTTAGGTGAATAACGTTCCTTTCCTGTTTTGTAGTTAAGTTAGTTAAAGTTGTTTCCGTTTATTCAGTCTTGTAATCAGCTATGAGTTATAGCTTCTTAATGGTTAATGAATAATTCATTCGAGTCAATCATTTCTATACAATTTATACGCTGATCTGATCCAACATTCTGGTATCAGAGCCAGGTTCTCCGTCTGTTTCATTCACGATCACAATCACACTTCTATGGCTAATAATCAAGCAAGTTCATCTCTTCCTCCACTGCCGGTGTTTAAGGGCGACGGGTATGAGTTCTGGAGCATACGTATGAAAACAATTCTCATGTCACAAGATCTGTGGGACTTCGTGGCAAATGGCTTTGATGAGAATGATGGTGATCGCACAAGATTAAGAGATCATCGAAGGAAAGATGCCAGAGCTTTATCATTAATTCAACAAGGGGTCCATGACGATGTATTTTCTCGCATTGCAGGTTCTACCTTGTCTCGACAAGCGTGGAGTGTGCTGCAGACTGAATACCAAGGTGATTCCAAAGTAAAAGCAGTTAGGCTCCAAGGGCTAAGAAGGGATTTTGAAACTGTGCAGATGAAAGATGGAGAGATAGTGGCTGATTTTCTGTCCCGAGTCATGAGGATTGTGACTCAACAACGAGCCTATGGAGAGATGATTACGGATCAAACTGTTGTTGAAAAGGTGCTAAGGAGTTTACCAATGAAGTGGAATCATGTTGTTGCTGCAATAGAAGAATCAAAGGACTTGACTGTTTTGTCCTTTGATCAACTTATGGGCTCCTTGCAAGCACACGAAGAAAGAGTAAACAGAAGTACAGAAAGTCCAGTTGAAGAGCAAGCATTCCAGGCAGCTGTTAATGAAGATGGTAGAGGTAAAGGCAGAGGAGGATTTCGAGGCCGTGGTAAATTCGGTGGAAGAGGCAAATCCACCGTTCAATGTTATAATTGCAATAGGTATGGCCATGTTAAAGCTGACTGCTGGAGTGAACCACAAGCACAGGCTGTTGTGGGAGAAGATGAGGAGGAAGAAGAAAGGCTCTTCATGGCAATTGGCTGTGAAGACAGTAGGGATACCATTTGGTACCTTGATTCTGGATGTTCAGGACATATGACTGGAAACAAGAATTTGTTTAAGGATTTAGACTTAAACAAAAAGGTTCATGTTAAAATTGGCAATGGCAAGAATATTACAGTTGAAGGGAAAAGAAAGATAATCTTACAAGTTGAAGAAGGTAAGGCTAAGACATTACATGATGTTCAGTTTGCACCAGATTTGGGTTATAATCTATTAAGTGTTGGCCAGCTTATGAGAGCAGGATATAGATTGGTGTTTGATGATAATGTGTGTATCATAACACACAAGAATACTGAACAAGTGACATTCACAGTTGGTATGACTAAGAATAATGTGTTTCCTCAAGATCTTAGCAAACCAAAAAATGTGTCTAAAGTATTAGTAGCTGTCAAGGATACTGAGACTATGCTATGGCATCAAAGGTTTGGTCACTTGTATGAACATGGACTCAAACAATTACATCAGCAGCAGATGGTGCATGGACTACCAAAGATCAAGTCTTTTGAATTGTGTGAAGGCTGCATATATGGGAAACAATCAAAAGACTCCTTTCCAAAGCAGGCCAGTAGAGCTACTAAAGTGTTAGAATTGGTACACGCAGACCTTTGTGGACCTATGTCTATTAAGTCTTTTGGAGGTAATCTATATTTCCTGCTATTTACAGATGATTTTAGTCGGATGAGTTGGGTTTATTTCTTGCCTAGGAAATCAGATGCTTTTGCTAAATTTAAAGTTTTTAAAGCTAAGACAGAAAATGAGTCAGGGGGTAAGATTGTCACTCTTAGGACAGATAGGGGAGGCGAATTTTGGTCCTTTGAGTTTAATACCTTTTGTGATGAGTATGGCATACATAGAGCACTTACTGCCCCTTATACACCAGAGCAAAATGGTGTGGCAGAAAGGAAAAATAGAACTATTATGGAAAGGGCAAGAAGTATGCTGCAAAGTCAGAATTTGAGTGATTACTTCTGGGGAGAGGCAGTTGCAACTGCTGTTTATCTAATGAATCTCTCACCTACCAAGGCCTTAGACAATCAAACTCCACATGAAGCTTGGCATGGAAGAAAACCCTCAGTTAATCATCTGAAGGTGTTTGGATGTGCAGCATACAGTTTAAAACCGAAACAATTAAGACACAAGATTGATTCTAAGTCAATCAAATGTGTCTTTGTGGGTTACTGTCCACACTCTAAAGCCTACAGACTCTTTGATTTACAAAAGAAAACTGTAATCATCAGCAGGAATGTTATATTTCATGAAGGGTCAAAGTGGAAAGAAGGAGCCTATGATAGTAATGGTATTCCTACTGGTGAGACTCAAGCAGGATGTCTAGACATAGATAATGAGCAAGTAACCAATAATAATAATGGGGATGAAAGTGATGGAAGTCAATCAACTCCTAACAGCGCAGCTACCCCAAACAGTTCACCAAGTCAGAATGGTTCTAGTTCTAGCAGTTCAGATAGCAGTGGGTCAAGTCAGGTGCAAGAAAGTTCAAGTGATGAACCTCCAGAAAAATTAAGGTATGTTACTGAAATTTATGATCGAACTGAAGCTGTGGAAGACCAGTATGCATGTCAATTTGCTTTGTCCTTAATTGAGCCGGTTAGTTTTCTTGAAGCAGTTAAAAGTGAAGATTGGGTAAAGGCAATGCATATTGAGCTTGAGTCCTAAAAAAAACACAATACTTGGTCTCTTTGTGCTTTGCCAGCAGGAAAAAGACCCATAGGACTCAAGTGGGTTTATAAGCTGAAAATGGGTGCCAATGGAGAGGTAGTCAAGCACAAAGCTAGAATTGTTGCAAAAGGGTATGTGCAAGAACATGGCATCGATTTTGATGAGACATTCTCTCCTGTGGCCAGATTTGAGACTATCAGATTAGTACTTGCTCTTGCAGGTCAATATGGGTGGACCATTTATCAGTTTGATGTTAAATCAGCATTCTTAAATGGTGTACTAGAAGAAGAAGTTTATGTAGTACAACCACCAGGTTTTGAGGTACAAGGGCAAGAGGAAAAGGTGCTGAGATTACATAAGGCCTTGTATGGATTGAAACAGGCTCTAAGAGCCTGGTATGGTCGAATTGACAAATATTTGGTTTCAAATGGTTATGAGCGAAGTATGAATGAGCCAACTATGTATGTCAAACAAGGCAGAATGGGTGAAATTATTGTTATTTGTGTTTATGTTGATGACATAATTTACACAAGTCCCTCTCCAGATTTGGTGGAAGAATTCAAAAAGCACATGATTTCTGAGTTTGACATGACAGATATTGGGAAGTTGGAATACTTCTTGGGTTTAGAGGTTCATCAAGAAGATGATGGAGTGTACTTATCTCAGAGGAAGTATGCAGGTGAACTATTAAAAAGATTCGGTGTGTCAAGGTTTATGCATAAACCTTCAATGACTCATTTTGGTGTTGCAAGAAGGATCTTAAGATATTTGACAGGTACAATTGAGTTTGGTTTGTATTACAGAAAGGGGACACCAATTAAACTTATTGGATATACGGATAGTGATTGGGTTGGATCATCACCGGATATGAAAAGTATGTCTGCTAGTGTGTTTTCTATTGGATCAGGTGCTGTATCTTGGAGTTCCAAGAAGCAAAATGTGGTGGCTCTCTCTACAACAGAAGCTGAGTATGTCTCAGCGGCTGCTAGTGCTTGTCAGGTTGTTTGGCTAAGAAAAATGTTGGTGGATTTAAAACAAGAACAAAGAGAAGCTACTATTATTTTATGTGATAACAGGTCAGCAGTGTTCATGACAAAAAATCAGGCTTTTCATAGCAGAACCAAACATATCAGTATTAAGTTTCATTTCATTAGAAGTTTGGTTGATAATGGTGAAATTGAGTTGGGATCTTGTGATACGGATGAACAAGTTGCTGATGTTCTAACTAAGGCTCTTGGTGCAGACAAGTTTATTTATTTTCGATCTAGACTTGGAGTTGGAAGAATTGAATCAAGGGGAGGTGTTAAAGTATGATTCTTAGTTACCGTTATGCATTACCATTATGCATGTTGGCTGCATGAGGTGTCAACTACGTGGAGTTTACCTAGTCCTTGTTAGTTGCTACTCTTTAGGTGAATAACGTTCCTTTCCTGTTTTGTAGTTAAGTTAGTTAAAGTTGTTTCCGTTTATTCAGTCTTGTAATCAGCTATTTATAGCTTCTTAATGGTTAATGAATAATTCATTCGAGTCAATCATTTCTATACAATTTATACGCTGATCTGATCCAACAATAAGCAGAAGGTTAGATAGCCATGAAGAAACCATGAAATCAATTCAAATCAGCATATGGGAGTTGATACCACCACCACCTGCAAACCAGGTTTACCAAACACACAAGGTTGAAGATCAGCCAATGCCTATTGTAGCATTAGCTTCTGCCGTTGCTAATGCATCACGTAACCACCAGATAGAGGTATTGCAGTCACCAGATGCATTCAAGACAAAGGTTGCCGAGCCGGTCCTCAGAAACGTCGAGGCAATCAAACGGTTTATGCGCTCAAGTCGAAAGAATCCTTTTCTCGTTTGCTAAAGTTATGTAGATATAGTTAGATGATTTTTGTTATTGAGTTTTTACTTGTATATTTTACGTTTGAAAACATTGTTAATTAGGATGATTTTTGCTATTTGATGTTGATGCTATATTATTTCTTAGAGGGATGTACCATGAGTTTTCACTATTTGGTTAAAATTTCATCATATTATCTCTGATTGATCCATTTTTTTCCTTTTTGATCCATGACACCATCATCCGACTTTCTTGATGTCTAAAGGTAATGCAGTCTTGATTCGACGTTTCTTGTGATACCTTCACAACCTTCCCACCTTATGGTCAATCGTGCTTAACGCAGTATCACAAAACTTGTTCAACGCCTTAACTTGAATGTATACTACAAAATTCATGTTGTGCCCCACTATTGTTTATAGGATTCAAGAGACCTGTGTGTTGAAGGTTATAGCGGAATTAAACTAAGCAATACCGAAGAACAATCAGTTGAAATCGGATTATAAGAAAGAATCAATAGGACTTGAATTCGGGCTTTATTCAATCTCCAATTACTGATTACAAAGAACACAATTGTGAAGAACAACTTGAGAAGGAAATACAATATAGAGAAATCAAAAGAATTAGAATGCAATCAGCTCTACCTAATGATTATAACCTAATAAAGCAGATTAACGGATCTTAACAAACTAACTTTAAAATTAACACAAATAGCCCTCCAACCTTGAGCAAGTTGGCAGAAACAACTAAAACTTTATTTTACCACTTGTTAACCTCTATTTGACTTTTACTTTGACTTTAGGCATAACTATATCAACAGTGCTTGCAAGAAAGCATTGAAAACGAATTGAACCAACATGAACGAGTTTTTGTTTGTCGTTTGTGTTCAACTTAACAACACGACCACTTAACAAACAAATTTTCTTGTGCATGTTTGTTTATGAAGAAAATATGTTTGTTCATCTAAAAGATCAACAAATTAACACATACAAACATACATGAAAAAAATATATATAAGTTATTAATTAAAAAATAGCATATGACAAATATATTAAACTGAGTCTTCTTTCTGAAAGGATAAAGGATTTCACAACCATAATCCTTTATTTAACTCCCACTTCATAATCGGAAAGCAAATTCAAAAATATGATATTGATTATGACGACACTTTTAACCATGTGAAACTAACTACAATCTGCACATTTCTTAGCTTGAGAGCTTCATGGTCTCTCATCATTTCCGGATTCATAAACTAGATGTAAACATGCCTTCCTTCTAGGTAATCTTGATGAGACTTTTTACATGCATCAAACACAAGGTTTTCATGATTCTTGTCTCTCGTTATGTCATTCATATTTAGTGATCCCTTTGTGGCATCATCAAGCTTGGTTTATGTGATTTGCTCAATTTGCCTTCTTAAAAGTTAACCCATAATATATACATCATTTGATTTTGAGTTATTATTCACCAAATGGTAAAACTTTTTGGTAAATGTTAGTATAGGCATAGCCGCATAGTAAAGATTTTTAACAATATAATGTACTGTCAAACAAGAAAGGCATATGGTATTATTACACTGCAACAATTTTTGTATGATACGTCGGACCTGTACCGACGACACGTAAGCATATGTCGTCGGGATAGGCTATACTGACTACACGTCATCATTAAAAGGATCGTCACTATTACCTCGACGTTGAAAGTGTCTAAGGTCGTCGGGATAGTTGTCCTCAGGACAGGTGCACCTTATATCGACGACATGTCGTTATTATAGGTTGTTTCAAATATATTTTTGTTGAATAAAAATAAATAATTAAATTAATTAAATATCTTTTTCAAAGATTAAATTAAATTGATTAGGTATCTTATGCAAAGTTAAAGTTTTAATATTAAAAAAAATAATAATAAAACACTTTAGGATGAAAGGTGACTTGCTCGGGTCAACTCGCGAATACGTGTGTCGTGTTTGGGTTCACGTGTTATCCCGTTTAACCCATTTGCTTTTTATTATATTTTAATTTTAAAATAAAACTTATATAATAAATTAAATTGATTAGGTATTGATAGACCCCTTAATCTTGATTACAGCCTCGTTTTTTATAGAAAAAAGTAGAGACGGGTGGTTGTGAGCCAAACAAACAATGAAACAAGATAATAGAGACAGATAGAAGATCCAAAGCTAAAAATTTCATTGATTTTGTACAAAGAAACAACATAGCTCCACCCCGGGTGAGCTCCCCCGGAGTGGTGGCTCACAGAAAAACTAACAATTACAAATGACAGCCTAATGCCCTATTTATAGCCCATAAGCCTTGCTCCCCAAGCCAGGCGCCACTGCCTGAGAAACCCTAGTAAGTGTCGCCAAGTGACAACGACGACACTCTCAGACTGTGGCAATGTTCAGGGGCGATACTGTCACACCCGTCATGTTTCATGCGGAATCGGGGCGAGATGTTGGGATCGAATCACATTGATGTTGCAGCAAAAATAAATATAAAGCGTAGTAGTAGTTAATATATAACCAAAATTTATCCTCGTCTTAATTAGAGGATATATAGTTTTTAAGAGTTACTTAAAAAGGTTCCTAAAAGTCTTAGTCTTACATGCTTCACATACTAGAGCCCCAAAAGTATAGACCTACATAATAAACTATTACATAGGCTAGAAGATCATAGTAGTAATTAGCACGCCATCATGCTTAAACAAAATAAAGATATGCACTTAATGATAAGCATAGCCGTCGTGGACATAGCAAGAGAAGCTTAAACTAATCATCATATTGGACCTGAAAGTATACACAGAAAATTGGTCAACAAATAATGTTGGTGAGTTCATAAGTATGTATTTTTGAGAAAAATCATTGTTGTATAAAGTGAATGCGATTAATTAACCAATTATGCTCATAAAGAATTGGTTTGCCTTGTGTCCTGAAGGCATGTGTCAATGTATCAAGCATGCATCGCATCAAGTACTCATATCATAAGATTTTCCATAACCAAACCTTATGTCTAAACTCAACCCCTTGTGTCCTTGGGTTGAGAACTAGGCATGATGAAATAAACCACACTTGCCATATTGTAAACAATACGGAAGTAATCTGACACGTAATCTATAATTCACTCGAGAACTCATAAATTCAGTGGGGCTTCCCAACTGTACGCGGGAATCACCCAAGTAGTACTACCCAATTACCTGATGGCTCAACTAGAGTTAATGGTTATGCTGTAACAAAGTGGGTATGATGTAACAAAGATTTAGTAGTTATGATATATGAGTTAAGTTTCGATAACTAGACATGTATTTTGTATCATTCCCCAAAGGAAGTTGTTTCATGTATTCCAAGTTTGTATCATTCCCCAAAGGAAGTTGTTTCATGTCTTTCATACAAATGAAGATTTGTATTCCTTATCTCATGGTTGAAAACAATGATTTTGTAGTTGTTCAAAAGGTTTATTAAATCATGGTAAAACGTTTATTCGTTGCAAAACATGTTTGTGTATACTCCCTCCTAAAAGTATTTACAAAACTGTAAAAGTAGGGGTCGTGAACTCACCTTGTGATGATTAGGTTTGCACGTGTATAGTCCTAAATTAAACGTATACATGTATGTTAACAAACAATTCACATAATTCATGAAATGATGTTCACCGGTTAACAAATATATTCCATGTATTCTGAATTAAAAAGTAAATGACATATTTAGTCCTTCTAGTTTCAAAGTTGTCACTTTTAGTCCCTATAGTTTCATAAATTGCATTTTTCTAAGATTATTTATTTATAACATCAATATATACTATTAAGTTAGATTTCATGTATATAAAATATATACACAAAGTTTTAATAATAAAATATTATAAATTTTAATCCAATTTTCCTTTTTTTTTTCCATCCATCTCCATTATCATTTCTATTTAATTATGAAAGTTGTACTTATTAAACTTATTAATAATGTTTAATAATTTTTCTAACTTTATACTACTTTTAAGATGCTAAATATATTATTTTTCCCAGAATTTTGAATATATAATTAATATTTTATACATTAATTATTCTATTTAAGCAAAATATTCATAATAATTAATTTATATGTCTAACAATTATGAAATTTTATCATAAGTCTTATAAAATCCATATGAGTCTGTATCAAAAGTTTTAAGTCCAGATTTTGTCAAATTGTAAGGTGCGTGAAAACGGGTTCGTTAAACTTGTCCTATTTTTATAAAATCTAATAAATTCTTAAAAATAGCCAATTTTTTGTTTATAAGCTTCTATATATGTAATAAACTTTTAGAAATATTTTGGTCCATTTTTGAGTCACGAAACTATCATTTTTGAAATTTTCTATTAAAATTAATATTAAATCAATATCCAATCCTAATAATCAACGCAAAACACATTCTTCCATTTTCCTTTTCACAAAAAAATGATTAAATCCCAAGATGAGTCAGGGTATAGAACCCTTATGAACTCTTTCACATATGGAATATCAAGAATTTTATTTTTACGGACTATCCTTACGAAAACAAAACAACCTGTGTTTATCAAGACCAACACCAAATTCAAAAGTCTACATCATAAAACCAAGTTATTATTCATTTAGCCATTAATCACAATTTAAACCTCTACACAAGGTTTAACCCAAAGCAATTTACAAAAGTCTTATTATTTAAAGGAGAAATCTGAATCCGAGCACTTTGACATCCCGAGGTATAAACCAGAGCTTTTCCTATATCACAAACACCAAAAATATCAAGTTAGTATCTATCTTAGTTTTCTCAGTTGCCACAAGTTCCGGGCAAAACTGAACTTTGTCATAGAATAAATCAGCAAGCTTATCAATAGTCTCATCTTTTTGTCTCATGCGGAGAAACTCCTTGGTAATACGATCTACCGCTGCTTGAGGGCAATGCTACTTCAGAAACACCTTTTTCATGTAGTTTTAAATTTTATGTGAGCATGTAATTTCAATATTTTTAACTATCATGAGCCTACTGGTTATATACTAGGTTTTTACGCCTAATTCACTATGGATCTAGATATTCATGTATGCATGCGATTTTCTATGTTCTAATCATGTACTTTTAAATTTTTATGTGAGCATGTAATTTCTATGTTTTTAACTATCATGAGCCTACCGGTTATAGACTAGGTTTTTACGCCTAATTCATGGTTTATTCGGATGCCTCACGTTTTGGACTTGGTTGTGTCCTTATGAAACTAGGTAAAGTGATCGCCTATGCTTATAGACAATTAAAAGTTCATGAGGCGAATTACCCAACGCACGATTTGGAGCTTGCAGCAGAGGTTTTCGCTCTAAAAATCTGGAGACATTATCTTTATGGCGTGCGTTGCACCATATTTACGGATCATAAGAGTCTCAAATATTTTTTTGACCAAAAATACCTTAATATGAGGCAACATAGGTGGCTCGAATTGGTTAAGGATTATTACTGTGAGTTACTCTATCATCCGGGTAAGGCGAATGTGGTGGCGGATGCGCTTAGCCGAAAGACTATCCATTCACCGTTGAAGGTGAAGTCTTTCAAGATAACGATTTCATATTTTATTGTTGATCAAATCCGAGAAGCTCAGTCTATAGCTCTCGGAGGAGATTTGAAGGAAAGAATGGTTCCTTATATAGACAACCTTGGAGAGAATAACTTGGGGTTGAAGACTTGTTTTGGTCATATATGGATCCCTAGGTTGTCAAGTGTGTTGACTAGCTATTATCCTAGAGGAAGCTCATAAATCTAAATATTCTATCCATCCGGAGGCAAAAAATGTATTATGATTTGAAGTTTAACTTTTGGTTGCCGAGGATGAAAAGAGACATTGTTAAGTATGTTGAGAAATGTTTCACGTGCCTAAGGGAGAAGGCTGAGCACCAAAAGCCTTATAGGAAACTTCAATCACTTGAGATACCTCTTTGGAAGTATTACCATGGATTTAATTTGGGTAATACTTCAATCACTAAGCCTTATAGGAAACTTCAATCCTAAGACCCGGAGGGGTTTTCATGCAATTTGGGTTATGGTGGATCGTATGACAAAGAGTGCACACTTCCTGCCTATTAAGGAAACTTTTTTTTTCGGAAAAGTTGGCGGATATCTATATTAAGGAAGTTGTGTCACGGCACGGTGTGCAGGTTTCTATCGTGTTGGATCGTGATACCCGATTAACCTCTAGGTTTTGGAGGAAATTTCATAAGTAATTGGGGACGAGACATAATCTTAGCACCGCATATCATCCTCAAACGGATGAGCAAAGCTAGCGAACGATTCAAACGCTTGAGGATATGCTTCATGCATGCGTGCTAGATTTTGGTGGTAATTGGGATGATTATCTACCGTTAGCCGAATTCTCTTATAGTAATAGCTACCATTCAAGCATCGGTATGCCACAGTTTGAAATGTTGTATGGTAGAAGGTGTCAAACACCGGTTTGTTGGGGAGAGATTGGGCAACGGGAACTTGGGAGTAAAGATGTAGTTGAGGAAGCGAAAACCAAGGTGGATCAAGTGAGGGCACGTTTGAAAGCAGCTCAAGATCGCCAAAAGTCCTATACGGATAAGAGGAGGAGACCTATTGAATTCCAAGTGGGAGACTTCGTGCTTTTGAAGGTCTCCCCAAGGAAGGGGGTGATCCTGTTTCGCAAACGTGGAAAGTTAAGTCCTCGTTTTATTGGACCGTTTAAAGTTGTGGATCGTGTGGGAAAGGTAGCATACCGTTTGGAGCTACCGGGGGAGTTGAGTAAACTCCACTACACTTTTCATGTGTCTCATTTGAGAAAGTGTTTGGCCGATGAATCTACTTTTGTTCCTATTGAGGACATTGAAGTGGATGACAAGTCGAATTATGTGGAGGAGCCTATTGCTATCCTAGATAGAAAAGTGAAACACTCTCGTAACAAAGAAATTAACCAAGTGCTGATTCAATGGAAGCATAGGAAGGGTGCGGATATGACTTGGGAGAACGAGGATGAAATGCTCAAGTATTACCCTAATTTGTTTTTATGAAGGCGGGTTTCGGGGACGAAACCCTAAATTAGGGGGGATGATTTGTAACGAACCACTTTCGGATTTAAATAAATAATATGTATAAACATATTATTAAGTTGTAAATAACTAAAATAAAAGTGGAAGGTTCATTATGTAATTGAGCATATTTGAGTTTTAGTATGAAGGAGTTAAAATCTTAAGTCCAGGGGCTATTTTATACTTTTGGCAAAACCCATTTTGCCTTAAAATTGATTTACGCAGAACACACACATTCTGTGTGTGTTCTCTTGTGATTCTAGCCAAAAGGAGAAAAGGGGAAGGACTTTAATTCGAAAAAATTGAAGCTTGCATGTGATAGATTGAAGGATTTGGCATACTCAATTCCTTCATATCATCAAGTAAACATTCCTTTCTCCTTTGAATCACCATTTTTGTGTTCTTGAAGGTTTTTGGGTAAAAACCCTAAATTCTAGAAATTGAGGGATGTTTGATGGGTGATTCTTGATTAAATATTATTATCTAGCATATATAAAGCTAATGGTGTAAGAAATTCACCATTTTAGCATCTAATTTGATTATGTAAAAATAGGGTTCTTGAGTTGAATTTGGGGGGTTTTCCTAAATTGAGTGTTTAAATGATTTGTTAAAGGTTTATAAGTGTTTAGGATGTTCATAAACACTAAACTTAATAAAAATCCCTAAACTTTTTTATGATCAAAGATATTGAAAAATTGGCTGAAAGATGAACCGAACTCAAACGGGTCAAATGGGTTGAGTTGATTAGATATTGGATATTGATAGTGATTTTGGGAGGTTAAGGTTTTGATTAAGATGCATGGACCATTTTTGGTCATAGGTGATGAACTTTAGTTCATCTTATGGGTGTTTGACCCAATTGACATTTTTGTGATTCTAGATTATTAAACAATAGGTGTAAATGTTTAGGTAATCGGAGTGCTAAGGTTGAAGATCAACCGGGTTCGTCTAGCATTAAAGGTAAGTGTATTATACTTACTTAGTAATTGGTATTTAGTATAGTTACTTACTATGCTATATGATTATGTGTTTGATGAAATGTGTTGAGTGTGTGTTTTATGATTCATTGTGTATGTGTTGTTTATAAACATTTGGAATGTGAAGTTATAGTCCTCATGGGTGTTATAAGGATGTATTCTTCACGAGTGATACATGGAGTCATAGTCCTCATGGATGTTTTGAGGATGCATTCTTCATGGGTGTTTTGAGGACGTATTCTTCATGGATGATTATATGGAGACATGTCCATCATGGGTGTTTTGAGGACATGATCTTCATGGGTGTTTGAGACTTGTTCTCATTTGTGTGATTATGACTTAATCCCTTAATATGTTGTATGTTTATGTAACGAACCAACTTTTGGGTTTATTATTATAATATGTTATTCATATTATAAGGGTTGTAAATAAATAAAATGAGAGTTGGAGGTTAGTTGCAAAATGGAGTTTTTTTGTAGTTTGGGTGAAAGGAGCCAAAATGGGAAGTCCAGGGGCTGTTTTGTAATTTTTAAAAATCTGATTGTAAAGGGGGTGGGGGCTGCGCAAAACACACCATTTGTATGTGTTTTGTGTCTTGAAAAGAGAAGAGAGAAAGAGGAGAAGCTAGGAATTTGCATGCAAAATTGGAAGGTGTTGGTGTGCACATCATCTTCCAAGCATCAAGTTATCACGTAGCTAAGATTGAAGCTAAACCGGAGTCACTTACTTAGTAATGATAGGAGTAGGTCATACAATTTGTTTGCTATTTGTTTATGTAGTGATGTTTGTATGGCTATGTTGTATACAAGGGTTAGGAGGGTGAATTGTTGTTTGAAGTCGTTGAACTTCACAATTGGAATAAGGGGATTGGGGTCTTTGAATCCCACATGTCGGGTATAACGTATGGGTTATAAGAATAGGTTGGTAACTTGTGTGTACACTTGTTGTATGTTAAGGTCGTTGTTTGAAGTCTAAGAACCTCACACGAGGTAATTGAGGTCATGAACTTCATTTGTGTTGATGTTGTTTGAAGTCATGAACTTCACTAATTGTTTTGGTGTTTGAGGTCTTTAAACCTCACATGGGAGTAAATATGATCATATAAAAGAGTTTGAAGTCTAAGAACCTCACACGGTAGTCATTTGAGGTCATGAACTTCACAAGTTGTTTTATGGTGATTGAAGTCTAAGAACCTCACACAGAAGCCATTTGAGGTCATAAACTTCACATAGTCGTTTTGTGGAGTTTGAGGTCTTTAGAACCTCACAAGGATGTATGGTCGGGTTAGTGAGAGGATAAACAATCAGAGGTGATATACATAAGTGTTATATGTATGTAATAAGTGATGTTTGGAGTGTATGACAGCGGGGAGTTTCAAAACGCCCTTGTGGAGTTTCAAAACGCCTCTGTAGTAAAGAGTACTGGAGAAACTCATTGTCCAATGCTGCATATACGCCACTAGTCTTTGGAGATTCAAAACGCTGTTATGGAGTTCTAGAACGTTGTTTCATAGCTTTTATGCGTTTTTGATCTTTCTTTTTGGGTGTTACCCTTCGGGGCTTGGGGGATCTTGTATATCATTACTAATGGTGGTGTTTCATTGTAGGTAAAGCTCCGGTTTGAAATCTCGGATCAAGCTTCGCGATGAATTGGATTCTCGGTTATTTTGTTAATGGTTGGACTTTTAAAACTTGTTAGAGTCATCTCATAGATGTTTAAAACTCGTTGTCATTTTGGAGATGTCGACTGGATGTGTTAAAACAAAAAATTGTCTTTGTTGTTTGGTTTTTTTAAAATGTGTTGTTTGTCAAGAGTGTCAGATGGGACCTGTTTTCTGCATGATTTTGAAAGTTAAAATCGGGTGTAAATTTTGGGTGTTACAACTTGGTATCAGAGCAATGGTTTGAGTGATTCAGGTGTGCGAGACACTGAACTCAAACTTATTTGCTCTTGATATGGGTAGGTGTAATGACAATCCAACGAAGGCATGACCGAGACACGGAGCTAAGGTAAATGTTAGTAATGATATTTGTTGATTGTTTAATTGGTGTCTAAGGTGATTATGTGTGCCGAAACTTGTCTTGGGAGTTATCACACGGGAGCAATGAATATACTTAGGCATAGTATATTACTAATCATGTCTGGCCAGGATGATTAGTAATGTAACATGTCTACGTGTCTTCATGGTGACCATGTATTAATAACCATCAATAAGGAGTAAGTGAAGGTGGTTATATATTTATATAGGTGTATATAGATGTAGATATACTTACATACATATAGGAGCATGACTTAAGATAAGTGCCTATAAATATGATTTACACACGTGACAAGTCGTTTGTTTTAAATCTTAGTCGAGGAATGGCTAACCAAGGATATTTGAATAAAGATAAGAATGATGGTGATGGGCTCGACAGTGGGTCGGGATCAAACCGATCCGTTCATACACCTAAGGGTGATAAGGTGGATGAAGCGATCGGAAGGGGAATTTCCGAAGAGGTGGCTAAGGTATTTGAAAAAAACAATGCCTATCTTTCTAGTCGAAATTCAAGGTGCGGTTAAGGCGGCCTTCGCCGAAAGGGAGAACAAAACAAAGGAGGACGAAATTATTATCGTGGATGTTGGTAATAAAGATAAAGGCAAGGAGAAGGAGAGGAGACCTTGTACTTACAAGGATTATATGGTTTGTAAACCGAAGGACTTTCATGGGGAGGTGGACCCATTGCTTAGTCAACGATGGATCACGGAGATCGAGTCCACATTTGAGACATGTCACTATTACCCGGAGGATCGGGTAGTGTATGCTGTGAACCAACTTAAGGGGCGAACTAAAGATTGGTTGCAGGATATCCATAAGGAGAAGGGTAGCATCGGGAGTATCTCATGGGAGGAATTCAAGGATGCGTTCTTGAAATATCATTGTCCACAAGCGACAATTATTACTGAAGAATTCCTCCGTTTGAGACAAGCGGGTATGTTTTATGACAAAAGTCAGTTTTGTCCGGAGTTGGTGAGCACGGAGAAAATGAAGATTGACCATTTCTACTCTATGCTCTCGGTGGATTATAGGGAGTTTGTCACTCCCTCATTGTGTGGGACACTTGTTGACATGATCAACAAATGTCGGGAAAGAGAGGTGGAGATAAAAAGGCAAGTTGAAAGGGGCAAGAAGATGAAGAGAGAGGAGGTGGAAGTGGCCTCCAAGAAGTCAAAGCTTGCTAGTCCTAGCAAGAAGAAGTTTGTGAAAACTAGTGCTCGCCACTGTCGGGTTTGTGGTAAGGAGCATACTGGAGAATGTCGGGCGAAAACCCAATCTTGCTATAGATGTGGGAAACCGGGACACATTACTACTCAGTGTTCCAGTCCAATTAACTTGTGCTATAACTGTTACAAGCCCAGGCACATGCGGAATGAGTGTCCCGAGCTAAAGCAAGGTGATAGTGGAGGAAGAAAAATCGAGATTCCAAGACCGAAGGGACGGGCATTTCAAATCACGGCTGAGGAGGCGAAGAAAACTCTTGATTTTGTTTCAGGTATTTTATGATTAACTCTTTGCCCACTCTTACTTTATTTGATTCGGGTGCTAGTTGTTCTTTTATATCCTTGAAATTTGTCAATCATACATTGTTTCTAAGTAAAAGGCTAGGTGAACCACTAGAAATTGAAGTGGCTAATGATAAGAGCTTTTTGGTGTTTGACGTTTATGCGGATTGAAAGTTGTAGGTAGAATGTGAAATCTTTTCAATTGACCTTATTCCTATGACGTTAGGAAAGTTTGATGTTATTGTGGGGATGGATTGGCTTTCTAAATATAGAGCCAATATTATGTGTGGGCCTAAGGCGATTCAACTTTTCTATCATTCGGGGAGATCTCTTTATATTCGGGGCGAAAGAATAGTGGGTGTCCTATTGTGTTCATATCTCAAGGCGATGAAGTATATTGCACACAGTTGCAAGGCTTTTATGGCTTGTGTCACGGACTCAAGTTGGGATGTGGTGAAGGTTCATGATGTTCCGGTCGTGAATCAATACGAGGATGTCTTTTCGGAGGAGTTACAAGGGATTCCACCCGAGAGAGAAATGGAGTTTGGGATTGATCTAATCCCGGGAGCAAAACTGATTGCTAAATCGGGTGTAAATTTTGGGTGTTACAGTTTACATTTGGGATTAAAGTTTGGCTTGGGTAACACATGAATAGATGACCAACACATGAATAAATGATTAACACATGAATAGATGACTAATACATGTTATCGGTAAAGCCATAAACTTCATATAAGCATATCTCTGGTTAGAAATTGAGTTATGTAAGCCATAAAATATGGATTCTGGGTGCCTCGATGAGAGGAATCCAAATAAGAAGACTGTTTTGTGCAGAGCTGGCAATAGGCTCAGGCTGGGCTGATTCTGCATACGTGTTTTTCCTTGTTAAACCCTAATTTTGGGTTTTTTATGGGTTTAACCCATGGGGACCTTGGGGAAACTTTATACCATTACTAACTTGATATTTGTGGTGTTTATGATGTAGAAAAAGCTTTGGTTTAGGCCTCGGGATGTCAAGTGCTTGGAGTTGGATTTCTCTTTTGAAGGATTAAACATTTGTGAAATATTTTGGTGAAACCTTGTGTAGAAGTTTAAATTATGTTCTTAAGACTAAACAAATAACAACTCGGTTGACGATGTAAACTTTTGAATTTGGTACTTGTCTTGATAAACAGGGGTTGTTTTATTTTCGTAAGGATAGTTCGTAATGCGAACGGGTCATGTCGGAATTTATTTAAACACGTGTATGTCACGTGTGCAAGTCAATTCGTTTTACAAAAGTTTAAATTGGGACCATTTTCTCGTGCGTTTAAGAGTTAATTTTTGCAAAAAATAAAGTAGGTTTTACAACTTGGTATGAGTCAATTACAAGAATTACTAGATAAAGGATTTTTAAGACCAAGCTTCTCGCATTAGGGAGCACCGATTTTATTTGTAAACAACAAAGACGGAACCCTTCGTATGTGCATTAACTACCGAGAGTTAAACAAAGTAACAATCAAAAATCGGTATCCACTTCCGAGAATAGATTATCTACTTAATCAACTACAAGGATCCAAGTTCTTTTCGAAGATAGACTTGAGATCATGATATCATCAATTGAGAGTTCAAGAAGATGATATACCTAAACCTGCATTTAGGACCCGATATGGACATTACGAGTTCCTCGTTATGCCCATTGGTCTAACCAATGCACCGGCAGTGTTCATGGACTTAATGAACAGAGTATGTAAGCCATTGTGACAATCCGGACTTTTCAGTTAGTCCCGTTAGAAATCCCGTTAAGTATTCAGTTAAATTCTAACCCGAATAATCCAATATTAAACCCCAGGGATTAATTCTGTCATTATTTGAACTAAAACTTCAGGGACTAGTTATGTAACTATTTAAAAACCAAAATGTTGACTCCCTAAAGTCAAAATTAAAGGGTTTTGAATTCTATTGACTTTCCAAAGTCAAACCTAACATTCAATTGATTTGAATTAAACCAGAAACTGAAGTGACTACTCGAATTCTCGGCTGTTAATCATCGTATTGATGATGTCGATCATCAATGAGCCGTTTCTAGGTGTTTTAACTATTCCATAATCACGAATTAACTCTCTAAACCTATATCCGTCGAACCCGCAACAATGATCATCGAATTCAAGCAAATTCGCTTATTATCCTGCAATCGAAATCACTGCACACCTTATTCACACTCCCCTAAAGCTTTTGCCTACACCAATTACGCCGAAGAAGCAGTCCAGGTCAACGGAATCTAGCCCGACGACACTCGTTCTAGCCGGAAACTATCAATCCATCAACCATTCTGGTAATTGTTTATAGTCTCGTCTCAATTCATATATCAAAAGCCCTATCATTATCAGGGCTTAAATTATCGAATTCGACTCGAACTAGAATTCTAGGGTTCATCGTAAACCAGTTAATCGATCGAGACCCTAGACTTTATTTAAATCCAATTAATATACATGATTAGCTTCGCAATCCTCTGTATATCAAAAGCCCTATGTTAATTTTGGATTCCATTATCGAATTCGTGGTGATCCGATACCTAGGCTTCATACGACTTCGGTTTAGTCGAACCCTATCATTTCGGTACGGATTACTGAAATTGAAGGCAGCAATAGACTCGCCTTGATTCATACATTGAAAGCCCTATGAAATTCAGAGGCTTTATCATCGAATCGAAACCGGATCGAACCTAGGGTTCTTATGATTTTCGGATTGACCGAACTCATACCAGTACCTATTCTTAATGAAATTAAACTACATAATCAGATTCGCAATGTTGGTTTTGTTAAAAGCCCCATGATTCTTTCAAATTTTATTATCAGAATATCTCAAATCGATTCAGTGTTCATAATCTAGGGTTACGGCCTTTAGTTCTGAAATTAAACAAACTTAAACATGAAGATTTTGAAATTAAACTTAACTACAGGACCGCCTCAAACCGATTATCAAAACCCCTCTACTGTTTCGATCGATTACCACCGGAATCGATGGATCAGGGTCGGGTTTCGATCGTGAGTGGGTTTGGGAAGAAAACCACTTGAGCCTAAATGTTAAAAGAATTCAGTCCAGGTATCCATCGCGATACCCTAGCGGGCGGGACTGGTTAATGACTTGTGCGTGTGTGGGAGAGACCCGGGTTCGAGCCCAGGCTCCCACATCTATTTTTTTGAGTAATTTTTGATATATTAAATTAATAAAAATCAAACTTTATAATATTATATTACTATGTAAATGTGTTTTAACCCGGGAAACATCTCGTAGGCTCGGGTTTGAATTATTAACATATTTTTATAAATTATACCCACTTTTATAAATAGTATATTGTTATTATTATCAAGTAAAAATAACATGTTTATATTATTTTTAAGCCGTAAATTCGTATAAATTAATACGTTTATATTATTTTCAAACTGTGACCCGTATTATTAAATAATATATATTTATATTATTTCGAATCATTTTATAACATCGTGTATCGATTGAGACTAAATAATAATATAATTAGTTATATTATTTACTCGTATATATATATATATATAATATATATATATATATATATATATTTATCTTCTCACTTTTCATGAGTGACAAAACACCCGATTTTATTTATTATTATTTCTGTCATTCGTCGCGTAAGGTAATCCCTAACTCCGTGGACACTTTCGTCCACTCTTGAATATTAGAGCGGTTCTTTAAGACGCTTCTTCCCGTGTCACTGTCACAATTTCCATTATCATCCCTAATTTATATGTTTATAATTTTAGGACATTCGTAGGTATTTTGAGACTTACACTCGTGGTTCCAACTTACCTCTAGGGTGAAACTACCTTCAACGCAAAGCAGGTGAGTTTTCACGGCCCCTTTTACTGTTTTAACTTGGGGGAGAAAACATGACTAAACGATTTTGGATTTTTAATTCGTATGTTATCAATGTTAAATGCTAAGCGTAACACGCTATCACAGAAAGTCCTCAACTAATATCGGACCGTTAATATGGATCTTAGCGAGGTAATATTTAGTAGTACTACTGGGTTTGACAAATCCCACCCGCGTTAGTCGCGCTAACTCGATTAGATATCGAACGGGTGAAATGTTAGCCTACTCACACCGCCAGTGTTGATAGACCTGGCAGGAGGCAATAAACAAACAGTCAGCTTCGGTTGCGAGCGCTTGAGCTGAACATGAACATAGGTTAGCTACCTATAGATACGTACTGAATGAACATAAATCCGGTAAACGCTTAATTACTTATATTGAAACCTGTGGACTCACCAACATCGTGTTGACATATTTTCTTACATGTTTTCTCAAGTCGCTAAGCTAAGACACAGGTGCACGTTAGGGCATGCATGGGATTCAACTGCTTGATTATAACCATTTATGTTTGTTTGAATTGTTCTATTGTACTTGCTTTTGATTGGACGTTTGGACTTTTTGGACTTTTGAACTTTGGTTGGCGCGTGTATTTTGTGCATTTACTTTCTTTACGCTTCCGCATTGACACTCTGATTTAAAAGATATTTTCATTTTGAGTCCCATGTAGAGTCGTTCAAAGTAACTAATGTCTGAGATCCTGGTTCGTCACTTCCCAAACGGTAAAACTTCGTTAGTTGAAATTGGGGGTGTGACAGATTGGTATCAGAGCCATTGGTTATAGAGAACTAGGATTGCATACTAGACTATAGCCTCACACATTAGTTACATGTCATTTGAATGTTTGGCACTTATATGTATTGTCACAGGAACATGTCGTCAACCCCACCTTCATCACCTAAGGCACCAAGACATAAGGCACCTATCCTATCATCCCCGGAGCCCAAAAGGCGTCAGACTACTTCCGGTGACTATTCAGTTGACCAAGGGGAAGCGAGCAGCGCGCAAGAAATGAATCCTGCTCGAAACTGGAACACATACCCACAATTGATCCAAAGATGGATCGAAATGGGAAATGTCCCATCACCTTACTTTGGTTCTACTTCCTCAACACCTACCTTGCCTAGCTTACCATGTACTATGGAACAAGATTTTGCAGCCTTTGTGTTTTATATGACTAGAGAATTAAGCATTGTAATGGATGCTACCGATGAGATACCGAATATTTTGAAGAAAGAGCCTCAAATAGAGGAGAATAAAGTAGGGATAGAACTTTTGACTGCCAAGCTAGTAGTAATTGACCAGTTACATAACCTTTTAGTGGATCGTGTAACACACTTGGAGACGAGGGTGGACACTATGGACGATGATATGGAAGGAGTTCTGGAGAGATTGACTGCTATGGAAGCTCAGCTACATGTAGCAAATCACACTGCTGAAGGTCTTCAAGAGAGGGTGACCCACTTGGAAGCCCAACTGCCACTTTATTTCCTGAAGAGATTCCACTTTCAGATGGCGAGGAGGAACCTTGTAAGGAGGAACCTTTTCAGGAGGAACCTTTTGAAGAAGAGCTTTTCGAGGAGGAGCCCGTGGAGGAGGAACCAGTAGAGATAGACGATGCACAATCGTATGTTTCTTCCTATGACGAAGATGCTTGAAGATCTTCCTATTCTATCTTCCTTTTCATGTTTGCTTTTGCTTATGTTATTTCTCTTTTCAAACCTAGATGGGTAAGGTTGTTCCCATCTAATAAAAGCATGAGAAGTTTAATATTTGAGTTATTTATTTTGTAGCCTTACAATTTATTTAATTTTCAAAATATTAGATGTTGTATCTCCTTACTCATACCTCAATGATATTTAATATGCGACATATTTCTCATTGTTTTCATTGTGATTGTGAAGAATCATGTCAGGGAGAGGACGCGGAGGCCGTGCCGGTGGTCGTGGTACCATTAACATGACGGCAGCAGAGCTAGCAGCACTGATAAATGATAGTGTGGAGGAGGCTCTGGCAGCACAGAATGCTGCAGGTAACTGCTTTAGCTATTGACTAATGATGTCAATGCATCTCTTAAAAAGCGTGCCCTAAACTCTATAATTCCAATTCTATTTTTATTTCTAAATCCAGGCCAGCAAAATCAGCAAAACCAACAACCAGCCTGCACTTTCAAGTCATTCATGGATTGCAAGCCCCACGCCTTTAGTGGAGCTGAAGGAGCCGTTGGACTACTTCGTTGGTTTGAGAAGGTTAAATCGGTGATTGCCATGTGCAACTGCCCCGTGGTTAATCAGGTGAAGTTTGCCGCCGAAACTTTGGAGGGCCCGGCACTCACATGGTGGAACGCCCAGGTCCAAATGTTGGGTCTGGCCATGGCGAATGGACTCCCGTGGGAGGAATTCAAAGCAATGATGAAGGAGGAATAATGTCCTCGCGATGAGATCCAGAAGTTAGAGGGAGAATTTTGGAACCTAAAGATGGAGGGTTCTGAGATTGAACTCTACACTACACGTTCCCATGAACTGGCTACTATGTGCCCGCATATGGTAACTCCTGATTACAAAAGAATTGAGCTTTACATTGGAGGTCTAGTGCCTCAAATACAAAGCATGGTTACTTCATCCAATCCTGCCACTATCCAACAAACCATCCGACTTGCGCATAAGTTAACCGACCAAGCGGTGACACAAGGGACCCTACCTCCAAGAGGTTCAGTTGCTAAACCCACCGAAAATCACAAAAGCAAGTTCGATCACCATTCCAACACCCACAACCACACCAACTCCCACTCCAAAGGACCCTAACCCAACCAACCCCAGTTTAACCAACCGCAGCAGCAGCAACAGCGTAGGTTTGAATCTACTAAGAACTTCAACCAGTCGACCTCTTCAGGTCAAAACCAGGGTGGTTACGCGGGGAAGTCTCTGAAGTGTAACAAGTGTAACTTCCACCACTTTGGGTTCTGCAATCGTTGCTAGAGGTGCGGCAAAATAGGTCATACTGCTAAGCATTGCATGGGTGAGTTACAAACTAAACAACCTTTTCAACAACCTGGATCCACAAGGGGTTGCATTGAGTGCGGAAAGGAAGGGCATATTCGAAAGAATTGTCCTCAATTGAAGAAAGGTGGTAATGGAAACCACAACCCTAACCAGAATAACAATGGAAATGGTGGTAACAATGGAAATGGTGGAGGAAATGGTGCGAAGGGACGAGCCTTCGTACTAGGATCTGGAGAAGCCCGTTACGATCATAATGTGGTCACCTGTAAGTTCCTCATAAATAATTACTTTGCTTCTGTCCTTTTTGACACTGGTGCTGATAGAAGTTTTATATCTAAGAAATTTAGTAATATGATAAAAGTACTTCATCTCTATTAGAAGCTAAGTATACAATAGAGATAGCTGACGGCCAAATAATCGAGGCAACTCATATTCTTAAGGGATGTAAACTCGAGCTAGCTACATATATATTTGATATCGACCTTATGCCGATCATACTTGGTGGTTTTGATATAATCGTCGGCATGGATTGGTTATCTAAAAACCAAGCCGAAATTATCTGTCGTGAGAAGATTGTTCGTATACCTCTCCCGAATGGAGAAACCCTTTCCGTCCAAGGCGAAAGAGTTGGTACAGTCATGGGCATCATATCTTTCATGAAAGCACAAAAATGCCTTCGAAAGGGGCATACGACTATTTTGGCTCTCGTTGCTGAGCAGCCCTCAGAAGAGAAGAAGATTGAAGATATTCCCGTCGTGCGTGAATTTTTGGAAGTATTTCCCGAGGATCTGCCCGGTTTGCCACCGCACCGTCAAGTTGAATTCCAAATTAATTTAGCACCCGGAGCAGCACCGATTGCTCGGGCACCTTACAGACTGGCACCCAGTGAATTGCAAGAACTGTCCACTCAATTGCAAGATTTGTTGGATAAAGGTTTCATCCGACCTAGTTCATCACCGTGGGGAGCTCCAGTACTATTTGTCAAGAAGAAGGACGGAACTTTCCGTATGTGTATTGACTACCGGGAGCTAAATAAAGTCACAATCAAGAACTGCTACCCTTTACCTCGCATAGATGACCTCTTTGATCAACTCCAAGGATCAAGTTTCTATTCCAAGATAGATCTTAGGTCCGGCTACCATCAGTTAAGAGTCCGAGAAGAGGATATCTCAAAGACTGCATTCAGAACTAGGTACGGCCATTATGAATTTATGGTCATGCCTTTCGGGTTAACCAACACACCTGCGGTTTTCATGGATCTCATGAATCGTGTGTGTAAGCCTTACCTTGACCAGTTCGTTATCGTTTTCATCGACGACATCCTCATTTATTCCAAGAACAAGGAGGAACATGAGTAACATCTACGCCTAATTTTGGAATTACTTAAGCGAGAGCAACTGTATGCTAAGTTTTCCAAGTGTGAATTTTGGATCCGGGAAGTTCAGTTTCTAGGGCACGTGGTTAACGAGAAAGGGATACATGTCGACCCATCCAAAATAGAAGCCATCAAGAATTAGGCAGCACCGACGACCCCGACTGAGGTGCGACAATTTCTGGGATTGGCTGGATATTACCGTCGATTCATCGAAGGATTTTCCAAAATTGCTCAACCCCTCACTGCTTTAACTCAAAAGGGTAAAGCCTATAATTGGGGCGACAACCAAGAGTCAGCATTCCAACACCTCAAACAGAAACTTTGCAGTGCACCTATTCTAGCTCTTCCGGATGGAACCGATGATTTTGTAGTGTATTGTGATGCATCTATTCAAGGTTTGGGTTGTGTCTTAATGCAACGCGAAAAGGTGATCGCATACGCTTCACGCCAACTAAAGGTCCACGAGAAAAACTACACCACTCACGACTTAGAATTGGGAGCTGTAGTCTTCGCACTTAAGATATGGAGACATTACTTGTATGGTACCAAATGCACCATCTACACCGATCACAAAAGTCTTCAGCACATTTTCAAGCAGAAAGAGTTAAACATGCGACAACGTCGTTGGGTCAAACTTTTAAACGACTATGACTGTGCGATCCGATATCACCCGGGTAAAACTAACGTTGTATCTGATGCCCTGAGTCGAAAGGAAACGAAACCGAAACGAGTTCGAGCATTACAGCTTACTATTCACCCCGGATTACCTGACAAAATCCGTAGTGCTCAACTCGAAGCCCTAAAAGAAAAAAAATCTACCGTTGGAAAGTACGCGCGGTCTGGAAGCACAACTTGAAGTCAAATTTGACGGTATTCGCTACTTTGCCGAGCGAATATGGGTTCCAGTATTCGGAAACCTAAGGGAACTAGTTATGGATGAGTCTCATAAATCTCGTTACTCTATTCATCCAGGTTCCGACAAAATGTATCATGATCTAAAGATACTATATTGGTGGCCGAAGATGAAAGCCGATATAGCCACCTATGTTAGTAAGTGTCTGACTTGTGCGAAGGTCAAAGTTGAATATCAAAAGCCATCCGGTCTTCTGCAACAACCAGAAATTCCCATGTGGAAATGGGAACAAATATCCATGGACTTCATCACCAAATTACCACGAACCCCTATCGGATGTGATACCATATGGGTAATCGTTGATCGATTAACAAAGTCCGCTCACTTCTTAGCAATCAAAGAGACCGACAAAATGGATAAACTTACTCGTACTTACCTGAAAGAAATAGTCTCTCGACACGGGGTGCCAATCTCTATTATTTCGGATCGTGATGCACGATTCACTTCTCGTTTCTGGCAGTCGTTACATAAGGCCTTAGGCACGCCTCTAGATATGAGCACAGCATACCATCCACAAACTGATGGCCAAACAGAACGTACAATCCAAACTCTCGAGGACATGCTACGAGCTTGTGTGATCGATTTCGGTAACACTTGGGAGTCTCACCTACCGTTGGTGGAGTTCTCCTACAACAACAGCTATCACACTAGCATCAAGGCAGCTCCATTTGAAGCACTTTATGGACGGAAATGCCGTTCTCCTATTTTTTGGACTGAGGTTGGAGATAGCCAACTCACTGGTCCTGAACTTGTATTTGAAACTTCCGAAAAGATGGTTCAAATTAGAAACTGTATGGCGGCAGCTCGTGATCGTCAAAAGAGCTATGCCGACAAACGTCGTAAACCTTTAGAGTTTCAAATAGGTGACATGGTCTTACTCAAAGTCTCACCTTGGAAAGGTGTCATTCGTTTCGGGAAACGAGGCAAACTGAATCCTCGTTATGTTAGACCATTCAAGATAATGAAGAGAATCGGGCCAGTAGCGTATCAACTGGACCTACCGGAAAGACTTAGTGGTGTGCACAACGTCTTTCACGTCTCAAATTTAAAGAAATGCCTAGTAGACGAATCACTCGCAGTTCCTCTTGAGGAACTACACGTTGATGAACAGTTACGTTTCATTGAAGAACCTGTGGAAATTATGGATAGGGAAGTTAAAACGTTAAAGCACAGTAAGATCCCTATTGTCAGAGTTCGTTGGAACTCGAAACGCGAATCAGAACTCACGTGGGAGCGCGAAGATCAGATGATGCACAAATATCCAAATCTGTTCAAGCACTCCGTGTCAAATTCTTAAGGTACTATTTAATTTTCGGGACGAAAATTTTTTCAACTAGGGGATGATGTGAGATCTCGAGAAAAATTTTTTTTATTGTTTATTTTATTTATTTAATTTTCGGGACAAAAATTCGTTCAACTAGGGGATGTTGTGACAATCCGGACTTTTCAGTTAGTCCCATTAGAAATCCCGTTAAGTGTTCAGTTAAATTCTAACCCGGTTAATCCAATATTAAACCCCAGGGATTAATTCTGTTATTATTTGAACTAAAACTTTAGGGACTAGTTATGTAACTATTTAAAAACCAAAATGTTGACTCCCTAAAGTCAAAATTGAAGGGTTTTGAGTTCTATTGACTTTCCAAAGTCAAACCTAACATTCAATTGATTCGAATTAAACCAGAAACTGAAGTGACTACTCGAATTCTCGGCTGTTAATCATCGTATTGATGATATCGATCATCAATGAGCCGTTTCTAGGTGTTTTAACTATTCCATAATCACGAATTAACTCTCTAAACCTATAGCCGTCGAACCCGCAACAATGATCATCGAATTCAAGCAAATTCGCTTATTATCCTGCAATCGAAATCACTGCACACCTTATTCACACTCCCATAAAGCTTTTGCCTACACCAATTACGCCGAAGAAGCGGTCCAGGTCACCGGAATCTACCCCACAGGCCGACGACACTCGTTCTAGCCGGAAACTATCAATCCATCAACCATTCTGGTAATTGTTTACAGTCTCAGTCTCGTCTCAATTCATAGATCAAAAGCCCTATCATTATCAGGGCTTAAATTATCTAATTCGACTCAAACTGGAATTCTAGTGTTCATCGTAAACCAGTTAATCGATCGAGACCCTAGACTTTATTTAAATCCAATTAATATACATGATTAGCTTCGCAATCCTCTGTATATCAAAAGCCCTATGTTAATTTTGGATTCCATTATCGAATTCGTCGTGATCCGATACCTAGGGTTCATACGACTTCGGTTTAGTCGAACCCTATCATTTCGGTACGGATTACTGAAATTGAAAGCAACAATAGACTCGCCTTGATTCATACATTGAAAGCCCTATGAAATTCAGAGGCTTTATCATCGAATCGAAACCGGATCGAACCTAGGGTTCTTATGATTTTCGGATTGATCGAACTCTTACCAGTACCTATTTTTAATGAAATTAAACTACATAATCAGATTCGCAATGTTGGTTTTGTTAAAAGCCCCATGATTCTATCAAATTTTATTATCAGAATATCTCAAATCGATTCAGTGTTCATAATCTAGGGTTACGGCCTTTAGTTCTGAAATTAAACAAACTTAAACATGAAGATTTTGAAATTAAACTTAACCACAGGACCGCCTCAAACCGATTATCAAAACCCCTCTACTGTTTCGATCGATTACCACCGGAATCGATGGATCAGGGCCGGGTTTCGATTGCGAGTGGGTTTGGGAAGAAAACCACTTGAGCCTGGATGTTAAAGCCTCTGAATTTCATAGGGCTTTCAATGTATGAATCAAGGCGAGTCTATTGTTGCCTTCAATTTCAGTAATCCGTACCGAAATGATAGGGTTCGACTAAACCGAAGTCGTATGAACCCTAGGTATCGGATCACGACGAATTCGATAATGGAATCCAAAATTAACATAGGGCTTTTGATATACAGAGGATTGCGAAGCTAAACATGTATATTAATTGGATTTAAATAAAGTCTAGGGTCTCGATCGATTAACCGGTTTACGATGAACCCTAGAATTCCAGTTTGAGTCGAATTCAATAATTTAAGCCCTGATAATGATAGGGCTTTTGATCTATGAATTGAGACGAGACTGAGACTGTAAACAATTACCAGAATGGTTGATGGATTGATAGTTTACGGCTAGAACGAGTGTCGTCGGCCTACGGGCTAAATTTCGGTGACCTGGACTGCTTCTTCGACGTAATTGGTGTAGGCAAAAGCTTTAGGGGAGTGTGAATAAGGTGTGCATTGATTTCGATTGCAGGATAATAAGCGAATTTGCTAGAATTCGATGATCATTGTTGCGGGTTCGACGGTTATAGGTTTAGAGAGTTAATTCGTGATTATGGAATAGTTAAAACACCTAGAAACGGCTCATTGATGATCGATATCATCAATACGATGATTAACAGCCGAGAATTCGAGTAGTCACTTCAGTTTCTGGTTTAATTCGAATCAATTGAATGTTAGGTTTGACTTTGGAAAGTCAATAGAACTCAAAACCCTTCAATTTTGACTTTAGGGAGTCAACATTTTGGTTTTTAAATAGTTACATAACTAGTCCCTGAAGTTTTAGTTCAAATAATGACAGAATTAATCCCTGGGGTTTAATATTGGATTAACCGGGTTAGAATTTAACTGAATACTTAACGGGATTTCTAACGGGACTAACTGAAAAGTCCGGATTGTCACATCATCCCCTAGTTGAAAGAATTTTCGTCCCAAAAATTAAATAAATAAAATAAACAATAAAAAAAATTTCTCGGGATATCACAACCATACTTGGATAAATTTGTAATCGTATTCATCGATGACATTCTGATTTATTCAAAAAGCAAAGAAGAGCATGAACAACATTTGAGAATAATCGTAGATTTACTCAAAAAGGAGAAATTGTATGCCAAGTTCTCCAAATGTGAATTTTGGATACATGAAGTACAATTCCTTGGTCACATGGTGAACAAACAAGGGATTCAAGTAGATCCAAAGAAGATTGAAGCCATTGAACACTAGGAAGTTCCCAAAACCCCGACAGAGATACGCCAATTTCTGGGATTAGCAGGCTATTACAGACGATTCATAGAAAATTTCTCTAGAATAGCTCAACCATTGACACATTAACTCAAAGAGATAAGAAGTTTGACTAGGGAGAAAAGCATAATGCAACTTTTGAGATGCTAAAGCAAAGACTATGTACCGCACCCATCCTATCCTTACCAGAAGGAAACGATGATTTTGTGGTATATTGTAACGCATCAAACCAAGGATTAGGATGTGTCCTAATGCAAAGAAACAAAGTAATTTCATACGCATCCAGACAACTCAAAGTGCATGAGAGAAATTACAATACTCACGACCTAGAACTAGGAGCGGTAGTGTTTGCACTCAAAATTTGGAGACATTATTTATATGGTACTAAATGCATTATTTATACCGATCACAAGAGTCTTTAACATATCTTCGATCAAAAGAAGTTAAACATGCGACAAAGAGGATGGGTTGAATTACTAAACGATTATGACTGTGAAATACGTTATCACCCTGGAAAAGCAAATGTAGTTGCAGATGCTTTGTCGCAAGGAAATAATCAACCCAATTCAAGTACGTGCATTGAGATTGAATGTGCAAACAAGTCTTATGACTCGAATACAAGAATCTTAACAAGAAGCTTTAAAAGACGAGAATATTGAGCATGAAGCCTTGAATGGAGCAGAGACAGAATTTGAATACACCGACAACAAGATTCTGAGATACAAAAATAGAATCTGGATTCCAAACTCTGAAGAGTTGAGAGAATTAATCTTGAGTGAAGCTCATAAATCTAAGTACTCTATACACCCGAGCAGTGATAAGATGTACAAGGATTTAAAAACACATTATTGGTGGCCTGACATGAAGGCATCAATTGCTATATATGTAAGTAAATGTCTTACATGTGCTAAGGTCAAAGCAGAACATCAAAAACCCTCGTGATACTTACAACAACCAGAAATTCCTGAATGGAAATGGGATCAAATCTCAATGGATTTTATAACTAAATTACCAAGAACATCTCATGGTCATGATGCTATATGGGTTATAGTAGACAGATTAACCAAGTCAGCACATTTCCTACCTATCCGAGAAGACTACAAAATGGAGAAATTAGCTCGGATATACATAAATGAAATCGTTGTTAGACATGGAATACCTCTCTCCATAATATCTGACAGACATAGCAGGTTTACTTCAAGATTCTGGCAGTCACTCCAAAAAGCTTTGGGAACCAGAATAGACTTGAGTACAGCCTATCATCCGTAAACAGATGGGCAAACAGAGAGAACAATACAAACTCTAGAAGACATGCTGAGAGCATGTGTGATTGAATTCAGTGGAAATTGGGATACACACTTACCATTGGTTGAATTCTCTTATAACAATAGCTACCACCCCAGCATACAAATGGCACCATATGAAGCCTTGTATGAGAGAAAGTGTAGATCTCCACTTTGTTGGTTTGAAATTGGAGCCAGTCAATTGACGAGACCGAAAATTGTACAAGAAACAACTGATAAAATCTTAAAGATAAAAGATAAACAGAAAGCAGTAAGGGATCGTCAAAAGAGTTATGTAGATAAACGACGAAAACCCTTAGAATTTCAAGTTGGAGACAAAGTATTTCTCAAGGTAACACCTTGAAAATGTATATACCGATTTGGCAAAAGAGGAAAGTTAAACCCTAGATACATAGGCCCATTTGAAATACTAGCCCAAATTGGTACCGTGTCATACAAACTTAAAATACCACAAGAACTAAGTGGTATGCACGACACTTTCCACGTGTCGAATCTAAAGAAATGCTTGTCAGACAAAACGTTGAGAATACCTCTGGAGGAGATACAAATTGATAAAAAGCTACATTTTGTGGAAAGACCAATTAAAGTTGTGGACATATACATCAAGAAACTAAAACGAACTCCTAATCCTTTGGTTAAAGTTAGATGAGATTCCAGAAGAGGATCCGAGTATACATGGGAGCATGAAGCTCAATTCAAACAGAAATATCCACAACTTTTTATCTCAAACAACAACACAACTTGAATTTCGGGATGAAATTTCATTCAACTAGGGGATAATGTAACACCCATGAAAATTAAGGTCAAACATTCTAAACATTTTTACTATGAGAATACATTACATAGACTTGATTAGATACTTTGCTCTTAGACTAAGTAAACATGACTTAGTTATACAGTAAAACACTGCATGAAAACCCTAGAGTCAAACATGGATTCACTTAATATATATACATATATGATAGTATACATTAAATTAATGCTTTCATGACACCATACATGTTTACAATTGACAAAAGATACACCACTACATCAAACATGGATTCACTTAATATATATATATATATATATATATATATATATATATATATAAATAAATATATGTATAGGCTTTAAATAATAAAGTTATGATTCAAAAACCATTTATAGAAATCTTAAACACATAATTATCTAACTTTATTAGCATTCAATTGCTTTAAATGATGAACGAATATACATACATTTATACCCATTGATTTTATAAAAGTAGAATAACCATTCATTTAATTATTAATTAATACACCTTCACATATATGCACGACCATCGATTTTTTTTTTACCCAACACACCCATTTGTGTTTATAAAACTAACATTAACATTTATGCCTAAATTATTTATAATGTGAGTAATCATCAAGAATGATGACTCCATGCTTTGAAAACATGCCACCTTGAACCACAAACCACCATCTAATATAACCCTCATCATTACCTCTCCCTTCCCTTCTCTTTATTCCAGCCGAGAACACCCCAAGGGACACCCAAACCCACCCCAACACTCAAAATACATGCAATACATACTCTCTCTCAACCATTCAAGCTCTCCTCTAATCTCTTTCACTTGTTTCTGTAATTTTCGAACCATTCCAGGGCTGATCAAAGAGTTTCAGGGCTGATACAAGACTAAGGTAAGTGTTACAAGCTTCATCTCTTCCATCTACACCCTCTAAACTCGAAAACATACACCCACAAACCCTAAAACCGGGTTTTGGCCTTTTCAACTCTATCTCACGGTTCTAAACCTCTAACTTTGATGCTAAACTCTTTTTAACATTCTAATAATCGATCTATACAAGAATCCATGATTAACATGAGTAGAAATCGGGTTTTCATACCAAGAACACACACTTATGGTGTAGCTATCTCTTGACAATATTTGTACATGCATGTGGTTTGATCGTAATGTAGGAACTATTCTTGTGATCTAAGAACAGAAACCAGGCCACTCTACTCGAAAATCATAAGCTCTAAACACTCAAGGTATGGATTTAACTTATTAAAGCTTGATTTAAGTACTTTTAAGACTTGATTATGTGGTTTCTATATGATATAACATTTATGATTCTTCAATTCATTTGAAACAGAAGGTAATATGGTAAAAATAATAATCTTGGAATTGGATTCATTTAAAACAAATTTATGAATTAAATGCTAATTTAATATTAGTTTTAATGGAAAATTCAAAAAGGATGGATTCGAGATTCAAAAATGGACAAACATATTTCTGGAAGTCTATTACCTATATAAAAGTTTATAAATGAAAATTGGCTATTTTTAAAAATTTATTGGATTTTATAAAAATAGGACATGTTTAACGAACCCGTTTTCCCGTACCCGATAATTTAACAAAATCTGGACTTAAAACTTTTAATACAAACTCATATGAACTTTATAAGACTTCTGATCAAATTTTAAAATTGTTAGACATATAGATAAATTATTATGAATATTTTGCTTAAATAGAATAATTAATGTATAAAATATTATTTATATATTCAAAAATCCGGGAAAAGTAATATTTAATATCTTAAGATTATTATAAAGTTAGAAAAAATATTAAACATTAACAATAAGTTAAATAAGTACAACTTTCATAATTAAATAGATTAAATAATTAAGTTAGATGGAAAAAAGAAAGAAAATTGGATTAAAATTTATAATCTTTTGTTATGAAAACTTTGTGTACATATTTATATACATGAAATTTGACTTGATAGTATATGTTGATGCTATCAACAAATAATCTTTTAAAAAGACAATTTATGAAACTATAAGGACTTAAAGTGACAACTTTAAAACTAGAAGGACTAAAAGTGTCAATAGACAAAACTTGTTAGAATTTATCTTCTAATCAGAATACATGAAATTTATTTATTAAATTGTGAATACCATTTTGTGAATTATATGATTTGTTTGTTAACATACATGTCTACGTTTAATTTAGGACTATATACGTGCATACCTAATCGTCACAAGGTGAGTTCACGACCCCTACTTTTACAGTTTTGCAAATACTTTTGGGGGGAGTATACACAAACATATTTTGCAACCAATAAACGTTTTACCATGATTTAATAAGCCTTTTGAACAACTACAAAATCATTGTTTTCATCCTTGAGATAAGGAATATAAATCTTCATTTTTATGAAAGACATAAAACAACTTCCTTTGGGGAATGATACAAACTTGGAATATATGAAACAACTTCCTTTGTGGAATGATACAAACTTGGAATACATTAAACAACTTCCTTTGGGAATGATACAAAATACAAGTCTCGCTATCAAAACTTGACTAATATATCATAAGTACTACATCTTTATTACATCATACCCACTTTGTTACAGCATAACCATTAACTCTAGTTGAGCCATCGGGTAATTAGGTTGTACTACTTGGGTAATTCTCGCGCACAGTTGGAAAGCGCCACCGAATTTATGAGTTCTTGAGTGACTTATAGATTACGTGTCAGATTACTTCCGTATTGTTTACATTATAACAAGTGTTGTTCATTTCATCATGCCTAGCTCTCAATCCAAGGACACAACTGGTTGAGTTTAGACACAAGGTCTGGTTATGGAAAATCGTATGATATGAGTACTTGATACGATGCATACTTGATACTAATACATATGCCTTCGGGGCGATACATGGATAACATCTTGGCAAACAGAGAATAATTGGTTAATTAATCGTATTCACTTTATACAACAACGATTTTTTGTGAACTCACCAACATTATTTGTTGACCAATTTTCTGTGTATACTTTTAGGTAAAATATGATGATTAGTTTAAGCTTCTCTTGCTATGTTCACGACGGCTATGCTTATCATGAAGTGCATGTCTTTATTTTGTTTAAGCATGATAGCGTGGAAATTACGACTATGATCTTCTAGCCTATGTATAAGTTTATTATGTAGGTCAATACTTTTGGGACTCTAGTATGTGAAGCATGCAAGGCTAAAGCTTTTGGTAACCTTTTGATCTAACTCTTAAAAACTATATATCCTCTAATTAAAACGAGGATAAATTTTGGTTAATATATATATATATATCAACTACTACTACGCTTTATATTTATTTCCGTTGTAACATCAATGTGTTTCGATCCTAACGGCTCGCCCCGATTCCGCATGAAACATGGCGAATCTATCACACCCGTCATGCTTCATGCGGAATCGGGGCAAGACATTGGGATCGAAACACATTGATGTTGCAGCGGAAATAAATATAGAACGTAGTAGTAGTTGATATATATAACCAAAATTTATCCTCGTCTTAATTAGAGGATATATAGTTTTTAAGAGTTACATCAAAAGGTTCCCAAAAGCTTTAGTCTTACATGCCTCACATACTAGAGCCCCAAAATTATTGGCCTATATAATAAACTATTACATAAGCTAGAAGATCATAGCAGTAATTTCCATGCCAACATGCTTAAACAAAATAAAGACATGCACTTCATGAAAAGCACAGTCGTCGTGAACATACCAAGAGAAGCTTAAACTAATCATCATATTTAACCTGAAAGTATACATAAAAAATTGGTCAACAAATAATTTTGGTGAGTTCACAAGTATGTATTTTGAGAAAAATCATTGTTTCATAAAGTGAATACTATTAGTAAACCAATTATGCTCCTGAAGACTTGGTTTGCCAAGATGTTATCCATGTATCGCCCCAAAGGCATGTGTCATTATATCAAATATGCATCGTATCAAGTACTCATATCATAAGATTTTTCATAACCAAACCTTGTGTTTAAACTCAACCCCTTGTGTCCTTGGGTTGAGAACTAGGCATGATGAAATAAACCACACTTGTAATAATGTAAACAATACGGAAGTAATCTGACGCGTAATCTATAAGTCACTCGAGAACTCATAAATTCAGTGGGGCTTCCCAATTGTGCGCAGGAATCATCCAAGTAGTACTACCTAATTACCTGATGGCTCAACTAGAGTTAATGGTTATGTTGTAACAAAGTGGGTATGATGTAACAAAGATGTAGTACTTATGATATATGAGTTAAGTTTCGATAACGTGACTTGTATTTTGTATCATTCCCCAAAGGAAGTTGTTTCATGTATTCCAAGTTTGTATCATTCCCCAAAGAAAGTTGTTTCATGTCTTTTATAAAAAAGAAGATTTGTATTCCTTATCTCAAGGATGAAAAACAATGATTTTGTAGTTGTTCAAAACGCTTATTAAATCATGGTAAAACATTTATTGGTTGCAAAACATGTTTGTGTATACTCCCCCCAAAAGTATTTGCAAAACTGTAAAAGTAGGGGGTCGTGAACTCACCTGGTGATGATTACAATTAAGTTGCACGTTTGATTTTAAGATCCAAAATAGAACGTATACATGTATGTTAACAAGCAATCCACATAATTCATGAAATGATGTTCACAAGTTAACAAATATATTCCATGTATTCTGAATTAAAAAGTAAATTCTAACAAGTTTGGTTAAATGACACATTTAGTCCTTCTAGTTTCAAAGTTCTAACTTTTAGTCCCTATAGTTTCATAAATTGCCTTTTTAAAATATTATTTATAACATCAATATATACTATTAAGTCATATTTCATGTGTATAAATATGTACACAAAGTTTTATGAAATGGTGATTTGGTTATTGTATCTTCATAAAAATCGATGGGTGTATATGTATGTCTTTCATTATTTAATACAATTGAATGTTTATAAAATTAAATAATTATGTGTTCAAGATTTCTATAAATGGTTATAATCTCATGACCTTTTATATATATATATATATATATATTTAGTGAATCTATGTTTGGTGTAGTGGTGTATCTCTTGCCAATAGTAAACATCCACGGTGTCATGAAAGCCCATATTGTATAGTATCATGTATGTATATATATTTCTAATGAGTCAAGTACATATATAACTATACACAATTAGTATAGTTATATAACTATACACAATTAGTATAGTTATATAACTATACACAATTAGTATAGTTCTAGGGTTTTCATGTAGTGTATTATTGTGTAACTAAGTCATGTTTACTTAGTCTAAGAACAAAGTATCCAATCAAGTCTGTGTAATGTATTCTCATGTATGATCAAAGTAATAATATTTAAAATGTTTGACCTTATTTTTCATGGGTGTTACAGACACTATGAGTGTCGCCTGAAGTGTAAAAATCTTCTTTTTCGTCTGGATCATTCGATTGATAATATTATTCTATTATTAATATTTTAAAAAAATAAAACACTTTCGGATGAAAAGGGCAGTGCTCGGTCGAACCCGCGAATACGTGTGTCGTGTTTGGGTTTACGCGTGTTAACCCATTTAACCCGCTTGTTTTTTTTATTATATTTTATTTTAAAACAAAACTTTTATAATAAATTAAGTTGATTAGGTACCTTATGCAAAGTTAAAGTTTTAATATTTGAAAAAAAATAATAAAACACTTTAGGGTGAAAGGGGTTGTGCTCGGCCGAACCCGTGAATACGTGTGTCGTGTTTGGGTTCACGTGTTGTCATGTTTAACCTGTTTGTTTTTTTATTTTATTTTAAAATAAATTTTTGATAATAAATTAAACTGATTAGGTATCTTATGCAAAGTTAAATGTATTAATATTTGAAAAAAAATAATAACACTTTCGGGTCAAATGGGACGTGCGCGAGTCCACCCGTGAATACGTGTGTCGTGTTTGGGTTCCCATGTTGACCCGTTTAACCCATTAGTTTTTATTTTGTTTTATTTTAAAATAAATTTTATATAATAAATTAGTTTGATTATGTATCTTATGCAAAGTTAAAGTATTAATATTTAAAACAAAATAATAAAACACTTTCGGGTCAAACGAGTTACTAAACGGGCCGTGTTGGGTAAACCTAATACAACATTTTTTGGTGTAGTTGAAAAGTGTTATCTTAATCGAGATGATAACAAAATCGAACGAAAAGAGAAAGCTAAAAAACGCCTAACTCCTTCCCGAATAATCAAGAAAACCGACAATTTCATTACAAATTTATTAGATACACACATATATACATATAAATAAATAAAAATACAAACCAACCTATGCATACATATAAACAGTTCTTGTTCGGGTCCAACTTTTGGAACAAGTATAAACATACATAGATACACACAAACACTATACATATAAATAAAAAAATAAAAATCTATATATACATATATATTTATACAAATCTATATATACATATACATATATATGTATACATGCATACAAATTTCGGGTCACACGTTTCTTTTTCGTATTGCAAACACATACATACATAAAAACAAACACATATGTAATTAAAAAAATACAAACCAACCTATTCATACATATAAACAGTTCGGGTCAAACGGTTCGTGTTCGGGTCAAACGGGTGAAACAAGTATATACATACAAACACACACACACATATATGTATATAAATAAATAAAATAAAAACATATATATACAAACATCACTACAACCGTAAACACCTATAGGGACGAAAAATCCGTACTCTTTCCCGACGACATGTCGTCGGGATAGGGTTATTTGACATATCCCGACTACATGTCGTCCGTACAGGTTTCGTCGGGAAAGCTTCGTACCTATAGGTCAAAGAGGTCGTCATGAAAGCTTCGTACATATACATACATACAAAAATACATACAAATACAAACATATAAAAATACATACAAAACTATATATACAAACAAAAATATATACATACATACTAACACATATAAATAAAAAAACATATACAAAAACACATACAAATACAAACATATACATACATACAAATATTCATACAAACTTATATATACAAAAATACATACAAATATATGTTCAAACTTCTTCAAAAATCCTTTAAATGGCTATAAAGACGAGATTTCATCGGGACAAATGCTTTTTCAAAAAATATACCTACATTTGGGCAAGGTTAACCAAAATATCACTAATTTGGGGGGTAAAAGTTTCAAAAAAAAGGTGTAGTAGGGAGGTGATGGAGATGGCTCATGGTGGCTCACGGTGGCGGTGGACGGCGAAATTTGGTGGGAGGATTGAGAGAAGGCAAAAAATGGGTGAATGGGGAAGACAAGAGGTTGATTTGGTATGTCAGAGCTCGATGGACCTTATATCGACGACATGTGGTCGGCATAGGGTCAAATACCAACGATGTCGTGTTGTTTATTATGAATTAAGAATAAAAAAAATGTAGGGCTATACCGACAAAATGTCGTCGGTGTAGACCCTACATACTCCTTTGTCAATTTGACCGGATTAAAAGAAAAGGGAAAATAAAAAACCACCCTTATACCGACGACATGTTATCGGGATAGCCTACCCAAAGGGCGGGTTAATTTTCATCATTCCCGCCTAACGTATACCGATGATACATCGTCAGGGAAAGGTGGAAAAAAATTAATTTTGGAACGAGACTACGCCGACGGCATGTCGTCGGTACAACCCTACCTACGCCGACGACATGTTGTCGTTGCTAAACCTCTGTCGTATCAGACGCAGTGACGGAACTTGAATATTTAAGTTGGGGGTCCGAAAATATTACACATAAAAAAACTAAATTTTTTCACCAAATAAAGACCATAAATCCCAAAAAACGATGCGATTGTCTGCATTTTTGGAACAGATTTGGACTTTTTGTCTGGATTAGGAGAGGCCCAAAAAACTAAACTTTTTGTCTAGATTTGGACTTTTTGTCTGGATTTGGACTTTTCATCATTCCCGCCTAACCATAACCGCTAGGTCGGTTATGCCCTCTTCCATAACCAAAACCATAACCATAACCATAACCGCTTGGTCGGTTAACCGTCGATTATGGGTCGGTTTCGGTTAATTTCGGTTAATTAACCGCTTTTGTTCTATAATCACGAATCGTTTTTTTAGTAAAAGACCTAAGATTATGTTAGAATATTATTTTTTTCTAATAATAAATTCATAATTAATGTATTAGTTATCTACAAATTTCTTTGAAAATGGATAGAAAATTTTGTGCATATATATTTTGTGCACCCTTAACCATAACCATAGTGAACGTGGAAAATCATTTATATTTTGTGCATAGGGTTGTATAGGTTCGGTTCGGTTAATGTTCGGTTATTGGACACCCTTAACCATAACCATAACCATAACCGCTTGATCGGTTAATCAAAGAACCTTAACCATAACCGTCGGTTAATTTTGGTTATCGGTTAATTCGGTTCAGTAGCGGTTCGGTTATCGGTTAATTTCGGTTAAAGGTTAAGGTTTGCTCACCCCTGGTCTGAATTGGAAAAGAATTTAAAAAGCAAAATCCTCGGCGGTGATATCTGTTAAACATGATAACAAGATCTCGATTTTTGAAAAATTAGGTTTAGAGTTGGAATAGGAATAATAAACCAACAATTGTCGGTGGCGACTGCTATAAAACAAACACTCACCATTCTGGGATTTTCATTCTAATTTTTAATAACACAAACGATTTCTACCTGTGATTTTAAGTACGGATAGCGAGATGAACAGTGATGAAGGAGAAGGGAGTCTCATCTCACCACCACCTCCAAACCAGGTTGCTGATCAACCAATGTCTATTATAGCATTAGCTTCTGCCCTTGCTAACTCATCATGTAACCAGCAGATGGACCAAACAGAGGCATTGCAGTCACAGATTCATTGAACACAAAGGTTGCAGAGCCCGTCCTCAGAAACGTCATGCGCTTAAGTCGAAAGAATCCTATTGCGGTTTGCTAGAATTAGAGGAATATAGTTGTCGGTCTGGCTAGATGATTTTTGTTATTGATTTTTAACTGAAAATTATTTGATTTATGAAAACAATATTAGGATGCATTGGTTCTTATGAATTGTGTTGATGCTATATAATTTGTTAAAACAAAAGAAAAAAGGACGTGTAGTTTAGGTTAACATCAAACTTTTCGACAAAATATCTAAAAGTAATCTCATGACACCATCTTAACCACCATCATACGAATTCCTCAATGTCTCTTGAGTTTGTTGATTCTCGACCTTCATTTGTGTCCTCTCTGCCACCATCCTCACATGTTAGTGAGCCCATTCCTACCACACTTCATAACCTTTGTTCCCTATAGTCACCCCTGCTCATCGATATAACATAAAACCTGTTCAAAACTTAACCACTATTGAAGGTGTTAATCCTAGTATTTCACACGTGAAAGGGTTGAATTGTAGAAAAGAGAGAGAATTGAAGATGATCGAAAAATATAAGATCAAGAAGAGAAAAAAGAGATAAAGATCGGCTAAAGGGTTAGAGATAATTGTTATTTTTTTGAGTCTAGATAACTATTTGTTTGGTATGTTTATCTAGTATGGTTTCCTACACTCAATTTAGTTACCAGTATCGGTGTGCAAATCTTGTTTATATAAATAGGGGTTATGGGTCATTGTATTTGGTGGTGCGGTTTTTTTGTTCGATAATAATAAATAGAAAATTAAGAGTGATGGGTATTAACCACAAAAAAATCGTTTGGTGTTTGTTTTTGTGTTTGCTCGATCCTAATTGTCCAGTAATTGGTATGAGAACTCGATGAAGCTTATACCTAGGAAAGAACATCGAAGACGTGTGATTGAGTTGAACAACATCAAAGACCAAGTTCTGTGTGGTATGACTAACCTGTCCAAAGGCCACAACTGAGGAGGATCGATCGTAGACCTCTGTGGGAGACATGTGTGATCTAGACCTGTGTGGTAAGAGAAGACTTGTGTGGGAAGTGGGAAGGGAAGAAAAAACTGTGACCTGTGTGAGTGTGTTTTGATCGGAACTTATGTGGGTGGACATAATATATGTGTTATATTAGCAGAGAAATAAGAATGTGTGTGGGTGTGTTTTGATGGTACATGTTAAAAGAAAACAAGAAGGTGCACGAACAATTTTAAATTTTATGAGCATGTAACCAAGGTAATATTCAATTGCAATATCCTAAGTTGACGACCACAAACTACACGTGTTGGTTATTCTAAGAGCTCAAGGTCTTTGGGATGCCTTAGGCCTTTTGACGGGAGCAACGGTGGAAGCAAAGAAAAATTATACAACGAAAGCAGTGATATTCCAAATATTACCTGAGGATATCTTGGTTCAAGTTGAAAAATATAACCATGCAAATGACATATGTGAGGCAATACGTATGCATACTTAGGTTGCAGAGAGAGTTCAAAAGGCTAGGCTACAAACTCTCAGAACCGAGTTGGAGATGCTTAGGATGAAAGAAAGTGAGACAATTGATTATGAAAGAAAGTGAGACAATTGATTAGTTTCGGGCAAACATAGTGGAACTGGTACGAAGTTCAAGAATCTTGGTTCGAGTCTTGAGGATGAAATTATTGTAAGGAAGCATCTTAATTTGGTCTCATATAAATATTTTTAAATTGTAGCATCTATTGAACAATATTCAAAAATTGAAACTATACCATTTGAGGAAGCTTTCATAAGATTGAAGGCCTATGAAGAACGGACTAGAGGTTAGGATGGGAATGAAGATGATCAAGGAAGAGTATTGTTTTAAGAACCAATGGACAAGAATGTTCAAAAAGTGATGGATAAGTCCGTGAGCACTCTCGACGAGGATTCAAAAATCAAGATAACAGTGAATTAGGTAGAGGTCGAGGAGGCCGATTTCGACCCAATAAAGACGAAGTGAATGTGGTGTAAACCGGGAGAAAAGCTATATTGAATGTTACAATTACCAAGAATATAGTCACTATGTGGCTCAATGCCCTAAGCTAGAACTGGAGAAATAGGTAGCTAGTTTGGCCCAAACGTTGTTGTGTTGTGCAAGCAGGTCTATATTAGGATAAAGGAGGAGAATCAAAGTGTTAATCCTAATACTTCACTTGTGAGAGGGGATTAGTTGTCAAAAAAGAGAGAGAGAGAATGAAAATGGTGATCAAGATATACATGAAAAGAATAGACAAAGATCGGGTAAAGGGTTAGAAATCATTGTTAGTTTTGAGTTTATTATTTGATTCTAGATCGTTATTTGTTTGGTATGTTTATCTATTATGGTTTCCTAGATTGAGTCTAATTAGGAGTCTTGGTGTGCAAATCTTGTGTAGTATAAATAGGGGTTATGGATCATTGTATTGGTGGTGTGGTTTTTTTTGTTCAATATTAATAAACGTATAACATTCGTGGGTGTTAACCACAAAAAAATCGTAAGATGGTTTTTGGTGTTTGCTCGATCCCAATTATCCAACAACAATACTACCACTACCTAAACTGGCAAAAATGTAACATCCCTAAAATCCGATGCGTTGGTTAGGTTATTTCGGTCCAGAAACGGAAGAGACAACGAGCGAGGGGGCGAAGACGGGCAAAGTGAAAGATATGGAATGCTTCCCCTTAACCCTAGCAGCCTTGAACCAGCCCCCATTCATCACATCTACAACCAAATTCATATAGAGAAAGGCTTCTAGAGAGAGAAAGTACAAAAAATTACCATTTGCATCAAGATCGCCTCCTAACGTGTCGTGTTTGTAATATAAATATAAATATATATATATATATATTTATTTTAGAAAAGGTTTCACGAGATCAAGTTTTAAATTTATAAAATGATAAATATTCAAACTTAAAACACACACAATAGGAAATTGTACCTATCGCAGCGTAATATAGTTTAAGTAAGAACCAAGTATCGAACTAATGGATACGGTCGAGTTCTAATAATCAACTTAGCCGGTTTAATTATTGAGTGAGTTTTGTGTGCTTGTGAAGCAGAAAAGTAAATGACAGTAAAGTAAATAACATAAGATACAAAATGTGCGTGAAGTGTGTAACAGAATAGTAAATAACATGAAAGTAAATAGCTCGAGAATAATCAGGTCACGACGATTATTGCTTTGGGCTTTGAATCCGGTTGGTATATGATAATGTTATGTTAACTATCCGATGGTATGACTAATACAAATTTGTGAACGGTACACCGCTAAAGCTTCATTCTCACAACATTTTGTTCACGAATTATGTCCTTTAGAACAAAATGGTACGACTCCCAGCTAGGGACATCATTACCCTCAACTCTTTGATTATTTCTCCAAGTTGGTTTAACACATCAAACTTAAACACCTTTATTATTATTAAAATAGTGATTAGACTTTGTTCACCTAGAGGCGGTGCAACAATGGGACCATGTATAAAGACGTACCGTTCCCAACATGAGTTCACCAACTCTTAGTTTCATAACAAGCTCGTATAAAGACGTACGCGTTTCAAGAGAAGTTTGATTAAAAAGGTTTTACGGCCTAACACTTTAAAATCAAGAACAATCACAAGTGTAAAGACTAATTTAGATAATAATAAAAAGTTCATCATGAAGATGGTTTTAAGAACGAATGACTTAAGAACATAAACATACCATTAGACTAATAAGTTAAACACTAACATACACAAAACTTAATCTTCACTCAAGCAATATAAAGGATTTAGCCACGAATGGTCATACGAACTAGCATGATGCTGAGTTTCGTAAGCTCCCCTATTGCGAACAAAGTGGAATAGCCTCTCTACTCTCTACCCTCTACTCTAAACCAGTGTTGCAAAACTCGGGCTAGGCGGCCGAGTACTCGGCGCCTAGGCGCTCCTCGGTAATTTACTACACCGCTTTTCCCCTACTCGGCCAAAGAAATCGGACTCGGTCCAACTCGGTCCTAGGCGGTCTGATGCGTTGTGTTTTTGATATATAAAAATATAATAAATATATTTTTAGGATGGTTTTACGAGATCAGGTTTTAAATTTATAAAATGATAATTACTTTAACTTAAAAACACACACAATAGGCAAGTGTACATATCGCAGCGTAATATAGTTTAGGTAAGAACCAAGTATCGAACCAATGGACACGGTCGAATTCTAATACTCAACTTTTGTTAACGTTTAGCCGATTTAATTAGTGAGTGAGTTTTGTGTGCTTATGGAACAGGAAAGTAAATGACAGAAAAGTAAATGGCGGTAAAGTAAATAGCAGAAAAGTAAAAACGTGCATGAAGTGTGTAACAGAAATGTAACGAACAGAATAGTAAATATGTCAAAAATGATCATGTTATGAATAGTATTGCTTTGGGTTTCGAATCCGCTTGGTACGTGATAATGTTATGTTGACTAATCCAGTGGTATGACTACTACAAATGTGTGACCCGGGTCACCGCTAGAGCCTCGTCATCATGATATTTGATTTGCACATTTAAAAGCTTTAACAAGTGGTAGTGCCTCCCGTTAAGGACAACAATTACCCTCAACCCATCGAATGGTCATCCCTGGGTTGGTTTAAGACATCGAACGTAAAATGCTTTATATTAGAGTTAAATAGGTGATTATATTTTGTTCACCGGGAGGCGGTGTAACAATGGGACCAACTATAAAGACGTACATGAGTTCACCAATTCTTGGTCGCATAATAAGTTCGTATAAAGACGTACAATCTTAATAGTATTAACCAAGCCTTGGCTAATCAATCTCTACTTGTATAAAGACGTACAAGCTTCAAGAGAAGTTTGATTAAAAAGGTTTTACACTTTAAAAATCAAGAACACTCACAAATATAAAGACAGATTTAGACAATAATAAAAGCCCACTAAAATGGTGGTTTTAAGGACGAATAATTAAAGACATAAACACATCACATGGATTAATACGTTAAACATTAACATGCACCAAACTTCATCTTCACCCTAGCAATACAAAGAGTCTAGCCACGAATGGCCATACTAACTAGCATAACGATGAGTTTCGTAGGCTCCCCTGTTGCGGAACAAGGAGGAAGAGTCCCTCTACTCACTAATCCTACACTCTAACTACGAAATAAGCTTTCTCTAGTGTGTTCTTAGGGTGTGTAAGGGATATATGAGGTGTGTAGAATGAAGAACCCAAGCCATCTATTTATATACCTCAAAATTAGCAATGCACGCCCGTGCATTGGATTGTACGGGCGTGCAAACACCTCGAGAATCAAACAGGGTACAACGGACGATGTACCGGAGCCTGGGGAGGCTGGACAGGGGTTGCACGACCGTGCAATGCCCTGCCAGCTCCCCTGGCTCATATTTTAACTGTTGGTTTGACTATGTTGACCTGGTTTGATTTCTTGGGGGTCAATGCTCGGGTTTGGTCCTCTAAAAGCTTGATTTCTTCACGTTTAAGCTGGTTTTTGCTTTGTTTATCTTGGAGCACCAAATAACCTGCAATTGTGAAATATTAACGTTTTAAGTATCAATTGTAAGGTTATTAATCAATCAGTACCATAATATGGGGATTATTACACATGCAAAACATGTGTAATTTAGGACATATCATAATACCCCATACTTAGACTTTGCTTGTCCTCAAGCAAACTCATGCATGATTATACCCATAACTAAAAACTTTATAAGGGAAATGGAACTCCAAGTAATTGGAAATTCCGAGATAACTCTTGAGTTGCTTATTCTATTTTTGTATTTTTTTTCTATGATGGAATCCATGACAAGCATACTAGAACTTCAATTATGCATAAATTTCACTCCTCACAATGTTCACTCAACTCTAGGGTTATATATGTTTGGATAATGTAAGTTAAGTGGAACACTCAAGTTCGAATCGAATTATGCAATGATCATAAGCTTGTATGCAAATCAAGTCTCCACCAATTAACTAAGTAGTATGCATGAATCAAGAGGACTTAAAATGGGTTGTAATGTGGCTAAAATAAAAATAAAGGGGTGAAGATGAAAATCTTTTTGGGTTTTTAGGGATTTAAAAGGTTTGAAGGGCTGCAGCTATCGTGAAACACACAGCTACGGCTTCATGGCTTAAAATGGAAAATACTATCAAGTCCCTTTACATTACTCGGATCACGAGGGTATAACTAATCCAAGGGCTCGTTTATGGTCAGATTGCCAAGACCAAGATCTCTCATTAGTGCCAACTCTTTCCTTACTGCGTAGTACACGTTACTGCCTCTTCGTATGGAACTTCCGGCTTGTAGCCTAACAGCTCCAACTTTGATCAGATGCGTATATTCACTTTGGTAATGAGTTTGATTCTTGTTACATTTTCCATCGTGGCTCCAGTTGCCACACTTCACACATTTTTCGTATCTTTTGGCTCTTCTTTTGGCGGCACCTTTTGACAGGCTGCAGAATGGTGGCAGTTGTTCTTGCTTGCGCCACCGTTTTTTAACATCACTAGTTGCTTTGAAAACTTTCTCTCAAAGTTCGGGCGGTAATTCAGGCTTTGCGAAATGAAGGCATAAAAGCAAATTGAAATCAAAAGAATGCATATCCAGCCCTTTAAGGTCTAACCGGTAAAAGACCAACTTCTTTTTTTTTTCAAGACAAATTCTTCAATAACTTTTTTTCCTCAATTTCATTGAAATGATATTTTCATAAATTTCATGTAGATAGTTCGGCTGTTTCTTCCTAATACATCCACCTTCTTGTATATTCCAATTCCTTTGAGTAGAACAGATTCTTTTCGAAGTTGCCTCAATGGTAATAAATTTGAAATAACGACATAGGATAATTTTTCCATTTTGAATATAGTTAGCCAATAACCGGTGTTTACGAGAAGATGGTTGGTTGATAATTGTAGGTAGTTGAAAAGAAAAGGCTAAGGCTCAAAGGGATATCTAAGCAGATTATATTTTTGGGATTTTTGGATTTAAGGATAAGGGTAATAAAGTCCTAGGTGTCTCAATCACTTTCATATTTCTACTAGTTCATGGTCTTAATATGTATAAGTCACACAAGTTCTAATTATGCATAAAATTCAATCGAAAAACACTCAGTAATGTCAAACGCAAGAGCATGCGAATAATTATATACTGCGCCAAAAATTTGATGCTGTGTAATAGGCTTGATTTTCCTCACATGAAAACGGATGGAATAAGGTTTAGCAAATCGTTATGCATAATATTCATTTGCTTCTACTTGCCACGTATTCATTTTATTTAATTAGGTGCGAACTCAAAGAGGTTTTAAAGTTTAAAATTTTGAAAATTTTCCGGGTTTTGCAAAAGGTAGGTTTTTGTAATGTTTTAGTCAAATGGGTAGAAAATCACAAGTTGAAATTTTACTACTTTGAGGATACAAGTAGTCCTGAATCTCTAATTCCCCACCCCACACTTAAAACTGTGCATTGCCCTCAATGTACAAATGCATGTAATGAAATGCTATGCAGGAATTTAAATGTATGAAGTTTTAAAGGAAAAGAAATTGGTACTCCCCCGGTCAATTCGGTGTATAACCTAAGGCCAAAACTTATTGGTGCTGTCAACACTTTGCTTCAAAGACTTCATCGAATTTCATAGAAATTTGATGTGGTTTCCATTTCCTCAGGTTGTAGAGATGGAGTGTGATTCCTCAAAGAAGTAGAGAGATTATTTGGTGATGCTATTCTACCTGACACATAAGGGAAAACATAAAAGCAGACAAGGAAAATAAAAGGTAGTAGTTAAGCTACTAAGGTCTTAGTATCGAGAGGGCATACCTGGGGCTGAAGTATGAGAAACTTAAATTTGAAAGATCAAACCTAAGATCCATGATTCTATCGTATGCACCAACCTCTCAATTTATTCATGATCATCGGGTTGCCTCCCGGAAGCGCTACGTTTATTTAAGGGTCTTTAGCCCGACCCGTACGTGTTTCATCAGTCTTTCTTTGGGTGGGAGCCATCGACTTCCACCGTATCTCCTGTTCCTTCATTCAAGTCCTTCAGTTTTGGTAGCTTGTCAAAGTACTAATCGATCCAGTCAGTGTTTTCAAAATCCTTCCCAAGATTCAGTTTCTTTACTTTGTTGAATTCCTTAGCTTTCTTCAATTGGTAGTCCAGATTAGTATCGATGAATTTGGAAATTTTAAATGGGTCATTAGATAGGCATTCATTTCCCCACATGTTGTAGGTCACTGATTGTTTTCTGACACGAAGTGTCAAGATTCCTTCATTCATATCAATAACGGCTCGAGCAGTGGCTAAAAATGGACGACCTAAAATCATAGGCATGGAATAGTCTAGTCCCATTTCTAAAACCATGAAATCGGCAGGGATGACAAACTTGTCGACTTTTACTAGTAAGTTCTCAATGACTCCTATGGGTGATTTGACTGATCCATCTGCGAGTTCGATTGTTGCATTGACAGGTCATGGATTCCCAATATTTAACCTTTTAAACATGACATAAGGCATTACATTCACACTTGCTCCTAGGTCAGCGAGCGCAAAGGTTACTGGTAATGGTCCGATAAAACAAGGTAGAGAGAACTTTCCAGGATCTGAAAGTTTCTTTGGAAGGCATCTTTCAATGAGAGCGACACAATGATTAGTCTTTTTTACTGCTTCCTCCATGTTTCTTTTGTTTGTAAGGAAATCTTTCAAGAAACGTCCATACTTAGGCATTTGTTGTATGATATCCAGGAAGGGAAGATTAGCATGGATCTAGCTTAATAGTTTGATGAATTTCTCATATTGTTCATCAGTCTTCTGCTTTACTAGACTTCCTGGGTAAGGTATGTGGGAGTGGAACGTTCTTTTTGTTGGAACTTTTGGAGGAGTATCTACTTGAGCAGGAGGTGGAGTTATCTTTGATTGTTGTTCTTGGGTAGTTATTTCTATGATATGTGGACAAAGCGGTACTCCGGCGAATATCTCTCTCCTTGTTGATTGAACCTCTTCGTCTGGCATTGGTGGCTCTGGATAAACCTTGCTATTCCTCAGAGTGATAGCACTTACATTTGCTTTTGGATTGGTTTCGGTATTAATTGGAAGACATCCTAGTTGTCTTTCGGATAGAAGTTTTGCAATTTGCCCTAATTGCGTTTCAATGGCTTGAAGAGTTGATTTCTGCGTCTTGAACTCAGCTTCATGAAGACCAAACTGTTCCTCATATTGTTTGTGACGGGAATCCTCTAGAAGGGCTTGACTTTCAGTTGTAGAGATTAACTTAGTTACCGCGTCCTCCAAGCTTAACCCGTTGCTTGGTTTGCTAGTTCCTTGAAATTATTGACGAGGCTGATAGTTTTGAGGTGGTCTTTGTTGAAACTGTTGCTGTTGTTGTCTGAAGCCGGATTGTCCCTGATTATCCTTCTAGCTGAAGTTTGGATGGTTTCTCCAGCCAAGATTGTAGGTGCTGTAGGGGTTGTTTTGTAGGCTATTTGTTCCGATAAAGTCAACCTACTCGGTATTAGTAGTGATACTCTTTACTTCTTCAGTAGCCTCAGCGGCGGTCTTGCCCTTACTAAGTTGATTGAGTCGAGTGGTAAGGGCGTATACTTGAGCAGAAAGTGATGTGACAGTATCGACGGAATGAACTCCATGCCTGGCTCCCCTGGTTTTTCTTGGACTGTACCATTGATAGTTGTTCATAGCTATTTCCTCAATTAGGTTATAAGCTTCTTGTGGCCTCTTGTTTCCAAAAATACCACCTGTAGTAGCGTCTAGTGTCTGACGAGCTTGATTATGCAACCCATTGTAGAATGATGACACTTGTAACCAAACTTCTAGCCCATGGTGAGGAAATTTCCTTAACATATCCTTAAAGCGTTCCCATGCTTCATATAGTGATTCACCATCATCCTGAGTGAAAGTGATGATATCATTTCTTAGTTTAGCAGTTTTAGCTAGCGGGAAGTATTTCGATAGGAATTTCTGAGCTAGATCATCCCATGTAGTGATTGACCGCGTAGGAAGAGAGTTTAGCCATGCCTTAGCTCGTTCCCTTAAGGAAAAGGAAAACATTCGAAGGCGAATTGCGTCATTCGACACTCCGTTCAGTTTGAAAGTGTCACAAACTTCAAGAAAATTTGCAATGTGGGCATGTGGATCCTCATCGGGTAATCCATGGAAAGTGCATGATGACTGGATCATGTGGATCATATGAGATTTGATCTCAAAGTTTTTAGCATCAACCGTTGGCCTTGTGATACTAAACCCTAAAGCCTCTAGTGACGGTCTTGCGAAATCGAAAACAGTGCGGTTTTCAACGGCCATTCTTTTAGTACGGTTTTCTCGTATTCGGTGGTGAAAGAATCTTTCGGGCTCTTCTAAAGGTTGATATAAACCAGTAGTGGAGCTATGGATCATACACTACCTGCAACAAACGTAACAGAAAAACAGATGGAAGTTGATAGGTTAATCAGTTAACTTGAATTTTTCTTGAAATCACCGTGTCCCCGGCAACGGCGCCAAAAACTTGATGCGTGTTTTATATGTAGATAAAAATATAGATATATATATTTCCCGGCAACGACGCCAAAAACTTGATGCGTTGTGTTTTTGATATATAAAAATATAATAAATATATTTTTAGGATGGTTTTACGAGATCAGGTTTTAAATTTATAAAATGATAATTATTTTAACTTAAAAACACACACAATAGCCAAGTATACCTATCGCAGTGTAATATAGTTTAGGTATGAATCAAGTATCGAACAAATGGACACGGTCGAATTCCAATACTCAACTTTTGTTAACGTTTAGCCGGTTTAATTAGTGAGTGAGTTTTGTGTGCTTGTGGAACAGGAAAGTAAATGACAGAAAATTAAATGGCGGTAAAGTAAATAGCAGAAAAGTAAAAACGTGCGTGAAGTGTGTAACAGAAATGTAACGAACAGAATTGTAAATAACAGGAAAGTAAATATGTCGGAAATAATCAGGTTACGAATAGTATTGCTTTGGGTTTCGAATCCGCTTGGTACGTGATAATGTTAAGTTGACTAATCCAGTGATATGACTACTACAAATGTGTGACCCGGGTCACCACTAGAGCCTCGTCCTCACGACATTTGATTTGCAAATTTAAAAGCTTTAACAAGTGATAGTGCCTCCCGTTAAGGACAACAATTACCATCAACCCATCGAATGGCCATCTCCGGGTTGGTTTAAGATATCGAACGTAAAATGCTTTATATTAGAGTAAAATAGGTGATTATATTTTGCTCACCGGGAAGCGGTGTAACAATGGGATCAAGTATAAAGACGTATCATTCCCAACATGAGTTCACCAATTCTTGGTCGCATAATAAGTTCGTATAAAGATGTACGATCTTAATAGTATTAACCAAGTCTTGGCTTATCAATCTCTACTTGTATAAAGACGTACAAACTTCAAGAAAAGTTTGATTAAAAAGGTTTTACACTTTAAAAATCAAGAACACTCACAAATATAAAGACGGATTTAGACAATAATAAAAGCCCACCAAAATAGGGGTTTTAAGGACGAATAGTTAAAGACAAAAACACATCACTTGGATTAATACGTTAAACATTAACATGCACCAAACTTCATCTTCACCCTAGCAATACAAAGAGTCTAGCCACGAATGGCCATACTAACTAGCATAACGCTGAGTTTCGTAGGCTCCCCTATTGCGGAACAAGGAGGAAGAGCCCCTCTACCCACTACTACTACACTCTAACTTCGAAATAAGCTTTCTATGGTGTGTTATTGGGGTTTGTAAGGGATATATGAGGTGTGTAGAATGAAAAACCCAATCCATCTATTTATAGGCCTCAAAATGAGCAATACACGGCCGTGCATTGGATTGTACGGGAGTGCAAACACCTAGGGAATCAAACATGGTACAAAGGATGATGTACCGGAGCCTGGGGAGGCTGGACAGGAGTTGCACGACCGTACATAACATTGCACGGCCGTCCAATGCCCTGCCAGCTCTCCTGGCTCGTCTTTTAGCTGCTGGTTTAACTATGTTGACCTGGTTTGACTTCTTGGTGGTCAATGCTCGAGTTTGGTCCTCCAAAAGCTTGATTTCTTCACGTTTTAAGCTGGTTTTGCTTTGTTTATCTTGGAGCACCGAATACCTGCAATTGTGAAATATTAACGTTTTAAGTATCAATTGTAAGGTTATTAATCAATTAGTACCATAATATGGGGATTATTACGCATGAAAAACATGTATATATTAGGACATGTCACGGTCCAACTCGGGCCTAGGTGGTCCAACTCGAGCCTAGGCGATCAAACTCGGGCTAGGCGGTCCATTATCTTATTTTTGTTTACATGCTCCAATTTGGTCGATGAAGTCATAAAATTGACAGTTAGGGTCTGATTTTGCTTCATAATGTCCGATTTTGCTTTATGATGGTCCGATTTCACATTTTTGCTTCATAATGGTCCAATTTTGCCACTATATATACTCTCTACATTTGTCGCCAAAGATGGCGAGGTGAAGAACAGAGGACCAAAGGTTCTCTTACATTATTTTCTCTTACATTAACATTAACCGATTTTGCAACTATATATCTATTGATTTGGTTCTTTGATTTTGATTTTGGGAGTTCTTTTAAGTATATACTAGTAAAATTAAGATATTTGACATGTATATAATCTCACAAAAAATATTTTCTTTATAATTTACCATGTCCGAGTACTCCCCGCCTAGTCTAGGTACTCACAACTCCCTAGTCGACCGCCCTGGGAGCGCCTAGCGCCTTCTACAACCTTGCTCTAAACTACAGCTACGGACTTTATGAGTGTGTATTCTTCTCTAGAATGGTGTGTGAAATGAAGAACCCAAGCCATCTATTTATGAATTTGGGTCGGTAGCGGTCCGCTACCAAGTCACATAACGGTCCGCCAAAGCCACAAAGGCTGGAGGTCCGCCATGATTGAAACTGATTGGGTGGCGGACCGCCACTGTGTCAGTAACGGTCCGCAACTTCTGGAGCTAACACGTGTCCTGTGACTCAGCTCTAAATTCTGACACGTGTCATGGTGGCGGACCGCCACACCCTCCGTAACGGTCCGCCAGCCGCAATCGGAGGAACGGTCCAATCAGGATTGGACATGTAGGGCTGACGTAAGCCCTGGGCGGTAGCGGACCGCTACCACCCAAGCTAACGTTCTGCTACGGGTTTGATCGGGCAACTATAAATAGCAAGCACCGGATCTTCATTTCAGCACACTTCAACTCACACAAACTTCTCCCAACTTCTTGGAGCGGTTATACCTCGATCCTCGTGCCTTCATTCCAGTAATTTATCTGACTTTCGCTTATTTTCTGAACTTTCTCTTATTTCCGTACTCGTGCGTTAAGATACTAATTTGTCGTAGAAATTGCATTAAGGTTTACACTACCATTCAAGGACTACCTTAAGATAAGACCAACTTCTGTTAATGTGAATATGTTTATCTATATTTATTTTCAAAACTTTGAAAGTTTTATGTTTACAAAATTGCAATACATGTATTTAAAAGTTTGATGCATAAGGGCATCTACGGGAAACATTCAGGCAATAAGTATATGTAAAACTTGATTAAGGGATTCACGCTTTATGGGTGAAATTCCCATATTAGGGCTGGTAATTGTATGTAACTGGATGTAAGACGGGGTCTCGATTATGGGACATCGCAGTAAGTCTGGTAATGCCATCAGTCCTTTTATAGAAATTATTGATGTATACCGCGGTTTTACACTCGGATGAAATAGTTCCGATGGATGATAGATTGTACGCACATTATGGTCAAATGTTTTAATATTGTATTTGCCAAATAAAACTGGTCATGATAATCATATTCACCAGCGTTCGCACTGACGTTTTATTTTCCAAAATGTTTTTCAGGTAATCAATGATTATATGTAAGACTAATCCTACGAGATAGTCTTGGGGATAGATATGCATATAAAGAATTATTGACAAGGTTATGTGCTGACAGCATGGAGATAACTCTGCAGGAAGAAAAACAAGAGGAGATGTTTGGATAACGATTTCCTAGACATGGATACTGTGACACCCGACATTTCAGGTCAATATCCGTACACATTATAAACAAGTTTACATTATAATCATTTTTGTGATTTACTTAATTTCACAAACAAGGACATGAAGGTCTAACAAAAACCGAACATTGTCTCATTTTATATTTTTGGTAATTCTGGGAATTACCGGTTCACATACACTTATAACCCGACTTAATTCGAACACTATTGGTTGAAATAAATAACCAGAAAAATATATATACATATATATATTATTTACACAAACTTTACGTGGAACCATAAATTATATTTAGAATAAAATTATAATACTGTGGGGAAAATAAACCGAATTAAACTACCCCTTTTAAAACTCTAATTAATACCTAAATCTAATTATTTTATTCAAAATTATCCCAAACCACTTTTATTGACTTTCTCGGCCGAAGCCAGAGAAAGCCACTCCCACGATCATCTTTTACTCACATCCGAATTATTTTACTCAAAACCCATACCTCCTATTGCGAAAAACTCAGACATAACCACGCTCACTTCCATCACTTTTCTCATAATTCCTTTCATCACTCTCATTTTCATACGGCAAAGTTTCCATTCCTCTTCAAACCGAAGCTGAGTTTTAAGGCGAAATCCTACCACAATCCAGTATTTTAAGAAGAATCTCAAGTGTTTCTGCAAAAGAGTCGAGATCATCTCTGTTTTATTTCATCATCTTCATCTCGGTTTTAAGGTAAAAACTCGACATTTTCACATTAGTTTCTTTAAAACCGTAGCTAAACGTACATCTTATTTAAACGCAAGAAAGATAACAAGAAGAGTGTGTCGAATTCAAGTTTAAAACATCAAAATATGCCGGACTGATTCTGTCAAAACAGAAGTCCAGTAATCGAAACTAGGAGTTTCGATACCTGTTTCTCAATCGAAACTAGGAGTTTCGATACCTGTTGCTCAATCGAAACTAGGAGTTTCGATACCTGTTGATCCATCGAAACTAGGTAGTTTCGATAGCAAATACTCAATCGAAACTAGGTAGTTTCGATACCTTTTCTCAATCGAAACTAGGTAGTTTCGATAGCAAATACTCAATCGAAACTAGGTAGTTTCGATACCTTTTCTCAATCGAAACTAGGTAGTTTCGATAGCAAATACTCAATCGAAACTAGGTAGTTTCGATACCTTTTCTCAATCGAAACTAGGTTGTTTCGACTCCTGACCACTTCATCGAAACTAAGTAGTTTCGACACACATATGCCCAATCGAAACTAAGAGGTTTCGACACCTGTACAACAGTCCCAGTTGGGCAGTAACTCAAAACTATTTTATAACAAAACATGTGTTGGAAAACTAAAACGATATTTAAACAAACATAATCAGATTTACAAGGTCGGTGAACAATTTACAATTAAGACGTTGGTCTTAACAACAATTTACCCTTGGTATCTAGGGTACAAACAGTCAAGGTTGACTACAACAAATAATATTACGAGTATATACACAAACACAAGGTGAGTTTCACGGCCCCTTTTTACTGTTTTCAATATTTGGGGGAAAAACATACTTACAATTATTTTATGGGATAACAAGAGAATAAGACACGACTTGTATGTTACATGAGATGAGAACAACAATTTGAGGCCGGAAAAAGTCCCCTGGAACAACGTAGTAACCATTAACTGTAGCCTAGGGTCCTATGAATAGTACTATGGAGAGTGACGTCTCCCGGTCATGGTTAGTCGCGCTAACCACAATCTGGAGGATTTATGGCCGCATAGAACCGGATAACGAAATTAGGGGCGTGTACAATTGTCATGGTTTGGTTACGCCTCATGTAGGAACATATTATTTGTATTCCTAGCTAGTTTACAAATGGGTCAACAATTCTTATTCTGTTTATCACATACAACTGAAACTATTTACGAACAATGAAATTTTGCAAAGAACTATCTGATTAAACCTGTGAACTCACCAACCTCGTGTTGACGATTTTAAGTATGTTTTTCAGGTAACTGAACGTGATTTCAAGGTTAGCAATGTAGATTACATGCATGCACGATGGATACTACTCAAGGAGGATTTCCCTTGTATAACTCATTGAGTTGAGTCATATTTGTGAAATCTTAACTTTTTGTAAACTCAGATTATGTTTTGTAATGTAAAACATTAAACTTGTTAATGTATCCATTTATCATGTATGTGTTTGCGGTAATCATATGCTTTGGAAACCATGAACGTTGCGCCTCGCGTTTCCGCCTTGGCGGGGTGTGACAGAAACTGGTATCAGAGCCATTGATTATAGCGAACTAGGAATCTAAATTGGAACCTAGTCTATAATTTAAATGACTCACTAAAACGTTTTCATTGCATAAGCATTGTATAACCAGTCATTTTGTCATATGGATATTGTAGTCATAAGCATGTCGTCACATTCACATTCTGATCCCGTCTCTGACACTGAATCAAACGAGGAACGTTCCGCCTCACATCCCAAAAATCGAGTACAAACCCGTAGCTCCACACCACCTAAAGTCGCCTTGGGAAAACCGCCTATCGTCTACCGAAAGAAAAGCGGAGGACCAGTTAAGGTGCAAAGTGCTAAGAAGAAGTTTCGACTTCCACACAAAAGGAATCTAGCAGCCCGTGACCCAGAAGACTTGGAGGCTGGTGAAGAACCACCTAGGCAAAGACCCTGCTACCACCCGACTGTGGGAACTATCCGTTGGATGCCACGTACTCTGGCCCGATGGAGGGAGATGGAGAGCATCCCATCTACCTTTGAGATTGGAGAGTCTTCTAACTCCCCAACACCCCTACCCCACACTGGGGAAGCCATAGAGCTCACTGTGCCTACCTTGGTAGCTCGCGTTCGTACGCATGAGGAGCGTCTTGATGATCTCCTAGATGACATCCGGGCACAGGGGGATGCAGCCACGCGACTTCGTCAAGGACTCGGATCTCGAGTTCAGACTCTAGATGACCGCACCCGAAACATACAGGATGCCACTAACTATCTGGAGTTGAGAGCCGACATGGACTGGCAGTTCACTGTCACTGTCCGAGACATGGTGGAAGCACTGGAGGAAAGGACTTTGGCTGCAGAATTTGTGGCTAGAGCAAGCTTTGTTATGGCAGGACTTGCCATGATGATTGGATTGTACTCTCACTTCTTCTTCTAAACCTATTATGGGCGGGTTGTGCCCATAGTACATTAAGTAGTTTAAAACTTTAGTACTGATGAGGTCATGTGAACCCATCTCTTTTGTATCCTTGTCTTTTGGAACAATGTACTATGAATGTTTTGACTATGTATGTAATGGTTTATGTTGTGATAATGGTTGTCTACATTTGACGTTGTTGTATCCTTATGTCATGAGCTATCATTATTGTCATATAATGTTGTTTCTTTTTAATTGATATGTTAGAAAGAACGTCATGGCACCTAAGCGTAGGACAACCCGTAACACTACTGGAGACAACAACGAGGCGATTTCCCCAAATGTGGAACAACTTATAGCACAGCGAGTAGCTGCTGCCATGCAACAGTATGAGGCGAATCGAAATAGTGGAGGAGGAAACGGCAGTGGTACCGGTGCAGGAGGTGCAGGAGGAAGCGGTACAGCTGGAGGTTCCGGAGGTAATAGAATAAATAAGCCGTAACACATGGTCATGATCTGAATTATTGACGTTATGACTTGTAATTCTACAGATGCTCCAATCAGAAAGTGCTCCTACAAGGCCTTTCTATCTTGCAAACCCCGTAACTTCAATGGCACCGAGGGTGCAGTTGGGCTAATGAGATGGATAGAGAAGATGGAATCAGTGATTGATATCAGTGAATGCACCGCTGACTGCATGGTGAAGTATTCTACATGCTCACTCACTGATAAAGCTTTAACCTGGTGGAATTCACAAGTAAAGACTTTGGGAAGGCAGACAGCATATGAGTTGTCATGGGAAGACCTGAAGGCCATGATGATCGAGGAATATTGTCCTCGAAATGAGTTACAAAAGATCGAATCTGAAATGTGGAACTTGCAAATGACAGGAGATGATGTTGCTGGCTACACTGACCGATTCAATGAGTTAGCAATCTTGGTTCCACACATGGTTACCCCGGAAGACAAGAAGGTTGAAAGATATTTGTGGGGTCTCGCACCTCAAATCCGAAGTCTGGTGACTTCATCGAACCCTATGGATGCCAAGAGCGCCATAACTTTAGCTTTCAAGCTAAGGGATAATGCTGTACGTGATGGTTTGTTTAAGAAGAAGGAGACCGAGGAAGGAAAGTCTGGGGAAAAGAGGAAATGGTTTGGAAAACCAATTAACCAAAACAAGAATCAAAGTTACAAGAGACCTGAAACTATGAAAGCCTTTGTCGCCAACACTGTGGGACAAAATGTATATCTTGGAACATTACCGAGGTGTGACAAGTGTGGATATCATCACAGCGAAAAGTGTATCCAATGTGGGAAGTGTAAAAAGTATGGGCACCTGGCCCATAACTGTTGGAGCAATGCAAACTCTAATAAGACAAATCAAGTAACAGGAAAGGGCAACCCAGGAACAGGGAGGATGAATCAGGGATGCTTTGAGTGTGGAGATCCAAAGCACTTCAGAAAAGACTGTCCAAAGTTGAAGAACCAAAACGACAATCAGGCCCGTGGAAGAGCATTTGTGATGGGGGCTGGTGACGCACGACAAGATCCAAACATTGTCACTGGTACGTTCCCGATAAATAATCACTATGCCTCTATACTTTTCGATACGGGTGCTGATTTGAGTTTTGTGTCAAATGACTTTAAGTCCCTACTCGGTATTAAGCCCAGTAAACTAGACCAAAAGTATACAATTGAATTAGCGAACGGAAAATTAATTAATACCGAAGAAGTCATTCAGGGTTGTACCTTATGTCTTAAAAACCACACATTTAGTATAGATCTGTTACCCGTTGATTTAGGAAGCTTTGACGTTGTTATTGGCATGGATTGGTTGTCAAAGAATCATGCCGAGATTGTTTGTTTTGAGAAAATTGTCCAAATCCCACTCCCAAACGGAGAAATTCTTTCGATTCAAGGTGAGAAGAGTGGAGTAACGTTAAGGATGATAAACTGCATGAAAGCTCGTAAGTGTTTACGTAAAGGCTATTGCGTGTTTCTGGCTCACGTCGTCGAAAAGAAACCCAAGGAACGTCGACTTGAATATATTCCAATCGTTAAGGAATATCCCGAAGTTTTTCCTGAAGACTTACCTGGATTACCACCACCGAGGCAAGTCGAATTCCGAATCGATTTGGTACCAGGATCCGCACCGATTGCGCGATCGCCGTATCGATTAGCACCTTCTGAAATGCAAGAATTATCAAATCAACTGCAAGAGTTGCTTGATAAAGGTTTCATAAGACCGAGTTTCTCACCTTGGGGAGCTCCGGTCCTATTTGTAAAGAAAAAGGATGGAACCTTTAGGATGTGTATTGATTACCGAGAATTAAACAAGCTTACAATCAAGAACCGATACCCACTTCCTCGAATAGACGATTTGTTCGATCAACTACAAGGTTCTAGCTTCTATTCAAAAATTGATCTACGTTCAGGGTATCATCAATTAAGAATCCAAGAAGAAGATGTACCAAAGACAGCATTTAGGACTCGTTACGGTCACTACGAGTTCCTAGTTATGCCATTTGGTTTGACGAACGCACCAGCTGTCTTCATGGATCTCATGAACCGCGTGTGCAAGCCATACTTGGATAAATTCGTGATTGTATTCATCGATGACATATTAATATATTCACGAACTAAGGAGGATCATGAACATCACCTGAAATTAATCTTAGAACTACTCAGAAACGAGAAACTTTACGCTAAATTCTCTAAGTGTGAGTTTTGGATCCGAGAAGTGCATTTCCTTGGTCACGTCATCAACAAGGAAGGAATTCATGTTGATCCATCTAAAATTGAAGCTATCAAAAACTGGGAAGCACCAAAGACTCCGACAGAAGTACGTCAATTTTTAGGTTTGGCCGGTTATTACAGACGATTCATCGAGAATTTTTCAAAAATAGCCTTGCCTTTAACCACATTAACCCAGAAAGAAAAGAAGTATGATTGGAATGACAAGCAGGAGTCAGCTTTCCAATTACTGAAGCAGAAGCTGTGTAGTGCACCAATCCTATCCCTTCCGGAGGGAATCGAAAATTTTGTCGTATACTGCGATGCATCACACCAAGGACTTGGTTGTGTGTTAATGCAAAGAGACAAAGTCATCGCATATGCCTCACGACAACTAAAAGTGCACGAAAAGAATTATACGACCCACGACTTGGAATTGGGTGCAGTTGTGTTTGCGCTCAAAATTTGGAGACATTACCTTTACGGTACAAGATGTACTATCTTTACTGATCACAAGAGTCTCCAACATATCTTTGATCAAAAGGAACTTAACATGAGACAACGTCGCTGGGTAGAACTACTAAACGATTATGATTGTGATATCAAGTACCATCCCGGGAAAGCCAATGTCGTAGCGGACGCTTTAAGTCGCAAAGAACGAGTTAAAACTCTTCGTGTTCGTGCCTTAGGATTGACAATTCATACGAATCTTACTACTCAAATTCGGATGGCACAACATGAGGCAATCAAAGAAGAAAACATTCAGAATGAAGCTTTACGAGGAATGATAAAACAATTGGAGCCAAAGTCAGATGACACTTTATACTTCATGAATAGAATTTGGGTGACACGTTTTGGTAACTTACGGGAGTTAGTTATGGACGAAGCCCACAAGTCCAGGTACTCCATTCACCCAGGTTCAGATAAGATGTATAAGGATCTAAAAGAATTATATTGGTGGCCCAATATGAAAGGAGATATTGCCACATATGTCAGTAAATGCCTAACGTGCTCAAAAGTAAAAGCCGAACATCAGAAACCGTCTGGTTTACTACAGCAACCTGAAATTCCCCAATGGAAATGGGAACAAATTTCTATGGATTTCATCACAAAATTACCCAGGACTTCCAGTGGTTATGATACCATATGGGTTATTGTCGACCGATTAACAAAATCTGCTCACTTTCTGTCAATGAAAGAAACTGACAAAACCGAGAAACTTGCAAAGCTTTATATCAAGGAAATTGTGGCTAGGCATGGAGTGCCAATTTCTATTATATCGGATAGAGATAGCAGATTTGTGTCTAGAATCTGGAAATCATTACAAGAAGCCATGGGCACACGTCTTGACATGAGCACGGCATATCACCCACAAACAGATGGTCAAAGCGAAAGGACCATTCAAACATTAGAAGATATGCTCCGTGCATGTGTAATGGATTTCGGAGGAAATTGGGATACTCATTTACCATTAGCTGAGTTTTCCTACAATAACAGCTACCATACGAGCATTAAGGCAGCTCCGTTTGAAGCTTTATATGGTCGTAAATGCCGCTCACCGTTATGTTGGGCGGAAGTTGGTGAAAAACATTTGACAGGCCCTGAGATTGTCCAGGAAACCACTGATAAGATTTTCAAAATTAAGGACCGTTTGAAAGCGGCCCGAGATAGACAAAAGAGCTATGCTGACAACAGACGAAAACCATTAGAATTTCAAATTGGTGACCGAGTAATGTTAAAAGTCTCACCATGGAAAGGCGTTGCAAGGTTTGGTAACCGTGGTAAGCTCAACCCTAGATACGTTGGTCCGTTCGAAATACTGGCTAGGGTTGGCCCTGTAGCTTACAAACTCAAGCTACCACAAGAACTAAACAATATACATGATACGTTTCATGTATCAAATCTCAAGAAGTGTTTATCAGACGAGACACTAATTATACCGCCTGACGAGATTCATATTGACGATAAACTTCATTTCATCGAGGAACCGATTGAGATTTCAGATTGGAAGGTTCAAAAGCTGAGACGTAGTCGGATCAAACTGATTAAAGTACGTTGGAACTCAAAGCGTGGTCCTGAGTATACATGGGAACGAGAGGACCAAATGAAAACAAAATACCCATCCTTGTTTGAGGATGCATCAGTTCAAGAGGACACAAATTGAATTTCGGGACGAAATTCTTTTAACAAGGGGAGAATGTGACACCCGACATTTCAGGTCAATATCCGTACACATTATAAACAAGTTTACATTATAATCATTTTTGTGATTTACTTAATTTCACAAACAAGGACATGAAGGTCTAACAAAAACCGAACATTGTCTCATTTTATATTTTTGGTAATTCTGGGAATTATCGGTTCACATACACTTATAACCCGACTTAATTCGAACACTATTGGTTGAAATAAATAACCAGAAAAATATATATACATATATATATTATTTACACAAACTTTACGTGGAACCATAAATTATATTTAGAATAAAATTATAATACTGTGGGGAAAATAAACCGAATTAAACTACCCCTTTTAAAACTCTAATTAATACCTAAATCTAATTATTTTATTCAAAATTATCCCAAACCACTTTTATTGACTTTCTCGGCCGAAGCCAGAGAAAGCCACTCCCACGATCATCTTTTACTCACATCCGAATTATTTTACTCAAAACCCATACCTCCTATTGCGAAAAACTCAGACATAACCACGCTCACTTCCATCACTTTTCTCATAATTCCTTTCATCACTCTCATTTTCATACGGCAAAGTTTCCATTCCTCTTCAAACCGAAGCTGAGTTTTAAGGCGAAATCCTACCACAATCCAGTATTTTAAGAAGAATCTCAAGTGTTTCTGCAAAAGAGTCGAGATCATCTCTGTTTTATTTCATCATCTTCATCTCGGTTTTAAGGTAAAAACTCGACATTTTCACATTAGTTTCTTTAAAACCGTAGCTAAACGTACATCTTATTTAAACGCAAGAAAGATAACAAGAAGAGTGTGTCGAATTCAAGTTTAAAACATCAAAATATGCCGGACTGATTCTGTCAAAACAGAAGTCCAGTAATCGAAACTAGGAGTTTCGATACCTGTTTCTCAATCGAAACTAGGAGTTTCGATACCTGTTGCTCAATCGAAACTAGGAGTTTCGATACCTGTTGATCCATCGAAACTAGGTAGTTTCGATAGCAAATACTCAATCGAAACTAGGTAGTTTCGATACCTTTTCTCAATCGAAACTAGGTAGTTTCGATAGCAAATACTCAATCGAAACTAGGTAGTTTCGATACCTTTTCTCAATCGAAACTAGGTAGTTTCGATAGCAAATACTCAATCGAAACTAGGTAGTTTCGATACCTTTTCTCAATCGAAACTAGGTTGTTTCGACTCCTGACCACTTCATCGAAACTAAGTAGTTTCGACACACATATGCCCAATCGAAACTAAGAGGTTTCGACACCTGTACAACAGTCCCAGTTGGGCAGTAACTCAAAACTATTTTATAACAAAACATGTGTTGGAAAACTAAAACGATATTTAAACAAACATAATCAGATTTACAAGGTCGGTGAACAATTTACAATTAAGACGTTGGTCTTAACAACAATTTACCCTTGGTATCTAGGGTACAAACAGTCAAGGTTGACTACAACAAATAATATTACGAGTATATACACAAACACAAGGTGAGTTTCACGGCCCCTTTTTACTGTTTTCAATATTTGGGGGAAAAACATACTTACAATTATTTTATGGGATAACAAGAGAATAAGACACGACTTGTATGTTACATGAGATGAGAACAACAATTTGAGGCCGGAAAAAGTCCCCTGGAACAACGTAGTAACCATTAACTGTAGCCTAGGGTCCTATGAATAGTACTATGGAGAGTGACGTCTCCCGGTCATGGTTAGTCGCGCTAACCACAATCTGGAGGATTTATGGCCGCATAGAACCGGATAACGAAATTAGGGGCGTGTACAATTGTCATGGTTTGGTTACGCCTCATGTAGGAACATATTATTTGTATTCCTAGCTAGTTTACAAATGGGTCAACAATTCTTATTCTGTTTATCACATACAACTGAAACTATTTACGAACAATGAAATTTTGCAAAGAACTATCTGATTAAACCTGTGAACTCACCAACCTCGTGTTGACGATTTTAAGTATGTTTTTCAGGTAACTGAACGTGATTTCAAGGTTAGCAATGTAGATTACATGCATGCACGATGGATACTACTCAAGGAGGATTTCCCTTGTATAACTCATTGAGTTGAGTCATATTTGTGAAATCTTAACTTTTTGTAAACTCAGATTATGTTTTGTAATGTAAAACATTAAACTTGTTAATGTATCCATTTATCATGTATGTGTTTGCGGTAATCATATGCTTTGGAAACCATGAACGTTGCGCCTCGCGTTTCCGCCTTGGCGGGGTGTGACAGATACTCCCTTGTTATACCCCAGGGTTAGGTGACGAAAGATAAAACCTTTAGATACCAATGTTTGTATAGCTTGATATTGGACATGGTTAATTCCCCAGGCACAGACCAACTACATTGTCACTTTAGTACTACCCCGCTTACGCATGTGACATGTAAATGGTCGTTGGCCATGAATTTTATATACTGAAGGGGTATTTAAATCCCCAATGAAATGAAATGATATTTTATTTATCCCCGGATTTGAAAAATATACAATATCAACACTCGGGTTGAGATTTATTACAAGATCGATTCGAAAGTATTTCCGCTGCTAAATCTTGTCACACGCCCGGGGTGTCCTGAAACCAGGGTGTGACAGTCATTCTAGTCCCAACTCTGATACCAAAATATATGCACCTTATGCAGATAACAACTTTAAGTCGAACTAAATAAATAGAACAAAACTTAGTTTAAACAGTCATACAAATATGAAAAAGTTTTAAAGGTTTAATTAACATATAAGTAGTACAGAATATCTGATGTGCAAATGAATTTTATAAATAAAAATATATAAGAGTTATTAATAAACAAATTAGGTGGTTTTTATGATTTAGAACGCTTTTTACATGACTCTCTACAATTTCAAGACTACAAATCAAGAATGGTATAGACACATGTTTAGAGACCAAAAAATGGTTTAATAATGATAAACGCAAAACCTCTTCATGCATACTAAGTCATGACTAAAAAAAAGAAAAAAGTTAGAAAAAAAAATCTTAAAAATTAGTCAATTGAATTTAGAAAATCTTAAAAATCAAAGTTTCAAATAAGTGTAATACTCGGTTGATTTGTGAAGAAAGCATCGCTGGGTGGAACTCTTGAATGACTATGACTGTGCGATCAGATATCATCCGGGCAAGGTTTATGTGGTAGTTGATGCCCCGAAATTATTAGCTGGTCATTATTGCTTCGACCCAAATGTATGGGAATAGTTTTGGCGGGAAAATGTGTCGACTTCATGTGATAGTGCCATGTGAAAGATAAGATATTTAATTTATTATTATAATATATTATATGTATTTTCTTGGTACTTACGTTTTTCCTCTCTTATAAGACTGCCTCCAACGCTGGTAAATTTCTTTCGCCCGTCGCTTACGTGGAGGGCCCGTTGTTTGTCCTCCGCCCGTCAACATGCGCCCGCCCACATGGGCAGCAATTGTTTGAAATGTGATGGGGCCCACTTGATATTAAATTGTTTTTGTTTCTTTCTTTAATTTCTTCCGGCAATATTTTTTTTAATTTTAATTCAAAAACTAATTAAAACTTAAATTAAATTATGGTTTGAACATAATAACCAAATTTAAACCTAATTTAAATCTTACAAAATTACATTATTAAACATGAAAAAACCTAATTTAAACAAGAGTAAAACAAGGTTTAGCAAGATCTTCCACCTTACCGGTGTTAGGTGATATAATTCGTACATGTATTATACTACATAATATACTTGTGGAGGATGAAGGTGCGGCCATAACTAATTGGTCACGTGAAGAGTACGAACCTGTTTTAATAAGCTATAATAATGGAGCACCGTCACAATTTCAAAACATCTAGAGATGTTCAGAGACTTACGTAGCCAAGAGGCTCACCAGGCACTACAAAGCGATCTAGTAGAACATATTTGGACGAACAGTTACTAGTTTATTTAAGTTTTCTATTTATTAACTTTGTATTGTCGTTTGATTTTATTGTTTTAGGTTGTTGTTTTTATTTAATTTAATGTAATTTTAATTTTTGTTTTATTATTTAGTTATCTAATTATTTATTAATTAATTTAAGTTATTTCATAACTAATAATAATTTAAATTAATAAATGAAAATAAAAAAAGATGATGTGAAAATAATGAGGTTGTTTGTGGGAAGTATAGGTATGTTAGTGTTGGGGGTAAAATGAGTTCATGGGAAGGATGGGAGAAAAGCTGATGTGACATACTGACTAGAACTGTTTATGAGATGGATGACTGTTAGCGTTGCGGACGGTCTAAGTTGACCCCCACCTACATTCAACTATATTCAACTGTACAATAAAGTGATAAACTAATGCATTACCAACCCCCACTCTTCCAGAACTATAAAACCAGCTTCAACTTCCACAAATTTCATCGATTTAATTAAACGTCGATCTGACCAACCATCACTCTTCTTTTCCAATGGAGTCTGCAAACTTCAAAATCATATCCGATACCTTCGTCAAACCAAAATTCATATCCGAAGAAGCCAAAAAACCAACATACTTCTCCCCATGGGACCTCGCCATGATTTCAGTAAATTACATCCAAAAGGGTCTCCTCTTCCCCTTACCAGATAATCAAGATTTCAACATAACCACCTTCTTGGAAGACCTCAAAGACTCCCTCTCCGCCACACTAACTCACTTCCACCCACTTGCCGCCCGTTTATCCACCGTAAAACACCAAAACCCGCCTTCTTTCGTCGTGTTTATCGACCCGGAGAACAGCCCCGGAGCAAGATTTATACATTCCTCCGTTAACTTGACGGTGGAGGATATCCTCACACCCGTTGATTGTGCAATCGTTTTTTGATCATCACAAAGCGATTGACCACGACGGGCATGAACAGTCTTTGCTGACTATTCAAGTAACCAATCTCACTAATGGGATTTTTATCGGGTGTTCCATCAACCACATGGTGGTTGATGGATCATCCTTCTGGCATTTCTTCAATTCTTTCTCTGAAGTGTTCCGATCCAAACGGAGAGATGAGGTACTAGTCCCCATCTCTCGTCCGCCGGTCCTCAAACGATGGGTTCCTTCAGGATCCGACCCGATCCTCACCCTCCCATTCACCCATGAAAACCAATTCATTGACAGACCGAACCTGCCTTTGTTACGCGAGCGAATCTTTCATTTCACGTCAGATTCGCTCGTGAAACTGAAGACGAAAGTAAATTCGGAATGTAACACTACACAGATATCGACTTTACAGTCGCTATCTGCGGTAGTGTGGAGGTGCGTGACACGCGCCAGGCGGTTTCTTGCAGAACAAGAAACCGGTTGCAGACTGGCTGTGAATAACAGAAGCAGAATGTCACCACCTTTACCAAAGAATTACTTAGGTAATTCGATTCAGACGGTGAGAGTGACAACAACGGCCGGGGAGTTGCTGGATCGCAGTGTTGGGTGGACCGCATGGCGGTTGCATAAAGCGGTGGTTAGCCATGGGGATAAGGAGATTAGGGAGTATATGGACTCGTGGGTGAAGAGTCCGTTTGTGTATAAAATGGGTGTGTTTTTTGATGGGAATAGTATTCAGATGGGGAGTTCGCCTAGGTTTGATATGTATGGAAATGAGTTTGGGTTGGGGAAAGGGTTGGCGGTTTTGAGTGGGTATGCTAACAAGTTTGATGGGAAGGTGACATTGTATGAAGGACGGGAGGGTGGTGGAAGCATGGATTTGGAGGTCTGCTTGTTGCCGGAAAACATGGCGGTTTTTGAATGTGATGAAGAATTTATGAGTCTTGTTCATTGTTGAATGTGAAAATGGCTTTTGAAAATTTGAAACGCTATTGTACTGTGTACTCATTTAATAAATATTTTTTTGTCATTTATTAATTCCATTGACTAATTCAATAACTGTTAAATCTGGATGTCGGTATCCACAGTTGAGTTTAATGTTTTCTAAATTCACCATTAAGGTTTAATAATTTACAAACCAGCCCTCAAATTTGCACCTATTTTCTTACCTCTGCACCTTTTATTTTCCATAAAATACAGAAGGTACTATCCACGCACCAATCATTGATTCTTTTATCCTTTTCATATTTATTTTTTTTATTTAAATAAAATAGTTGGACATACAAGGATCAAAACGTTTCTTCACTCAAGTTTTTTTTTTAGATTTTCTAAGAGAAAAAATGCTTTTGAAAACAAATTAAAAAATTATTTTTAAAGTTTTTAAAGTGTAGCAAATTTTAAATTATTAACTTTAATTACTTGCTTATTTTAATATTTTATTTCTTTCTATTTATGTTTCTTAATTATTTATTTTAAGCCAAAAATATTGCAAACATACATGTACAAAGTCTCCGCCCCGGGTTTAGGGAGAAAAAACCTGTCGCAACGCGCGAGAGTTGATTCTAATTCTAGTTCATTTTAATAACTTTTAGTTTTAGTTTAGCACGGGGTAATTAAACACTTTAGACCATATGAAATAGTGGTAAACTTAAAAAGAATGAATGAATAATTAAGAAGAAATATAATTTTATAAATACAATCATTTATATAAACAAAGTGGATTTATTTTTTAATACAAAATATTATGTAACATAATAATACAAACAATGTGTAGTTACTAAAATGCCATTGCCCCACTTGAACATGACCCTTCATTGTTTTAAAATTTTTATTAATTTAATATTAATAATTGTAGTTTTAGACAATTTTTTTCACTTATAATTTTTAAATTACAATATTTTCTTAAATTTTGAATATATCGTTCTAACATACATATTTTTATCTACGTTTTGATATAAAAAAATTTCAAAATCAAATCGGGTTAAATATTAGATATTTTTATTCTCTTTATTTTATATTCCGTAACGTTCGTTTCACAATAAAATAATTCACCAATCATCGTTGCGTCGTACTTATTTTATCCACGTTATATTCGTTATGACGTGTTCTAGAAACCGAAACGAGTCAAATATAATATAATTTTTTTTATTTTGTGTTCCTTAACGTTCGTTTTCGCAACAACGTAATTCACTGTTGCGTCGTGCTTATTTTATCCATGTATAATATGTTTTTGCTTTTTTAAAATTCTCATTTTAATGTTTCATAACGCTCACTTTTACGAATTTGTAGCTTGTAGTTTTACGTGTATGCCACGACAACTTTTATGTTCAATTTTGTATTACTTAATATTTTTTGTTTTAAATTGATCAGTTCTCGTCACACCGTACGCTTTTTCCTTTACTTTTCCTTTTTCTTAAATAATAAAAGCGTTTAAACACTTATAATTTATATAAAATATAAATAAAATAGTTGGACATACAAGGATCAAAACGTTTCTTCACTCAAGTTTTTTTTTAGATTTTCTAATAGAAAAAATGCTTTTGAAAACAAATTAAAAAATTATTTGAAAATCAGAAAACTTACTAAAAACATATTTTGCATTTTTTTTCCGTATTTTTAAAGTGTAGCTAATTTTAACTTATTAACTTTAATTACTTGCTTATTTTAATATTTTATTTCTTTATATTTATGTTTCTTAATTATTTATTTTAAGCCAAAAATATTGCAAACATACATGCACAAAGTCTCCGTCACCAGGTTTAGGGAGAAAAAACCCGTCGCAACGCGCCAGACTTAATTCTAATTCTAGTTCATTTTAGTAACTTTTAGTTTTAGTTTAGCACGGGGTAATTAAACACTTTAGACCATATGTAATAGTGGTAAACTTAAAAAGAATGAATGAATAATTAAGAAGAAATATAATTTTATAAAAACAATCATTTATATAAACAAAGTGGATTTATTTTTTAATACAAAATATTATGTAACATAATAATACAAACAATGTGTAGTTACTAAAATGCCATTGCCCCACTTGAACATGACCCTTCATTGTTTTAAAATTTTTATTAATTTAATATTAATAATTGTAGTTTTAGACATTTTTTTTCACTTATAATTTTTAAATTACAATATTTTCTTAAATTTTGAATATATCGTTGTAACGTACTTATTTTTATCTACGTTTTGATATAAAAAAATTTCAAAATCAAGTCGGGTTAAATATTATATATTTTTATTCTCTTTATTTTATATTCCGTAACATTCGTTTCACAACAAAATAATTCACCAATCGTCGTTGCGTCGTACTTATTTTATCCACGTTATATTCGTTATGACGTGTTCTCAAATCCGAAACGGGTCAAATATAATATAATTTTTTTTATTTTGTGTTCCTTAACGTTCGTTTTCGCAACAACGTAATTCACTGTTGCGTCGTGCTTATTTTATCCATGTATAATATGTTTTTGCTTTTTTAAAATTCTCATTTTAATGTTTCATAACGCTCACTTTTACGAATTTGTAGCTTGTAGTTTTACGTTTATGCCACGACAACTTTTATGTTCAATTTTGTATTACTTAATATTTTTTGTTTTAAATTGATCAGTTCTCGTCGCACCGTACGCTTTTTCCTTTACTTAACCTTTTTCTTAAATAACAAAAGCGTTTAAACACTTATAATTTATATAAAATATAAATAAAATAGTTGGACATACAAAACGTTTCTTCACTCAAGTTTTTTTTTAGATTTTCTAATAGAAAAAATGCTTTCGAAAACAAATTAAAAAATTATTTTAAAATCAGAAAACTTACTAAAAACATATTTTTCATTTTTTTTTTCCGTATTTTTAAAGTGTAGCTAATTTTAACTTTATAACTTTAATTACTTGCTTATTTTAATATTTTATTTCTTTCTATTTATGTTTCTTAATTATTTATTTTAAGCCAAAAATATTGCAAACATACATGCACAAAGTCTCCGTCACCAGGTTTAGGGAGAAAAAAACCCTCGCAACCTGCGAGACTTAATTCTAATTTTAGTTCTTTTTAATAACTTTTAGTTTTAGTTTAGCACGGGGTAATTAAACACTTTAGACCATATGAAATAGTCGTAAACTTAAAAAGAATGAATGAATGATTAAGAAGAAATATAATTTTATAAATACAATCATTTATATAAACAAAGTGGATTTATTTTTTAATACAAAATATTATATAACATAATAATACAAACAATGTGTAGTTACTAAAATGCCATTGCACATGCCCCACTTGAACATGACCCTTCATTGTTTTAAATTTTTTATTAATTTAATATTAATAATTGTAGTTTTAGACATTTTTTTTCACTTATAATTTTTAAATTACAATATTTTCTTAAATTTTGAATATATCATGGTAACGTACTTATTTTTTTCTACGTTTTAATATAAAAAATTTTCAAATCAAGTTGTGTTAAATATTATATATTATATTCTCTTTATTTTATATTCCGTAACGTTCGTTTCAAAACAAAATAATTCACCAATCATCGTTGCGTCGTACTTATTTTATCCACGTTATATTTGTTATGACGTGTTCTCAAAACCGAAACGAGTCAAATATAATATAATTTTTATATTTTGTGTTCCTTAACGTTCGTTTTCGCAACAACGTAATCACTGTTGCGTCGTGCTTATTTTATCCATGTATAATATGTTTTTGCTTTTTTAAAATTCTCCTTTCAATGTTTCATAACGCTCACTTTTACGAATTTGTAGCTTGTAGTTTTACGTTTATGCCACGACAACTTTTATGTTCAATTTTGTATTACTTAATATTTTTTGTTTTAAATTGATCAGTTCTCGTCGCACCGTACGCTTTTTCCTTTACTTAACCTTTTTCTTAAATAACAAAATCGTTTAAACACTTATAATTTATATAAAATATAAATAAAGTAGTTGGACATACAAGGATCAAAACGTTTCTTCACTCAAGTTTTTTTTAGATTTTCTAATAGAAAAAATGTTTTTGAAAACAAATTAAAAAATTATTTTAAAATCAGAAAACTTACTAAAAGCATATTTTGCATTTTTTTTTCCTTATTTTTAAAGTGTAGCTAATTTTAACTTATTAACTTTAATTACTTGCTTATTTTAATATTTTATTTCTTTCTATTTATGTTTCTTAATTATTTATTTTAAGCCAAAAATACTGCAAACATACAAGCACAAAGTCTCCGCCACCAGGTTTTAGGAGAAAAAACTCGTCGCAACGCGCGAGACTTAGTTCTAATTCTAGTTCATTTTAATAACTTTTAGTTTTAGTTTAGCACGGGGTAATTAAACACTTTAGACCATATGAAATAGTGGTAAACTTAAAAAGAATGAATGAATAATTAAGAAGAAATATAATTTTATAAATACAATCATTTATATAAACAAAGTGGATTTATTTTTTAATACAAAATATTATATAACATAATAATACAAACAATGTGTAGTTACTAAAATGCCATTGCACATGCCCCACTTGAACATGACCCTTCATTGTTTTAAATTTTTTATTAAATTAATATTAATAATTATAGTTTTAGACATTTTTTTTCACTTATAATTTTTAAATTATAATATTTTCTAAAATTTTGAATATATCGTTGTAACGTACTTATTTTTATCTACGTTTTGATATAAAAAAATTTCAAAATCAAGTCGGGTTAAATTTTATATATTTTTATTCTCTTTATTTTATATTCCGTAACGTTCGTTTCACAACAAAATAATTCACCAATCCTCGTTGCGTCGTACTTATTTTATGCACGTTATATTCGTTATGACGTGTTCTCAAAACCGAAATGGGTCAAATATAATATAATTTTTTTTATTTTGTGTTCCTTAACGTTCATTTTCGCAACAACGTAATTCACTGTTGCGTCGTGCTTATTTTATCCATGTATAATATGTTTTTGGTTTTTTAAAATTCTCATTTTAATGTTTCATAACGCTCACTTTTACGAATTTGTAGCTTGTAGTTTTACGTTTATGCCACGACAACTTTTATGTTCAATTTTGTATTACTTAATATTTTTTGTTTTAAATTGATCAGTTCTCGTCGCACCGTACGCTTTTTCCTTTACTTAACCTTTTTCTTAAATAACAAAAGCGTTTAAACACTTATAATTTATATAAAATATAAATAAAATAGTTGGACATACAAGGATCAAAACGTTTCTTCACTCAAGTTTTTTTTTAGATTTTCTAATAGAAAAAATGCTTTTGAAAACAAATTAAAAAATTATTTTAAAATCAGAAAACATACTAAAAACATATTTTGCAATTTTTTTTCGGTATTTTTAAAGAGTAGCTAATTTTAACTTATTAACTTTAATTACTTGCTTATTTTAATATTTTATTTCTTTCTATTTATGTTTCTTAAATATTTATTTTAAGCCAAAAATATTGCAAACATACATGCACAAAGTCTCCGTCACCAGGTTTAGGGAGAAAAAACCAGTCGCAACGCGCGAGACTTAATTCTAATTCTAGTTCTTTTTAATAACTTTTAGTTTTAGTTTAGCACGGGGTAATTAAACAGTTTAGACCATATGAAATAGTGGTAAACTTAAAAAGAATGAATGAATAATTAAGAAGAAATATAATTTTATAAATACAATCATTTATATAAATAAAGTGGATTTATTTTTTAATACAAAATATTATATAACATAATAATACAAACAATGTGTAGTTACTAAAATGCCATTGCACAACTTGAACATGACCCTTCATTGTTTTAAAATTTTTATTAATTTAATATTAATAATTGTAGTTTTAGACATTTTTTTTCACTTATAATTTTTAAATTACAATATTTTCTTAAATTTTGAATATATCGTTGTAACGTACTTATTTTTATCTACGTTTTGATATAAAAAAATTTTAAAATCAAGTCGTGTTAAATATTATATATTATATTCTCTTTATTTTATATTCCGTAACGTTCGTTTCAAAACAAAATAATTCACCAATCATCGTTGCGTCGTACTTATTTTATCCACGTTATATTTGTTATGACGTGTTCTCAAAACCGAAACGGGTCAAATATAATATAATTTTTTTTATTTTGTGTTCCTTAACGTTCGTTTTCACAACAACGTAATTCACTGTTGCGTCGTGCTTATTTTATCCATGTATAATATGTTTTTGCTTTTTTAAAATTCTCATAATAATGTTTCATAACGCTCACTTTTACGAATTTGTAGCTTGTAGTTTTACGTTTATGCCACGACAACTTTTATGTTCAATTTTGTATTACTTAATATTTTTTGTTTTAAATTGATCAGTTCTCGTCGCACCGTACGCTTTTTCCTTTACTTAACCTTTTTCTTAAATAACAAAAGCGTTTAAACACTTATAATTTATATAAAATATAAATAAAATAGTTGGACATACAAGGATCAAAACGTTTCTTCCCTCAATTTTTTTTTAGATTTTCTAATAGAAAAAATGCTTTTGAAAACAAATTAAAAAATTATTTTAAAATCAGAAAACTTACTAAAAACATATTTTGCATTTTCTTTTCCGTATTTTTAAAGTGTAGCTAATTTTTACTTATTAACTTTAATTACTTGCTTATTTTAATATTTTATTTCTTTCTATTTATGTTTCTTAATTATTTATTTTATGCCAAAAATATTGCAAACATACATGCACAAAGTCTCCGCCACCAGGTTTAGGGTGAAAAAACCCGTCGCAACGCGCGAGACTTAGTTCTAATTCTAGTTCATTTTAATAACCTTTAGTTTTAGTTTAGCACGGGGTAATTAAACACTTTAGACCATATGAAATAGTGGTAAACTTAAAATGAATGAATGAATAATTAAGAAGAAATATAATTTTATAAATACAATCATTTATATAAACAAAGTGGATTTATTTTTTAATACAAAATATTATATAACATAATAATACAAACAATGTGTGGTTACTAAAATGCCATTGCACATGCCCCACTTGAACATGACCCTTCCCACGTCAACTTCATTGTTTTAAATTTTTTATTAATTTAATATTAATAATTGTAGTTGTAGACATTTTTTTTCACTTATAATTTTTAAATTACAAATATTTTCTTAAATTTTGAATATATCGGGTTAAATATTGTATATTTTTATTCTCTTTATTTTATGTTCCGTAACTTCGTTTCACAACAAAATAATTCATCAATTATCGTTGCGTCGTGCTTATTTTATCCACGTTATATTCGTTATGACGTGTTCTCAAAACCGAAACGGATCAAATATAATATAATTTTTTTTATATTTTGTGTTCCTTAACGTTCGTTTTCGCAACAACGTAATTCACTGTGGCGTCGTGCTTATTTTATCCATGTATCTGTATATATTTTATTGAAAACTAAGCGGGTTAAATATAATATGTTTTTGCTTTTTTAAAATTCTCATTTTAATGTTTCATAACACTTACTTTTACGAATTTGTAGCTTGTAGTTTTACGTTTATGCCACGACAACTTTTATATTCAATTTTGTATTACTTAATTTTTTTTTGTTTTAAATTGATCAGTTCTCGTCACTCCGTACGCTTTTTCCTTTACTTAACCTTTTTCTTAAATAACAAAAGCGTTTAAACACTCATAATTTTTATAAAATATAGAGCAAATTACAACTTTAAATATTACTCAAATTTCAGTATACGTCTTTTAACTAAAGTAATTACAGAAACGTTCTTTAGGTTTAAAAAAGCTTGCACGTTTCATACTTTGGACTAACGGTCGTTAGCTTTTGCCATTTAGTGTGATCACGTGTCATTCACATGAGAGCAAATTAGTCTTTTCAACTTTCTAGGACCATTTGTGTAATTAACTAAAAGATTTGGGCTTAATAGTATTTCCTATCTTTTAATTACAGATATCTCACACCTCTCTCTCTCTCTCTCTCTCTCTCAACTCTCTTATCTCTCTCTAACTTCGTCTTCCCCTAACCAGTCGGCCACACCACCACCGTCAGCTCCGGCCACCATCAGCTCCGGTCACCCAACCCCTCCCCCACCGTGTCAACATTTTCATCCCCCTCCCCCGCTTATACCACCGGCCACAACCACCAACAATATCCACGGGTACCATACCTGAAAAAACCAAGAAACCGGAAAAACAAAAAACGAGTTCTCGGGTACCATCTAGGACCAACCCTGGTTGTTGAAGCTGCAAGGTCTCACGGTTACCATACCCAAAAAACGATTGCTCTGCAAATTCGGTTTTAACTAACTTAAATTAGGTAACAATTTTCGACTAATCGACGGATTTCTTGTTCCTTTACGTCCGCAGTAGATTTAGTACAAGTTTGGAAAGACTTTAATCTTGAATTTTGAGTGATTGGAGATGGATTTCATGAGGGTTGACTTTTTGAGGTCAAAATTGAGTTCTTTGGTTCCGATGTTTGGAGAAGAAGAGGGGAGGGGTTCTAATGGGGAGTTCAAACACATAAGGGGTTCAAATAAATAAGAGAGGATCTTCATTACAAAAATAGTCATTTTATGGTAAAAAGACCAATTTGCCCTCATATGCATGGCATGTGACTATACTTAACGGAAAAAACTAACGGCCGTTAGTACAAAGAATGAAACGTGCAAGCTTTTTTAAACATAAATGACGTTTCTGTAATTTACTTAGTTTAAGGACGTATACTTAAATATTGGTAATACTTAAAGCACGTAATTTATAATTTGCTCTAAAACATATATGGTTAGATTTAAGTAAGGTTACTGATATGTTTTTTGGTATGTCACGATTTTATCATTTGGTTAAATCTAATACTTTTATAAATAAAGTTTTTATTATGTAATATCTTTTGCATGTCACTGTTTTATCTTTTCATCAAACAAACTTTCTTTTATTTTGTAATATTTATTCGTTAAATATAACAACAAATCATTAAGATAACTGTTTTAAACCAGTTTGTAATAGGTTATTAAACCTACAAAGACGTTTAATACAAATTATTTTTTTGTTTAGTGGATTCAAATAATTTTACTGTTTTGTCACTCTCAAACGCCGTAAACACCACCAAAAAAGACTTTATGCATTCAAGAGTTCTTTTGTGCTACAAGTTTCATGTACGTTTTCATGAGCCCAAGTTTTGTTAACCATAATCGTATGATCAAGTTTGGGTGAAAGTTAACGGTTTAGATTTGTAATTATGTTAAAGTTGCATTTAGTATGAGTTATGTATTATTTAGATTTGAGATCAAGATTCAACTCATTTAATCAAGAATAATAAATCAAGAAATGAACAACATGGATTAACCCTAAACGTAATCTATTGATTGATCAACTATACAATGAATCTGATCGTTGGGTTTATATAACCCAAACTTGGAAACTGAATACGTTCAAGGGACGCATCGCTTATGAACATATGCGATGATCCATATTTAGGATTATATAAACCCAACGATCAGATTCATGGTATAGTTGACCAATAAATATATCACGTTTAGGGTTAATCCATGCTGTTTGTTCTTGATTGAATGGGTTGAATCATGGTCTCCTGGGATCAAAAGTGGAATTATAGGTAAGGCTCAAACAAGATCAAAATCATGGATTCAAACCTTCAATCAAGGAACACGATCATTTTAAAGATGGCGAAGGATGCCTTGGTTACACGTACAGAAGAGGATGCATGCGATCTGTTATTAAAATTGGGGTGTGATTTTTTAGTTGTAATTTAGAATTTGCAAATTGCAATTAACAGAACATATAAACAATCGAGGATATTCAAATTGAAACTACAGTACTTAAGCGAAGAAGGAACCAAGGTGGCGGTGCAGTAATCAAAAGGGGCGGCATGGCTGTTTGGTTTTGGCAAGACCGGATCAAAGGAATAACAAAAAATTTCAATTAGGCATGGATGTTCGGTTATATAAACCCAACGATCAGATTCATTGTATAGTTGATCAATCAATAGATTACATTTAGGGTTAATCCATGTTGTTCATTTCTTGATTTTTTATTCTTGATTAAATGAGTTGAATCTTGATCTCCTGGTATTAAAAAGTTTTCTCTAGCAGTACACATTCTTTCAGTTGTAGAATGTTATACACGTGTTCTCTTAGAGGAGACGCATAGTTTATTCGAAAAGACCCGCGTTGATAGAGATCTGTTGATTGGATTAGGATCCAAGAAATTCGAAGAGAACAGATTGTTTGCTGTCATTTTTCTTCATATCAAAAGCCACCAAAAGGGACCATGGGTGTAAAAGGGACATGGTTAACTAACAGTTTTTAAACACGAATCCTAAGCTTTCTTCTCTTATTATATATATATATATATATATATAGGCGGTGAAGAGTGAATAGTCATTTGTGTTTGTTTAGATTGAATCTCAGCCGTTTAAAATACCAAAAGGGACGTGGGTTAAGTAACAGTTTTTAAACACGAATCCTAAGCTTTCTTCTCTTATTATTTTTGGGGAAAATTACCAAAATGGTCATTTGACCAGTTGACTTTACCAAAATGGTCACAACTTTTTAGCCGGCTATTTGTTTTCATGACCATGTTTCAGACGGCTAAAAAGTTGTGACCATTTTGGTAAAATCAACCGGTCAAATGACCATTTTGGTAATTTTCCCTTATTTTTGTGTCCTCTCTTTCAATTGTAACAAAACACTGTATTTTCGTTTTCTTTCGTATTGTAGTTTTAATTCCTTTACGTATTGTACTTCTATTTCCTTTCGTATTGTAGTTTCATTTTAAATTGTTTTATATCATTACGAATACGATTACTCCTTCAATGATAAGAAGGAAATATTATTGCACGTGCTATTATGTTATTTTCGACTATAAAATCCAGCTCCATCTTCTAATTAAAATTCACCATCATCTTCATCTACAATGAAGTCTCCAAGTGTTGAAATCATCTCCGAGTGCTTCATCAAACCAAGATTCGTATCTGAAGAGGCCAACAAACCCGTGTACTTCTCGCCATGGGATATCGCCATGATGTCTACACATTACATTCAAAAGGGTCTCCTTTACCCCTTGCCGGAAAATCAAGATTTCTCCATAACCACCTTCTTGGAGGACCTCAAAGACTCCCTCTCCGCCACACTTACTCATTTCCACCCACTCGCTGCCCGTTTAGACACTGTTAAACAAGAAAACACGCCTTCTTTCGTCGTCTTCATTAACCCCGACAACAGCCCCGGAGCAAGATTCATACATTCCTCCATTAACATGACGGTGGTCAATATCCTCACACCAGTTGATGTCCCGTTGATTGTTCAGTCATTTTTCGATCACAACAAAGCTATCAGTTACGATGGTCTCGAACTCTCGTTGCTGTCGGTTCAAGTGACCAAGCTTATTGATGGAATATTCATTGCTTGCTCGGTGAACCATATGGTGGTTGATGGATGCGCCTTCTGGCATTTCTTTAACTCCTTGTCCGAAGTGTTCGAATCCAATAGGCGAAACGATCATTTAGTTTCCATCTCACGGCCTCCGGTTATCCGAAGATGGATTTCGACAAGATCTGGTGAGATCCTGACACCTCAGTCTATCAATGACGATCAGTGCATTGAAAGACCGAATCCTCCGTTCTTAAAACAACGAATCTTTCATTTTTCTTTGGATTCTCTCTAAAAACTCAAGGCCAAAGTGAACTCAGAGTGCAACACCACCAAGATTTCTACGTTACAGTCACTCTCCGCACTTGTGTGGAGATGTGTAACGTGTTGGTTATAATCACAATCATCTTTTATATACAAGTCAAAGGTCCACTATGTAAATATGTCATAGTTATTAGTTTAGAGTTATTATGTAAACATGTAATAGGTAAAGGGTCTTAGTGTAAATACTTGTATAAGAAAAGTCATGTACGTATGTTGAATCGGTTCTTGAACTGATGCATCTGTTTGTAGAAGCCCTATAAGGGCAGCGACGATGTGAAGAATAGGGTAATCCCCAAATTGATAATCAAGAATCTCTGTTTCTACTCATTATCTTGTTTATTTTTGATTTCCATCAAGAACACACAACCAATTCTGGGTAATAATTGGTATCAAAGCAAGGCTTTGATTTCTTGTTCTTGATTTCTTTGTTGTTCGTTCATACCCTCGTCCCCTGAAACCCTACACGAAGAACAACCCAAATCGTCAATCAGAGTTGTTGTCCAATTCAATCTGATTACGAATTGAAATCGAACCCAAACCCTTTTGATTTTTCTATTCATCGATTGCCAGAACCAAAAGAACCCCTGTTCGTTTTTTTTTTGATCTATCGCTCAAACCACAAAGAAAGAAATCGTTTTTTTTTCTTGTTTGGAGCCCTAAATCGAAGAACATCATCAAAGGAAGGAATTTGTGATCTCGCCTGGATATTTCTGCACAAATATTACAAGAGGAATCAACAAAAGGATCAAAATTTGGAGATTGATTCAAGATTTGTTTGCACTTATTCAACCGAAAGAATTTGGAGCATCAAAATCTGAATCACGTGTGAAGATTACAAGAATTTACATGTTTGCGAGTTCTAATTGAAATCTGAAATTTTTGTTTTCATAGAATTTCTAGAAGCCTTACAGATTAGACTCCTAGAAAAGAACTTAGACTGATTTCTTGTTAAGTATTCAAGGAAAATTACATATTATCTAGAAACTACTTTTAAGAAATCATGTCGGAGACACCGCCTGCAAACACGGGTGTAATGATACAGTATAAGGAAGTTGCGACTCTGTCCAATTTTCAGTGCCTAATACTTAAATCTACAAATTATACTGTATGGGCTATATGTATCAAAACCATCCTTGAGGCAAATGGTCTTTGGGAAATGATTAAACCAATTGAAACGACACAACCGGATGTCAAGAAGGATAAAACTGCAACGGCATACTTCTTTCAATCATTACCAGAAGACCTTGCTTTGCAAGTAGCAAAATGCAAAACCACAAAATAAATATGGGACACATTGAAGACTAGACACATCGGTGTTGATCGAGTACAAAAAGCATGTTTACAGACACTCAATTCAGAATTTGAGATGCTGCGAATGAAGGAAGAAGATACGATCGATTCGTTCACCGGAAAGATAAATGGTATTGTTTCTAGAGCAAATGGCTTAGGATCAACATTTGATGGATCAACCCTAGTACGGAAGTTACTAAATTCTGTGCCAGATAAATTCATTCAAATAGTTGCATCCATAGAACAATACTCAGATTTAGACACAATGACTCTAGATGAAGCAATCGGAAGGTTGAAGACTTTCGAAGAAAGAGTCAAACTAAAGAAAGGAGGTCTAGCAGAAAACTAAGACAAATTATTATTCACGCGTCATGATAATAATTCTGGTCATGGTCAATACAAAGTAAGACGAGGACAAAGAAAGTTTCATCCATGCGGCCAAGGCCGTGGAAGATTTGCTCCATTAGGAAGAGACGAAAGTACCACACAACAATGTCCAAGAACAACAACTTCAACAAAGGAAAGAAGTTCGTGAAAGACTTAAGCAAACTGAAATGCTATAACTGCAGTAAACTCGGACATTTTGCAACAAATTGTCCACAGAAGGATCATGCAGAGGACCAGGCCAACCTTGTGAAGAAGACGAAGAACCGACCCTTCTAATGGCAGTTTCAGGAGATTAAAACAATCATCAAGAAATCTACTTAAACGAAACAGGTTTCGAACCCAGCAAGTACATTTCAACCGATGAAAGTTTGTGGTATCTAGACAACGAAGCAAGCAATCATATGACCAGCACCCGAACACACTTCATAGAGATAGATGAGAGAATTAAGGGAAAAGTTCGGTTTGGATGTAAGGTCAATCATGGAACACGAGGAACAACGAGTTAATTCCCAAGTTTATTACATTCCAAGTCTAAGAAGTAATATTCTAAGCCTCGGACAATTAACGGAGAATGGATGTAAGGTCATCATGGAACACGATCTACTACGACTTTATGATTTAAATCAGAAGCTTCTCATAAAGGTCACACGCTCGAAAAATAGACTTTACAGTGTCAACCTGAAGACCGGTACACCCATCTGCCTACTAGCAAACAAGGAAGATAAAGCATGGATGTGGCATGCTCGATTAGGTCATCTAAACTTTGAGACAATCAAGAATATGACTCGAAAGAACCTAGTTCATGGAATTCCCCAGATTAATCATGCAACCCAAGTCTGTGATGCATGTTTACTATGGAAACATAGCAGATCTCCATTCCCGAATAAGGCTAAGTTCAAATCAGCAAAACCATTGGATTTGGTCTTTGGAGATCTCTGTGGTCCTATATCACCACTGATAAGTCCTTAATTATACATGTTTTGCAAGCATAATAATCCTCATATTATGGTACTAATTGATGAATATCATTGGAATTGATACTTAAAACGTTAAAATTTCAAAATTGCAGGATATTCGGTGTGAAAATATAAACAAGATTAAAATCAATCAAAAACACCTGTATATCCAATGCACTGCCGTGCATTGCTCATTCTGAGGCCTATAAATAGAGGGCTTGGGTTCTTGGTTTCACACACCTCAACAAACCCATCTATACCTCAAGAATACACCAGAGAAAGCTAATTTCGTTGTTATAGTAGAGAGTAGTGAGTAGAGGGGCTCTTCCTCCTTGTTCTGCAATAGGGGAGCCTACGAAACTCAGCGTTATGCTAGTTAGCATGGCCATTCGTGGCTAGACTCTTTGTATTGCTAGGGTGAAGATGAAGTTTGGTGTATGACAATGTTTAACGTATTAATCCAAGTGATGTGTTTATATCTTTAATCATTCGTCCTTAAAACCACTATGTTGGTGGGCTTTTATTATTGTCTAAATCTGTCTTTATATTTATGAGTGTTCTTGATTTTTAAAGTGTAAAACCTTCTTTATCAAACATCTCTTGAATCTTGTACGTCTTTATACAAGTAGAGATTGATAAGTCAAGTCTTGGTCAACACTATTAAGGTCGTACGTCTTTATACGAACTTAGTATGCGACCAAGAATTGGTGAACTCATGTTGGGAACGGTACGTCTTTATTCTTGGTCCCATTGTTGCACCGCCTCCCGGTGAACAAAATATAATCACCTATTTAACTATAATACAAAACATTTTACGTTCGATGTCTTAAACCAACCCGGAGATGACCATTCGAAGGGTTAAGGGTAATTGTTGTCCTTAACGGGAGGCACGACCACTTTTTAAAGATTTTATGCAAATCAAATGTCCTGAGGACGAGGCTCTAGCGGTGACCCGGGTCACAAGTTTGTATTAGTCATATCATTGGATTAGTCAACTTAACATTATCATGTACCAATCAGATTCAAATCCCGAAGCAATACTCTTCATGATCTGATCGTTTTCAAGATATTTACTTTCCTGATATTTACTATTCTGTTCATTACATTTCGGTTACACACTTCACGCACGTTTTTACTTTTATGCTGTTTACTTTACCGTCATTTACTTTTCTGTCATTTACTATTCCGCTTCACAAGCACACAAAACCCACTCACTAATTAATCCTGCTAAACGATAACAAAAGTTGAGTACTAGAACTCGACCGTCTCCATTGGTTCGATACTTGGTTCTTACCTAAACTATATTACGCTGCGATATGTACACTTGCCTATTGTGTTTGTTTTTAAGTTAAAGTAATTATTATTTTATAAATTTAAAACCTGATCTCGTAAGACCGTCCTAAAAAATATTTATTAAATTTTTATATACTAAAAACGACACATCAAGTTTTTGGCGTCGTTGCCGGGGACATGGTGATTTCAAGAAAAAATCGAGTTAACGGATTAGCCTTATCATTTTCCATTTGTTTTCCTCTTACATTTTGTTGCAGGTAGTGTATGATTCACAACTCCACTACTGGTTTATATCGACCTTTAGCAGAGCCCGAAAGATTCTTTCACCACCGAATACAAGAAAACCGTGCTAGAAAAATGGCAGTGGAAAACCGCACTATTTCCGATTTCGCAAGACCATCACTAGAGGCTTTGGGGTCTAGTATCACAAGGCCAACGGTGGACGCTAACAACTTTGAGATCAAGTCTCATGTTATCCACATGATCCAGTCATCATGCATTTTCTATGGATTACCCGATGAAGATCCACATTCCCACATTGCAAATTTCCTCGAAATTTGTGACACTTTCAAACTGAACAGAGTTTCGAATGACGCAATTCGCCTCCGAATGTTTCCTTTCTCCTTAAGGGAACGAGCTAAGGCATGGCTAAATACTCTTCCTACTGGGTCAATCACTACATGGGACGATCTTGCTCAGAAGTTCCTGTCGAAATACTTCCCGCCAGCTAAAACTGCTAAACTAAGAAATGATATCACCACTTCCACTCAGGATGATGGTGAATCACTAGATGAGGCATGGGAACGCTTTAAGGATATGTTGAGAAAATGTCCTCACCATGGGTTAAAGGTTTGGTTACAAGTTTCATCATTCTAAAATGGGTTGCACAATCAAGCTCGTCAGACACTTGACGCTACTACAGGTGGTATCTTTGGAAACAAGAGGCCACAAGAAGCATACAACCCAATTGAGGAAATAACAATGAATAGCTATCAATGGTACAATCCAAGGAGTAACAGGGGAGCAAGGCAAGGAGTTCACTCTGTCAACACTGTCACTTAACTTTCTACTCAAGTAGATGCCCTCACCACTCGACTCAATAAACTTAGCAGGGGAAAAGCAACCCCTGAAACTACTGAAGAAGTAAAAAAGCATCATTTTTGATGCTGAGCAGGTTGACTTTATCAGAACAAATCGCTCGCAGAACAACCCCTACAGCAATACTTACGACCCTGGATGGAGGAACCATCCGAATTTCAGCCGGAGGGATAATAACAATCAGGGACAATCTGGCTTCGGACAACAACAATAGTTTCAACCAAGACAATCCCAGAACTATCAGCCTCGTCAACAATTTCAAGGAACTAAAAAGCCAATTAACGGGTTAAGCCTAGAGGAAGCGATAATTAAGTTGATCTCTACAACTGAAAGTCAAGCACTTCTAGCGGACTCCCGTCACAAACAATATGAGGAACGGTTTAGTCTTCATGAAGCTGAGTTCAAGACACAAAAAGAAACTCTTCAAGCCATTGAAACGCAATTAGGGCAAATTGCAAAACAATTATCCGAAAGACAACTAGGATGTCTCCCGAGTAATATTAAAACCAATCCAAAAGAATATGTAAGTGCTATCACTCTTAGAAATAGCAAGGTTTATTCAGAAACGCCAATGCCAGAAGAAGAAGTTCAATCACAAAGGAAAGAAATGTTCACCGGAATACCACTTCTTCCGCATATCGCAGACACAAGTACCCAAGGATCACAATCAAAAGTAATTCCACCTCCGGCTTCAGTGGATACTCCTCCAAAAGTCCCGACAAAAAGGGTGTTCCATTCTCACATACCCTACCCATGAAGGTTAGTAAAACAGAAGACTAACGAACAATATGAGAAATTAATTGAGCTATTAAGTCAGATCCATGTAAACCTTCCCTTCTTGGATATCATACAACAAATGCCTAAGTATGGACGTTTCTTGAAAGATTTCCTCACAAACAAGAGAAACATGGAAGAGGCAGTAAAAAGGACCAACCATTTGTCGCTCTTATTGAAATATGTCTTCCGAAGAAACTTTCAGATCCTGGAAAGTTCTCTCTACCATGTTATATCGGACCACTGTCGATAACCTTCACACTCGCTGATCTAAGAGCAAGTGTGAATGTAATGCCATATGTCATGTTTAAAATGTTAAAAATTGGAAATCCATGAACTGTCAACACAACTATTGAACTCGCAGATGGATCAGTCAAATCACCCATAGGAGTCATTGAGAACTTACTAGTGAAAGTCGGCAAGTTTGTCTTCCCTGCCGACTTCATGGTTTTAGAAATGGGACCCAACTATTCTGTAACTCTGATTTTGGGTCATCCATTTTTAGCTACCGCCAGAGCCATCATTGACATGAATGAAGGAATCGTAACACTTCGTGTTGGAAAACAATCAGTAACCTACAACATCGGAGGAAATGAATGCCTGTCTAATGATCCATTTGAAATTGCACAATTCATCGATACTAATCTGGACTACCAACTGAAGAAAGCCAAAGAATTCAACAAAGGAAAGAAACTGAATCTTGGAAAGGATTTTGAGAACACTGACTGGATCGATGAATACTTTGATAAGCTACCAAAACTGAAGGATTTGAATGAAGGAACATGAGACACGGGGGAAGTTGATGGCCCTCACTTGAAGAAAGACTGATGCAATACGCATGGGTCGGGCTAAAGACCCTTAAATAAACGTAGCGCTTTTGGGAGGCAACTCGATGATCATGAATAAATTGAGAGGTTGGTGCATACGGCAGAATCATGGACCTCAAGTTTGACTTTTCAAATTTAAGTTTCTCGTATTTCAGCCCCAGGTATGCCCTTTCGATACTAGGACCTTAGTAGCTTAACTACTACCGTTTATTTTCCTTGTCAGCTTTTATGTTTTCCCTTATGTGTTAGGTAAAATAGCATCACCAGATAGTCTCTCTACTTCTTTGAGGAATCACACTCCATCTCTACAACCCGAGGAATCGGAAACCACATCAAATTTCTTTGAAATTCGATAACGTCTTTGAAGCAAAGTGTTGACAGCAGCAATAAGTTTCGGCCTTAGGTTATACACCGAATTGACCGGGGGAGTACCAGTTTCTTTTCTCTTAAAACTTCATGCATTAAATTCCTACATAGCATTTCATTACAAGCATTTGTACATTGAGGGCAATGCACAATTTTAAGTGTGGGGTTGGGAATTAGAGATTCAGGACTACTTGTAAACTCAAAGCAGTAAAACTTAACTTGTGATTTTCTACCTATTTGACTAAAACATTACAAAAATCTACCTTTTGAAAAACCCGAAAAATTTTCAAAAATCCCAAAAATATTATCCGCCTAGATAGCCCTCTGAGCGTTAGCCTTTTCTTTTCTACTACCCACATTTATCACCCAACCAGCTTTTCATAAACACCGGTTATTGGCTGGATGTCTTTAAAATTGGAAAATTATCTAATGTCGTCATTTCAAGTTCATTACCATTGAGGCAACTTTGGAAAGAATCTGTTTCACTCAAAGGAATTGGAATATACAAAAAGGTGGATGTATTAGGAAGAAACATCCGAACTATCTGCAAGGAATTGATGGAAAAATTATTTTAAGGAAATTGAGGAAAAAAGAATTATTGAAGAATTTGTCTTGATACAAAAAAAAATAAGAAGAAAAGAAAAAGAAAAAGAGAAGTGGGTCTTTTACCGATCAGACTTTAAAGAGCTGGACATACATTCCTTTGATTTCAATTTGCTTTTCTGCCTTCATTTCGCAAAGCCTGAATTACCGCCCGAACTTCGAGAAAAGATTTTCAAAACAACTAGTGATGTAAGAAAACGGTGGCGCAAGCAAGAACAACTGTCACCATTCTGCGGCTTGTCAAAAAATGCCGCCAAAAGATACGGTAAATGTGTAAAGTGTGGCAACTGGAGCCACGATGGAAAGTGTAGCAAGAATCAAACTAATTCCCAAAGTGAGTATACGCACCTAATCCAAGTAGGAGCACCAGATCCAAGTAGGAAGGTGTTAGGCTACAAGCCGAAAGATCCATGCGCAAAGGCAGCAATGTGTATTACGCAGTAAGGGAAGAGCTGGGAATGATAAGAGATCTTGGTCTTAGCAATCTGACCATAAACGAGCCTTCAGATTAGTTATACCCTCATGATCTAAGTACTGTAGAGGGACCTGCTAGTATTTTCCATTTTAAGCCATGAGGCTGTAGCTGTGTGTTTCACGATAGCTGCAGCCCTTCAAACCCTTTAAAAATCCCTAAAAATCCAAAAAGGTTTTCATTTTCACCCTTTATTTTTTTCTTTGGCCACATTACAACCCTTTAAATTCCTCTTGATTCATGCATACTACTTAGTTAATTGATGGATACTTGATTTGCATACAAGCTTATGACCATTGAATAATTCAATTCGAACTTGAGTGTTCCACTTAACTTACATTATCCATACATATATAACCCTAAGAGTTGAGTGAACATTTTGAGGAGTGATAGGTTATGCATAATTAAAGTTCTAGTAGGCTTATCATGGATTCCATCATAGAAAAACACAAAAATAGAATAAGCAATTCAAGAGTTATCCCGGAGCTTCGACTTGTTTGGAGTTCCATTACCTTTGTAAAGTTTTTAGTTATGGGTCTGATAATGCATGAGTTTGCTTGAGGACAAGCAAAGTCTAAGTGTGGGGTATTATGATATGTCCTAAATTATACATGTTTTGCATGCATAATAATCCCCATATTATGGTACTAATTGATGAATATCCATGTAATTGATACTTAAAACGTTAATATTTCAAAATTGCAGGATATTCGGTGTAAAAATATAAACAAGACTAAAATCAATCAAAAACACCAAGAAGTCAAAATTGGACCACAAGAAGTCAACCAGCAGCTAAAAGACAAAACTGGCCGTGCATCCCCCCACTTTGCTCCCAAGAGCCCAGTACAGTGTCCTTTGACCCTGTTTGATTCCCGAGGTGTTTGCACGCCCATACAATCCAATGCACTGTCGTGCATTACTCATTCTAAGATAGAGGGATTGGGTTCTTGGTTTCACACACCTCAACACATCCATCTATACCTCAAGAACACACCAGAGAGAGCTTATTTCGTAGTTAGAGTAGAGAGTAATGAGTAGAGGGGCTCTTCCTCCTTGTTCTGCAATAGAGGAGCCTATGAAACTCAGCGTTATGCTAGTTAGTATGGCCATTCGTGGCTAGACTCTTTGTATTGCTAGGGTGAAGATGAAGTTTGGTGCATGTCTTTAATCATTCTTCCTTAAAACCACTATTTTGGTGGGCTTTTATTATTGTCTAAATCCGTCTTTATATTTGTGAGTGTTCTTGATTTTTAAAGTGTAAAACCTTTTTAATCAAACTGCTCTTGAATCTTGTATGTCTTTATACAAGTAGAGATTGATAAGCCAAGGCTTGGTCAACACTATTAAGGTAGTACGTCTTTATACGAACTTAGTGTGCGACCAAGAATTGGTGAACTCATGTTGGGAACGGTACGTCTTTATAGTTGGTCCCGTTGTTGCACCGCCTCCCGGTGAACAAAATATAATCACCTATTTAACTATAATACAAAGCATTTTATGTTCGTTGTCTTAAACAAACCCGGAGATGACCATTCGAATGGTTGAGGGTAACTGTTGTCCTTAACGGGAGGTACTACCCCTTTTTAAAGATATTAATTTGCAAATCAAATGTCGTGAGGACGAGGCTCTAGCGGTGACCCGGGTCACAAGTTTGTAGTAGTAATATCACTTGATTAGTCAACTTAACATTATCACGTACCAAGCAGATTCAAATCCCGAAGCAATACTCTTCGTGACCTGATCATTTCCAAGATATTTACTTTCCTGCTATTTACTATTCTGTTCGTTACATTTCTGTTACACACTTCACGCACGTTTTTTACTTTTATGCTATTTACTTTACCGTCATTTACTTTTCTGTCATTTACTATTCCGCTTCACAAGCACACAAAACCCACTCACTAATTAATCCGGATAAACGATAACAAAAGTTGAGTACTGGAACTCGTCCATGTCCATTGGTTCAATACTTGGTTATTATCTAAACTATATTATGCTGCGATAGGTACACTTGCCTATTGTGTGTGTTTTTAAGTTAAAGTAATTATCATTTTATAAATTTAAAACCTGTTCTCGTAAGGCCGTCCTAAAAATATATTTATTATATTTTTATATACTAAAAACGACACATCAACCACCAACACACTCAGGAAAGAGCTACATATTCCTTCTAGTAGATGATTGTACTAGATACATGTTGGTATATTTCCTAAATTCAAAAGATCAAGCATTTAAGACATTCAAGAAATTCAAGTTGATGGTTGAGACAGAAATAGGAACTAAGCTGAAGATGCTAAGGACAGATAGAGGTGGAGAATTCACATCTAAAGAATTCACACAATTCTGCAAAGAAAATGGCACAGCAAGACAACTCACTGCACCATACTCACCACAACAAAATGGAGTAGTACAACGAAGGAACATTACTATTATGTCTACTACTAGAAGTATGTTAAAGGCAACAAAGATGCCTCAGAACTTATGGGGAGAAGTAGTCAGACACGCCATCTATGTACTAAACAGAGTACCAACCAAAGCATTAAAGGATAGTACACCATACGAAGCACTTAAAGGTAAGAAGCCAGACCTGAAACATCTTAGGATTTTTGGCTGCATTGCCTATGCTAAAGTGTTGCTGCGTCATCTAAAAAAGTTAGACGATAGAAGCACTCAAATGGTATACTTAGGAACTGAAGAAGGATCTAAAGCATACAGACTATTTGATCCTAACACAAAACGGATTTGCGTTAGCCGTGACGTAAAATTCATAGAGAAAGAATCACTGAATTGGAAGGATTATATGGAAGATGTTGGAAATGATGAACCTGAATGGACAGATTTCATTATTGATCAGTCAACTAGTCAGCAAGTGAACAATGAACCTGCACCTATAAACCTAGAAGATGAGTTCTTAAGTGATAATCATGAAGATGACGAAGAAGCAGAAACAATTCAGTCACTTATCAACTCACCTATCAACTCACCAAACTCACCATTCACACCACCAACATACACCTATGAACCCAATTCAGCAGAACACTTGGAAAATCCACCCTCTTCAGATGACTCCGAAAGACCATATGATCATACACCTTTACAAGGTTTTCGAGCACTAACAGATATAACTCAATGAGCCTTAGAAGTATAGACAAATGAGTTACTACTGGCTGAAGAAGAACCAAGGAATTATAAAAGAAACATCAGAAGACAGAAAGTGGATAGAAGCTATGAAGGCCGAGCTAGAATCAATTAATAAGAACAACACTTGGAAGATGACAAATTTGCCAAATGATCACAAAGCAATTGGACTTAAATGGGTATTTAAGACTAAACGGGATGCAAGTGGAAACATTATAAAACACAAAACTCGCTTAGTAGAAAAAGGATATGTACAACAACACGGAATTGACTTTGATGAAGTATTTGCCCCTGTAGCACGAATAGAGACAGTTCAACTAATCTTAGCCCTAGCAGCTTGTAATAATTGGGAAGTGCATCATCTGGATGTAAAATCTGCATTTCTACATGGCGAACTCAAGGAAGAAGTCTATGTATCACAACCTGAAAGATTTGTAAAACTGGAAAACAAAGGCGAAGTCTACAAACTCTCAAAACTCTCAAAGGCATTATATGGATTAAGATAAGCACCACGTGCTTGGTATGTGAAGCTAGATCACACACTAAAGTCTCCCAGATTCAACAAATGCAAATTAGAGCAATCAGTCTACACAAAGATAAGTCAAGCATCTACTTTACTGATTGGAGTCTACGTTGATGATCTGATAGTCACCGGAACTCAAAAGAAGGAGATAAATAAGTTCAAATCCCAAATGGAAGAGAAGTTTAAAATGAGTGATTTAGGATTATTAGCTTATTATCTCGGTATAGAAGTCACCCAAACAGCAGAAGAAATATTAATCAAGCAAAGTGGATATGTTAACAAAATCATCAAGGATGCTGGACTGGAAGGATGCAATGAAACAAAGATACCAATGGATCTAGGAAAAAAATTAACCAAAACTGAAGGAGGAGAGTCAGTTGAAGTAACAAACTACAGAAGTCTGGTCGGATGCCTTAGATATCTACTACATACAAGACCAGACTTAAGTTACTCAGTTGAATTATTTAGCCGTTTTATGCAAGAGCCAAAGGAACATCATTTGAAAGCCATTCGACAAGTACTACGTTATATTAAGGGAACTAAAGATTATGGCATAACTTATCAGAAAAATGGAGATTGCAAAATTACAGGTTACAGTGATAGTAGTTATGGAGTTAACATAGAAAAAGAAAAAGGCACTACTAGGATAGTATTCTACTTTGGAAAGTCGCCTATCAGTTGGTGCACACAAAAACAACCTACCGTAGCACTATCATCGTGTGAATCTAAATTCATGGCTGCAACAGCCGCACCATGTAAAGGAACTATGGTTGAAAAGACTACTCAGTGTAATAACCGGTTAGAAAGAAAAGAAAATAACAATAATGGTTGACAACAAATCAACCATCGTTTTAATGAAGAACCTCGTATTTCATGGCAGAAGCAAACACATTGATACTCGCTACCACTTTATAAGGGAATGCATTGAAGAAAAAACAAATCAACCATCGTTTTAACAAAGAACCTCGTATTTCATGGCAGAAGCAAACACATTGATACTCGCTACCACTTTATAAGGGAATGCATTGAAGAAGATCATATTGTCGTGGAATTCATATGTGGAGAACTTCAGAAAGTAGACATACTCACCAAGGCGTTACCAAGAATCAAATTCATTACCATGAGGGAACTACTTGGAGTCAAATACCTACTACAAGATAAAGATGATCGAGATTAAAGGGGAGATTGTTGGATATAATCCCAATCATCCTTTATATACAAGTCAAAGGTCCACTATGTAAATATGTCATAGTTATTAGTTTAGAGTTATTATGTAAACATGTAATAGGTAAAGGGTCTTGGTGTAAATACTTGTATAAGAAAAGTCATGTACGTATGTTGAATCGATTCTTGAACCGATGCGTCTGTTAGTAGAATCCCAATAAGGGCAGCGACAATGTGAAGAACAGGGTAATCCCCAAATTGATAATCAAGAATCTCTGTTTCTACTTATTATCTTGTTTATTTTTTATTTCCATCAAGAACACACAACCAATTCTAGGTAATATAACGCGTGCGCGACATTTACTGCTAGAACGAGAAACAACTTGCCAAATGGCTGCCGACAACAGGAAAAGGCTATCACCGCCTTCACCTGATAATTACTTCGGTAATGAAAGGAAAAAAATATTATAAAACTCTCACCCACAGCAAAGCTATTTGTTCAAAACATTTTTATTAAGATAATAGATATCTAGGTAATTCAAGCTTCCATTTATTTAAAGTTTTTTTTATTTCAGGTAATTCCCTTCACTCTTTAAGAGCAACAGCAACCACAGGACGGTTACTGGATTGTAGTATCGGGTGGGCGGCATGGCGGTTGCACCAAGCGGTGGTGAACCATGATGATAAAGTGATCAAGGAATTCATGGATTCTCGTCTAAAAAGTCCATTTGTTTATACCGCATCCCGGTTTTTTGATGCTAGTTGCATACAAATAGGGGGCTTGCCAAGGTTTAATATATATGGAAACACATTCGGGTTGGGGAAAGGATTGGCGGTTCGGAGTGGGTATGCTAATAAGTTTGACGGGAAGGTGACGGTGTATCCCGGACGAAAGAGTGGAGGAAGCATGGATATGGAAATCTGCCAATTGCCGGAAAACATGGAGGCTTTTGAATCTGATGAAGAATTCATAGGTGTTGTTACTTGTTAATGGATAAATTGCCTTTTGCAAACCTATGAAGTCGTGCAATAAAACGTATGGGTTCGTCTAGAAAAGAATATTTTTATGTAGTAATGTTCTCTTTTAATTACATACAAAACATTAAATAGAGACTAAAAATAAACTAACAACTAAGTCCACTACCCCACTACTTTACCCAAGAAACAAAACTAACTCATGACCAATTAAAATAGTAAAACATGTGATTAAATACTAAACTTCCTGATGACCCGTTCTAACCCTTTATTCTGACCTATTGATACCGATCCAAAGCTTCGACCCGTATCCAAGGACCCGACTATTAAACCCGTCAATATTAACCCTACAGTTTTAATGTCAAAGAAAAACTGTCGTTTCTTTCACAAAAAAACCACAAAGCCTAGCAAAGATGTAGACAATGAGATTTCTATTCCAATCCATGCTGACAAAATAAAGCTAATCATCACATCCGTTTACCTAAACCATAAACAACTTACAAATCCCAAAACTCGTCAACAATAATCTACTTGCGAAGAACCACTACCACCACCGCCACCTAGGGTTCCAAAGAGCCCGGCAACATCGGAAAAAAATTAAGAAGAGAGAGCGATAGATAAACAACTGACCTACAAAATGAACCAACGAAGCCAACCACGACAAAGTGAGGCCTGTTCAGCGGCCAACAAACAAACAACTGAAAACAAACCCTAACAAAGCAATTGTGGTAACAATCGCAACGGTTCTTCGATTTCTTGTCTCAGATCTATGAAGACGAAGAAGAAGAAGAAAGTAGATCGAAGGCCGACATGGCTGCAACACGATTGGTGTTGCCTCGCCAAGGAACGATCTGATACTCTTCCTGGATCTAGAGAGAGAAGGTTTACACAGATCTTCATCTCTTGGATCTAGAGATATAACGTGTATGTGTAAAAACAGAGGAAGAAGGAAGAGTTATTCCAGATTGTATCTTGATGAAGCCGGCGACGAAATCGGGAGAAATGAGAGGAGGCATTCCCTTCTCTCTTTCTTTGTTTGATTTTCAGACACCCAAAACAACACTTGTACACTCGGCATAAAATCTTGCACAACACTGTTACACTATTCATCCCAATGAATTTTAAATAATAGTATAATAATGGGCGCCCATTCCTCAGATTTGTTAACCTTGGAGAGGCAAACTACCTCATTAGAGAAATATACATGGCCATGTTGCATAGCAAAGGGCAGTGGTCACCAAGATATTGATTTTAAGTACCCGGCCGAGCCGAAAAAAAGGCCCTTACGAACAAAATATATAAACTAAATTTTTTTTAAATGATAATTAATGTTATAGCAATAAATATAGAAAAAATATAGTATGTTACAATTCAAATTCAATAGTCAAAATTCAAATTAACTAATTTTTTTTAAACGACGATCAATGTTTAGGAGACATGCTTTCTAAAAAACAAATTAAATTCAAAATTCAACAATTAACAATTCTAGCTTTCGAAGTCAACCAATTAACAATTATAAGTCAAACAATTCAACAATTCTAAGTCAAACAATAAAAAAATCAACAATTCTAATCATGGAATTGGAACCTAATCATGGAATTGCAAGCATGAAACTAATCATGGAATTGGAAACTAACCAATGGGCGGTGGCGGGCTGGTGGCTAATGGCGGTGGAGGCAGAGAGCCGATGGTGGGCAGTGGGCTGATGACTAGTATTCGACAGTTCGACTCTTCGTTTTCTGCTTCTTCTGTTATTCAATTCATCTTTTTTTTAAACAGTTGATGGTTTCTAATTTCTTTATAAAGATTAGGGTCCAATCATTACATATTTACATTATAAATATTAAATGGATTACTAGATTAGGGCCCAACCAATCAACCATTACATATTTACATTATAAAGATTAATTGGATTAGGGCCCAACCATTACATTATAAAGATTAAAGAGTGTCCAACCATTATAAAGATTAAAGAGGTCCCAACAATTATAAAAAGGGCCCAATATGTTTTAAAGTTTTTATAAAAAGATCCCAATATATAAAATCGATATATAAAATTTTATAAAAACCATATATAAATATATATAACATATATATAGAATATTAGGCCTCAAAAAAATGGGCCCTGGCCGGAGGTCCCGTTCGACCTACTCCAAGGCCGGTCCTGATTGTCAGATACTTCTAGCCAAGTATGCATCTCGCACATGTTGAAGAATTGAAAAAAAAATGCAAAACTTGTTAAAAACAAATCACTGCCGCGTGGTCATTCCACAAATGGGTGGAAGACATTTTACGCCCTTTCCTAGAAGTAGCCGGGCGAGTCAAGTTCTAAATCATGGAAATTGATTACTTCATAAAATGGGTAGAAGTGAAAACTTTGGTCACCATACCCACCACTCATGTCAAAAAGTTACTTTGGAACACATCATCTGCTGGTTTGGCCACCCACTCCACTTGGTCAGTGACAATGGCTGACAATTTGTGGATAAGATGCTGCAGGCATGGTGTTAGGAGCTGCACATAGAAAAAAAACGCGTTTTCGATGCAAAATTGCGTCGCAAATACGTTGGAAACACCAAATTCCAACAAATTTGTGACAAATTTTCTGTCAGAAAAACCTTCGTCGAAGATAATTTGCGACAAAAAATGCGACACAATTGTGACAAACAAGTTGTGTCGGAATTTGCAACGGATTTCCGACGCAATTTCTAATTATAATTATTAAAATAATTATCTATTTTCTAATTTATTTAAATTAAATGACCGACTTTATTTTTTAATTTTTATTTTAATTGTTATTTATTTTTTATCTAATTAAATATTATAAATATATTAAAAAGGTATTTTATATTTTAATTATTATAATTAATACTGGTTTTATCGGAAATGTGTCGCAAATTGTGACACATTTGCGACAAAAACAATATTAAATATTATAAATATATTAAAATGTATTTTTATTATAATTATTAAGATTATTATTTTTTGTCGGAAATGCGTCACAATTTGCTACACATTTACGACAAAGACTGGGGTTTTCATTTTCTTCACTATTTTGTCGCAAATGTGTCACAATTTGCGACAAAAATTTTGTATCGCAAATATTTCGTAGCAAACTCATTTTTTTTTCTAGTAGTGCATTAAGTGGCACAACCCCAAGAAAATGATCAAGTTGAGACGGTGAATAGAAACATATTTGAAGGAATCAAAATGCGCCTAGATCATGAAGGAACCTGTTAGGTGGATGAGCTACCCCATGTACTATGGGCACACCGCACCATGACCAAAACAAGCAACGAAGAAACACACCTTACTTATGGGTGAGAGGCAATGATCCCCACCAAGATTGGTTTACCATCAACTCGCTCTCTAGGCACAACATTGATCAACAATGACGAGGTGCTCATGCAAAACCTTGATCTCTTGGAAGAGCGATGGGGAATGACCGCTATCAAGGAATGGAGAAATAATTAAACCGAAGGGTCAGAAATTGCTCCTTAAAAGTGGAGGAATATGTTCTCAGGAGTTATCAGGCCAGCAAAGCTGAATCCCAAGGTAAGCTTGTCCCAAATTGGGAAGGTCCTTATGTAATCCAGAAAAAGAGCTTATGTTTTAGCTCAGATTGATGGAAAAGTACTACCTAGAACATGGTGGTAATTTGAACAAGTTTATTCACGCCCTAAGGGTAAAAACAGACTATTACACAAATGTACGTACAAAGAGGCGAGATAATTACTTATGAAATAGTTATCAAGACAGATAAACGGTAATAGTTGGACACAATAATGATTTATGAAATAATTATTATTATTAACGAGATTAATAATAAACTGGTGAAAATATGTTTGGAACATACTTATTAATTGCCATATTATTTTAATTGTAATTATAATTATATTGGATATGATTATATATAATTAAGTAATGGTTAGTTAATTAACAATTAAAATAGTGGAGTTTCATAAATGTAATTATAGGCATGGACTAGATTGTAATTAAGGAATCCTAAAACCCTATAGGAGGCTATAAATAAGGGCTCCTTTTTAGAAGCTAGGACAAGAGATTATAGTGGCTTCAGTTTAGAAGCTAGGTCAAGAGATTAGTACTCAGACATATTATAAGGCATTTCAGAACCGAAACCAGAATCACTCACAGTGGTCTCAAAAGGCATGTTCAGAACTAAATTTAGAAGCACTCACACGTCTCTGAAATGTGTAAACCTACAAAAACGTTTAATACAATTTAATTCTTTGTTTAGTGGATTCAAATGATTTTACTGTTTTGTCTTTTCAAGTGACACTCGAATACTCTCAAACACCGCAAACACCACCAAAGACGACTTCCTACAATATCAAGAGTTCTTTTGTGCTCGGTGGGGGAGCTTGAGAAAAAAAACATGGGGGGCGAGATTTTTTTTTTCCTATCAGAGGGTCGGAACTATAAAATTTGCGGCCGAATACTATAAATTAACACTACTGAGCATTTTTTTTTCCTATTAGAGGGGCCGGAACTATAAAATTTGAGGCCGAATACGTATAAATTAACACTACTGAGCGAAAAATCGGGGGTGGCCGGGGCCCTCACAAACCTCCGCCCCTGTTTGTGCTACAAGTATCACGAAGGTTTTCACGCGCATGTGTTTTCTTCTGCAGTACACACTACTTCGGTTGTAGAATGTTATGCACGCGCTCTCTTAGAAGAGACACACAACTTATTTTAAATAACCCGTGTTAGTAGAGATACGTTCAGTGGATTAGGAACCAAGAAATTAGAAAGGAACAAATTGTTTGCTGAAATTTTTCTTCATATCATCAACAACCAAAAGCTACAGGCTAAGTGGCTTTATAGCCATACATTAGGAATGGAAAAACAAATTAATACCTCCAACTATATGCATGAAGGGACCTTAAAAATAAACGTGAATGGGACCATGGGTGTAAAAGGGACGTGGGTTAGGTACGGGGAAAGATTATGGCACGTGCTATTATGTTATTTTCGACTCTAAACCTCCATTGCTGCTGAAAGCTTGAATATAAAAAACAGCTCAATCTTCTGAAATTCACCATCTTCATCTACAATGAAGTCTCCAAGTGTTGAAATCATCTCCGAGTGCTTCATCAAACCAAAATTCATATCTGAAGAGGCCAACAAACCCGTGTACTTCTCGCCATGGGATATCGCCATGTTGTCTACACATTACATTCAAAAGGGTCTCCTTTACCCCTTGCCGGAATATCAAGATTTCTCCATAACCACCTTCTTGGAGGACCTCAAAGACTCCCTCTCCGCCACACTTACTCATTTCCACCCACTCGCCTCCCGTTTAGACACCGTTAAACAAGAAAACCCGCCTTCTTTCGCCGTCTTCATCAACTCCGACAACAGCCCCGGAGCAAGATTCATACATTCCTCCATTGACATGACGGTGGCCGATATCCTCACACCAGTTGATGTCCCGTTGATTGTTCAATCATTTTTCGATCACAACAAAGCTATCAGTTACGATGGTCTCGAACTCTCGTTGCTGTCGGTTCAAGTGACCAAGCTTATTGATGGAATATTCATTGCTTGCTCGGTGAACCATATGGTGGCTGATGGATGTGCCTTCTGGCATTTCTTCAACTCCTGGTCCGAAGTGTTCGAATCCAAAAGGCGAAACGAACGTATAGTTTCCATCTCACGGCCTCCGGTTCTCCGAAGATGGATTCCGACAGGATCTGGTGAGATCCTGACACTTCGGTCTGTCAATGACGATCAGTGCATTGACAGACCGAATCCTCCGTTCTTAAAACAACGAATCTTTCATTTTTCTTCGGATTCTCTCTCAAAACTCAAAGCCAAAGTGAACTTAGAGTGCAACACCACCAAGATTTCCACGTTACAGTCACTCTCCGCACTCGTGTGGAGATGTGTGACGCGTGCGCGACGTTTACCGCTAGAACGAGAAACCACTTGCCGAATGACTGCCGACAACAGGAAAAGGCTATCACCGCCTTTACCTGATAATTACTTCGGTAATGAAAGGAAAAAAATCTTATTAAAATTTCACACATAGTAAAGCTATTTTTTCAAAATGTATTTATTAAAATAATAGATATCTAGGTAATTCAAGCTTCCATTTATTTAAAGTTGTTTTATTTCAGGTAATTCCCTAAACTCTTTAAGAGCAACAGCAACCGCAGGACGGTTGCTAGATTGCAGTATCGGGTGGGCGGCATGGCGGTTGCACCAAGCGGTGGTGAACCATGATGATAAAGTGATCAAGGAATTCGTGGATTCTTGGCTAAAAAGTCCATTTGTTTATACCGCATCCCGGCTTTTTGATGCTAGTTGCATACAAATAGGGGGCTCGCAGAGGTTTAATATATATGGAAACACATTCGGGTTGGGGAAAGGATTGGCGGTTCGGAGTGGGTATGCTAATAAGTTTGACGGGAAGGTAACGGTGTATCCCGGACGGGAGGGTGGAGGAAGCATGGATTTGGAAATCTGCCTGTTGCCGGAAAACATGGAGGCTTTTGAATCTGATGAAGAATTCATAGGTGTTGTTACTTGCTAATGGATAAATTTCCACTTCATAGGTTTGCAAATTGCAAACCTATGAAGTGGTGCAATAAAACGTATGGGTTCGTCTTGAAAAGAATATTTTTATGTACTAATGTTCTCTTTTAACTTTTGGCTATCAAATTAATAAAAGAAGTACCCTAAGATTTAAGTGGTCACATATTGTTTCACTTTTTCAATATTCTATCTTATATGAATACATTTTATCGAGTTGACTATTTACGAAAAAATCAGCAGCATTCCCCTTTAACTCCCCAAATATACAGATAAACCGCAAACTTGAAGGAGTAAGGAAAAATAGCTACCAATTTTTTCTTAAATGTCAACCCGTTAAAATGTATACATATCATAAATGAGATAAAATATTCAAAAAGCAGTCCCAAATGAGACAATCCAAAATTTATCTCTATTAGATAAATTTTGGACGACTGTATTCTAAATAAACATACTAGTGTACACAACATGAGACATGACATACATAAACAAAGACGTACATAAATGACATTAGAAGTGTAAGCCTTTTTCTTATTTATTTTATAAAATTATAAAATATATATTTTTAATATATAAGTAATAGTATTTATAAAATTATAATAAATGAGTCGTTACCCTAAATGAAATAAATAATTAACTACACAAAGGTAAAAAAATTCGGGATACATACCTTAAATAAGTTCAATGAAACACAAATATAATATTATTCCCACCTCGTCAACCGCAACGAGTTTCGAACTTGTAACAAAATTAAATAAAGTTACATATACATACAAACATGTATACATACATACACACACATATATATATATACATACACAATTATATAGATACAAATCATACAAATACATACATACAAAAAGAAACATAAACAAACATACTAATCATCCAAACTAATCATCATAAACACAAATTACACACATACATACAAACTAATCATCCAAACTAATTATCATAAACACAAATTACACACATACATCAAAACTAATCATCATACATAAAAATACATACAAATACATACAAAACACATACATATTATACACAAACATACATAAATAAATGCCCAAATTCTCAAATTACATACACAAACACAATTCAATACATAAACATAATACAAATACATACAAAGACACATACACATATATACATACATATTATATACAAACATACATAAATAGATGCCCAAATTCCCAAATTACATACACAATTCCTTAAATAAATATATATATATATAAACATACATACACATACACAAATACAAACAAACACACAAGTACACACACACACACACACATATATATATATATATATATATATACACATATACAAAAAAACATTCACATCTAAACATAATTTCATCAAATAAATATGTATATAAACCTAATTTCATCATAAAATTACATAAATATTTATAAAATCATAAATTTAAACCATATATACATACATACAAATAAACACAAACATATACATACATCTAAACCTAATTTGTAAAAAAATTACTAACCAAGTTTGCAAATTAACTTCAAATAGCTTGAAATCCTCCAAAAATTGTCAAAGCTTCAAATAGCTAAGAAAAATCAAAGAAATTAAGTAAAAACCCCAAAAATGTTGATTTTCTTGTGAAGATTGAACAATAAATGTTAACTCACCTTAAAACCCAAGAGATTGATGAAGATTGCTTCACAAAAGACCCAAAATTCGTGAAATCGCCAAAGAGAGAAGAAGCGTTTTAGGTTTTTTTTTGTGGAATGGGAAGCAGAAAGCTGTTTCCTGTGTTTATTCTCGCTGAAACCTATACCGACGACATGTCGTCGGTATAGGCTCGATTGTCGGCTCCGTAGGTCACCTGTACCGACGACATGTCGTCGGTATAGGCTCCGTAGGGTTTTGACCGGTCAATAAAGTAAAAAACCCTATGCCGACGACATGTCGTCGGTATAGGTTTTTCCATATTTTTTTTATTTTAAATAAAAAAAAATTTTGACCACGAGAAGTTTATTAAATAAAAAAAAGCAAAAGAAAAACATAATTACCCTATACCGACGACTATATGTTTTACCCAATAATTCATTGGGCGCCATGTTTTCCCTCCATCTGGCTCAAACCCTATACCGACGACATGTCGTCGGTATAGGGTCTCCCCCCAAAATTTTGGGTTTGGCCTATCCCGACGACATGTCGTCGGTATAGGGTGGTGACCTATTGATAGGGTGCGAAAGCACACGTCTTTATTCCTTTGTTTTAATGTGTTCTAAGTAGTTTTATATTAGTTTTGAGTCAATTTTATGTACATTTGAGTCGTTGGTCTTATTTGTAGGAGCTCGGGAATATTAATGAAGAATACGTGAAGAAAACGAGTGAAGAAACGAAGCCCGGAAAAGTCCAAAGATCAAAAGACAATTTTCTGAAATTTAGGTCTCTCGCGGTACGCGAAAGACGAGTGTAATAATTCTCGCGGTACGCGGGAAACTCCAGGAATCCGCCCGACTATTTTGGTCCTCGCGGTACGCGAGGATCCAGTCAACATTCTCTCGCGGTACGCGAGAGGGCCGTTTTCCGCAAAACCCTAATTTTCTAAATTAAAAAGATTTAAACGGCCATTATGAGGGAGTTCGATTCTAAGCCGTTCCAGGGAAGAAAAGAGGCGATTTTGAGCTTGGAAGTCAATTGAAGCTGAAGATTGAAGCTTTTGGATTCCGGGTTCGTAGTTATACGTTCTAGGTTTTAAAGACTTGATTTTTATCTTTGATTTTATGTTTTGAACCTATGGATCTTGCTATTTGCTTCTGTGTAGATGTTCTTAGTATGATTCTAGGCTAGATCCTTGATCTACCTAGGTCAATATGATGATTATGTGTTAAAGTTTCGATTTTTATTCGGTTTTTGGATTCGAATGTTGGATTTATGATTTAGTAAAGGTTTGAGTTTGTTTATGTGTGATGTTAGTGCATGTTTAATTCTGATTATGTGGTTGATTATGCTTTTCTGCGTTGATTGTGGTTGTCTGCCAGTTTGATCTTCGTTTCTGGTTCATAGACTTTAGGGTTTGTGAGTTAGAGTGGTGTCTAGACGTAGTAGCCATAGAAAACCTAGTTAATTACTGATTAGAAGTGAATGTGTGTCCTAGTTCAATACCCGAGAGGTGAGAATTAGTCGTTGAGTCTTCGTCATTAGGAATCCGAGTGTCAACTGTCTGAGAGGAAGTTGGTATTAGGTGTCTAGTGATAGTTGCTATCCGAATCATAGTATCCATTCTAGAACTACCCCATGCATTCCTTGAGTGTATGGTAAGCGGTGAGACTGAGAGGTAATCCGTTTATTAGGGTACTTGTCATAGTAGGAAATACCCGAGAGGTGATCCGATCATCTGGTGAGTTAATATCCTTAGGTTGTCTTCTGGTCACATCCCGAGACCGAGAGTGATCGGGAATCCACTAGATATCTTTTAGGTGTTATATCTTTAGAAACCCAGATCCAACCTAGTTCCAAAACCGATAGAAGTTGAGCTTTACACATAGGATTCCGACCTAGGTAGTGACTTCTCCATTCTTGATTTCATCTTTAGTTTACTCTTGATAGCTTGAATTGTCCTTAGTTTATTGCATTCTTAGCTAATCTTTAGTGTAGTAAACCCCCCAATCAATTAATCATATTAAGTCCTAGTTAGAGTCTAATTTAGTTATTCAGTGTCTTTTGGGTTCGATATCCGGACTTCGTTAGGCTATATTGCATTGATCGGTACACTTGCCGGTTGTGTGGTCTAGTTTTAGGTCGAGTCTAGGTTTTATAAATTTAAAGCTAGAGAGTCTAGGTTAGGTTTTTATATTAGTTTTTATAGACCGTCCGAGCGACATCAAGTTTTTGGCGCCGTTGCCGGGGACACTTGGCAATAGCAATATTAGCTTTGACTAGTTCTTTGTTAGATTTTTGGTTTATTTGAGTCTTTTGTTCTCTTTTGAGTCTTTGTTCTATTTTTCCTTCTTAGAGTCTTTCTGTTTATGCCCAATACTCGTTCGCAAGGATCACCATCTTTTGCATCTTTTCAAGAGCCCGAACGAGAGCTTCACGAGCGCACCCGCGACTTTCGGGAGCGTTTAGAGGAGCTGGTTAAACCAAAGGTACGTCCTACTAGCCCAGTTCCATTTCCTACTATGGGTGACGCTAACCCACCGGCTAGACGTACGGTGCACCAGAGGGCCAGTGAGGGGGTCACGGGCGCGAGATCTTCGATCACACGCCCCACTATACCGAACACCAATTCTTGGCAGATCCCATCACATGTCATGAGTACGATCACTCATGCCACTCAATTCCATGGCCTCGAGGATGAGGATGCACCCGGACATTTGTCCCGCTTCGCGCGGATATGTGATACATTTAATATCACGGGTGTATCTAAGGACGCAATCTACTTGCGTCTCTTTCCATTCTCCCTTTCTGGGCGTGCATCTACTTGGCTCGACACTCTTCCCGACAATTCTATCACCACATGGGAGGATCTCGAAGCCAAGTTCTTCAAGAAATACTTTCCACCTTCCAGGGCCGCTCGCCTTCGGGACCAGATCCATTCGTTTCGGATGGATCCCGACGAGCCTTACCACATGGCCTGGGAGCGGTTCAACGCGCTGTTGAGCCGATGTCCCCAGCACGGTCTCCCCGACTGGGCACTAGTGGAGAAGTTCTATAATGGCCTCACCTTCGAGACGCAGCAAATGTTCAACACAGCTGCAGGAGGCCATATCATGGATAGACTCGAGCCTGAGGAGTGCGAGGATATGTTCGAGAGCTTCGCTCAAGCCGAACAGCAGCACCCACGTTCTGTTAGGGATTCCATCCCTACTGCTAGGTCACACGCCTCTTCTCCTAGAGGTGTGCATCAGGTCACTCCTGATACTAGCGTGGCTGCTGCCCTCGCCTCGATGGCAAATGAGATTAAAGAGCTGAAGCTCAATGCTCTAAGGTGTCAAGTGTGCAGGGGAGGACACGACACCCGAGATTGCCCGGTAAATAATCAAGAGCATGTGAGCTATGCTGGCAACCAATACCAGAACCGAAATTACAACAATTCTAATACTTTTGGTTCGGGATGGAGATTTGGATTCACTGGTCGTCAGCAACAGTATGGAGGAGCAGAAGAAGGAGCGAGTTCTGGGAGCACTGTTGGGTCACGAAGGATTGAGGAGATGATGGAGACTCAGACACAGTTGCTTGCCCAGCTGGTGCAGAATAACAAGGATGCTCGGCAAAGACTGGATAGCCATGACACTTTGATGAAGAATCAGCAATCGGCGTTCCAGGATTTGCAACGCACGGTAGGAGACATTGCTAGGAGCATACATGATAGACAAAGAAGCCCTTCTACGGGCCCGAACGCTTCAGTGATGGCCGTGTCTATAGAGAGTGTGGAGAGTAAAGTGGTTGAAGAGGTTGACCCCCACTCTAAGGAGCATAATATTCCCTCAGTGGAGGAGGTGAACAAGATTGACTGGGAAGCTCGATTTGCTGAGATCGATGCTAGGATGCTAAAAGAGACCGAGTCAAATGCTGTTTCGACGAGGAGCATGATAGAGAAGGAGGATGAGAGCCCACCGGTAGTAGTAGAAGAAGAGCCGGTGGAGGAGGAGATAGTGGTTGAGGTGCCTACCAAGAAGGCACAGGAGAAGAAGAAGGGGGTGGAGATGAAGTCCCCCGAGATTGACCTGAGCCGTATTCCTTATCCCACACGTGTGTTGCCACATAAACATGCTAAGGAATACGGTCACTTCCTTGATATGTTCAAACAACTCAAGGTCAATCTCCCGTTTGTAGAGGTCCTCCAGCATATGCCCAAATATGCCAAGTTCTTAAAAGGCCTTCTTTCCAACAAGAAGAAACTTGAGGAGGTCTCTGGAGTCTCACTTGGTGAGCAATGCTCGGCAGTGGTGCAAAATCATTTGCCAGAAAAGTTGTCTGATTCGGGTCGGTTCACGATCCCGTGCTTGTTGGGCAACCTACCATTACACCACGCGTTGGCCGACCTAGGTGCTAGCATCAATTTGATGCCCTATTCATTGTACAAGCAGCTGGACCTAGGTGAACCACAACCAACGCGCATGAGCATTTCCTTGGCTGACCGCTCAGTCAAGTATCCACGGGGAATAGTGGAAAATCTATTAGTGAAAGTGGGCAATTTTGTTTTCCCCGTGGATTTTGTGATTCTAGATATGGAGGTGGATGACAAGGTCCCACTCATCTTAGGGCGCCCGTTCCTACGGACCGCAAAGGCGATGATTGATGTCTTTGACGGGAAGCTCACACTTCGTGTGGGGGATGAGGTCCTTACATTCAATGCTGTAGAGTCCGGGAAGGATGTTGGCGAGCACAGCCACTCCGTGTGCATGCTCGATTCTTTCATGGACCACCATTGGGACCCCGATCCGGTGATAGAAGTAGGTGAACCCGCCCCGAATATAGAAGAACCATATGATTGGGCGTTGGAGTTAGAAGGATTGCTAGATGAGCCAGACGATTATGGAGATGAGGTGCCTGATGATTTGCTGGAGATGATGGCAGAGTTTGAAGAGGTCATAGGCAAAACCCCAAGTGTGGGGAAGTTGGTGGAGGTTGTTGAGGATCCCGAGGATCCTGGTGAGATTGTGGAGGTCATTCCTTTAGAAGTGCCCATTCCTAAACCCCTACATATCTTCACCACTGTTTGTGCTTTGGGGAGAAAGATCGAGTCACCCCCTAGGTCTAGGCCGCCTCGTAAGAGGACTCGAGAGTTAATTGACTTAGGCAACGTAGATAGAGTGCTAACCCCAAGTGTGGGGATATCGAGGAGTGACAAACTACTTGGTTATTTAATGCGTATTATCTTCGGACCGGGTAGATTTAAGTTGTGGTGGAAGGAGATGAAGGATAGAAATCCATGGTTTGAGAGTAGTAGTTGTTTGCTAGGGCTGTGGAGAACCGGTAGGCCGCGAAGGATGAAGGCGGTACCGGTTAGGATCAAGGAGAAGCCTCCTGATAGGTTTGCTTGAGTCCTGGGCAAGTGCCCGGGATGTAAAGTTTGTGTGCGTTCATTGGTATGAGTCCATGTCTTTTTCTTTGTTTTTCGGTTTGTGTTTTGTTTGTGTCAAGTTTTGCAGGAATCCATGCTCGATTCGGTAAGGAAAATCGTCGGGAATGAAGCCCCAGGTATGGTTACATGTGTTTTTATCCTTGGGACAAGGTTTTAAGGAAGTTGGGTGAAAATTTTTTCTTAAATGGCAAAATTTTTTCTAAGTATAAAACTTGAAAATTCTTCAAAACTTTCTGTTAACGACACCCTTCCGCGGTACGCGAAGAACGAGAGGAAGATCTCTCGCGGTACGCGAGAGACAAAAGTCTCGACCGGCCTAACTTTTTGGCCTTCGCGGTACGCGAAGAATATCCCCTTCGACTTACGCGGTACGCGAGGGACTGCTGGTGTCACCCTATTTCCTTTGTTTCCCATGGTTTCCCGTACCCGTTTCTGTCCCCGTTTTCACTCACCACCACTATTCATCACCTACCTTCGTACCACCACTACCATGAAGCATCACCTTTAACCACCATCATCCATCACATTAATTCACCCACCTACCACCATCCGACCACCATGACCATGGGAAATTAGAAACTGTTTATGACCGATGTTCGACCTTGCTGTGGTATTCATGTCTATGTGTTTGCCACACGTTGAGTATGTTTTCTCTGCATCTATCTATCTTGAGTCTTTTAAGTGTCTAGTTGAGTTAGTAGTTGAGTTATTATTTGAGTCAGTTTAATGCTGCGGGTATGTTTAGTCTTATTTTGCAGGTTTATCATTCCACCCGTACTCAATCTCCATTCGGGCGGAATTGATGGTCACCATTACTATCTTGTAAAGGCAACCCGACAGCTGATGTGTAACCGCGACCAAAATGCTATACGGTGCACACACAAGGAAGAACGAAGCTGCATATTAGTTTGCATCTACATTACCAGCTAAGTCGATTCCTGTTCCTTTTTTTTTTTTCTTGTTTTATTTTTGCATTTTTATTTTTAGTTTTGTTTTGCTTCACATTGAGGACAATGTGTCTTTCAAGTGTGGGGATGTGAGTGTCTAGTTTGTTTAGTTTGTGTCTTTAAAAATTCAAAAATACAAAAAAAAAAAAAAAAAAAAATTTGAAAACTTTGAAAAATGTTCTTGAAAATAACTGCATATATTTGGAAAATGATAGTAGAACTGGATCTATTTATGAGTTTAAAAGATTAAATAATTGAAAACGTGTCTAATTAGTGATGTTTTGGTAGACCCAGCTAACTAGTAGAGCTTAAATATCCTGTTTGTGTTATTTAGGATTAATCACGGAATAAAATCATGATATCTTGTGGGTATTCATCTTAGAGTAATGGTAATACTGAAACTGTCAATATAGGGTGATAGGTACCACGATTAAGTTAAAATTTAAAGGTTTTTGAAATTTTTTATGGCACACCATTCTCTTTTTATGAGAATAAATCCGAGTTTCGGTGGCGCCCGCATTCCATAATCCATGTTATTCCATAATTTATGAGCTATACTGAGTTTTGCTTATGTGTTACCCTTTGGGATAGCGACTTGGAGGATACACCCCTAAGTAAGATTTATGTGCTTCATTGATAGAATGTAGTCTATGTGTTACCCTCCGGGATAGTGACTTGGTTGAAACGCCTCTAGACGAAAGTTCTTTTGCTTATTATGCTCATTATCACCCATTCATTCATGATTTCATCTGATTTCTAAAAACCTGTAAATAGTAGTTTAACGTGGTAGGGTAAATCTATATGGTTTAATCCGTGCCTAAACATGACCTTGAGACGGGATTAGGTAGAGCTGTAACTTCTAAGTGTGAGTCACATAGATTGATTGATATGTTGTATAAAATGGATTTAGAACACGTAACGGGGGCTTGAAAGTTAGTGCTTGGGTTTAATCGGACAGAAATACTAATTGTTGCTTTTTAACACGTGAGTATGTTTTGAAAATTGAAATTTATGTTTGTTGAGTTAGATGCCAGTTATGATTCCATTTGTAGATTTTTCGAGGACGAAAAAAGGTTAAGTGTGGGGATATTTGATAGGGTGCGAAAGCACACGTCTTTATTCCTTTGTTTTAATGTGTTCTAAGTAGTTTTATATTAGTTTTGAGTCAATTTTATGTACATTTGAGTCGTTGGTCTTATTTGTAGGAGCTCGGGAATATTAATGAAGAATACGTGAAGAAAACGAGTGAAGAAACGAAGCCCGGAAAAGTCCAAAGATCAAAAGACAATTTTCTGAAATTTAGGTCTCTCGCGGTACGCGAAAGACGAGTGTAATAATTCTCGCGGTACGCGGGAAACTCCAGGAATCCGCCCGACTATTTTGGTCCTCGCGGTACGCGAGGATCCAGTCAACATTCTCTCGCGGTACGCGAGAGGGCCGTTTTCCGCAAAACCCTAATTTTCTAAATTAAAAAGATTTAAACGGCCATTATGAGGGAGTTCGATTCTAAGCCGTTCCAGGGAAGAAAAGAGGCGATTTTGAGCTTGGAAGTCAATTGAAGCTGAAGATTGAAGCTTTTGGATTCCGGGTTCGTAGTTATACGTTCTAGGTTTTAAAGACTTGATTTTTATCTTTGATTTTATGTTTTGAACCTATGGATCTTGCTATTTGCTTCTGTGTAGATGTTCTTAGTATGATTCTAGGCTAGATCCTTGATCTACCTAGGTCAATATGATGATTATGTGTTAAAGTTTCGATTTTTATTCGGTTTTTGGATTCGAATGTTGGATTTATGATTTAGTAAAGGTTTGAGTTTGTTTATGTGTGATGTTAGTGCATGTTTAATTCTGATTATGTGGTTGATTATGCTTTTCTGCGTTGATTGTGGTTGTCTGCCAGTTTGATCTTCGTTTCTGGTTCATAGACTTTAGGGTTTGTGAGTTAGAGTGGTGTCTAGACGTAGTAGCCATAGAAAACCTAGTTAATTACTGATTAGAAGTGAATGTGTGTCCTAGTTCAATACCCGAGAGGTGAGAATTAGTCGTTGAGTCTTCGTCATTAGGAATCCGAGTGTCAACTGTCTGAGAGGAAGTTGGTATTAGGTGTCTAGTGATAGTTGCTATCCGAATCATAGTATCCATTCTAGAACTACCCCATGCATTCCTTGAGTGTATGGTAAGCGGTGAGACTGAGAGGTAATCCGTTTATTAGGGTACTTGTCATAGTAGGAAATACCCGAGAGGTGATCCGATCATCTGGTGAGTTAATATCCTTAGGTTGTCTTCTGGTCACATCCCGAGACCGAGAGTGATCGGGAATCCACTAGATATCTTTTAGGTGTTATATCTTTAGAAACCCAGATCCAACCTAGTTCCAAAACCGATAGAAGTTGAGCTTTACACATAGGATTCCGACCTAGGTAGTGACTTCTCCATTCTTGATTTCATCTTTAGTTTACTCTTGATAGCTTGAATTGTCCTTAGTTTATTGCATTCTTAGCTAATCTTTAGTGTAGTAAACCCCCCAATCAATTAATCATATTAAGTCCTAGTTAGAGTCTAATTTAGTTATTCAGTGTCTTTTGGGTTCGATATCCGGACTTCGTTAGGCTATATTGCATTGATCGGTACACTTGCCGGTTGTGTGGTCTAGTTTTAGGTCGAGTCTAGGTTTTATAAATTTAAAGCTAGAGAGTCTAGGTTAGGTTTTTATATTAGTTTTTATAGACCGTCCGAGCGACATCACCTATCCCGACGAAAACTGTCATTGGGACAGGCGGCGTTGGGACAGGATGAAATCCTTGTAGTGTATAACTGATGATGTATATACATTTTGTTTATTTTGGGTAATACATTAGGCTGTGATTGATGTTAGAAAAATTACAAATACAAGGCAAGTTCCTAGTGAAGAACAATTTCCTAATGAAGAGGTAATCCCATCGTAGGTAGTTTCCTAGCGAAGAGGTAATCCCAACTTAGGTTGCTACCGGAAGTTTTATCATTATTCTTTTCAATTCATTGTTTAATCTACGAGTGAGAGTTTTCATGTAAATCTCTATTTTTTCTGCTTTTAATTTTTAGGATTTTGTATCAATCAATGTTGATGTTCTTACTTAGAATTATCATTGTTTTTTTAACAAAAATGATATTAAAATCTTAAAATAACTTAAATAAGCTCGAATATAGTTGAGATTTAAACAAAGTCGAGTTTAGTTCGAGGTCATTTTCAAAACATACTTATGATGATGATCCATAAAGTAGTTCTAAAGCGGATTACGTTCAATATCCATTCTTTAATAAATATTTGTGAATTTGGCCTCCAACTCTTTGGACGTTTCACTATAAAGAAAATGTCATTCACTAGCATACAAAAAGTGGTACAAAAAACCAAAAAGTTTCACTAAAGATCCCTTTAGGATTGAGCGGCCCACAAAAAAAGTGTCACTAGAAGTGCTAACACTAAAGTATTTTAGTGAAAATTTTTCGATCTGCCGCTGCAAGCTTTTAGGCTTTTAGTGGCAATTTTGTTTTTGCCACAATATAAAAAAAGACTTTTGTGCCACAAATTTTGTGTCGGTAAAAATTATTTCTAGTTAAATATCTATACTACTTTTAGTAACACAAACTTTTTGCCACCAAAATCTATATTCGTCATCTATATCCGTTGATAAGAGAACAAACACACACACATATATACAGGGGACGGTTCACTAAAAAGTGGTTTTTCGCTAATAAATACTAAGAAGTGGGTCAAACGAACTTCGATTGAGTTCATTCAAGCGGCGTTGGAACTGTCTTATCGAACCTAACTCGGACCCAAAAAACTAAACCCTCTCCACCCGCACCCCCAAAAACCTAACCCCCCTCCAACCCTACCCCGAAAAGCCTAAAACCAACACCCACACCCCCAAAAACCTAAACCTCCCACCCCCCCCCCCCTCAAAAAAAGAACCTAAACCCACCCCCTCACCCCCAAAAACCTAAACCCCTCACCCCACCTTAAAAAAAAAACCTAAACCATAAAATCTAAACCCTAAAAGCTAAACCCTAAGAATAAACCATAAGGCTAAAACCCTAAAATTCAAACGTAAAATCTAAACCTTAAAAGCTAAACCCTAAAAGCTAAGATGGTAGAGTTCGACGAGACGGTTCCAACGCCGCTAAAATTAGCTCAATCGGAGTTCGTTTGATATCGTTTCTTAAGGTTTTTGTCATTTTTTATATTTATTAGTTAAAAACTACTTGTTATTTGTTCCTCCCCCTATATATATATATATAGATATATATATATATATATATAAACAATTTTTTACTTAGTAAATTAAAAACATAAGTAGAAGAGTAAAAACAATATTTCTTAAATGGAATATGCATTTCATTAAAGATTAATTTGTTCTTTATATACATAAGAACAACCAAAATTCTACACAAATACTATTCAGGGCCATAATAACCAGGTAAACAATATCTATTTCCTAAAAGTCCTAGTTTTATTAAAATCACTACATAGTAGAATTAATAAGAGACCATCAGCTCAAGATGCCATTTCCATCATTATCTTCTTCCTTCAAAATCCCAACAAAAATAATCATCACTACAAAATTACAATCACAAAACTAAAAATGGTGAATTACAATGAGCCAAATAGGAAGCTAGGAGTCATTGATAATGAGTGACAACAACATTCTGCATAAAGAAAGAAAAATCTCCTCAACCTTATTATATATTGATAAAAAAAGTTTGAGGAGATTTTACTTTCTTTATGATTGTGAGATCTTGTATCAGGACGGTCAGCCATCATGTTTGCCTTATTATAACGAGTGACAACAACATTCTGCAAAAAGAAAGCAAAATGACAATAGTGATAATGTCTGTCACCTGCGAGAAGTACTAGATACTCTGAAAGAGAAAAAGTTGTATGTCAAATTCTCCAAATGCGCGGTCTGACTTAGGGAAGTTTAATTCCTAGGTCACGTTATCAACAAGAACGGCATTATGGTTGATCCGGCGAAGATTTTAACAGTAAAGGAATGAGACATCCCGAAAACACCAACCTAAATACGGACTTTCTAGGATTGGCAGGCTACTATCGGAGATTCATACAGGATTTCTAGATAATAGTATCGCCTCTGACAAAGCTAACGAGGAAAGAGGTTAAGTACGAATTGGGTCTGGTTCAGTCATAGGCATTTGAAGAATTGAAGTAGAAGTTGACTCAAGCACCGGTATTGACCTTACTTGAGGGTAATGAAGACCTAGTGGTTTATTCTGATGCTTCGAACTTGGGATTGGGTTGCGTGTTGATGCGGCGGGGAAAGATGATTGTGTATGCGTCACGTCAACTGAAGACTCACGAAGTCAACTACCCGACTCACGACCTAGAGCTCGTGACAGTGGTCTTTACACTAAAGATCTGGAGGCATTACCTTTAAAGGGTTAAGTGCACCATCAACTCCGGTTTTTTGATGCTAGTTGCATACAAATAGGGGGCTCGCCAAGGTTTAATATATATGAAAACGCATTCGGGTTGGGGAAAGGTTTGGCGGTTCGAAGTGGGTATGCTAATAATTTTGATGGGAAGGTGATGGTGTATCCCGGACGGGAGGGTGGAGGAAGCATGGATTTGGAAAGCTGCATATTGTCAGAAAACATGGACGCTTTTGAATCTGATGAAGAATTCATAGGTGTTGTTACTTGTTAATGGGCAATTTGCCTTTTGCAAACCTATGAAGTCGTGCAATAAAACGTATGGATTCGTCTAGAAAAGAATATTTTTATGTGCTAATGTTCTCTTTTAACTTTTGGTTATCAAACTTATTAATAAAAGAAGTGCCCTAAGATTTAAGTGATCACATATTGTTTCACTTTATAAAGAAACTTTTGTTGCAGGCCGCGGAATCGTTTGAGAAAAAAATCAGATTATGTATACCACAGAGGGTAAACGCGAAATTTTAAAAACTTGAGGGAGAGAGTGTTTTTTTACAATTTTGGGGGGAGTGGGTTTTGACACACAAAGATTGAGGGGTAGATTTGGTACAAACTACAAAGTTAGAGGCTAGATGAAAAGCTGAAGGGTATATTTGGTGAATACCTCAAAGTATGGGGCTAGTTTGGTCGGTGGCAAATGCCGACATTAGTAAATGTGTTTCTATGGAATTCACCCGCTTGAACAATGGTTTCGGATGATGTGTTCCTGGTGTGGATGATTGAATACGCTAATTTATCTGGCTGGGTCAGATGGTGGATTCCCAACAAGTAAGAAATCGCCCACGATGGTTTGCAATAGAAAAACAGAGATCGATTTCTAAACTAAGCACTAACATTAATCAAACAGAATCAGTGGATGAAGATGGATGTGTGAGAAGTTTTTGGAGAGCAGTGTGCTAATAACGTGAAACAGAAAATAGAGAGAAACAATATAGAAAGAACCAATTGCATTCATATCAATCCTCGGTTATCTTACATACATCACATATATATAAACAAATACAAACTCAAAACCTAAAACCCATTAACATTTTGCCGGGCAAAAAATGTTTGCATTTATAATAGATATCATGATTTTCATTGTTTAGTAAATATGATATTATATCAAATTTACAAAAAAAATATAAGAAATTATACTTTATTTAAAATATAGATTTTTCTTCAAACAAAGAGGAATTTTAAAAAATTATATTTCTTTTAAACATAGATGAACACTATTTATATCTTCTCATCCCTAGCTTTATGCTACACGGATTCATGTAAAATCTATATTCATTTTGGTTTAACTTATGTTGTATTAGTTGACAACAATTGTCAAAACTATCACAGCATCTAGAAAACCTTAAACTTGTCTAAGAGCATAAATAAATGGAAAATTGGCATAAGTTGTGCCTTTGGTTCATCATCATCATAATCAGAAAGAATCCAAAAAATAACATAAATAGACCTTTGATGGTAAAACAGGCAAAGAGGATATTATCTGCCCACAAATTTCCCATAGCCAACACCTTACTTGCAATCCAAGCAATCATAAATCTTCAGGGCCGTTATCGCTTGATGTAGCCGCAAATCCTGTCGACTTACAAACCGGGCACAGGTTCTTGTGTTGCAGCCATTGTTTTATGCAACCATGGTGGAAGTCATGCCCACACTCCAGTGTTCCAAGATCATCCCCATCCTTGTATTCTTCCTATAAACACAAAAATAAAATAAATAAAACTAAAACTATCAAAAACTAAACGAAAAACTTTGGTTCAAACAATCTATTTTTGATTTTCAGTTTGTTGTAATCAAATTAGGGGTGTTCACGGTCTAGTTCACCTGGTTTTGACGAAAATTCAGGGTCAAACAGCTAACTACGGGTTTAGGAAACAACAAACCAAACCAGCCAAGATTGGGTGGGTCACATGAACCAGCCGGTTTTAGCGTTGGTTTGTATTTAAACTTTTAAAAAATTTTAAATTAAGATGGTTCATGTATATATACATAACTGCATATTTAATAAATGAAAAAAATAAAAAAAATAATAAAAATTAAAGCCCGATTCCAAGTTCCAATATGTTCGTCGAACCATTGAACTGCAAAAACAAAACTGTGAACCAAACAATATAAATAATTGTTAAGAAAAATGACTTTTTGGTCATTTCCTATGCAGTTAATGGGGAAAAATATCGGTTATTGGTCAAGGACCGATATTTGAGATATCGGTTCTCGCGGTGGGATATCGGTAATTTTATATCATGCATAAACTTAAATATATATATGTATATATATACATATATAATATTAATAGTCAAATCAAAAGTCAAAACTAAAAAGTGTCAATATTTTATATTAGAAACATGATCTAGCAGGTGTGCGAAGTGCGAACGTGGGTGTATTAGGGAGTTAAGGCATTTACTTCGATGGTTTTGGCTATGGGTAGAAGGCATTGGGCCAACATTTTTTAAGGGGAATGGGCTTTAGGGCATAAAAATGTTAAAAAAAGGGCCAAGATTAATATACCGAGAAACTCGGTGAGACAACCAATATTATGGAATCAAAATATCGGCGATATATCGGTAAATATCACCTATAATATCGGGACCGATATTTTGACCGATATTTTGCACCGATATTTTGCATAGGACCGATAACCGATATATCACCGATATATCGGCGATATCGACTGCATAGGTCGTTTCATTAATTGAACTATGAACCGAACAGTTTAAATTTCAAACCAGCAGAACCTACCGACTTGCTTTTGTCTGGCCGGTTTCAACGGTTTATGAACACCATAAATCAAATAATAAAATAAAATTGTCCATTTATCCCTTTTTACCTAGTTAGGGGAACTTCTACAGTCACTTCCAATGTTTCATAACCAGACCAGACCAAAAACCAGCTATAAGTTGGGACTTAATTTGGACTGGATCGGTTAAAACTAAAGAGCTAATTCAGATGACAAAAAGGAAAAGGACCCAGCCGCAATTTAAATCGAGTCGATAGTTTTGTTTTTGTTTTGGGAATTTATTTGTTTATTTTTAGTTTAATATTTTCCTAGTTTAGAGGAACTATTTTTGGAGTAAAATTGTTTTTGATTTAGCATGGTGATTTAATTTAGTATTTAGTATAAATATAGGGTTTAGGGGTTATCGTAATTTGTGTCAAGTTTAATAATACAGAGTTTGAGACGGGTTAGTCTCCAAATCAGATTTGTTCGGTTTTTTCTAATCATCGATCTTTAAGCCTAGGCTACACTATAGAACCGGTCCAGTTGAGTAAATTTGAACCGTCCCCATTTGAACTACCACTTGGACCGGTAAACCGGACCGGGTGGTTGAACCTGATTTCAATATTTTTACTTTTTTTCCTTCAAAATCTCATTTACTGGTTCGTAAACTATTTTAGGCTCCATATTTTATTTACTTAAAGGCACCATATTTTGCTAAAATTATAAATCCATATCAAAATAAAAGTAATGCGTATTTTGTTTTTTTTTAAATATTATATATATAGATATAGTTCTGACTTTTAAATATTTGTAACGTTGTCCAGTTTTTAAAACCAGTCTGACCAGTGGACCGGTAAGACAGTCGGTTCAACGACCGGCCCGCTTATGAAAATATTGGTTATTTCACACTGTTAAGAAAAAAAACAACTTTTTGGTCATTTTATCTATTAATTCTTTGAAATATAAAAATTAGTCAAACACTCAAACATTTGATTATCTGATTAGTACAGCTTCAATATGAGAATTTGGATTACCTGGCATACGCAGCAAGGTTCCGCAGCAGGCCGACCCGTTTCAACCACATACGGTTTCTGCTTAATATGCTTTGAAATTGTTTCTTCAGTCAATCCGGTGTTCACATTTCCTATTCGTTCTTCCAACGCAAGTAACTCCTAGAAAACCCAAGTTAAAGTTTATGATTGATTAATGATGAAATTTTTATTATTATAATTATTAGTAATATAATAAAATGAAATGAAATATACCTCGTATGACATATTGTCTATATCAAGTCGCATATCTCTATGCCTGTCGTGAATATCTGCAATCCCATAGAAGACCGATCGATCTAAGATCATAACATCCTGCAAAATAAGTAATTAGTTCAAACTCTATCACATTATCTTTATCCTCAAAAATAAATAAATTAAAAAAAAACTTTATAATAAAAGCTAACCTCAAATCGCAAGGATTCACCCCTGCGCATAAGACCCAGTACATTGCGAATCTACACGAAAAGAAAAAGATAAATAAAATAAACAAACTGTGAAACAAAAATCCTTAACTTCTGTATAAAATTATCAGATAACATGGTACTTAAAAGAACAAACCTCGGACACTAGCCTGCCTCTTCCTACACCGCCAGGTGTCATGGTTCGTGAGAGATACGGTAGACCAAAAGCACCCTCGAGCTGTCTACCGAACAGTATTGAAGACCTCGAGTATGGTTGATGATGATGACCTGGCGAAGTTCCAACATCTTGGGAGGTAGAAGATGATGCTGATGAGGACAAACTACTCAAAGTGGGAGGGGTTATAGGGAAAATATTGCTATTCTGCCCTTCACCGCCCTCTGAACCAGTAGCTGACAACAAAGAACGACGAAGAAACGCCGATAGTCTTCTAGGATTGTAATTTGGCAAAGGCCCGGAACTCGATCTGGCTCGAGAACTGGCAGCACCGTCATTTCCACCAGCGGTTACATCCCCACCCCCACCACCACCAGTTGAACTCCAAATGAGTTCAGTCTGGGCAGCGACTCTCATGTTACTTTGGATATCGGGATGATCGGATACCAAATCGAGTTCATTCCGATCAACTGAAATAACAAGATTTGGTGATCGGGTTGCTCTCGAGGTGGAATTCCGACTCCATCTAGATGTTGATTGAAAATTTCTTCTTAACGCAGGGACCCGTAAAACAGGCTGGCCCTGAGGACTTGATGAATTCTCGGATAGCGGGTTAAGCCTCAAACCCGATACATCAGATTCCCGATTGTAATTATAAGCTGGTAAAGGGTCAGTTTGTTGACGGGCCGCAAGAGGGTTCTCGCCAATACTCAATCCAAGTCTCGGGATAGTCGGGTCTGAAGGTGGGTTTTCAGCAACTGCGTGCCACGGGCTCGAACCACCCTCGGATCTTTGAAACATGTTTGAATTTTCAACCCCTGAAGAAGACTGACCCATGGTTAATTCCACTGCTTTTCTTTTACGAGACAAACGATGGTCATCTGAGTCAAATGGGTCAGAAGACGGTCCAAACGGGTCAGAAAATGATGAACTAGATGCACCATGATCACCCAAAGAAAGCACACCTGATGGTGGTTCATAACAAGATTTCATTAACGAAGGCCACCCATAGTCTGGTCTTGGTTCTATATGACCCTGGTTCGCTTGGTTCGGACCAGAACTTGAACTGGGTTCACCTACACTCCACATACTTACATTCTGGTCTTCTTGATTTGCCGGGTTCAAAGACATATAATCAGGTAACCTGTTTGATGGAGAGGTAACCACATCACTGGATGTTGAACCGTGTTCAAACCCTAATGTGTCTGGAAAGGAACCAATAGCACCACTCTGCCCTTGCATTGGAACCCTTAAAAATTCTGAAATAAGGATTCAATTCAACTATTTGTAAGCCGATACAAAATCCATGTTCTACATATAAGTTTGTGACCAAAATACAATAAACACGCAAAATTATACAAATAAAGTAAGATGTATAGAATCCTATAACACAATTTGAGCTGGCATAAAATGGGTAATCCAAGAACCAAATTGAAAAGTAAAATCCACATAGACAATCTGGTAGATATTAGTGTTTAAATGGAACACCAGTGCTCCAAATTGTCAAAATTTTCTTTTTGATAACCGTTTGGAGTACTGGCTCCTCTAGCAGAGGTCAAAGGTCTGAATCTAGCTTTTGCTTGCTTCTACCATTGACTGTGAGAACCCGTCACCAGAAAACTCAGGGGCCCACCAATACCCTGCTAACAAGTGACCTTCAAGAGGTTAAAGGTAGAAAACAGCAGAAGTTGGATTCAAACCCTAGACCTCTGCTAGAGGGAGCTAGTACTCCAATCATCCCAAAAGAGTCTACATTGTTAAATTTATCATAATATATATTTTTCTTGAACATCAAAACCATAATAATGAGAAAAACGTTGAATCCACATAAATTTGATGACTACATTCAAAAGCAGCAGGTGGCCTTCAAGAGGTTAAAGGCAAAAACAAGTGGAAGCTGGATTCAAATATTTGACCTCTACTAGAGGGACCTAGTACTCCAAATTATCCTAAAAGAGTCCACATTTGTTATATCTATCATTATATAAGTTTTTCTTGAACATCAAATCCGATATTAATAAGAAAAACTTTGCATCCACATTTAAAAAAAAAAAAAAAAAAACTATGACAACATTCAACTCCATGAAGAACAATTGAACCTAAATATATTAATAATAAACCCTAAGAAATTTGTCCCAATTCTGAACTAAAAAGTAATCAACTTGAATCTATAAAATCAAGATAGAGAACAATTATGGCCTAGACACATCAAAATGTGAACAAATAAAGAACAAACTTATTATAACCAAACACCACCCACCCACTAACACTACACTAAACTTCTAGCACACATCACAAGCAATGGATCTTGAGCTAATCCACAATCAACCCATATAGATTCATACACCAACATCAAGCATTATTTCAATAGACAACATCATGTGTCAACAAAATTGGGTGGATTTTATCATGAACCGAACACACATAACAAAATACCCAAAAATCAAAGAACTTCTAGTTGAAAAACAGCATCTTGATCAAATTACATCAAAAATGAAGAAAATTTCTTCAAGATAATGTAAACCCAGATGATAAATCAGGCATAATCAAGAACATACCAGAAAAAAACGATAAAAGATTGTAGGAGATGGATCTAAGAAGACGAAGAAGATGGTCAAAATAAATAAATAAAAATCTTGACTTTAAGAGATTTTCAATACCTCTGGATATGAACAATCAATCAATCAATCAGGGTTCTGATTCTTGAAGCAAATTGGTACCCATTTTCAGAAGGGGAGAGAATCAAAGATGAAACTGTGTTTTGTGGGTGTAAAAATGACATGATATGAGAGATGTTGAAGGAACCCACATAGAGAGAGAGAAAAATAAAAAGAAAGTTTCACCAAGTGGCGTGGCGTTGTGTGTTCCAATGCACGCCGCGCCGATCACCCTCGTTTGTAGTTGTCTCTCTTTCACGCCAAGAACCCCTGATGTCTTTTCTCTTGTGTTTTCAGGGTGAATGGGTCATTTTACTTATTTATTCACTAAAATTATTTAATAAAATTATATGCCTTAAAACTATTTATTTAATCATATTTTATTAAAAACACCTTATTCATTTACTTACAATTTTTTTTTAAAAAAAAAACATATTTTTTATTAATTAAAAATACAAAAGACAACTAAAAATAACAAAATACAATAACAAGTTACAAATTAAAAAAAATAAGAAATTAAACATAATCGTCTTTCGAATCACTGTTGGCCCACTCCGGTAGTGTAGCAAAATGTTCAACAAGATCATATCGTAGTCTAAAGTGTGTCTCTTGATCCCGCAATTCATTAATTATACCGTCGTCTACTACTTCATTGGTTGGAGGGTCCATCACGTAGCTGGGTGATATTGTATTTTCGTCATGCATAATAATCCCCATATTATGGTACTAATTGATTAAAAGCCTTGCAAATGATACTTAATGCGTTAATATTTCACAATTGCAGGTTATTCGGTATCCCAAGATAAACAGAGCAAAAAACCATCTTAAAACATGAAGAAATCAACCTTTTGGAAGACTAAACTCGAGCATTGACCCCCAAGAAGTCAAACCAGGTCAACACAAGTCAACCAGCAGCTAAAAGATGAGCCTGGGGAGCAGACAGAGGGATGCACGGCCCTGCATCCCTTTGCACGGTCGTGCAAAGCCTGTCTGGCCTCCCCAGACTCCGGTACACTGTCCTTTGTACCATGTTTGATTCCTGAGGTGTTTGCACGCCAGTGCAATCCAATGCACGGTCGTGCATTGCTCATTTTGAGGCCTATAAATAGATGGCTTGAGTTCTTCATTGAAGCATCCCTTACACACCAGAGAAAGCTTATTTCGTAGTTAGAGTGTAGTAGTAGTGAGTAGAAGGGCTCTTCCTCCTTGTTTCGTAATAGGGAAGCCTACGAAACTCAGCGTTATGCTAGTTAGTATGGCCATTCGTGGCTAGACTCTTTGTATTGCTAGGGTGAAAATGAAGTTTGGTGCATGTTAATGTTTAACGTATTAATCCAAGTGATGTGTTTATGTCTTTAATCATTCGTTCTTAAAACCACCATTTCGGTGGGCTTTTATTATTGTCTAAATCCGTATTTATATTTGTGAGTGTTCTTGATTTTAAAGTGTAAGATCGTAAAACCTTTTTAATCAAACTTCTCTTGAAGCTTGTACGTCTTTATACAAGTAGAGATTGATAAGCCAATGCTTGGTCAACACTATTAAGGTCGTACATCTTTATACGAACTTATTATGCGACCAAGAATTGGTGAACTCATGTTGGGAACAGTACGTCTTTATACTTGGTCCCATTGTTGTACCGCCTCCCGGTGAGCAAAATATAATCACCTATTTAACTTTAATACAAAGTATTTTATGTTCGATGTCTTAAACCAACCCGGAGATGACTATTCGAATGGTTGAAGGTAATTTTTGTACTTAACGGGAGGCACTACCACTTGTTAAAGAGTTTAATTTGCAAATCAAATGTCGCGAGTACGAGGCTCTAGCCGTGACCCGGGTCACAAGTTTGTAGTAATCACATCACTAGATTAGTCAACTTAACATTATCACGTACCAAGCGGATTTGAATCCCGAAGCAATACTCTTCGTGACCTGATCATCTTCGAGATATTTACTTTTCTGCTATTTACTATTCTGTTCGTTACATTTCTGTTACACACATCACGCACGCTCTTACTTTTATGTTATTTACTTTATCGTCATTTACTATTCTGTTTTCCAAGCACACAAAACCCACTTATCAATTAATCCTGCTAAACGATAACAAAAGTTGAGTATTGGAACTCGACCGTGTCCATTGGTTCTATACTTGGTTCTTACCTAGACTATATTATGCTGCGATAGGTACAATTGCCTATTTGTGTGTTTTAAGTTAAAGTAATTATCATTTTATAAATTTAAAACCTGATCTCGTGAAACCATAATCTCTAAATATTATTATATAATATTTAATTACATCAAAATTCACACATCAGTATTCACGACCGTTAACTTGGAAAGGACACTTCGGGGCGGTTCCATGCATTTCGTTATTGAACAACGGATATTGATTGAGAACATTTATGTCGTTATTCGAACCGGTATGACCACAATACACATGCCAAAACCATAAGTCATTTGACACCACTGCTTCCATCATGATCGTAGGGTATTGGTGATCACCTCTCATAAATTGGGCACGCAAACTAGTCGGACACATCCTCCAAACGACATGCGTACAATCGATGCTACCGATCATCCCTGGAAGGCCTCATCTAGTTTCATACGCATTATACAAACGTGCAATGTCGTGGCTTGTAGATCTACGTAAAAACTCTTTGCCGTATAACATAATAATAGAATTTCAAAAGTATTCTAAACATTCATGAGCAGTCCTAGCGGACATAGATAAATATTCATCATATTCGTAAGGAGGGTTACCAGTAGCGAGTTGACGAATAGCAGAAGTGCATTTCTGAATCGACGTGAAGCTCTTCTTTAACCTCCCGTCATACCCTTCGTGAAACCAAGAAAACCTTGAATCCATACTTATATCCCTGACAATGCTTAAAAACAAATCTTTCGGTATGCGAAATCTCCATCTAAACGTATCTGCGTCGTACTTATGGCGTTCGACGAAGTAATCCTTCAACAGAACTGCGTTAGCAACTTCACGATCACGATGTATAAATTTTTTCTTTGATTTTGCCGTATCCTCAAGCTCGCTAGCCGCAGCGGCAACTTTGGACAAAAACTCAATGCCACTTGATTCGGAAGTGTCGGAAAGAAAATCATCAAAACCACTAGATTCGGATAATCCCGAATGCAAACCAAGAATGCTAGAATCGAATGAAGACGTTTTGTTAAAAAAATTGGAGTTTTACAAAAATATATAGGGAGAAAAGAGTGATTTGTTTTAAAGGGGAAAGTGAGATATATATATATATATATATAGTTTGAAAAAAAAATTATGTTTAACGAAATTATAGCCGTTGGGGGATCACCTACCCACTCCACACCCCGAGTAAAATTACTCGGCCATTCTACTCGGACCAGCTACTCGAAGTGTTGGGGACGATGTAACCCATTTACCCAGCCAGCCTCTCTCTTACTCGGCTTGGCCTGGGTAAGACACCCCTTTCACCCTTACGGGTAAAAAGATGTGCTCAAACTATTTTTGGATTACACACATTTTACACCATTAAATTACTATTGTTTGATGTGTATCTACACTTATGTAATTGAGGAAAAGATGATAAAAGTTGTGTTTGTTATAAAAGTCTAGTGAAAAGACTCAACCACCGGTAAGGGTAAAGTCGGTTCGGATATGAAGGCTTAATCATAACCATAACTGAGCTTCGGTTATGAAAGATTGCTTAACCATAACAGATAACCGGTTAAGCATGGGTCGTGAACCGTCGGTTATAGGTCGGTTTCAATTCTAGTTTGGTTAATTGTCCAATGTATTTTTTTTTATATTTTGTTTTGTTCCAACTAAATATAGTTCGGTTATGGTGTTCCAGGCTCGGTTATGTAGGTTCCAAACTTAAACGGTTGTAGCATGAATTCAAATGTTCAAAGCTTGGTTACAGTGCTTAGAAGTTGTATATATATATATACACACACACACATATATATATATATATACATAGGGGATGCATCATAAGCAAACCCTGAGTTATTGTAAAAACCCAAAAACTCATTTTTAACCACACATCCTATTTCTTTAATTTTTTCTCCTTAAAACCCTAAAACTAATCTCTTTCTCTATCATACTCATGGTTCTTCTCCGTCTCTCTATTCAAATAGTAGCATCTTCCCTCTCTCTCTCTCTATCTGCATTCAAAGGATCAAAACTGAAGGTTCAAAACTGAAGGTTGTTCTATGGTAATCGAAGGTTCGAACTTGAAGGTTAGTTGCTCTATACCGTTTCTAGTCTAAGCCGATTCAATAACCAAGGTCAGAAGGTTACGATTGTAACCAAGAAACATAAGCATTGGGTTAGATCAAATAAACTGTAGCAGTTTAGATCGAACTTTCATCCATTATCTCTCGTCCCAGCAACAACACAGGATCTTGCTGAATTTATCAGTCTCGAAATCGAGGATGAAGGCAAGACCTGTCGAAATCGAAGGTCGACATCGCAGGTGTAACACCCCAAATTCCAAAGAAATACAAGTTGGAGGACTAAAATGATCATTTGATGAAACCCTAGGGGTTAAAATGACATTACATTAAAGTATAAGGGGTTAGAATCCATTTAACTTAAAGTTCAGGGGCTGAAAATGAAAATTTATGAAAGCGGGCAGATGTCGGACCGAAATCATATTGGATAGCGGTCCGACATGTAGGGTGCAAGGAAACAATCAGGAGATGCCACGTGTCGGGTGACTAACCATAAGATCTGACGCTTGTACAAACAGATATCGGACTGACATGAAAGCCATAACGGTCCGATATGCCCATAGCGGACCGAAATCCATATACATAGCGGTCCGATATGTGGTCGCCATGTCAATACACCGCCTCACCTGGATGTCGGACCGACATCACCACGGATATTGGTTCGACATGGGTCGCATCTCAGCCTTATAAATAGATGGCTTTGGCCATCCATTTGAAAACATCACAAACACCACCACCTCACATACACACGAATTTTAGAAGGAGCAAGGGTCTCGGTGCGATGCGTTTGAGTACGAACGCGATACGCTGCGAGTGCGGTTTGAGTTCGGAGAAACGTTTAAAGAAAGGAACGAACTTATGAACTACCCGAGGATAATTTAAGTACACTCGACCCGTACCCTAGACACTATTATGTGAATTATGTGATTAAATGATATGTGTTATGTGCTATGTATATGAAGAGGGTACGGGATAATGAAGGGTTAGTCTAAACACTAAACGGAAATAATGGAGTAGTCACGACGTATTCAAGGGGTGGTGGATACGCCGCTGATACTTTCTATATATAAATCTCTTGGTACTTCATGGTGAAACCATTATGAATGTTTAGGGGTATAGACTAAAAGACAGTAAAGAAAATATAGTAAACGTATGGGAGAACTTCCGACTGGTATGTAGTTATCTGACAAACGGAATATTCTGTCTAAGGAAAGAGTGGTATATAAATCTCTCCTAGACCCGTTACTCTTTCCTAGGAACATCTCTGTTGGAGGTACTACTTTGGAAGGATAATCACCCCAATTTACAATATATGAAGAGTATGAATATATGATAAAGTTGAATGCATGAATACATGAATATGTAATGCATGATGAATGTGAATACGTGAATGCATGATGATACGTGCAAGTATGAATGAGAATGATGGAACAAGTCTAAACCCTAAAATGGAATAACGGAGTACTCACGAAGTAATAAAGGGGTGGTGGATACGCCGCTGGTACTTCCTATATATAAACCCTTTTAATGCATCGTGTAGAAACCGTTATGAAGTTTTAAGGTAAGGACTGGTTGAGAAATAAATCAAGCATATACGTGAAATGAAAATAAATGCTTAATACATTTGGGAGGTTGTGAGTCTAAGATACTCAAGGTCCCAAATGAAATGAGATACCCGGCATGTAAAGTGGATCTCAATAATAAAAAAGAAAACTAAAAAGGGACTCCAAGCATACGGGGCTTATGAGAAAAAGATTCAAACCCTAAGGGGCTGAGGAATGAATAAGTTTTCATGACAAATGCAAGGGGTATATGTTGACGAGTATAAGAACCTTGCCCAAAAATCGGACCAGAGGTACGTCTGAAGATGGTCGCGAGGGGGTTAGCACACCCATTAAAATATACGAATGACATTACCGGAGGTACGTCCGGAGATGGTCACGAGGGCGCCGAGAGCCTGGAAAACTTGAACAATAATAAGAACCTAAAGGGTTCATAATGAAATGAAAAGATGCAGCGTACTTACTTAGCGAAAGCTAATTCAAAAACGTTTTCTAAACACTTCAAGAAAGAAGCACGTGGAATAGAGCTTTCTTTGGATGAGGCCGGACGGAATGAAGAATCCCTAGATTATGTAATAATATATTGTACATGTAAAACAATATTTATAAATGAAAAAAATATACCTTAGTCATGTAATGGCAAGGTTTTGATAAACTGAGACCGTTTTTCGCATTAAACTCTGATAAAATAATAGTAAAATAAGTAGGGTGTTTCAGGTTCGTATTAAAGCACGGTTTGAGGGATTTAAGTATCAAAAGGGGTACTTAAACTCAAACAATAAGTGCTCGTGATATAAATAGGGATTCAAGCCGAGGCCATCCAAGGAAGCAGGTATGTTTAAATTCCAGTGCTTAAACAAAAATGTATGAGTATACATGGGCTGAAATCTGTATGATATAAGCTTCGTATGATAATTGGTAGTATCATGATACGTAACATACATTGCCTTATACCTGGCCAGTATTGGAGCTAATGTATGGGACCATCATGATATCGCAAACATCATATGATAATTTATGTCAGTAGATAATAAGCCGGGAATGTGATTATGCATGATTAAAATGCATGAATGAATGTGCATATTTGTAAAATGCATAGATAGGGCCTTATGTGAAACCCTAGAATACTTGAATAAGGTTAAACTGATAAAAGGCTTGTAGTATAAAACCCTAGACTATGATTAGGGTAAACGAATAAGAGTGTAAAGCGATGCCATGTTTCAGCAAATGGCTGAACATCAAAACGACGAGGTACGTAGTGAAGGAAGTCACAGGAGAACTGAATCTCCACGTCATGATGAAAATGAAGTTGAACAAGTCCCGAAGAACAACCGGAGACAGATCGCAATAGAGGTAGGAAAGGCATTCGATGCAATTTCCCGATCTTACAAGCAGATCTATAGAACTCATTAGAAAGCTGGTTTGAAAGCCACAAAGTTGTTACTCATAATGGAGAAGGAAGAAATCCAAAAGTTGATACGAAGTCAACTCATTGTACGTATAGGGATTTCATGACCTGTAAACTCCTAGAGTTTAAGAAAGCTGTTAACCCTTTAGAAATTCAGAGATGTATCGCCTCAATAGAAAGAGCATTCGATACATGTCACTGTGAGAAGGAAGATGAGGTTACCTTCGCTACCAACCAATTAAAAGAGCGAGTTGACGATTGGTGGGGAGTAGTGAAGAGAGAAAAAGGTAGAGACAGGATTAAGGAAATGAGTTGGGAAGAATTCAAGGATCTTTTCTTGAAACAATATTACCCTCGAGCAGCAATTGAAAGAATCACCGAGGAGTTTCTTCAACTCCGTCAGACAACGGAACTGTAGATGAGATCACAGGGATCTTCTTTGACAAGGCCAGATTTTGTCCGGATTTGTTAACAACCCCGGAAATGTGGATGACGAGATACCATCTCGTTTTGAAAACAGAGATTAGAGAGTTTATCCATCCATCCAAGTGCGCGAACTTGGAGGAGATGATTGATTGGGCTCGGGAATGTGAGACTGAGCTGAAAAGGCAGACTAAGAGGGATGGAAAGAGGAAAGGAGAAAGTTATCCTTCTCCTATGCCTCTTAAGAGGTTTAAATTCAGTAAACCGGGAGGCAGTTCCTTCCAAAGGAAAAATGTGCAAAATTGTAAAACTTGTGGAAAGAGGCACCCGGGAGAGTGCCGATTCAAGTCTGTAACTTGTAACAAATGTGGAAAAACTGGACACGCTGCATTGTAGTGTATGAGTGGAACCAGATTGTGCTACAACTATTATAAACCAGGGCACTTTAGCAGTGAATGTCCTGAGCTAAGATTTCAGATGGAAAAGACCAGAGATGGGTCTAGAGTGGCAGAAAACGAAGTTAAGAGGATCGAGGCTCCAAAGCCAAGAGGTAGGGATTTTCATATCACTACGGAGGAAGCAAAATATGTTCCTCACGTTGTATCAGGTACATTCCTCATGAATTCCCTACCTGCTTGTATTTTATTCGATACAGGAGCTAGTCGATTGTTTATTTCTTTAAAGTATGCAAACGCTAGAAACTTTAATAGAAGTTAGTTGGCTAAGGCATTATGTGACACCCAGCATTTCAGGTCAATATCCACATTTCATAAACGCACGTTCATAATTATTATTTCCTGATATTTTATTTTGACTAAGTAAAGTCAAGAAGTCTAGCAAAGAAGTTTGTTCCAAGTCTAGTAAACCGTAAAGAGTTACTAGAAAAAGTAAGCAGGATAACCCGACTTAATGCGAACGTAAATGGTTAAATAAAATAACCAGAAAAATAAATATATATATATATTACACAAAATTTACGTTGAGCCAAGATTCTAATATTTTCTTCAACGAGCCATAAAATGGTTAAAAATTATAAAACCGTGAAGAATCGAAACTGAATTAAATTACCCCTTTAAAACTATAATTGATACTAATATCATTAATAAATTAATGATTAAAATTGTTATCATTAACCCTAAACAACTTCTTGACTTTCTTGGCCGAGAGTCAGGGGAGCCATGCTCCCACTTGCCTGATTCACTTTGATTCAGATGAAAACCATACCCTTCAGACGAAACTTCACCATTCCTTTCAAACCTTCTCTTTTCTTACGGCAAATTCCCAATTCCCTTTCAACTCGAAGTCCAGTTTTAAAGCGAAAATCACCATAATTCGGTGTCATAAGGAGAATTTCAAGTGTTCTTGAAGAAAGCTTAGCAAAAGATTCAAGACTACTTCTCTGTTTTTCTCTAAAGATCGCCATTCTCGGTTTGAGGTAAAAACTCGATACCATCCATATTATTTGCTTTAAAACCGTAACTAAACATACAAATCGTTCAAACACAAGTAAGATAACAAGAAAACTGTGTCAAACTCAAGATTTGAACATAAAAATATACAGAGTGAATTCTGTAAATCAAAGTGCAGATATCGAAACTATAGTTTCGATACCTGTTAGTCAATCGAAACTGGGAGTTTCGATACCTATTGATCGAAACTAGGAGTTTCGATACCAGTTATTCAATCGAAACTAGGAGTTTCGATACCGGTTGTTCTATCGAAACTAGGAGTTTCGATATCTATTCCTCAATCGAAACTAGGAAGTTTCGATACCTGTGTAGTATCGAAACTAGGTAGTTTCGATACTATTCTTGCCAATCGAAACTAGGTAGTTTCGATACCTATTTCACTCAGTCGAAACTAGGAAGTTTCGACATCTGTTCTGTTCAATCGAAACTAAGAAAGTTTCGATACCTGTTTATTAGCCCCATAAGGCAGTAACTCAGAACTATTTTTATAACAAAACAAGGTTGGAAAAACTAAAAAGATAATTAAAACAAAAGTAATCAGATCGGCTAAGTCAAGTGAACAAATTGCGTTTAAGACGAGTAGTCTTAACGTGTATGTTATCCTTGTGTAAATAGGATACGGATAGGCGAATCTGCCGTCATTCAAATATTTGCTAGCATTCATACTATCGAGGTGAGTTTCACTAATCCCCCTTTTTCTAAGTTTTTGAAATGATTTGGGGTGGAAACATACTTGTAAAAGACTTTTGTGTATAAATGAATGGAACTAATGATCTGACCGTATGTATGTATTCAGGGAACAATAAAGCGCTTAAAGTCCTCGTAATAAATTAGTAACCATTAGCTATGGATTTAGCCCGGGATTATATGAATAGTACTATTGGGGGTGACGCCTCCGGTCATGGTTAGTCGCGCTAACCAGGGGTCAAAATGGCTGAATGACCGCATATTGTCTTACTCGCAGAAAGGCGAGGGGAGGCACAGAAAGTTGGGGTTTGGTTACGGTCTCGTACATTACATACTATTTTGTATTCCTTGCAAGCTTACAAATGGGGTCAATAGATCGGATTAGTAATCATATTCATTGGTAATACATACAAAAGGGTTCTGATCAAGTAAAAATGATCAGGTTTTACACAAAAGGGTTCTGATCAGGTAAAAATGATCAGGTTTTACACAAAAGGGTTCTGATCAGGTTAAAATGATCAGGTTTTACACAAAAGAGTTCTGATCAAGGTAAAGTGATAAGGTTTTATACAAAAGAGTTCTGATCAGGGTAAAGTGATCAGGTTTATCAAAAGAGTTCTGATCAGGGTAAAGTGATCAGGTTTATCAAAAGAGTTCTGATCAGGTTAAAATGATCAGGTTTTACACAAAAGAGTTCTGATCAGGGTAAAGTGATCAGGTTTATCAAAAGAGTTCTGATCAGGTTAAAATGATCAGGTTTTACACAAAAGAGTTCTGATCAGGGTAAAGTGATCAGGTTTAAAGTAAAGAATTCTGATCAGGTTAAGGTGATCAGGTTTAAACGAAAGAGTACTGATCAGGTTAAAATGATCAGGTTTAACAAAGAGTTTTGATCGGCAAAAATCAGATTTAAACATTGGGTTTATGATAACTCTTTATAATAACTTGTGAACTCACCAACCTCGTGTTGACAGTTTTAAGTATGTTTTCAGGAAATTGAACGTGGTCATCAGGTTAGCAATGTAGGTTACATGCATGCACGTGGATACGGCTTTTGGGAGGATTTCTCTTGTATAACTCATGGTCTTGAGTCATATTTGCGAAATCTTAAACATTTGTAAACTCAAATTGATATTTTGTAATGTAAATATTTTAAATTCAGTTATGTATCCAATTACATGTATGTGTTTGCGGTAATCATATGCTTTGGAAACCAGTGAAAGTCGCGCCTCGCGTTTCCGCCCTGGCGGGGTGTGACAGAACTTGGTATCAGAGCCATTGATTATAGCGAACTAGGTGTCTAAAACGGAACCTAGTCTATAATTAGAATGACTCACTAAAATGTTTTCATTGCATAAGCATTGCATAACCAGTCATCATGTCATGTGGATATTGTTGTCACAAGTATGTCGTCACATTCACACACTGACCCCGTCTCTGACTCTGAATCCAACGAGGAACTTTCCGCCTCACGCCCTAAAAATCGAGTACAAGTTCGCAGCTCGACACCACCCAATGTCGCCCTGGGAGAACCGCCCATCATCTACCGAAAGAAAAGCGAAGGACCAGTTAAGGTGCAAGGTGCTAGGAAGAAGGTTCGACTTCCGCGCAAGAGAAACCTGGCAGCCCGTGACCCGAAAGACTTGGAGACCGATGAGGAACCACCGAGGCAACGACCCTGCTACCACCCTACCGTGGGAACCATCCGTTGGATGCCTCGTACTCTGGCACGATGGAGGGAGATGGAGAGCATCCCATCTACCTTTGAGCTTGGAGAGTCTTCTAACTCCCCAACACCCCTACCCCACACTGGGAAGCCATAGAGCTCACTGTGCCTACCTTGGTAGCTCGCGTTCGTACGCATGAGGAGCGTCTTGATGATCTCCTAGATGATATTCGGGCACAGGGGGATGCAACCAGGCGCTTACGTCAAGGGCTCGGATCTCGAGTACAGACTCTGGAGGATAGCACTCGAGACATACAGAGTGCCACTGACTACCTCGAGTTGAGAGCTGATATGGACTGGCAGTTCACTCTCACGGTCCGAGACATGGTGGAGGCGCTGGAGGAGTGGACTTTGGCTGCAGAATTTGTGGCGAGAGCTAGCTTTGTCATGGCAGGACTTGCCATGATGATTGGGTTGTACTCCCACTTCTTCTTTTAAACCTATTATGGGCGGGTTGTGCCCATAGTACATTATGTAGTTTAAAACGTTAGTATTGATGAGGTCATGTGAACCCATCTCTTTTGTATCCTTATCTTTTGGAACAATGTACTATGTATGTTTTGACTATGTATGTAATGGTTTATGTTGTAATGATAGTTGTTCATGTTTGATGTTGTGGTATCTTTATGTCATGATCTATCATTATTGATATATGATGTTGTTTCTTTTTAATTGACATGTTAGAAAGAACGTCATGGCACCTAAGCGTGGGACACCCCGTGACACTACTGGTGACAACAACGAGACAATTTCCCCAAACATGGAACAACTAATAGCACAGCGAGTAGCTGCCGCTATAGAGCAGTATGAAGCAAACCGAAATAGCGGAGGAGGTGCAGGAGGTAGCGGTACCGTAGGAGGTAGCGGTACAGCAGGAGGTTCCGGAGGTAATAAAAATAAATAAGCCATAACACATAGTCATGATCCGAATTAATGACGTTATGACTTGTGATCCTGCAGATGCTCCAAATAGGAAGTGTACCTACAAGGCCTTCCTATCCTGCAAACCCCGCAGTTTTAATGGCACCGAGGGTGCAGTAGGACTAATGAGATGGATAGAACATATGGAGTCGGTGATTGATATAAGTGAATGCACCGCTGATTGCGTAGTGAAGTATTCTACCTGCACGCTCACTGATAAAGCTTTAACTTGGTGGAATACTCAAATGAAGACTTTGGGGAGAGAGACAGCGTACCAATTGTCTTGGGAAGATTTGAAAAACATGATGATTGAGGAATACTGTCCTCGGAACGAATTGCAAAAGATTGAAACTGAGATGTGGAACCTACAGATGATAGGAGATGATGTAGCGGGATACACCGACCGCTTCAATGAATTGGCACTTCTGGTACCGCATATGGTCACACCAGAACATAAGCGTGTTGAAAGGTATCTGTGGGGCCTTGCGCCTCAAATTCGTAGCATGGTAACATCATCTAATCCAATAGATGCCAAGAGTGCTATAACTTTAGCATTCAAGCTAAAGGATGATGCAGTACGTAATGAATTGTTTGTGAGGAAGGAGAACGAGGAAGGTAAATCTGGGGAGAAAAGGAAATGGATGGGAAATTCAAGTAACAAATCTGGAAAACAAGAGTTTAAGAAACAAGGAACTGTGAAGGCTTTTGCAGCCAACACAGTGGAAAGAAAGGAGTATGATAGGGGCCTACCGAGATGTAAGAGGTGTGGAAATCATCATGCCTGTGTTTGCATCAAGTGTGGAAAATGCAACAAGTTTGGTCACACCACTCAAGCTTGTCGAACTAACAACCGATTGGGGAAAATCAAACCGGGATGTTTTGTATGTGGTGATCTAAAACACTTCAAGAAGGATTGTCCCAAGTGGAAGAATCAGAACAACGCTCAGGCACCAGGGAGGGCATTTGAGATGGGTGCAAGGGACGCACGCCAGGACCCGAACATCGTCACTGGTACGTTCCCGATAAATAATCACTATGCCTCTGTACTTTTTGATTCGGGTGCGGATATGAGCTTTGTGTCGAATGATTTTAAATCCTTACTCGGTATTAAGGCCAGCAAACTAGATCAACGTTATACAATTGAATTAGCAAATGGGAAATTAATAGAAACCGGAGAGGTCTTTAGGGGTTGTACTTTATGTTTAGAAAACCGTACATTCAGTATAGACCTTCTACCCGTCGAGTTAGGGAGTTTTGATATTGTTATTGGTATGGATTGGTTAACCAAGAATCGTGCCGAGATAGTATGCTTCGAGAAGATTGTACGTATTCCCCTACCAAGCGGAGAAATTCTTTCAATTCAAGGCGAAAAGTGTAGAACGATGTTAAAAACGATAAACTGCATGAAAACTTATAAGTATCTACGCAAGGGTTATTGTGCATTCCTGGCTCACATCGTCGAGAAGAAACCCGAAGAACGTCGACTTGAGGACATACCAATCGTCAGAGATTACTCGGAGGTATTTCCCGAAGACTTACCAGGAATACCACCATCAAGACAAGTCGAGTTTCGGATCGACCTAGTACCAGGAGCCGCACCAGTTGCACGATCTCCTTATCGTCTAGCCCCTTCCGAGATGCAGGAACTGTCGAGTCAACTACAAGAATTACTGGACAAAGGTTTCATAAGACCGAGTTTCTCACCATGGGGAGCTCCGGTCCTATTTGTAAAGAAAAAGGATGGAACCTTTAGAATGTGCATTGATTATCGAGAGTTGAACAAACTGACAATCAAAAATCGGTATCCTCTTCCTCGAATAGACAATTTGTTTGATCAACTTCAAGGTTCCAGTTTCTATTCTAAAATTGATCTACGATCAGGGTATCATCAACTGAAAATTCAGGAAGAAGATATACCAAAAACGGCTTTTAGGACTCGTTACGGTCACTACGAATTCCTAGTTATGCCATTTGGCTTGACTAATGCACCAGCTGTTTTCATGGATCTCATGAACCGCGTGTGCAAGCCGTACTTGGATAAATTCGTGATTGTGTTTATCGATGACATATTGATATATTCACGAACCAAGGAGGAACATGAATATCATTTAAAATTAATCTTGGAACTACTCAGGAATGAGAAGCTTTATGCTAAATTCTCTAAGTGTGAGTTTTGGATCCAAGAGGTTCACTTTCTCGGTCATGTCATCAATAAGAAGGGTATCCATGTGGATCCATCTAAGATTGAAGCTATCAAAAATTGGGAAGCACCAAGAACTCCGACTGAGGTGCGTCAATTTCTGGGTTTGGCAGGATATTACAGGCGATTTATAGAGAATTTTTCAAAAATAGCCTTGCCTTTGACCACGTTAACCTAGAAGGACAAAAAGTTTGATTGGACTGATAAACAAGAATCAGCTTTTCAATTACTGAAGCAAAAACTTTGCAGTGCACCAATCCTATCCCTTCCCGAAGGGACTGACAATTTCATTGTGTACTGTGACGCATCACACCAAGGTCTGGGATGTGTGTTGATGCAGAAAGAAAAAGTCATAGCATATGCATCCAGACAACTAAAGGTGCACGAAAAGAATTATACGACCCACGACTTGGAATTGGGTGCAGTTGTGTTTGCACTCAAGATTTGGAGACATTACTTATACGGTACAAAATGTACTATATTTACAGACCACAAGAGTCTCCAGCACATCTTTAATCAGAAAGAACTTAACATGAGGCAACGTCGTTGGGTAGAACTACTGAATGATTACGACTGTGATATCAAGTATCACCCTGGCAAAGCAAACGTCGTAGCAGATGCCTTAAGTCGTAAAGAACGAGTTAAAACACTCCGTGTTCGTGCCCTAGAATTGACAATTCATACGAGTCTCACGACTCAAATTCGGATGGCACAACAAGAAGCAATCAAAGAAGAAAACAGTCAGAATGAAGCTTTACGAGGAATGATAAAGCAGTTGGAACCAAAGTCAGATGACACTTTATACTTCATGAATAGAATTTGGGTGCCATGTTTTGGTAACTTACGGGAGTTGGTTATGGACGAAGCCCACAAGTCCAGGTACTCCATTCACCCAGGTTCGGATAAAATGTATAAGGATCTGAAAGAATTCTACTGGTGGCCGAACATGAAAGGAGAAATTGCTATTTATGTCGGTAAATGCCTGACATGTTCAAAAGTAAAAGCAGAACATCAGAAACCGTCGGGATTGTTACAACAACCCGAGATACCTCAATGGAAATGGGAACAGATTTCCATGGATTTCATTACAAAGTTACCCAAGACGTCGAGCGGGTATGACACTATATGGGTAATCGTCGATCGTTTGACGAAATCAGCTCATTTTCTACCCATCAAAGAAACGGATAAAACCGAGAAACTTGCAAAGCTTTATATCAAGGAAATTGTGGCTAGGCATGGAGTACCAATTTCTATTATCTCTGATAGAGACAGCAGATTCGTGTCGAGAATCTGGAAATCGTTACAAGAAGCCATGGGCACACGTCTTGACATGAGCACGGCATATCACCCACAAACAGATGGTCAAAGTGAAAAAACTATTCAAACATTAGAGGATATGCTCCGTGCGTGTACAATTGACTTCGGTGGAAATTGGGATACTCATTTGCCACTAGCTGAGTTTTCATACAATAATAGTTACCACACCAGCATCAAAGCCGCTTCGTTTGAGGCTTTGTATGGTCGAAAATGTCGTTCACCGCTTTGTTGGGCAGAAGTTGGCGACAAACATTTAACCGGTCCTGAAGTTATTCAAGAGACCACAGATAAGATTTTCAAAATCAAGGATCGTCTGAAGGCCGCCCGTGACAGACAAAAGAGTTACGCGGATAACAGACGAAGACCTTTAGAATTTCAAGTAGGAGACAAAGTCATGTTAAAGGTCTCACCTTGGAAAGGAGTTGCAAGATTTGGCAACCGTGGCAAGCTTAACCCTAGGTACGTTGGACCGTTTGAAATATTGGCTAGGGTTGGCCCTGTAGCTTACAAGCTCAAGTTGCCACAAGAACTAAGCAATGTACATGATACGTTTCATGTATCAAATCTCAAGAAGTGTTTATCAGACGAGACATTAATAATACCGCCCGATGAGATTCACATAAACGACAAGTTGCACTTCATTGAGGAACCTATGGAAGTCACAGATTGGAAGGTTCAGAGAACAAGGCGCAGCCGTGTTAAGCTGGTCAAGGTACGTTGGAATTCAAAGCGCGGCCCCGAGTATATGTGGGAGCGGGAAGATAAAATGAAATCCAAGTACCCGTCATTGTTTACAAACACTCCAAGTCAGAGTGACAAGAACTGAATTTCGGGACGAAATTCTCTGTAACATGGGGAGAATGTGACACCCAGCATTTCAGGTCAATATCCACATTTCATAAACGCACGTTCATAATTATTATTTCCTGATATTTTATTTTGACTAAGTAAAGTCAAGAAGTCTAGCAAAGAAGTTTGTTCCAAGTCTAGTAAACCGTAAAGAGTTACTAGAAAAAGTAAGCAGGATAACCCGACTTAATGCGAACGTAAATGGTTAAATAAAATAACCAGAAAAATATATATATATATATATTACACAAAATTTACGTTGAGCCAAGATTCTAATATTTTCTTCAACGAGCCATAAAATGGTTAAAAATTATAAAACCGTGAAGAATCGAAACTGAATTAAATTACCCCTTTAAAACTATAATTGATACTAATATCATTAATAAATTAATGATTAAAATTGTTATCATTAACCCTAAACAACTTCTTGACTTTCTTGGCCGAGAGTCAGGGGAGCCATGCTCCCACTTGCCTGATTCACTTTGATTCAGATGAAAACCATACCCTTCAGACGAAACTTCACCATTCCTTTCAAACCTTCTCTTTTCTTACGGCAAATTCCCAATTCCCTTTCAACTCGAAGTCCAGTTTTAAAGCGAAAATCACCATAATTCGGTGTCATAAGGAGAATTTCAAGTGTTCTTGAAGAAAGCTTAGCAAAAGATTCAAGACTACTTCTCTGTTTTTCTCTAAAGATCGCCATTCTCGGTTTGAGGTAAAAACTCGATACCATCCATATTATTTGCTTTAAAACCGTAACTAAACATACAAATCGTTCAAACGCAAGTAAGATAACAAGAAAACTGTGTCAAACTCAAGATTTGAACATAAAAATATACAGAGTGAATTCTGTAAATCAAAGTGCAGATATCGAAACTATAGTTTCGATACCTGTTAGTAAATCGAAACTATAGTTTCGATACCTGTTAGTCAATCGAAACTGGGAGTTTCGATACCGGTTGTTCTATCGAAACTAGGAGTTTCGATACCAGTTATTCAATCGAAACTAGGAGTTTCGATACCGGTTGTTCTATCGAAACTAGGAGTTTCGATATCTATTCCTCAATCGAAACTAGGAAGTTTCGATACCTGTGTACAATCGAAACTAGGTAGTTTCGATACTATTCTTGCCAATCGAAACTAGGTAGTTTCGATACCTATTTCACTCAGTCGAAACTAGGAAGTTTCGACATCTGTTCTGTTCAATCGAAACTAAGAAAGTTTCGATACCTGTTTATTAGCCCCATAAGGCAGTAACTCAGAACTATTTTTATAACAAAACAAGGTTGGAAAAACTAAAAAGATAATTAAAACAAAAGTAATCAGATCGGCTAAGTCAAGTGAACAAATTGCGTTTAAGACGAGTAGTCTTAACGTGTATGTTATCCTTGTGTAAATAGGATACGGATAGGCGAATCTGCCGTCATTCAAATATTTGCTAGCATTCATACTGTCGAGGTGAGTTTCACTAATCCCCCTTTTTCTAAGTTTTTGAAATGATTTGGGGTGGAAACATACTTGTAAAAGACTTTTGTGTATAAATGAATGGAACTAATGATCTGACCGTATGTATGTATTGAGGGAACAATAAAGCACTTAAAGTCCTCGTAATAAATTAGTAACCATTAGCTATGGATTTAGCCCGGGATTATATGAATAGTACTATTGGGGGTGACGCCTCCGGTCATGGTTAGTCGCGCTAACCAGGGGTCAAAATGGCCGAATGACCGCATATTGTCTTACTCGCAGAAAGGCGAGGGGAGGCACAGAAAGTTGGGGTTTGGTTACGGTCTCGTACATTACATACTATTTTGTATTCCTTGCAAGCTTACAAATGGGGTCAATAGATCGGATTAGTAATCATATTCATTGGTAATACATACAAAAGGGTTCTGATCAGGTAAAAATGATCAGGTTTTACACAAAAGGGTTCTGATCAGGTAAAAATGATCAGGTTTTACACAAAAGGGTTCTGATCAGGTTAAAATGATCAGGTTTTACACAAAAGAGTTCTGATCAAGGTAAAGTGATCAGGTTTTATACAAAAGAGTTCTGATCAGGGTAAAGTGATCAGGTTTATCAAAAGAGTTCTGATCAGGGTAAAGTGATCAGGTTTATCAAAAGAGTTCTGATCAGGTTAAAATGATCAGGTTTTACACAAAAGAGTTCTGATCAGGGTAAAGTGATCAGGTTTATCAAAAGAGTTCTGATCAGGTTAAAATGATCAGGTTTAACACAAAAGAGTTCTGATCAGGGTAAAGTCATCAGGTTTAAAGTAAAGAATTCTGATCAGGTTAAGGTGATCAGGTTTAAACGAAAGAGTACTGATCAGGTTAAAATGATCAGGTTTAACAAAGAGTTTTGATCGGCAAAAAGATCAGATTTAAACATTGGGTTTATGATAACTCTTTATAATAACTTGTGAACTCACCAACCTCGTGTTAACAGTTTTAAGTATGTTTTCAGGAAATTGAACGTGGTCATCAGGTTAGCAATGTAGGTTACATGCATGCACGTGGATACGACTTTTGGGAGGATTTCTCTTGTATAACTCATGGTCTTGAGTCATATTTGCGAAATCTTAAACATTTGTAAACTTAAATTGATATTTTGTAATGTAAATATTTTAAATTCAGTTATGTATCCAATTACATGTATGTGTTTGCGGTAATCATATGCTTTGGAAACCAGTGAAAGTCGCGCCTCGCGTTTCCGCCCTGGCGGGGTGTGACACATTAGAGGTCGAAATCGCGAGTGATCGAAACTGCGTGGTGACTGAAATATGCCAAGATTACCGACTACTGATAGAAAGAAAAGAATATCTCGTCGACTTAATTCTGATGCCGATGCAAGAATTTGACGTAATCATTTATAATGGACTGGTTATCTTCACATGTTGCAATGATTATATGTAATCAGAAGATTGTACGATTCATGACGCCTACAGGAAAGGAAATGAGTGTCATTGGTAAACGACGGAACCATATCACACTGTTTACGATGGCCAAGATAAGTAGCTTTGTGAGACAAGGCCATCAAGCCTTCTAATCCTACGTAGCTGATGTGAAGATGAAAGGGAAAGAACTGGATCAAGTTCCAGTAGTAAAAGAATTTTCAGAATTATTCACAGACGATCTTCCAGGTGCCTCACATGAAAGAGAAATCGAATTCAAAATTGATTTGATTCCTGATGCTAAGCCGGTAGCTAAAGCCCCCTACCGATTAGCACCAACAGAAATGAAGGAGTTAATGTCATAACTGCAAGAATTGTTGGATAAGGGATTTATACGTCCAAGTGTCTCCCCTTGGGGTGCACCAATTCTGTTTGTGAAGAAGAAAGACGGTAGTATGAGGATGTGTATAGACTATCGTGAATTGAACAAATTGACTGTCAAGAATAGGTATCCTTTACCTAGAATTGATGATCTGTTTGATCAATTACAAGAATCAAGTTGGTTTTCCAAAATTGACTTAAGATCCAGTTATCACCAAGTCAAGGTACGTGAAGAAGATGTACCTAAGACAGCATTCAGAACTCGTTATGGACACTATGAATTTGTAGTAATGCCGTTTGGAGTGACGAATGCTCCGTCAATCTTCATGGACCTCATGAATAGAGTATGTCGGCCAATGTTAGACAAATTCGTTATTGTCTTCATTGATGACATCCTGATTTATTCAAAGAATGAATAAAAGCATGCACAACACCTTCGGGAAGTACTTAGTACTTTATGGAAGGAGAAACTATACACCAAATTCTCAAAATGTGCATTCTGGTTGAGAGAAGTTCAATTTCTGGGTCATGTTATTAATACAGAAGGTATCTCAGTATACCCATCAAAGCTAGAGGTTGTGATGAAATGGTCTCCACCTAAGAATCCATCAGAAGTTAGAAGTTTCTTGGGATTAGCTGGCTATTATAGAAGGTTCACCCAGGACTTCTCTAAGATAGCCACCCCATTAACTAAGATAACTCGAAAGAACTCGAAATACGAATGGAATGCGGCACAAGAGAAGGCATTCCAGATATTGAAAGATAGATTGACACAAACTGCAGTTCTAGCATTGCTAGAAGGAGTAGAAGATTTTGTGGTAACTCTGATGCTACCAAACTTGGGCTAGGATGTGTTCTGATGCAAAGAGGAAAAGTAATAGCCTGTACCTCTAGACATCTAAAGACACATGAAACAAACTATCCAACCCATGATCTTGAATTAGCTGCGGTAGTATTCACACTAAAGATCTGGAGGCATTACTTGTACGGAACGAAATGCACGATTTACACAGACCACAATTGTCTTAAGTATTTCTTTGACCAGAAAGACTTAAACATGAGGCAACGAAGATGGTTAGAACTAGTCAAAGATTATGATTATGAAATCTTGTATCATCCCCGGAAAGGCTAATGTGGTAGCCGATGCTCTAAGCCGCGAGGAAGAGCATCATCCTATTCAGGTGAAAGCATATAAGTTAGTGATAACTCCTGATTTCATGAGCCAACTTCGAGACGCACAAATCGAAGCATTAAAAGGTGAGAATGTTAAGAAAGAAAGGATGGCTTGTCAGGAGAAGTTCTTAGAAGAGAATGAGTAGAAAGTTAAGACTCGATTTGGTCGTATGTGGATACCACGATCAGGTGAGTTTAGACTTAAGCTTCTCAATGAAGCTCATAAATCACGATATTCTATTCATCCAGGTACTACAAAAATGTACCAAGATCTGCGCAAAGATTATTGGTAGCCCGGAATGAAGTTTGATATCATGAAATATGTTAAATTGTTTACAAGTTAAAGCAGAACATCAGAAACCGTATGGAAGATTAAAACCGTTAGAAATCCCGGGATGGAAGTGGGAACATATCACTATGGATTTCATAACCAAGCTACCTAAAACGGCTAGAGGTTATGATACCATTTTGGTGGTTATAGATCGCCTAACTAAGAGTGCTCATTTCTTAGCAATACGTGAAACATACTCTTTAGAAAAGTTAGCTGTTTTATTCATCAAAGAGATTATTTCCAGGCGTGGAGTGCCAGTCTCGATTGTCTCTGATCGAGATACTCATTTTACTTCACGTTTTTGGAAGAAGTTCCATGAAAAGATGGGAACTAGACTACTAATCAGCATGGCAAATCATCCTCAAACTGACGGACAAAGTGAGATGACAATACAAACTCTTGAAGATATGATGCGTGCTTGTATAATTAATTTCAGTGGAAGTTGGGATAATCATTTGCCATTAGCAGAATTCTCATACAATAACAGCTACCATTCCAGTATTGGTATGCCGTCATATGAGATACTATATGGTAGAAGATGTAGGACTCATGTATGTTGGGGAGAAATTGGTCAGAAAGAATTGGGCAGCAAAGAAATAGTTCAAGTCATGTAAGAAAAACTTGACTTGATCAAGGCACGTTTGAAAGCTACACAAGATAGGCAAAAGTCATACGTAGACAAAAGACGTAGACCAATAGAATTCCAAGAAGGAGATTATGTCTTGTTAAAAGTATCTCATTGGAAAGGTCTAATCCGATTCAAGAAACGTGGAAAGTTAAGTCCGTGATTCATTGGTCCTTTCAGAATCATCAAAAGAGTCGAAAAAGTAGCCTACCAGTTAGAGCTACCTGAAGAATTGAATAAGATACACAACACGTTCCATGTATCTTATTTAAGGAAATGTTTGGTAGACGAGACTGCACATATTCCTTTAAAAGAGATAGAAGTTGATGATAAGCTAACTTATATTCGAAGAACCTATCAAGATTCTAGACACTAAAGAAAAACAGTTACGTCACAAGATAATCAAACAAGTGTTAATACAATGGAAGCACAGAAAAGGGTCGGAGATGACCTGGTAAAGTGAAGATAAAATGAGGAAGTGTTATCCTCAATTATTTGGAGAGTTGTAACACCCTAAATTCCAAAGAAATACAAGTTGGAGGATTAAAATGATTATTTAATGAAACCCTAGGGGTTAAAATGACATTACATTAAACTATAAGGGGTTAGATAACATTTAACTTAAATTTTAGGGGCTAAAAATGAAAATTTATGAAAGTGGGCGGATGTCGGACCAACATCATATTGGATAGCAGTCCGACATGTAGGGTGCAAGGAAACAATCAGGAGATGCCACGTGTCGGGTGACTAACCATGAGATCTGACGCGTGTACAAACAGATATCAGACCGACATGAAAGCCATAACGGTCCGATATGCCCATAGCGGACCAACATCCATATACATAATGGTCCGATATGTGCTCGCCAAGTCAATACACCGCCTCACCTGGATGTCAGACCGACATTACCACGGATATCGGTCCGACATGGGTCGCATCTCAGCCTTATAAATAGATGGCTTTGGCAATCCATTTGAAAATATCACAAACACCACCACCTCACATACACACGAATTTTAGAAGGAGCAAGGGTCTCGGTGCGATGCGTTTGAGTACGAGTGCGATACGCTGCGAGTGCGGTTCGAGTTCGGAGAAACGTTTAAAGAAATGAATGAAATTAGGAACTACCCGAGGATAATGTAAGTACACTGGACCCATACCCTAGACACGATTATGTGAAATATGTAATTAAATGATATGTGTTATGTGTTATGTATATGACGAGGGTACGGGATAATGAAGGGTTAGTCTAACCACTAAACGGAAATAATGTAGTAGTCACGACGTATTCAAGGGGTGGTGGATACGCCGCTGGTACTTCCTATATATAAATCTGTTGGTACTTCATGGTGAAACCATTATGAATGTTTAGGGGTATAGACTAAAAGACAGTAAAGAAAATATAGTAAACGTACGGGAGAACTTCCGACTGGTATGTAGTTATTTGACAAACGAAATGTTCTGTCTAAGGAAAGAGTGGTGTATAAATCTCTCCTAGACCCGTCACTCGGGAACATCTCTGTTGGAGGTACTGCTTTGGAAGGATAATCACCCTAGTTTACAATATATGACGAGTATGAATATATGATAAAGTTGAATGCATGAATACATGAATATGTAATGCATGATGAATGTGAATACGTGAATGCATGATGATACGTGCAAGTATGAATGAGCATGATGGAATGAGTCTAAATCCTAAATTGGAATAACGGAGTACTCACGATGTATTAAAGGGGTGGTGGATACGCCACTGGTACTTCCTATATATAAACCCTTTTAATGCATCATGGAGAAACCGTTACGAAGTTTAAAGGTAAGGATTGGTTGGGAAATAAATCAAGCATATACGTGAAATGAAAATAAATGCTTGATACATTTGAGAGGCTGAGTCTAAGATACTCAAGGTCCCAAATGAAATGAGATACCCAGCCTGTAAGGTGGATTTCAATAATAAAAAAGAAAACTAAAAAGGGACTCCAAACCTACAGGGCTGAGGAGAAAAAGATTCCAACGCTAAGGGGCTGAGGAATGAATAAGTATTCTTGACAAATGCAAGGGGTCTATACTGAAGAGTATAAGAACCTTGCCCAAAAATCGGACCAGAGGTACGTCCGAAAATGGTCACGAGGGGGTTAGCACACCCATTAAAATATACGAATGACTTGACCGGAGGTACGTCCAGAGATGGTCACGGGGGCGCCGAACAATAATAAGAATCTAAAGGGTTTATAATCAAATGAAAAGATGCAGCGTACTTACTTAGCGAAAGCTAATTCAAAAATGTTTTCTAAACACTACAAGAAAGAAGCACGTGGAATAGAGCTTCATGTGGATGAGGGCGGACGGAATGAAGAATTCCTAGATTATGTAATAAGATATTGTACATGTAAAACAATATTTATAAATGAAAAAAATATACCTTACTCATTTAATGACAAGGTTTTGATAAACTAAGACCGTTTTTCGCATTAAACTCTGATAAAATAATAGTAAAATAAGTAGGGTGTTTCAGCAGGTTCATTGTTAAGACCTCCGACCATGATCATAGGAACTCTACAACCAATGAAGTTCATCAGATCTGGGTTCGTTTCATCGTATTCACCTTTCGTCTTCATCGGATGTGGGTTATTTGCATAAATTGAAGAAGGCAAGTTAAAAGCACTATTTGAAGCTTTGCAAAAGATCAAAGAAGGTTTGTTCTATTTTAGTATTATTTTTTTTTTGAGCTTTCTGGGCAATTTTTTTTTTATCGTGAGATCAATCAATCAAAATTTGTTTGCTAAATTTGGAGGGTGTATAAGCGGGATTTAATTTCAAAAGTTTCAATTTTTATGCATATAGATTTTTTTTTATTTTAGTATCATGTGATATTTAAAATGGAATATATTTACTAAATTTGGAATGTAATGGAGACGATATTGTAAAAAAAATTTACATGTGTAAAGCTAGTTAAATCTTTGTTTTTCTTCTTCGTATCTTTTTTGTGGGCTTTAGAGCATTCACAGTAGGTTCTTTATATTTTTGTGAGTTTGTTTTGTATATTTTATAGAGTGGTTTAAAGTCGTTGTGAGTGGAGGAAAGAGAAAAGTTATAAATTTTTTGTATATTTGTGAAAACTCTGTTCACCTGTATAAATTTTTTAATATTTTTTAAAAGTGGTTGTGAGTGAAGGAGAGAGAAAATGTAATGATAAAGGTATAAAAATGTATTATTTAATTGAAAAGGAGAGAGAAAATATAGTGATTTTTAGTGCAATTATAAAGATAAGAATAAAGAAGCTGCTGGGAATGCTCTTACTCATGTTTATTTTAGGTTATTACACATGTGTTTTCAGGTTTGATATATGAGTTTTTGTTAATAGCCAAATCTGAGTTTTTATCCATGTGGTTATATTAATTCATATTTGAACATGTTGAACAGCCCAGATCTGAATTTACAAATGTGTAAACTGATTTTTACACACGTGTAAAGTGAATTTACACATGTGTAAATTATTTGTTTATTCATGTGTTTATGTCTAATCAGATCTAAACAGTTGTTATTCATGAATTTACACATGGCTGTCGATTCAGTATCTTAGCCCTAAATTTTGGTCAAAATCCCAACTATGTACTCTTGATTTTGGGGATTTGGGTGTTTTATTTCAACTTTTCAAGATTTTTTTCGATATGGTTTTGCTGTATTTCTTGTTTTATGTGTGAAAAATAGTGTTTTTATGACGCCTTTAATGTTTAGATAGTGTAGATAAGCACATGAGGGATCGAAGTATGACAAGAATATCTATAGGGTTTCATACACAAGTAAGGGTTTGATATTGGTTTTTTAGTTTTATTTACAATAGGTTTTGATTTATACACATGTTGTATTTTGATTTTACACATGTGTCTTTGATTCTTTTACACATGTATAAACTGAATTTACATATCTATAAAAGAGTTTTTACCCATGTGTATTTGATTTAACATAGGGTAATTACGTGTAAATTTTTTGTAAAGATATTTATGTAATTGGATGTAATTTTTTTTTTCTGATTTGTGTATATGGTTTTTATCTGATTTGTAAAGATATTTAGGTATTTGGATATAGATTTTTTGATGATTTGTGTATATGGGTTTTACACATGTTTAAAAAGGATGTTCTTCAATCGTTCTTGTGTTTATGTTCTAAACTGAATTTACATAGGGTTTTTACACATGTGTAAAAAGCATGTTCTTGAAATTGTTCTGGATTTTTGGGTTCTGATGATGGATATAAGAGAGAGAGATTGAGAGAGAGAGAAAGAATGATTTTTTTATACCAAGATTTAATCAAAAAAGAAAAAAAAGTCTAATTACCCTTTTACCCCACTATTAAATCTACACCAAATGTTTTTTTTAATATAAATAAAAAAATTCAGATTTAATCATAGCCACAAAATAAAATATATAGAAACTAAATGTGTGCTCCAGATTGAGTTTTTAAGTTTTTACAATAACTATGGGTTTATGTAGGATTCAACCTCTATATACATATACATATATACATAGGGAAATGTTCAATTCAGAACACTAAATATTGCGAGAACACGGGAAACAAAATGAATCGCTCATTTTTTTAATTTTAAAAAATTTTAAAGTAAAAGAAAATGATAGAAACACATTTTTTATTCATCTCTTTCAAAATTCTAAAAAGAAAAATTAACAAATTTCATTTATTTATATAACCTACACATGTGTAGGTCATGTATAGGTTATATTGTCTACAGATGATATACACATGTGTATGTAAAAGTTAAAAATTAAAAAACATATGAAAATATAAATTTGATGTTTTTTTGTACATAAACATACTCATTTGTATGTTAGATGTATAAAATTTTAAAAATATGAACTATTGATAAAAAGATACACGATTTAAGTTTGTTCTTTTTGTTCTTGCAATAACTTATTGTTCTGTAATGTACCTCTCCCTATATACATACACACACAGACGTACACACACACACATATACTATGCAGATGTTTCAAGTTTGGTTCGGTTTCGGTTATATCAGTTAACCAAAGCTTCATAACCGTAACTATAACTGATTGGTCGTTTAACCAAAGCTTCATAACCAATGGTTATTTCAGTTATAGGTTAAAATCGGTTCAGTTATGGTTTAGTTATCGGTTATGGCAGTTAAGTTGTTAACCCCTAACGACCGGTAAAAAAAGTGATAAAATTTGTGTTTGATGTTATAAAAGTCTTAATGAGCGGACTCAACAATTGGTTATCTTCCTCTATTGTTTATATACATGATGACTGTTTAACTCGCCACGAGTGCGGGTTCCATGGTACCATATTTTGGTGTGAGAACTAGTACGCGTCTAGAGAGATAGTAATGAACGTAAAAAGGTAATAAATCGTTGTATTCTATGTATGTGTCTTATCCCATATGGAGGGTTTTTGTAGCATCGGTCCTTTTGGACTATTTCATCATCAATGATCATACTGAATCAGGGGTGTCCATAGCGATGGATTCGTTGCTTTCAAGCATGGCGTTGATCCTAAGTATTATCTATCAGTCCAAGTTATTATGCGTTCTTCAGCATGTTGGGTTGGTGTCGGCATATAGCGTGAGTACCTCTTAACGTTGATGCATATGTTGTCTATTCATAGAACCTTGTGTAATGTGTTACAACCAAACCGAATGTATGTAGATATGTATATTAACAAGTTCAGATGTTGTGTGATACAGACCTTAGATTGTCCATGATAGATTGGTTGGACATGGGTAGGTGTGGCTCAAAGGTTTTTTTTATTTGCATTTACCTACATTAACTTGTCCGAATATGGAGAGGTTAGAATGTTGATAAGTCTAGGCATGGGGTTACCCCTCCATGTCCCCCTTAATTTAGAAACTTGTACAACTCAAAATTTCAAGTTATTTTTAGGCTGATATCTCACATACTTAGGGTAAGTTATCATATTGGTGATTACAATATGTTAGATGTAGTTACTTTAGTCTTCACAACTAAGTGATGTAACAATGTGACTTTTGGTTGCATAAAGGCATGTGTATCAATGCCACGTGTTACAATTTTGATGGTTAGTCGTTTGTGTGTAAAACTAGAGGGGATGAATATGATTTAGTATGAAAGAACACTTGTTATATGTAAGAAATAAACAAATAAATAAGTAAATAGTTGCCACACCCCGCCAAGGCGGAAACATGGGATGTCACAGTGTACCAGTTTCAAGAGCATCATGGTCGTCAAGAGAACATTAATGGAGTGTATCACAGAAGACTATATCTAGAAATCTTCGAGTGCACTCCTAATCATCATACCCTTTTTGGGTCTATTCTATAACCTGAAAAACATGCTTAAAAAGGTCAATTAAAAATAGTTGTTGAGCATGCAAGTTTAAGTATCAAGTAATCAATGGTTACAAAAGTTTTAAGTCTTGAATAAACAATTTTATTTGAACAGCAGTAAATGTTATGCTACAAATAAACAACCAATTTTCAAAAGTAGTGTTATGTTATTAATAAGGAATCGGTTTCCGAGGTAACATAATGCGGTGTTGAGCAATATGTATATAGATGCAATCTATCATGTGTCCACAACCAAGCATATGAACGTATCGTTTTGCCCCGCCTAATTCCTTATCACGAAGCATTGTAAAGAGTCAAGAATAAGGAAATAAGCGTTCAGTCAAAGAAATGAATGGGGGTTGTCTACCCCAATAGTACTATCTATATTAATCCATCTGCTCGTATCCATGATTTAAATGGTTGTGTGAATAAATGGGGACTTAAGAGTGTGATAATAGTCTCATGCAATATACATAGTGTATCAAATACGTATAGTAATTTATAAAAGTTTTAAGCATGACAAGTAAGCATAAAAGCATAGTAAACAAGTTTCAAAGTATAATAAATTTCGAGTATAAGAAATATATCTCAATGGATAGTAAATAGGTTTCAAGCAAAATGAATAAATGAATAAGTTTTAATGTATACAACATAAGTTTCAAAGTATAGGAGGTAATTGAGTTTCAAAATATTGTATACAAGATTACAAAGTATAGTAATTGTTAGAGTATAGTTTCTAAGTATCAAAAATATGTTTAAAAATGTAGTTCAAAGTGTAACCAAAAAAGGTTTAATAGTATCATAGCAAGTTTAAATATATAACAACCGGTTTAAAAGTACAAAAATGAGTTTAAATGTATGATGACAAGTTTGGAAATATAATAACAAGTTTAAAGGCATAGTAACAAGTTTTAAAAGCATAATCACCTGTTTAAAAGCATATCAACGCTTTTATGGTAAAATGACAAGTTTAGAAGTATAATAACAAATCTAAATGTATAACAACAAGTTTAACAGTATAATAACATATTTCAAAGTATAATAGCAAGTCTTAAGAATATTAGCAAGTTTTAAAGAAATGTAAGCATGTTTTTCCTCCAAAAGTTTAAAGAAAAAGGGGTTGCGAGGACTCACCTAAGTTCAGTGATTTCGTCAACGGATATTTCTAACTAGATTTGTCGAGTTAGACGTCCTAAGCGGGTCCTATATTGACGAGGACGCCAATGATGTCCTCAGACGATTCCTAGTACAAAGTGCACGGAATATGTTCGTGAAAGTGGGTTTGTTTGTTAAATTGGTGTTCGGGACATGATTTCTCCTTGTAGTAGGACTTACAATCCTTGTCCAAACACGCGTAAGTGGCTAATGTTTAGAGTTTTTATGATGGAAATGGGGATTTAGTTTAAAAATGTGTGTTTTATGCCAAAAATAACATAGCTTATTTTGTGGCGAAAAATCGGCATGATGGCGACTGTTTTGTAATAATTTCCATCTATAATAAACCAAATTTTTGCTTCAAGTTTCTAAATCCCAAACATCCAACATAATAACCAAGTTTATAAAACTATATACCAAATTCATAACATTAATACATTTAGGTTTTGAAGTGTATTTATTTTTAACAATATAATTAGCCACTTCTTGTATTTGGTTCTTGTTTAAGAATATCATAAGAGGATTATCCAATCATAAACAAGTATAAAGGATGTTAATGAGTCATTTATGATATAAGATGGTGTTTTGTTATGAAATCAAGTCTTTAACATACATAGACTTTAGATTTTCTTTTGTTTCCTAAACTCAGAATTTTAGGTGACTTTGGAGCAGGCTTTTAATAGTTTTAGAAACCCAAATGACTTGGGGTTTTCTTTTAAAATCAAATTTATTGAAATAATAAAATATAAGAAAAATAATCACTAGATTTAGAGTTATGTAGGTATCTCAAAACAAGCAAAGAAAAGAGATATCTAGAATAGGGGTGTGCGACGCAGTTGTCTTATGAAGGCTGGTTAGTGGTCGAATTCTTCATGGATTCGAGTTATTCCAGTATGGTTTGTTAAGGGACTCATAGAAATTTGTTTTAAAAGAAATATGGAGTGAAAGCCAAGAAACGAGAGAGATATGACCATGTGAAGTCGGGTAAAGTTTATGGCAGGATGTTGTTATGAGTTTTGGGTCTTGTTTTCGGTTTTGGAGAGGGAGGGGGAAGTGTGTCGAGATTGTGAGGGAGAGGAAAGTGTGAGTTTGTGGTCTGAAATCTAGTGGTATTTATTGTCCAAGGATAAGATGGGGTAAGATCTTGCATTTAATGAAAGCATGGTGTAAAAGATAGGAGGCATGGAGCATGTTGCTTGTAGTGTTGGTTGAAAGAAGTAGGTAAGGGATTTAAGGAGGTGTGGCTGAAATTTTAAGGTGAGGGGGTGGTTTAGTAGTGTGGCTAAGGTGATGATGATGTTTGTTTAGGTGTGTAATACATTATGGGTTTAGTGTAGTATGTCTTTTAATGTATTGTACTACTATTTGTATTCTTGTATAAAGTAAGAGACTTTGATATGTATATATGTAAGGTATATATGTGTAGGTAGAAATTAATGACCTAGCGCATGCATGCATGAATTTTCATGCATGAAAGAATAAAGTGAAGGTGGGTACAAAAGGTGATAGAATAATGGTGTAGCATGTATTTTTAGTTGCATGCATGTATGCGTCATGCATGAATGGAGTTATTTGTGTCATATGTCTTGTATGGACTTAGTAGAATTAATTCACCTTGGCTATTTATAAATATAATACTAGTTTAAATTATTTTTTTTGTCTAGTGTATGATTAAATTTAGGTTTTTAGTAGAATTAGTCATGTAGTTTAGGTTTAGAAAGAATAATGACTCTTATCACTTATGTATGTCTTAGTTAATATAATATGTATGAATATTTTATGATAGTATGGTTTGTCTATTTTGTCTTTAATGAATAATATCATGTCTACAAAATGTAGTGAGCCTAAATACCATGAAATACAACATGTAACACGTATTTGGTTTGAATCAAGACTCATAAAATATCAAATGGCATCAAGTGTCAACAATAAGTGAATGAATAATTGTTTAGACATAAAATCTAGTGGTGTCACAATAGTTGAGGGATAGAAAGACAAAGCCGATTTATAGAGGTTCAAGTGAATGTTAACTAATCCATTTTACATCATCTCCCTGATTCTCCAATCAAGAGTTACTCCACTAAACGTCTCACCAAAACGGTAGAGACCACTTGTACGTCTCACTAAGTGAAGATAGTGATCACCTTGTACATAAATGTATCACAATTCTAAGGAAGTGATCACCTTCTACTTCTCACTAAATTGAAGGAAGTGATACTCTTACAAACGGCTCACTAAACTATGGTAGTGATCACCAAGAATACAATGAAAGATGAAAGAAGTTGAAGTACGAGACTCTTCTTTTGCTTTTGATCTTTCATATTTGATATTCTCAAAATGATTATATAATATGAATGGAATGAGAGAGATCTATTTAATATATATATATATATATATATATATATATATATTTGAACATGTTAAGCAAAAGGGTGAGTGTGAATGTTAGACAAAGGTTATTATTTATAGGCAACAAAAAGTAGTGGGCTGGCCGGTGGCGGTCGACCGCCACATCGTTCGTGCCACTGGCACCCTGCTTTTTGCTAAAAGATTTTATTAAACTTGACAAAACCTTTATTAATAAAAGTCAAGTATCAAATTTGAATTTGAAATTTGAAAGATATACCTGTGAAATCTTCCATAAGAGGTAAAAATCCAACATTCATCCATCTTGAAAACAATAACACACTTTAAATGATTTAAAGCCAAACACTTTAGATAAGCTTTTGAAAAATAAAAGGAAATCTTATCATTTTGATATAAAATCTTACCAAATGAGTATAACGTCAAAACATACTTTTGTTAAAGTAAAGATCAGTGTTTTATAAATGGAAATGACTTTGGTGTATGCAATTGGACAACTTGCAGTGCCACACTGCTTTTTGCTAAAAGATTTAGTCTGTTGCAAGTTGTCCAATTGCATACACCAAAGTCATTTCCATTTATAAAACACTGATCTTTACTTTAACAAAAGTATGTTTTGACGTTATACTCATTTGGTAAGATTTTATATCAAAATGATAAGATTTCCTTTTATTTTTCAAAAGCTTATCTAAAGTGTTTGGCTTTAAACCATTTAAAGTGTGTTATTGTTTTCAAGATGGATGAATGTTGGATTTTTACCTCTTATGGAAGATTTCACAGGTATATCTTTCAAATTTCAAATTCAAATTTGATACTTGACTTTTATTAATAAAGGTTTTGTCAAGTTTAATAAAATATTTTAAGGAAATGACTTTTGTTTTAAGGTTTTGACTACTCGGTTACTGCTAAGCTAAGTTCCCACTGCTTCGTTATTGTTGAGCAATTACACGTGTCATGAATTGAAATGACAATTTTGGTTCTCTACTTAAATCCATATTAAATGCAATTAATCTTGTCGAATACAATATCAATGTTGAACATGAATCCATAGTCTCCACTCTGTAGATGGCCAGTGGCCTAAAGAAACGAAAGAATCGGTTATATTTTTCATATGATCTCCTTGTATAGATAGCGAAATATGAAGGTTCTTTCTTGACCTAACTATAAAGAGACAGATTTCTAACGATTTAGTTTGTTCATTCTTGGAGTTACCAACACTGGTTTATATCCTGCTACTAGGGTCGCAAACGAACCAAACCGAACAAGACGTTCATGTTCGTTCTTTAAGCTTTTATCGGACAACCGATTAGTTCACGAACACATAACCAAACGAAATTTTGTGTTCATGGTTGTTCGTTAAGAAAAATGAATTTGTTCATATTCATTTGTAACATTATAAACGAACACAAACGAACATATAATAATTTAATTTTAATGGTAAAAAGTTTAAAAAATACCAAAACTTGTAATAAACGAACATAAACAATCAGACATTAGCGAACAAATTACCGAACAGATGGTTTTCAAGTTTGCTGAGTATATAAAATCACATGAAGAAAAACACTCTCAGATTTTTTTCGTCTCCCTCGCACAAATTAGGGTTTGAAATTAATTTTTCATTGTTGAGTTTTCTGGTGTATTATATCCAGTTTTTGTATATTGATTTCTTCCATGGTTATGATCAGTTCATGTTGAACGGACTGTTCTTCGTTTTTGTCCAGACTGTTTGTGTCTAGTTCTGCGAAAGATAGAAAGATTTATTGTTCTTGAGATTTGTAACAGTTTTTTTTAACATTCAAGTTTAAATCGTTAATAATAATGCAAATCACTAAAGTTAACAAGGGATTTCTTTGTTTGTGTTCATTCATTTATTAAACAAACGTGTGTAAACGAACTTCTCACCTTACGGTTCGTTAAACATTCAGTTCATTACGCTGTGTTCCTGGGTCCCTTTTAACAAAAGAAGTGAAAGGAAGTGGAGAGAAACTGAAAAAGATTTGTGTTTCTGAGTTTTTTAATAGTGTAAGGCCTCAAACCCAGGAGGCCTCACTTGTTGGATTTACTTATTCACAAACAGTTTTTAAACTTGAATATAAAAAATAACATAGGGGAAAAACTTCATTCAAACATAATCATAACATTGCTCAACATGCGGAAGCGTAACATAGTCTAATACATAAACATAACGTAAACTAATCATAACGGAATGCCAGTCTTCAAGATTAATCGGGTAACTCTTCATCGCTCGCCAAGCATCATCGTCCATCATCACTACCTGCCCTTAACCTAAATGTGCATACTAAAAAGTCAGCTACGCTGGTGAGTTCTAGCTTTACATAAAACTTTAACATAATCATTTTGCCAAAAACATAACATCCATTTATTTAACAAAAGCGTACGTAAAACATGCAATAACTTAACATCGTAAAAACATCGTAACATAGCATCATAACACAAGTCAACTTGAACCGAATCTGCGCCTTCTCGTAACCGTCAATTCCATACAACGCATACCAGCGGATGAACTTAAGGCTCGTTACCTCTAAGTCATCTGTCACCAGGTCTCCTAAGGCTCGTTACCTATAGGTGGACCAAACATATGTCTCCTAAGGCTCGTTACCTCTAAGTAGACATAACATAACTTAGGCACTATTTCTCCGCAAGGAATAGTACCTTCCATTGGGATCTCGGTAATCCCATGGGTGACCGTCGTCACCCCATCATCAACAAGTTGTACAACCGTTAGACGCCACAAAGGCCCCCCGTAAGGGTGAGGCCAATATATACATACGTACCCTAGCTCCCGTAGGAACTCGTGGCAGATTCTTTCATTCGTGACTTTCATAAAACCTTTACCTCATCTTAGTTAAAGCATTCGTACATTTTATTAAACAAAACATCATCTCTTTCGTACACCTTTCGTAAACTTCATTTGGCAAAACATTTCATAAACATTATCTCGTAAACAGCGTTTCTTAAAACATCGTTTCGTAAAACATCATTTCGTATGTATGCACACCAGCCCAAAAACATTAATTAAAGAATTTAAAGAAGGGCTTCTAGAAGTCACCTGATAAGCTAGTCTCGGTTGTCCTAAACAAAGGCCCAACAACGTCACGTACGATCTGAATTAGGTAGTTAAATACACATCAGACCCAACCCCGACTCTAGCGGTTTACTCGTTCTGTTTTAGGCGAACATACTGACTTCACTAACCAGCTATATATACCCATAGACCCGATGCCTGCGCACTTAGCAAGTGCGTAGGGCCTCGCTCTTGCGTACTTAACAAATATGCAGGGCCTTGATCTTGCGTACTTAACAAGTACGCAGGGCCTTGTTCTTGTGTACTTAACAAGTATGAAGGGCCTGCGTGTGGGCAGTCTTCTTCCCCACAAAACCCGAACTTTTGCATGCAGATCCGACCTCGTCAAGATCCGAAATTTTTACGTTTTGTCAAAACGTTTGTTTTTCATTCTAGATGCTAGATCTATGTTTATATTCAAGTTTCATACGTAAAAATGCCATCTTTTTATCCAAAACCCGAAAACCCTAAAACGAACGAAAACTCAGATCTAGAGCAGATCGTTACCTGTATCGAGCTTCTGATTCGGAGGTTTTGCTCACGAGCTATGGAGTAACACACTTCTTCAATCTCGGATCGATCCGCTAACTTTCTCTCTATACAGTTTCTCTCTAGAACTTGCAAATGAGATGTTATGGAGTGTGTTGGCTATTTAAAGGGAGGAGACTCCTTCCCTCAAGTTCGCCGGCCCATCCGGCCCGGCCCGTCACGCCTCGTTCATTTATTCCGTTCGTCTCGCGTTTAACCCGTTATTTTAATCGTCGTTTTATTTTTGGGATGTTACAAGTCTGCCCTCCTTACAATAGTTTTCGTCCCCGAAACCTATCATAAGTCAAATAGTTGAGGGTACGACTCCCTCATTTCCATCTTCGTTTCCCAAGTAGATTCCGATCCCTTCCGGTGCTTCCATTGGACTTTAACTAATTGAATAACCTTATTACGTAAACGCTTCTCATTCCTGTCTAAGATAGCCATGGGTTCCTCAATGTAGTTAAGGCTGTTGTCGACCTCGATGTCAGTAAGTTGTACGTGAGCCGATTCATCCACCAAACACTTTCGCAAGTGTGATGCATGCAACGTAGGATGAATCCCACTTAACTCACCAGGCAACTCCAACCGATAAGCAACTTCACCAACCTGTGCCATTATCCTGAATGGTCCGACTAACCTCGGACTTAAATTTCCTTTCTTTCTGAATCGTATGATTCCCTTCCAGGGCGACACTTTCAACATTACTCTGTCCCCAACATCAAACTCAATAGGCCTTCGTCGTTTATCCGCATAGGATTTCTAAAGATCTTGTGCGGCCTTCATTCGTGCTTTGATTTTATCAAACATTTCTGACGTTTCTCTTACTACTTCAAGAATTCCTAATTCCTTCTATCTAATCTCACCCCAACAAACCGGGGTCCTGCATCTTCTCCCATACAACATTTCGTAAGGAGGCATGCCTATCGTCGTGTGATAACTGTTGTTGTAGGAGAATTCAGCTAACGGCAGATGATTGTCCCAACTACTGCCAAAATCGATAATGCAAGCACGAAGCATATCCTTCAATGTTTGAATGGTTCTTTCGGACTGACCATCCGTTTGTGGGTGGTATGCCGTACTAATATTGAGTCTCGTGCCCATCGCCTCGTGAAATATTTTCCAGAACCTCGATGTGAATCGTGTGTCCCGGTCAGATACGATCGTCAAAGGCATCCCATGCCGTGCTACTACTTCATTAATAAATACCTCCGCTAACCTTTCCTACGAGAACGTCTCGCGAATAGGTAGGAAATTAGCACTCTTCGTTAAACGGTCCACAATTACCTAGATGGTGTCATGACCTTTAGTTGTGCGAGGTAGCTTGGTTATGAAGTCCATGGTAATGTGTTCCCACTTCCATTCCGGTATATCAAGAGGTTGAATATTTCCATAAGGTTTCTGGTGTTCGGCCTTTACTTGCGAGCAAGTCAGACGCTTGCTTACGTATTTCGTCACCTCATGCTTCATCCCAAACCACCAGTATTCCTTCCTCATATCTTGGTACATTTTGTTGGTACCAGGATGGATAGAGTAACGAGACTTATGAGACTCATCTAAGATCTTGGTTCTAAGCTCGCCACCCATAGGTATCCATACCCGTCCAAAACGTGTCCTAACACCAAGGGTGTTATATTTCAGCTTGTCGTGTTGGCCAACCAACCTTTACAATTTCCCTCATCACATCCGATGTTACCACCAACTGGCAAGCTTTCACTCTAATAGGAGCAGCACACCCTTTCGGCTTAGAGCGTCAGCCACCACGTTTGCCTTTCCAGGATGGTATATGATTTCACAATCATAATTTTTCAGGAGTTCCAACCATCGTCTCTACCTCATATTAAGCTCCCTTTGTTCGAAGAAGTACTTCAAACTTTTGTGGTCGGAGTAAATAGTAAACTTCACCCCATAAAGGTAGTGCCTCCAGATTTTCAATGTGAATACGACAGCAGCAAGTTCAAAATCGTGAGTCGGATAATTAACTTCGTGAACCTTCAACTGTCGTGATGCATATGTGATCACTCCCCCGCGTTGCATCAGTACGCACCCCAACCCCTGACCCGAAGCGTCAGAGTATACTACAAAGTATTCATTACCCTCGGGAAGGGCCAATACTTTACCTCCTTCCGAGTCAACTTTGTCAAAGTCGAAGCTATTTTCAAAAAATCCTAGATGAATCTCCGATAGTAGCCCGCCAACCCCAAGAAACTGCGAACCTCTATTGGCATCTTAGGAATATCCCAGTCTCTTACTGTCATTATTTTTGCTGGGTCAACCATAATGTCATTCGGGTTAATGACGTGACCTAGGAATTGGACTTCCCTAGTTAAAATGCGCATTTGGAGAACTTAACATACAGTTTCTCCTTCTTCAAGGCATCCAACACTTCCTTCAAGTGACATGCGTGATCACCCTCATTCTTGGAGTAGATGAGGATATCATCGATGAACACGATTACCGATCGATTCAGCATAGGTCGACAGACCCTATTCATCAAATCCATTAACGCTTCGAGGGCGTTCGTCAATCCGAAAGACATTACGCGGAACACGAAATGTCTATAACGCGTGAGAAACACGGTTTTCGGTATGTCTTCTTCCTTCACCTTCAACTGATGGTACCCGGATCGAAGGTCGATTTTTAAGAACTAACTTGCGCCTTGTAATTGATCAAACAGGTCATCGATCCTTGGTAAAGGGTACTTGTTCTTCATCGTTCGTTTGTTTAACTCTAGATAATCAATACACATTCTCATCGAACCATCCTTCTTTTTCACAAACAACACCGGAGCACCCCAAGGCGAGATGCTTGGTTGGATAAATCCTTTCTCAAGTAATTCGTCCAGCTATGCCATTAGTTCCTTCATCTCCACTTGTACGAGTTGATACGGAGCCTTGGCCATGGGCTGGGCATCTGGTACTAAGTCGATTCAGAACTCAATCTCCCTATCGGGTGGTATCCCAGGCAAATCCTCTGGAAACACCTCCTGGTACTCGCGTACCATGGGTACATCATCTAGTTCATTCACTTACTTACATTTTTCAATCACGTATACCAGATAAGCCTCGCATCCGCGCCTCAGGTAATCTGTTGCCTTAATCATCGAGATGAAGTTGGGCATGGGGCGTAACGATCTCCAAAAATCTCGACTTCACTACCATCCGGAGCTTTGAGTCGGATTATCTTCCGTTTGCATATAATTTGCGCTTCATTGGCAGTTAGCCAATCCATACCCAAAACTACATCAAACCCACCCAAAACCATAACGAACAGCCTGACGGGGAATCTATTGCCTTCTATTTTTATCGTGGAATTGTCAACTACATCAGTCACCCTCGCAGTTCTACCCTCAGCGGTTTCTACGCTAAAGACCCTTTCTAGCCAACTTACAATGTACTTTACTCGTTTACAAAAAGTGGCAGATATAAAACTCTTACTGGCACCCGAATCAAATAACACAGATAAAAAAGTGTTGTCAAGGATAAACGTACCTGACGCCACAATGGGGTCTGCCCTGGCTTGGTCCTGCGTTAGTGCGTACGCTTGGGTCTTCGCTCGACGCCTCTCTTCTTTCTTTTCAGGGACTTTCCCTCTCCCCGCTTCTCCCACTTTTGGTTTAGTGCATCCCCGGCTCATGTGCCCGCTTTCACCACAATTATAACAGTTAATGCCTTGCATGCATTCACGCAAGTAATGCCCAGTCTTGCCACATTTGTAGCACAGATTTGTCCCTAGCCTGCATTCACCTAGATGCCTACTGCCACACTTCCCACATACCGAGGCCTCACCCACTCTAGCCTGTTTCTCTCAAGCTCCAAACAGTCTTTCGCCAGATCGTTTGGCCGGAAAACTTGGTTTCTTCTTCGGCTCATCAGTAGCGACAACATTCAGTGCCAAATCATCAAACACCACGCCACTCAGTTCTACGACCGAATCGTAGGTGATAGGAGCGTTTGCCTTAACATAGGTGCGGACCTTGTCCGACAATCCCTGAATGTAGCAGGCAATATTTCTTTCCTCGGTCGTGACAAGATGTGGCACCAGACGTGCCAGTTTATTGAATCGGGTAGTGTACAGCCGGTGCGTCATACTCCAGGCCTTCAAACCCAAAAATTCCCTCTCTACCTTCTCAATCTCTTTCCTCAGGCATAAGTTCTTGATTACCAGAGTTTTCAAGTCATTCCACATCATCGAGTCAACAACCTCATCCCCCTTAGCCTGACGTACACCTTCCCACCAATGAGAGGCTTCCTCCCTCAAGGAGTTAGCAACAAACTTCACAACTTGACTCGCTCGGCATTCACTCAGACGAATAGTAGCCTCCATACGAATCACCCAATCAAACGTAGCCACCGCGTCTTTCCGTCCAGTAAGAACCGGTGGATCACATGCCTTGAAGGACTTATAGTCGCAACAGCGAGAAGGTGGTGCGTTAACTGCCTCAATGATTGGGGCATCTGTTGCCGTGTTGGACCCGCCCGCCTCATTAGCCTTCTTCAATGCTTCTGCCAGCAGATCTAGCAGGGTAGCCTTCATCAACTCAGTAAACTCGCGTGCCAAGGCCGCCTTCACTTCTGGTTCGAAAGTGAAGTGTTGTTCTTCCACGGGAGTCCGTTCAGTTCCATGCATGCTGATTTATGGTTCCGTGTGGACACTTCCCTCTTCACTGTACTCCTAACGAGCAGGAGTCCTATTACGACCACCGGTACGGCCCCACCACGCCTTCCACTCTTTCGTCCCGCCATTTCGTTCTATAAGACAAGGAATCCAATGTCATCACGCTAGTTAACAAATAGAATTCAACAAGATTGTAAGATGTTTATATACACTGGCCATCCATAATTAACCATTACACTACCTCTCAATTTCTATTTGACCACCTTTGTGATTCCATCAGAACACAAGTCCTAACCTAGCACATTCTAAGGCATATTATATGTAAATATATACTACCTTCATACCTGATGCTGTGGCTCGAGTTACCCGTACTGGCTTCCGCTTTCGGTCCCATTCACAGTTTAAGTTCAGACACTGTGTATGTTCAAATCTCTCAAACTATTGCTCTGATACCAAATTGTAAGGCCCCAAACCCGGGAAGCCTCACTTGTTGGATTTACTCATTCACAAACAGTTCTTAAACTTGAATATAAAAAATAACGCAGCGGAAAAACTCCATTCAAACATAATCATAAAATTGTTTAACATGCGGAAGCATAACATAGTCTAATACATAAACATAATGTAAACTAATCATAACGGAATGCCAGTCTTCAAGATTAACCGGGTAACTCTTCATCGCTTGCCAAGCATCATCGTCCATCATCACTACCTGCCCTTAACCTAAATGTGCATACTAAAAAGTCAGCTACGCTGGTGAGTTCTAGCTTTACATAAAACTTTAACATAATCATTTTGCCAAAAACATAACATCCATTTATTTAACAAAAGCGTACGTAAAACATGCAATAACTTAACATCGTAAAAACATCGTTACATAACATCATAACACAAGTCAACTTGAACCGAATCTGCGCCTTCTAGTAACCGTCAACTCCATACATCGTATACCAGCGGATGAACTTAAGGCTCGTTACCTCTAAGTCATCCGTCACCAAGTCTACTAAGTCTCGTTACCTCTAGGTGGACCAAACATATGTCTCCTAAGACTCGTTACTTCTAGGTAGACAGAACATAACTTAGGCACTATTTCCCCGCAAGGAATAGTACCTTCTATCGGGATCCTGGTAATTCCATGGGTGACCGTCGTCAGCCCATTATTAACTAGTTATACAACCGTTAGCCAGTCACAAAGGCCCCTCATAAGGGTGAGGCCAATACATACATACATACCCTAGCTCCCGTAGGAACTCGTGGCAGATTCGTTCATTCGTGACTTTCATAAAACATTTACCTCATCTTAGTTAAAGCATTCATACGTTTTATTAAACAAAACATCATCTCTTTCGTAAACTTCATTTGGCAAAACATTTCGTAAACATTATCTCGTAAACATCGTTTCGTAAAACATCGTCACATAAACATCGTTTCGTAAACATCGTTTCGTAAAACATCATTTCGTATGTATGCACACCAGCCTAAAAACATTAATTAAAGAATTTAAATAAGTGCTTCTAGAACTCACCTGATAAGCTAGTCTCGGTTGTCCTAAACAAAGGCCCAACAACGTCACGTACGATCTGAATTAGGTAGTTAAATACACATCAGACCCCACCCCGACTCTAACGGTTTACTCGTTCTGTTTTAGGCGAACATACTGACTTCACTAACCAGCTATATATACCCATATACCTGATGCCTGTGCACTTAGCAATTGCGCAGGGACTCGCTCTTGCGTACTTAACAAATACGCAGGGTCTTGATCTTGCGTACTTAACAGTACGCAGGGCCTTGTTCTTGCGTACTTAATAAGTACGCAGGGCCTGCATGTGGGCAGTCTTCTTCCCCACAAAACCCTAACATTTTCATGCAGATCCGACCTTGTCAAGATCCGAACTTTTTACGTTTTGTCAAAACGTTTGTTTTTCATTCTAGATGCTAGATCTATGTTTATATTCAAGTTTAATGCGTAAAAATGCCATCTTTTTATCCAAAACCCAAAAACCGCAAAACGACCGAAAACTCAGATCTAGATCAGATCGTTACCTGTATCGAGCTTCTGATTCGGAGGTTTTGCTCACGATCTATGGAATAACACACTTCGTCAATCTCGGGTCGATTCGCCAACTTTCACTCTCTACGGTTTCTCTCTCTAGAACTTGCAAATAAGAGATTATGGAGTGTGTTGGCTATTTAAAGGGAGGAGACTCCTTCCCTTAAGTTCGCCGGCCCATCCGGCCCGGCCTGTCACGCCTTGTTCATTTATTCCGTTTGTCTTGCGTTTAACCCGTTATTTTAATCATCGTTTTATTTTTGGGATGTTACAAATAGAATGAGTGAAAGGAAATGGAATGAAGTGGAACGAAGATTTTTCATAATCTTCCCTCCTAACTTTCCTTTCAAAATTGACGGATTTGGAGAGAAAGGAATGGAATACAAATATAAAGTTTTATCATTTACCATTTTACCCTTCCACTTAACATATATATATATATATATATGTATATATGTATGTATATATATATAAGGGAGTATCAAATAAGAATTAGTTTTTCGCTAAAAAATCTAAAAAATGACAAAAATCTAAAAAATGACAAAAATCTTAAAAAACGATGTCAAACGAACTTCGATTGAGCTAATTTTAGCGGCGTTGGAACGGTCTCATCGATCTCTACCATCTTAGCTTTTAGGGTTTAGTTTTTAAGGTTTAGATTTTATGTTTGAATTTTAGGGTTTTAGCCTTATGGTTTAGCCTTAGGGTTTAGATTTTATGGTTTAGGTTTTCTTTGGGGGTGGGGGTGGGGGGTTTAGGTTTTTGGTAGTGGGTGGGGGTAGGTTTCGGTTTAGGGGGTGTGGTGGGGAGGTTTAGGTTTTTGGGGGGTGGGGTGGGGAGGTTTAGGTTTTTGTGGGGTGGGGTGGGGGGTTTTAGGCTTTTCGGGGGGTTTTAGGTTTTTAGGGGTGCGGGTGGAGGGGGTTTTGGTTTTTGGGTCCGGGTTAGGGTTCGATGAACCGGCTCCAACGCCGTTGGAATGAGCTCAATCGGAGTTCGTTTGACCCACTTCTTAGTATTTTTTAGCGAAAAAAACCATTTTTTAGTGGAACCGTCTCCTATATATATATATATATATATGTATATATATATGTAGAGATTGTATCAGTTGTAAACCCTTTCTTATTGGAAAAACTTTTAAACTAAATCTTGGCCACTCGTTAATTTTTCATATATTAATTTTGTGACTGCAATTAAATCTGAGTTTTTTATTTAAATTGAAAATAATTATGTGGTCTACATTTATTAGAAGGATAGAAAGGTAAATTTACTTTTTTTTCTTTTAAAAAATTACATGTGGCCTTGTTTTCTTTTTACTAAATAATAATTTTAACACTTTTTTAATCTGTACTTTTGTCATCTATCTAGATCCAACAAGAACAATTTAAGAACATATTTGTGTAAAAATCAAAAACACATGTGTAATTATGTGTAATTATCAAATAAATATGGGTAAAAACCTATATAAACAAATCAGAAAAAAAATAATTTACATCCAAAATACCAAAATATATTTACAAATCGGAAAAAATGTATACATAATTACACTATGTAAAAGAACATTAAATACACACGTGTAAAATAAAATACACATAGGTAAACACTCTTCACACATGTAAATTCAGTTTACACTTGTGAAAAAGAATCAAATACTGTATGATCGGTGTTTACAAGATGATTCTGTTGTTAGTTGAGATTGGCGAAAACAATAACAACTAATCAATGTAAACAAGAAAACAAGGATAATACTGATACATGCAAAGTGTATTAATCTTCAATGTTTACAAGTTTACAAAGAAAGCTCTAAGGAAGCACACATGTACAAATGGAAGATACATTACATTAAAAGGAACTTAGAATCAAGACAGACCCTTGATTCTAAGGATCAGATCAAACACAAGCCGTTGATCTTTGACAGTTACAAGTTACACTACTATTGGTAGACAACTAAAAGACAAGTAGCAAAAAGACAACTGCAGTGAAAAGACTTCTGCACTGAAAAGACAACAGCAAAACAAAGGTCTTCTCAAAAATCATTGCAGTACAGATCAGAATAGGAGCATTGTCTTTTGTTCTCTGAACCAATAACATTCCTTTTGCTGATAGGTGTGTCAGTGTTGCAGCAAAAGGTGTAAGTAGTAAAGTCAAAGCGGTTGATGATTTGCCTATCAGCAGCATCAATGTTTGATGCTGATGAGAAGCCTATGAGCAGCAACTTTGGACTTCAGCAGATAAGGCTATCCGAAGGAAACTTGTTTATCAGCAGGAGAAGATAACTATTTGCAACATTTAGCCTTATCTGCAGCAATTTGTAAGTCAGCAGCAAAATTGTGGAGTCCGTAGCAATCTTACTTAGATAATTTTGTAGCCATCAGTCTTTATCTCTACAAACTCCCACTAGACTGATGCTACCAAAACTCTCTTATTGTCTTTGTTGCTGAAGCTTTTGCATGTGAGTAACAACCCTTGCTCTCTCATAGCCTTTTGGGTCCATGCTTGGATTGTCAATAGGGAGTTCAGATAGAGTCTTGATGTTCTTGCTTGGCATGCTGAAGATGGTCTTGCTTGAACATCTCATCTTCTGACCTCTACCATCTATCAAAGTGTACTCATCTTGAGCAGCATTGTAGGACCAACTGACAAATGGATAGTGAAATTGAAGAGGTTTAACATCAATAACCACATCTTTGTTGGGGTTGAAGTGATGCTTGATCACCAGCAACAGATGTCTTCCACTATCATTTTCAGGCTCATGAGCTTCACCCAGCTCCATCATTCTCTGAAGATCAGAATCTGGAAGCTGCATCACCTTATCAACCAATCTGTAGATTGATCTTTTTAACTCTGCCCTTCCCCTGAAAACTTCAAACCATTGGTCTTGATTGATGTAGAACCATACTACAATTTCTCTTGAATCTTCTGGTGTGGTAGTAGGTTTGGTTTTCTTCTTGGGAGGCTGTTGATGAGGAGGAGCTGGGTGAGAGGATTTGGACTCTCTGGGAAGAGAGGAGGGAGGTCTAGGATGGAGAGTGGAAGGTTGTTGGATAGAGGAAGGAGTGGATGAGGGAGTAGGCTTGGGTTTCTTTCATCAGTTTGAGTGTTTACCCTTCTTTTTAATCATGTCCTCCCCAGTCTCTCTTCCTCTTCCTTCTTAACTTTGACATATAAGGCTTGCAGGTTCATGAAGCTCATGGGACCCAGCCTCTTTCCACTTTCTCCTCTAGCCTTTAGGAAGTCCATCATGACCTTCCTTTCTTCATGGGATCTGACATTGAAGGCAATGGTTTTTCTGGATTTTTGTCTGGCCTTTTCTTCTTCTTCAGCCCTTTTCTTATTTGCCAGTTGACCTTGCTGTCCCATGAAAGCTCTGTATATTTCTTTATTTGATAATTTCTCAAGGTAGTCTGCATCCTCACATTGAGAAATCAGAGCTTTAGTCCACTCTTCCCTCATTTCTTTAGTAAATTCAAAGTCAGTGATTCTGAACTTGGCTTCTTCTTTTCTTTTCTTTTCATCTCCCTCTCTTCTTCTTCTTTATTGAACTGTTCCTGCAGCTGAAGAGCTAAGGCTTCATCTTCTTTTAGTTATGAAGCTGTAGGAACATGAACTCTTGTTTCATCCAGTTGCATAGCATACAACTGGATTTGTTGTTCTCTGAGGAGTATGACAGTTTTTCTTTCTTGAGCCTTTTTAAGCTCAGCCATCTCCTCCTCTTCTCTTTCTCTTCTTCTTCTTTCAATCTCCTTCTTTTCTTGCTCTATCCTCTTTTCTTCTTCTTCTTCTGTCATGATACCGTTCCCTTTTTATTTATTGGATGCCTCTACTTTAGCTTCATTGATCACAATAGCAGAAGTGGAAGATGCTATTGAGACCATAACATCAGCTTCATTGGCAATTTAAGGAAAGGACAAGGGGGGCAGTTTCTTTATCTTCACTTACTACCCATTCTTCTCCAATTACTTCCTTCCATTCTGTCATAATCTTCTGTTTCTCTTTTCTTGTAGATTCTTCTTTAGTGTTTAGGATGACAGTTGGAGAAGAGGGAAAGGACATGTCTGAATCAATTTCATCCATTGCAATCCATCCCTCCTTCTCAAGAAAGGATTTGACAATGGTGATCATTTCTTGACTTTTCTTGGAGTTGACATTGCAGATGTGTGATCTGAGTTCAAATACCTTACAAAGGAAGTCTGGGTTGAGCAGTAGGATCTCATGGATATTGTTGATTATGAATGTAGATCCATCACACAAAAAGAATTGAAACCCTGAAGGCTCAGTGCTTGACTACCCATGAACTTCCAGACCTCTAACCACCTCAGTATACAAGAATTTTCTTAAATGTAGGACTTGTTCTTCAGTTAAGACCCTACTTCTTATCACCTCCATTTGTTGGCTTTGCCTTTCATGTCTTTCTTCTGCCGCTCTTGAGGACTCTGCTTCTACATCCTCAAGTTTTGGATATGCCACCCGTTTTGCTTCTTCAAGGAAATTTTCAAACCGAGGCATATTGTCTTCACATATATCGTGAAACCTTTCAATGGCAAGCCTGGCAGATAGGTTCTTGGAAGTGTTGACACTTTCAGTCAGGTGCAGGGTCAGGATTTCAAACAAATTTAGGTTATCCAGGATAAGCTCTTTGATTGCAGCAAATTCCCACCCAATCCAGAATCTTTGAGATAGTCTATCATATCCCCCTGAAAAAATGGAGTCAAACTCCAGATTGTGTGCAGTGAGTGGGAAATGAGGGGATATGGCTTGTCTTGAGATAGCAGCAGCAGCTGGAAGAATAGTAACTAAGAGAGGTATTTCTTCATCTTCATCTTCAATTTCCATCTCCTCATGGAATACTTCATCTACAGCCCTGGTCACTAACTTCCATTCCTCAGAGATCACTTCCTCTTCATCTCTGAGAGGCATCAAATCATGGACTTGAACAAAGGCAGGCTGAAATAGTGTTCTTTCAAAGGCAACATGCTCTTGTATCCAATCCTCCAGACTATCAGTGTCTTTTTCAGTAGTAACTATCTTCCCCTTTTTAGTTGCATCAGTGCATAGAGAGAGATCTGTTTTAGTTCCCACTGATACAAGGGAAGGAGAAGTCACAGTTAGGCATTGATGGGCTTCATGCATAAAGACTTGGTGTTTTAATTTGGACACTTCAGCCTCTAGCATAGCCACCCTTACCGTCAATTCCAAGTTATGAAGTTTCAGTCTGTCCTCATCCACAGTTGTGGAATCCTTGGAACTAGATGGGGCCTTAGGCCTAGCCTCTACATCCCCATCACACTGGTTTTCTTGGCACCTGGGATTCATCTCAATGAATGATGTTTCAAGATAAACATTCTCACCTTGAGTTGCCATGGTTAGGGTCTTAATTATGTTGTCACTGTCCTCCTGGTCAATTGATGGACCAGAAGTAGTGACAACCCCTTCCATATCCACTCTTTCATGACTCCCAGAGTGGACCTTCCTGGGTGATGAACTTGGGCTGGATACATTAGCAGCCAAGTCAATCAGTACCTCCTTGATAGTGGCATTTGGAGAAGGTACATCATCTTGACAAGGAGCCTCTTCACTTAAGTTCAGAGAAGAAAAATGTATGGGCTAAGTGGGGATTTCTATGGACCTGGGATATGGTCCTGATCCTAATAGGGATCTATCCGAGGAAGTTTCCCTAATCATGTGGCTATCCTTTATGGTATTCTCATCAAAGTGTTGTGACTCTGGATGAGGGCTTTTGGGTTGGGATTGGGCCTGTGAGACAAGAATAGAAGGAATTTTTTTTGCTCCTTTTTCACTTTCTATTATAGCTTGCCTCAACTGGGGCCCTGTCTTCCAGTTGGGCTTCAAGGACTGGGATAAGTATTTGTTGTGCCTGTGTACCCTTAATAGGCTGCACAGGGGTTCGATCAAGGGAAGAAGAAGTATGTTCAGGTTGTGAAGTAGAGGGTGTGGGATCAATATCTGCTGGGACTGCTGAACTGTCACCCTGGGTGCATTGTATGTTCAACATTATAGATAACAATGGAAAAATGACCCCTGAGAACTTTTTGGAAACAACTCTCATACTTTGAAAAATGTTATTTTTATGACCCAGTATTAAGTAGATTCTTGCAGGTTTTGAAAGGTCTTTTAGTTCATGATTAAAAACTTCCTGCACGAACCTTGTGTACATAAAGAAGGCTTGTTTTGCACCTTCCTGAAAATTATATCTCAAGCCTTCGAATATTAAATGAGCAAAATTGAAACCCTGTCCAGATACCATACCATGAACTGCAGACGCAAGGGCAGAGCTCACTTGATGCCATCCACTTCTCTTTTGAGATATTCATTGAAGAAGAGTGTGGCATAAGAACTTCCAAGGAGGACCCATCAGTGCCTTCTCAATCGTGTATTCATCCTGATTTCCAGTGTACCCTATGGATACAAAGGTCCTCATATATGCGTCTTTGGTGTATGAGATGGCGGCTCCCTCGTCCTGAAGCTTGAGGTGTTTTCTAAGTGTGGATTCAATGATGGTAATGTCTTTGCCGTATACCGTGGCTTTGATTTGGGGAGTCCCTTGTTAGGTAGAGTAGATGACAGTGTTCCAGAAATCCTCCATGTTAGGGATATAGATTGTGGGATTGACTGTTAGTGCAAAGTGGATTTTCGATTGACATAGGAAGTCAATCATGTCGTCAAACCCTTCAGATTTCTTTCCTTTGACAAGATAAGCAGTGAGATTATGGTAGGTTGAGACCTTGTTATTGGGGTTGTTGATATCAACTTCTGCCATTTTAGTTAGGTTTGGAGGGAAGGAGGAAGATTTTAAAAGGTGGTTAAGTATGGAAAGCTTTGAATGCTTGAGAAAAAAGATGAGCGTTAGGTTAGAATTGAATGTGAAGTGGTGAGGAAGAAATTTGATTTGTGTTATAACGGCAAAGGAGGGAAAAAGCAGATTTACTTGTACTGTACAACCCATTTGCTTTTCACTGTTTTACAGCTGTAACACACTGTAGCAGCCATGGTAAAGACTGAAGGTGGTTTTTACAGCGAGTAAAAGTTAATTTGGACCCATTTTACCAATCAGTAGCAAACTTGGCAGATATAGATGGTTAAGCCTATCAGCAGCAAACTTGGTTGCTGCTGATGGATGTAATGGTCCGCAGTAAAAATGTTTCTGCTGATTGTCTTAAAGCTATCTGCAGGAAACTAGTTCCTGCTGATAACTTAAGCCAGTCAGAGGCAAATTCTTTGCTACTGAATCTTAAACCTGTCAGCAGCAAAAAAAGTTTGCTGCTGACTTTTAATTTTTATTTACAACAGAAGACAAACACATTTTATTTAAAAATTTTGGAGAAAAATTTTAATCAAAGTTCATCATGCCAATGGATTCAACTAAATATCTAAATCTAGCTTCATCAAAAGGTTGTAAACAAGTCAGCATATTGCTCATTTGTATGAACTTTGGTTAAAATGATTTTTTTTTTCTCATCTCGATCTCTTATGAAATGATACATGATGTCAATGTGCTTTGTCTTGGAGTGTTGCACAAGAATGTTTGTAATTGATATAGCACTCATGTTATCAATGTGAATGGGAGTTGCCATGAAAGTTATCCCATAATCCAGCGTTTGATTTTGTATCCAGATGACTTGTGCACAGCAACTGGAAGCTGTAATGTGTTCTGCTTTTGCTGTAGAGGTTGATACACAAGTTTGCTTTTTACATTTCCATAAAATCAGTCTTCCTCCCAGAAACTGACATCCCCCTGATGTGGACTTCTTGTCCAAGTTGCATCCTCCATAGTCACTGTCAGTGTATGCATACAGGTTGAATTTGTCATGTTTAGAGTACCATAGCCCAAGTCTTGGGGCTCCCTTTAGGTATCTAAAAATTCTCTTGACTGCTTGAAGGTGCGTATTCTTTGGAGCTACTTGGAAACTTGCACACAGGCATACTGCAAACATGATATCTGGCCTTGAGGCAGTTAGATACATAAGTGATCCTATCATTGCACGGTACTGATGTTGATTAGTGTCTTATCCATCTTTATCTGGAGTCAGTTGATGGTGCACTTACATGGGGGTTCTTGCAGCAGAGCAGTCAGCCAGTTTGAATCTTTCCAAGATACTTTTAACATATTTGGATTGGCTGATGAAGATTTCATTTGGAACTTGTTTGACTTGGAGACCCAAAAAGAAATTTAGTTCACCCATTGAACTCATTTCAAACTTTGAGTGCATTAGAATCTCAATGTCTTTGCATAATTTCTTCTTTGTTGATCCAAAGATGATGTCATCTACATAGATTTGTACCAATAGAATTTCTCCCCCTTCATCTTTGATAAACAATGTCTGATCAATGGCATCTCTTCTGAAATTGTTGCTTAGTAGATATCCTGACAAAGTCTCATATCAAGCTCTTGGGACTTGGTGTAGTCCATATAGAGTCTTGTCTAGTTTGAAAACTTTGTTTGGATGTAATGGATCTACAAAGCCTGGAGGCTGTCTGACATAAACTTCCTCACCAATCTTCTCATACCGAAAGGCACTCTTGACATCCATTTGATAAATAGTAAAGCTCTTGGATGCAGCATAAGCTAAGAAGATTCGGATGGCCTCCAGTATGGCAACAGGAGCAAAGACTTCATCATAGTCAACTCCCTCTTCCTGAGTGTAGCCTTGAGCTACAAGTCTGACTTTGTTCTTGACTACAATCCCTCTCTCATATTGCTTGTTCCTGAATACCCATCTTGTGCCTATAGTAGTTTGACTAGGTGGAAGATCAACTAAGGTCCATACTTCTTGTCTTTTGAATTGCAGCAACTCTTCCTGCATTGCTTCAATCCAACTGCTATGTTTCAAAGCGTCATCTATCTTCTTTGGTTCTACTTGAGATAGAAAGCAAGAATACAGACATATATTGGCCTCATGAGTCTTGCTTCTTGTTTGGACTCCTTGCTTAACTTGGCCAATTATATTTTCCAATGGATGTTCTTTGTTGATTCTCTGTGCTGGAACAACATCCATATGTATTCCTTTTTCCAGATTGCTTGGATTTTGATCATGAAGATGATGATTGTCAAGAGGCTTGTTTGCAAAAATTTATTCAACAGCAACAGCATCTGTAGATGAGTTGTAGCAGCATCAGCAGCATCAGAAGCATCAGCAGCATCGGCAGCATTAGTAGCATCATCAACATCAGCTGCATCAGATGCAATACCCTCATCTTCACCTTCATTGTCAGAGAGATTGTTGCTGGTGACATTAGAGTTGCTTGTTCTGGCTTCACTAGCTTCAATAGCATCAACGATAGATGGAGGATCAATGGATGATCTTTTGATTCTTATAGATGGACCATTGATACCCACTCTGTAGTCTTCAAATGATGTAGACGCGTGCTTTTGGGAAGAGGTAGACTCCATATTTGAGAAGATAAGAGGCTCAAATACTTGTGAAAAGGAGTCAATATCAAAAAGCTAGTCTGGTCCTTTACCCTTTTCACATGGAATGTGTTCCCTACATTCCACATTTGCTGATTCTTCAACTATTCTTGTTCTAGAGTTGAATACTTTGTAAGCCTTGGATTTAGAGGAATAGCCCACAAAGTATCCTTCATCTGATTTTGCACCAAACTTTGGAATACTTCCACTGGTGATAAGAATGGTACATGGACATCCAAAGGGTTTCAAGAATCCAATGTGGGGAACTCTTTTGAACCAAAGCTCATAAGGTGTTTTGTTAAGAGGCTTGACAATGAGAACTCTATTTTGCACATAGCAAGTTATGCTTCCTGCTTCTGCCTAGAATGTGAGAGGCAGTTTTGAATCAGCCAACATTGATCTTGCTGATTCAATTAGAGTTCTGTTTCTCCTTTCAGCAACCCCATTTTGTTGAGGAGTTCTTGGAGCACTGTATTGTCTTTCTAAACCCTTGCTCTCACATAAATAGTTCAGGGTGTGGTTTTTGAACCCGGTACCTTGATCACACCTTATGACTTTGACTTTCTGATTGCTTTGATTCTCCACCCTAAGAATGTAGGATTTAAGGATCTCAGCAGTTTCATCTTTTGTTCTCAAGAAGTATACCCATGAGAATCTGGTATAGTCATCAGTTATCACCAGACAGTATGACTTCTTGCCCATTGACATGACATTTGTAGGACCAAAAAGATCCATATGCAGCAGCTGTAGAGGAGTGTCATTTGTATTCAATTTCTTGGGCTTGTGAGAAATTTTGTGTTGCTTCCCCTTCAGGCATGTTATGCAATAATCTTAAAGATGGAATTCCTTGTTAGGAAGGCCTCTGACAAGATTTCCCTTCACCAACTTGTTGATGGTTTTTACATTAACATGGCTTAATCTTCTATGATAGAGAGCCGATTCATCAATTGATGCCTTGGACAGAAAACAAGATATACTGCCGGATGGAGTGACCTCATTCATGTCAAGCACATATAGGTTATCTTTTCTTTGTGCAGTTAATAAAATCTTCTCCGGAGGAGGTTTTCTTAAACCAGGGGAGAGCACAAAGCATTCTTTGTCTGTGAAAATCATCCAATGCTTTTGATCACAGATCTGAGACACACTCATGAGATTGAAGTCCAATTCTTTAACAAAGTTTACCCTTTCAATACTCATTCTTTCATTGGACACGGTTCCTTGTCTAGTTATAGATCCTCCCTTTGAATCACTTCCAAAGGCAACATATCCTCCATTGAAATGTCTGAAATTGGAGAGAATGGACCTGTTTCCAATCATGTGCCTCCCAGGTGTTATCCTTGTGACCTGGTTGTCCCTGCACATGAGAGAGATCTAGTTAGAGGGAGGAACCCAAGAACTTGTAAACTTGGGTAAGTGTGGCTTTGAGCCAATAGCATCAGTATGCTTGCATTTAATGGATCCTATGATGATGCTTTGAGAGATAGAAGTAGTGGACTTGGCTTTCCATTATTGAGGAGGTGATTTTCCAGACCCTTTTACTCTATCAGCGGCTGATGTGGCTTTTGGTGCTGATGGCTTTGGCTGATCAGCAACAAAATTGGTTGCTGCTGATGGCTTTGGCTGATCAGCAACAAAATTGGTTGTTGCTGATGGCTTGTTCTTGGGCTTCTTTAACTTTACATGATCATCAGCATTTTTTTTGGCTGCTGATGGTTCAACAAATACATGCTTCTCATGTTTTACCTTTCTATTAAAAGTGGGTTTCTCTGTGGGAGTTCTTCTATAGATAGGCTTCTGTTTTGGGGTAGCATGAACTGCTATAGAGGCTGGTTGAAAAATCTGGCTGAAAGGTTTGAATTTACAATCAGCAGCAAAGTGGTTTGATTCACCACATATGATGCAGGATTGTTTAGATTTTTGAAGCTGCTTTCTTGGAGGAGAGAGAGACTTTATGAATTGAGTTGTTTTGGCTTTATAGCTTCTTACCTTCTTGTTTTTGTTTGTCTTCTCAAAAGCATTTTGTTTGAGATTTCTTTGCTGTTGAAGGTAGTAGAAGCATGTGCTTGCATTGTGATTGTATTTGTCACAGAAAAAATAGGATTTAGCTAATTTATCTCTTTGAAAGTATACATAATCTTTTCTTTTGAATAGATCTTTGAAGTTCCAGGGATGAGATTTGTTGTGTTCAAAAGTGGCTTCCTCCAATGTTTTCTGAACATATGGAGGTCTCTCTCCAGGTGCATGACAAATGTCAAACACCTTCCTGGGTTGATTGGATTTTGATTAAGGAATGGTGGAGGTTGAAGATTGTCCTTGTTCCACTTTTAACTTTCTTCCTTCAGGAGGATAGCTAATTTTGATTTGTTTGGTAGGAGGAGTTACTTGTATAGAGGGAATAAAGGGACTTGGACCATTGGTTTGGATTACTTTACCAGATTTGGTGGTTTTGAGAATTACTTCATTGGTAGGGAGTAATGGAGCTTCACTTGTTTGAGTGGATTCTAAGCATGTGGACTCAGATTCAGAGGGGGTATTGCAATCTTGCACAAATGATTCTTCCTTGGAAGGATCAAGGTTTCGGTTTGCATGGTCAAGATATGTGAGATTGAAGTTTGGTTCATGGATGGTTACATAGTCAGCTGGTGGGGGGACGGTGTTGTAGGGCTTTTCAGCTTGAAACCCAAGGCCAGCAGTCAGCTTTTCATGAATTTGAGCATCTAAAAGTCTTTGCATCTTTTTGGATGTAAACTCATATTTGTCAACATGAACTTTTTGGTCTGCCAACTCAGCTCTTGTAGCTTTTAACTTAACCAATAGATCATCAATCTGAGTTTCAAGATTTGTTTTTTCATGTTTTAGTGATTAAATCTCTTTCTTTAGGTAGTTAATCTTTTCTTTATAACTGTTTTTAACCTTTTTAAATTCAGATTTCATTTGGTGAAACTCTTCATTTTGATATATAAGGTTTTGGTTATGTTTCATGTATCCTAGAACCTTATCAATGCAAGCTTGAGTACAAAGATGTTCATATACCTGAGGTGGTATCTCTGTTGTGTCTTCCATGAGTGCTTGGTTGTTGGCAGGAAGATCTTCATACTGGAGTAATGGAGCTTCACTTGTTTGAGTGGATTCTAAGCATGTGGACTCAGAGGGGTATTGCAGTCTTGCATAGATGATTCTTCTTTAGAAGGATCAAGGTTTCGGTTTGCATGGTCAAGATTTATGAGATTGAAGTTTGGTTCATGGATGGTTACATAGTCAGCTGGTGGGGGGACGGTGTTGTAGGGCTTTTCAGCTTGAAACCCAAGGCCAGCAGTCACCTTTTCATGAATTTGAGCATCTAAAAGTCTTTGCAGCTTTTTGGATGCAAAATCATATTTTTCAACATGAACTTTTTGGTCTGCCAACTCAGCTCTTATAGCTTTTAACTTAACCAATAGATCATCAATCTGAGTTTCAAGATTTGTTTTTTCATGTTTTAGTGATTAAATCTCTTTCTTTAGGTAGTTAATCTTTTCTTTATAATTGTTTTCAACCTTTTTAAATTCAGATTTCATTTTGTGAAACTCTTCATTTTGATCTATAAGGTTTTGGTTATGTTTCATGTATCCTAGAACCTTATCAATGCAAGCTTGAGTACAAAGATATTCATATACCTGAGGTGGTATCTCTATTGTGTCTGTCATGAGTGCTTGGTTGTTGGCAGGAAGATTTTCATACTGGAAGCTCCAATCAAAATCAGATATTCCAATAGCTGCACTGACTGCAGTTTGAGTAGGAGTGGTGTTGCCTTGACTTGCTTGACCATAATGGGTCTGTCTAGGTTGTGCCGCAGCTGGGTTTTCCTTTGGTGCCTTGCATTCTCTAGAAAAGTTACCAAGTTGGCTACAATTGTAACATCTTAGCTTGCTCTTGTCCAAGCCAACTCTAGTGTTAGAGTTGTTGCTTGGAATTGGTCTTCCAGTCCTAGAGTAGAACCGTTTTGCTTTGAGAGAAAACATGGCATAAGAGTGTTGTATGTTCATTTCTTCTAAGTCATCTGGATGAAACTAATCTAGATCTTCTTTGATGAAGGACATGTTGCTAGAATTTTCGGAGACAAAGGCAGCTGATTTTGGTTGAGGTGGAGCTTCAAGAAGACATGGTGAGTTGTTTGTTTGTGAGTTGGGAGTCTGAGGGTGGGTGACAATGGGAGGATAATAGTTACTAGAACTAGGAGCTGAGTGGTCAGAATGTAGTGCAGATGAAGTGGTGGTTGTTGATGAAGTTGTTGAATGACCTGAGCTTCTTTCTTTGGCTTGAATCATTTCTAATTCATATGTCTTTAGCATGCCATACAGCTCAGTCATTTTTAGAGTTTTCAAGTTTTCAGTTCTTCTAATTGACACTGTATAGAGTGTCTAGCAGTTTGGAAGAGATCTGATAAACTTTTTGAGAATGTCTTCATTCTCCAGCTTCACTTTAGAGCACTGTAGCTCTCCCACCAAATAGGTGTACCTGTTGAACAAAACAGTAAGAGACTTACCTTCCTTCCAGACAAAGTTCTCATATTGTTGCTTCAGAATGTCTCTTCTATTCTCTTTCACCTCCTCAGAACCGACAAACATCTTCTCAAGAGCTTCACGTAGCTCCTTAGCAGTCTTGTATTCTCTGAAGTTATGGAAAACTTCATTTGGCAAGCACATCTGAATGGCTCCCAAAGCTTTGAAATCTACCTCCATCTTCTTGATGTCTTCCTCTGAGTACTTTGAGGCTTCTTTAGGGACTGATGAACCTCCGGAATCAGCAGAAGCCACCATAGGCACATATGGACCATCAACTATGGATCTCCACATTCCATATTCTTGGTAGAAGAAGAAACTTTCCATTCTTTTCTTCCACATATCATAATCTTCTCCAGACACCAGTCTTGGTGCTCTGTGAAAGCTTCTAACATCATTAAATACAGTATTTTGTGCCATACTATGGATAGATAGTTCAACAGCAAAGAGATAACAGAACCAGATAGTGATTAAACAGGTGTTAGTTTGTTTAATCTGAGAGCCAAAGCTCTGATACCACTTGTAGGATCGGTGTTTACAAGATGATTATGTTCTTAGTTGAGATTGGCGGAAACAATAACAACTAATCAATGTAAACAAGAAAACAAGGATAATACTGATAAATGCAAAGTGTATTAATCTTCAATGTTTACAAGTTTACAGAGAAAGCTCTAAGGAAGCACACATGTACAAATGGAAGATACAATACATTTAAAGGAACTTAGAATCAAGACAGACCCTTGATTCTAAGGATCAGATCAAACACGAGCCGTTGATCTTTGACAGTTACAAGTTACACTACTATTGGTAGACAACTAAAAGACAAGTAGCTAAAAGACAACTGCAGTGAAAAGACTTCTGCACTAAAAAGACAACAGCAAATCTAAGGTCTTCTCATAAATCATTGCAGGACAGATCAGATACACCAATAACATTCCTTCTGCTGATAGGTGTGTTTGTGTTGCAGCAAAAGGTGTCAATAGTAAAGTCAAAGTGCTGATGATTTGCCTATCAGCAGCAACTTTGGACTTCAGCAGATAAGGCTATCCGCATGAAACTTGTTCAACAGTAGGAGAACATAACTATCTGCAGCATTTAGCCTTATCTGCAGCAACTTGTAAGTCAGCAGCAAAATTGTGGAGTCCGCAAGGATCTTACTTAGAGAATTTTATAGCCATCAATCTTTATCTCTACAAATACCCATGTGTAAATCAAAATACACATGTGTAAAAAATCAAAACTAATTGTAAAATCAAACTACCCAGTATCAAACCTTTACTTGTATATCAAACCTTATAGATCTTCTACCTGAAATTCAAAAAACAGAATCAAGATACACTAAAGTTATTAGTGTATAACTTTAGTGTATCGGTGGCCAAGAACTCGGAGACAACAAGAGATATATATGTGTAAATCGAATATAAACATGTGTAACTTACCTTGTGTAAATCGAAGATACACATGTGTAAATCGAATATACACATGTGAAAATCTATAAAACCACATAATAATCAGTGACTAACCTGATTTACCAGCGTCGGCAAGTGCAGATCCAGATCAAATTCCATTTTGAAGCCAATGCTCAATCTTGCCACGGTTACTGACATAAAATTTTATCCTTTATTGAAGCTCTTGTCTTTCAAGATAATGATCAAATACTTGTGTTTCTTGAAGTTCAACTGCCCAAGATAACTAAGAAATTTCACCACCGTGCTCATACACATCAAGTAACCTTGAAATTAAAAATGCATAATCATCCAAGAATCCAGGAGCTTTCGAAGGCCCATTTTTGAAACTGTGTTGCAGCCTTCGAGATTGTGGGTTGTAAATATTTTCCTTTAGGAAATTCAATGCTTTCTTTGCAACTTCCATGTATTCCTGTGACTAAATTGAAAAAAAGAAATATAATTTAATATAAGATCAGAGTCTTTAATTGTTCATCAAGTGAGTAAAAATTTAGTCCTTTTTGAAAGAATTAATCTTACATTAGTCAGACATGACATGTTAAAAAAGAAATTTTACCACCGTGCTCATACACAACCGGGACGCCAGCGAACTAGATCAACCCCCCCCCCCAACCGGAACGCCGTCGAACCATATCTATGCAAGTTAGACATGAAGATGAAGGCGGCAGCAGTTCACAGTTGCGGTGGTTGGAGTCACGGGCAGGTTGGACAGTAGAAATGGTGAAAATTAGAAGATGGTTTTAGCTTGGAAGGGGGATGCAGTGGTTCTTCATCATCACCATCAGAAGGCTAGATCTAAGCTTGAACACCACCAATTCTTCTTCTCCGGGTTTGATGAAGATGGGGTGTTTTGAGAGAGAAGAAGATGGGGGCTGTATTTTTAGAGAGAGAGACGTAAGATGCGTTTGAAGAGAGAGATGAGAATAGAATAGGGTTTATAGAGAGTAGAAAATTATATGTGTGTGTGTGTATATATATATATATATGGGACGTATCAAATGAAAACCATGAGTTGTTGTGAAAACCCTTAAACTCATTTTTGGCCACACATTCATTTTTCTTTATTTTAATTTGTGGATAAAATTAAATCTAGATTTTTTGTTTTTTTTCTTTTTAAAATTTCCTTAAAAGGGTAAAAAAGTAAGTTTACATTATTTTTGAAAGAGTAAATTCCGGTTTTAGTCCCTGAGGTTTGCACCAATTCTCTATTTTAGTTCAATAGTTTAAATTTCTCTTTTTTAGTCCTTGTGGTATCTAATTTGTCCCAATCAGCTACCCTTCATTAACACCGTTAAAGTTTTCTGTTAACTTTTTTATGAAAAACTAAAATATCCCTGACAATAAAAAAGGAAAAAATATATATAAATTCAATATTCTCTCTCTCTCTCTCTCTCTCTATCTGCGCTCTCACTCTACCCTAAATCTCTCTTTCCCATTTTCAACCCCTTTTCTTCCTTCATCTTACCAACCAATTTCAAATCTCTCACCTTCAAATCAACCAATTTCACAGCTGGGTTTTGCAAAACCCTAGTTCATGAAATCGAAGACCCCATCGAGTTAATTATAAAATTTTGAAATATAGGGATTTGGGAAAGATGAGAAAGGGGACTGTTTTGACAATTGATGGGACAATGTCTGTGATATTTTTTTTTCAAATTGGGTTAGTATTGTTATAGTTAAGATTCAAAATAAGGGGCTAAGATTGGTACAATGACACCCATGGATCATGTTCTTTAGAGAACTCATCTGCTTGAGGCTTCACTAATGGGTACATGTTTACCTTTTAGATCCACCATCGCCGTCGCCGTCGGAGGTGGCCGACCTCCTCTCTTCTGCTCTCTGTCTCACATCGCCGTCGTCGTCGGAGCTGATTAATATGAAGTCACCGGTTTCATCTAGGTTTTGTGAAGAATAAGCCTCCATGATTTATAATGGAGTGCTATTACATGAATTTTTAGTTGGATAAAAGAATACAAAAGGTAAAGTGGGTGGGTGTTTTTGTGAAAGACGGAGAAAGAGAGACGTCGAAAAAAGGGGGCTTGATTCGCCGGAAGTTGCAGAGTCGTCGGAGATCGACTGTGGTCGTTTTTTCAGGGTGGTGGCGGTGGGTGTGGCTGTGAGATGAACTATATATGTAACTTTTACTTCCTTTTGTTTTTATATCATATATAACATTGGATGTGGTGTTGGTGGTGGTGGTGGTGGAGGTGGGGGGTGGCGGTAGTGGGGGTGGGGTGGAGGTGGAGGTTATTGTTATTTTAGGGTTTTAGGAAGATGAAGGATAGTGGTGGTGGGCCATAAGGGTATTTTTGTCTTTTCATAAAAAATTTAACAGAAAATCAAACGGTGTTAGCCATCTGGTTTTAATTGGAACAAAAATGAAACCACAGTGACTAAAAAAGAGAAATTTAAACTATTTGACTAAAATAGGGAATTGGCGCAAACCACAGGTACTAAAACAAGAGTTTACTCTTTTTGAAATAACAAAGTACACACACTTTCTCTCCATTTCTCTTTCTAAATATCCAGATCTAAACTTTTACAAATAATTAAACTGTGTAAAAACTTTATTACATAAGTGTAAAATAATCAAACACATCTTGAACTCAACTCCTTAGCACAAAACCTCAAGTTCATAAACACTTCTTCTTCATAACTGCAACCAAATAAAAAATGCACAGTTACCAAATAAAAAATATAATATAATTATATGTAAAAAGAACCTTAAAACATGATTTTAACTCCCTCCAAGTCCGTTACACTTGTGTAAATTCAATCACATAAACGTGTGTAAGCTCAGTTTGCACTTTTGTAAATTCAGTTTACACATGTTTAAATTCGATTTACACATCTGTAATAAACCCAGAACCAAATTCAAAGAATTAAAAAAAAGTAATCCCCAAATATTCAACCTTACACAGTTACCATGAATTGAAACAAATTTATCAAAAAATCCACTTCTTGTTACCATGTACATAAATCAGACGACAAATCTACATCCACACACCCAAATATCTTTACACTTTATTCATAATTTAAAAAAAGATTGAAACGAGATGTGTTAAAATAATTGTAAACAAAAACAATCACTTTGTGACCTTTGAATATTGGGAGGAAGAGACAAAAACACATGAATAATACCTATACATTAAACATGTGTAAAAAAACCCCAAAACAGAGAACAAAAACTTTTTACACGTGTGTAAATTCAGTTTACACGTGTGTAAATTTAGTTTCACATATATAATAACCCCATAACCAAATTATTAAAAAAAAAATAAAAAAAAAAGGAATGAGGGGACGAGAATCAGTTTACATATATAGCAGGTATAAAAACAAAACCCTAATTTTTTGAAATTTTGATATTTTTGTATTCTAAAATACACTTTTCCATCAATTTAAACTCTTACGTTTATAGAAGAAGTTCCTTATATGCATCAACTTCTGTTATAACTCAATTTGATCATTAATTAATATTATTTAAATTTTAATTATATTAAAGTACATTTATAACACCAAAACCATAACAATTTTCACTTTAAATATTAAAATAGAAATTACAAGCATCAACAAACAAAACATTTAGAAGAATCAGCAAAATCCATCCAACATCCCTACTCCTTACATCAAAAGATTAAAGTCAACACATGTCAAAACTCCAAATCATGGTCCAACCCAATTGAACTTAGTAATGATACTTGACCAAAACCAACACCAAGATGACAATGAACGCCACCCCCCATGGTGAACATCCAGACTCGGTGGGCAGACCCGTGAACCTCCTCACAGTTAATTGCATTACAATTATAAAAAAAAAACCTTAATTTTTCACATTGATGGAAGTATTACCTGATGATCAGCGCCAACACCGCCAGATCCGGATTTAGGTTTCCGATTGTTACGATTTATTTTTAATTATTTTTATTATTATTTAGTCAATTAGGTTAAGGGGGAAATGTTTTATTTAAGGATAGTAGGGGGTGTTCAATGTAATTTACATTGCTATTTATATGGGTGTTTAGCTATGGAATGGATATGCAAAGATTATGAATTCAATTCCTTCCATCTTTTAGTTTCTTCTTCTCCAATTCTGGTTTAACCCTATCAAGGGTATCAGAGCCGTTCTGATTCCCCCATCGGAATTCTATCACGCTATCATGACGAACACTCGTAATCAAGAGGTTGAAAATGAGCCCGACAAGGCGATTTCTGACCTCTGGGTAACCCTAGCCGTCATCATGAAACAACAAGAGCAAGCGATGCAACAGCAGGAACAAATAATGGTGGCACTAGGATTGGATCCAACCAGATCGAAGCAGAAACAAGCTTCAGCCGCGTCATCCATACTACCCGTGCCGTCTACACCAAATCTAGTAAAGGAAACCGAACCACAACCTGCTCCGCCTACACCTAAAAAAGTCCCACAACCCATAACATCCATTAAAGTTGCACCAAAAACTGCCCAAAAATCCATGCAAACAATCCCTTAAACCCCCCCAAACCCGAAACGACCGCTAACAATTACACCCGTACCATTTTCAAAAACCGTACCATTAGTGGTTCTGAACCTATTGAAGCAGACGACGAAACCGGTGTTCGTAAAGGAAGAATCGACACCGATAGGCGATGCAACCGATAGACGTGAATAGCATCCACCGTGGCATCTCATTGACACAGCCTCGAATGCCATTGGACGAACTGAATGGCGTACACCGTGGAACGGGTCGACCCAAAGTGTCCATGGATGTTGCACCTATTTTCCGTTAATTTATGATTCTTGAAGTCAAGAATGTTTTTAAGTGGGGAGTATTGTTACGATTTATTTTTAATTATTTTTATTATTATTTAGTCAATTAGGTTAAGGGGGAAATGTTTTATTTAAGGATAGTAGGGGGTGTTCAATGTAATTTATATTGCTATTTATATGGGTGTTTAGCTATGGAATGGATATGCAAAGATTATGAATTCAATTCCTTCCATCTTTTAGTTTCTTCTTCTCCAATTCTGGTTTAACTCTATCACCGATTATCAACAACAGCATTCGAATCAGAGCCGTAAGACGCCGAATTAACAGAAGAGGATCTGATTATCAGCGCCAACACCGCCAGATCTGTGATGATCAGTGCGAACAACGCCAGATCCGTAAACCTCCTCTCGTGTTTTGCAGGTTCGATAAACAAACTTACAATCAGATCTGGGTTTTTAAAGAAAGGAGCTTGTGTGTTTAGAGAGAGAAAGAGACACTTTCATGGATTTAACTTGTTCTTTTAGATTAAAGAAAAGCCACTGATTGATCTTGTATTTGATTGAGAGAGAGAGAGAGACTACAAAAAAAAACTTGGGTCTGGAAAGAATATGTAGATTTAGAGTTATAAGGCAACACAAAAAGACATAAATGCCTCTTTAGGTTAAAAAAAATAGAAATCAAATAAATTAAAGATGTGGACAGGAATGGGTTTAAGAGTTTTCACAATAACTCAGGTTTTTCATTTGATACGTCCCATAGGGGAGGGTTCCAGAGAAAACCATATAGTTAGGCGAAAACCGAGAAAACCATTAAAAATCAATTTTAACCAATCATATACTAATATTTATTTTTTATTTTATTTTATTTTTATTTATAATAGTATCAATGTAATATTACATATTTTTACCAAAAAATCATTTAAGAACTGCCTTATAGTGTTATGTATACGTAAACAGAAAACAAAAAAATTACGGTTACATATACATAAAACATAATACGTAAAATATTTTTTTGGTAAATTGTTTAATATTATATTAATACATTTAGAAATAAATTAAAAAAAATTAAAAAAAAAATCTATAAATTATTTGATTGGCTTTTAGTGGTTTTCTCGGTTTTTGCCTAATTTTGTGATTTTCTCTTGATCACTCCCATATATATATATATATATATATATATATATATATATATATATATATATATATATATATATATATATATATATCCAAACATAAGGGTATAATGGTAAATTGTAACTTTTTTTCTCTTTCTTTCAGTAATTTTTTTTTCCTTTAAACTTTGAAACACAAAATTAAATTATATCTTTCTTTTTCTCTTCTTTTATTTTCTCCCCTAAATTCTATTTTCCTTCTTTTTTTTTATTTATAAAACTCGGAACCTACTACTTTTGTTTTTCATTTATGTAACAAATGTATTGTTCGTATATCGTATTTTTTTAAATAACACTTCTTTTTTCTCCTAAATATCTTTAGTAAAATATTTAACAAAATATATTGTTAATTTATGATATAAAACTAAAATATTTGTATGAGATTTTATAAAAAGATTAAATCGTTATAACATGACTTGTAATGTAAAAACATTAAAATAAACAATGTGTTCATAATATATCTAGAAAAGATCACCAATGACACGTGTCTAAAATACCGACAAAGCATTTAAGGATGTCAATCTCCTCTCATGCCAAAAAGTCTACCAATTTCCCGGAGATTCCATCCCAAATTTTATAAAATATCATCTTTTTCAGTTCAAAGCTAAAATTCCCATATATTCCCACCTCATTTTCTTTCGAGCATTTCTTAAGATTTAGAAACTAAAATAATATAAAGTGTTTGTTAAAAGAATGAATATTAAATCATATATGTGTTCTAACAAGATGTGAGTTAGAGTTGCACAAAACAAGATTTTGGGTAGGGATGGGAATGAGATGGGTTTGGTAATCTCAATCTTATACCTGATTATAAAAGTTTATCATATATCCGGCCCAAAACCCGTCGGCTATATGTCGGGTAATTACCTGTCAGGTATCTCCCACTGATTTTGTGTATACCTGTTAGTTTTTTTAAAAATACACATTGAGTATACCCTGCTCAAAACCCGCCGGATATCTATCGGGTAATCAAAAAATATCTCAAATAACTAAAATGTATATACATTTCATAATATATAAATCAAAAAGGTTTTAACAAGTAACTAAGTACTGACTGATGCACTTGTTTTCAAGTTTCATAATATATCCAAAAAATAAGGATTATTAGATTTTAATAATCATAGCTTTTATCAATTGACCAATAATAATCTCAACTGATAATATTCTTACCACCAGTCCCTACTTTCAAACTATTTTCTTACATTGGACCCCCTGTTAAAAAAACTTAACGCCGTTAGATTTTATATGACGTGAACATCTGCAAACCGTCGGAAAGTCGAGTCAAGCTAGCAGTGGTCTCGTGGTGGCTTTTGAAATTGGCTCTAGTGGTGTTTAACTGGTCTCGTTTGTCCGGCAAGTCCAAACAGAGAAAATGGTGGTGTTTAACGAGACCAGTTAAACACTACCATAGCCAATTTCAAAATCCATCACGAGACCACTTTTAGCTTGGCTCGACTTTCTGTCAGTTTGGAGATGTTTACGTCATATAAAATCTAACGGCGTTAAGTTTCTTTAACGAGGGGTCCAATGTAAGAAAATAGTTTAAAAGTAGGGATCGGTGGTAAGAATATTCTCAGTTAGTATTATTATTGGCCAATTGATAAAAGATAGGATTATTAAAATCCAATAGTCCAAAAAATAATGGTCAACAAAAATATATATCCAAGTTTCAAAAAAGTTTGGGGGACTGTGGGAACAGGTGTATCACCAAAAAAAATAGAAAATCACACATAAAATAAATACCGTACATACTTAAAGAAATTCAAAAAAAAAAAAATCATGTCGGGTATATATTTGGGTATACAAGTACATATTATCGGGTCGGGTAAACGGATATATCACCAAATCTCATACCCGTGAAAAAATTCAAAAGTTACCCGACCCTATATCCGTCCCGGATGTTTTGGGATTCGGATATTTCCATCAGGTACGGGTTTCATCGTCATCCTTAATTTGGGTCAAACCGGAACAGTTTGAAAACGGGTGGATCAAGTCAAAGAAAGTCAAAACCGGATTGGTCCAGACAGGTTCGGATTAGAAACCGGTTAAAAGGGTTGCAAGATATATAATTTAGGGCCCATTTTTACTAGTCGCACAGGATATCCGAAATCTCATGAATGGTCCTGAAATTCAAGCATTCAATAATGTGATCTCGAATAACTCACACTCAACTTACTTATTTTTGCACCTTAATGTCTATTGAGAATCTAAAAACCCTTTATGTTCAAAGGGTTGCAAGATATAGAATTGAGATCAAAGTCAATTTTGCACTTAGATGAAAACATAAAAAATTACAAATGATAACAATAATGTATAAAGTGTGAATTCATCCAATAACAAAAAAGTCATTTTTTTTCTATATATTTGTTTCCACTTTCCACACTCAAAACAAACCCAGAACACAAAATCAATCAAACAAACACACGTTATAAATGTAAACACCTCAAAAACCAGACAATATTGGTAAGAAATCTACAATGAGTAGTTGTGACATGTAAACTTACATAAATCGACAACATTATACACAAACATTAACCTTAAATGAAGTCAATTATACTGATATTCTTGCTTTTTCCATTCTGTCCTGTTGGTTTGAATGCTACTTTCATACCCGCTACTGTCACCTGACTCGATCTGTCGTTTCTCAAACGATTTCTCTAGTCCCGTCTCCCGACTACCTCTTCGGTCCTGCAAATCATGATCAAATTCTGAGTTTCAATATTGTTCTAATAAAGTCACTACGGTTTTTTTAACTACAAAAATCACTCAAGTTTCATTTATTGTGATTTTTTTATAAATTTTCAAAGTTTTTAAAATTAAGTGAATTAAATTGAATATACACATATATACATGAAACTTGATTAGTATTTACTGATTATTTTTTTCATGTTTCATAGCTATCGGATCATGAACGATTATAAAGAACAAAATAGGATGAACCCTAATGAACTTGCAATTTAATCGATTGGAAAACCAATGATTGTTTTACATGCTTCATCGGCCATATATACCGATGCATACTAAACGACGCAACGCTTCATAAGCGTCCCAACCCTACAAGCGTACTAACCAGTTTCTAACTTTGACATATACATAAATGACCCTCTTACTTACTAGTATTACATAATGGACACCAAACATACTTTAGGCTAATTACACTTGTGACCCGTTAAACTTGGATATCATAATTAAGGCTAACAATGTTAACTTAAATGAAACAATTATGAAACTTACTTATCATTTAATGATTTTTATTCTTCACAATTACCTCCTGTTAAATATAAAAATAATAATAATAATAATCACTAAATAGTAGCAAAGTTTCCTATATGTTTGTTGTCACTTAATTTTTTTTTTTAAATTACATTTATAAAAAAGGTTTCACAGCAATAAAACAATATTAAAACTTGAGTGGCTTTTGTTGTTAGGAAAAAGTGTAAGCGATTTTAATGTAACATTGAAGAAACTTAGTTATTATTGTAAGCGATTTACATTTATAAAAGCAGTTAGCGGTTTAACCCAGAATTTTCTTCAAAAACCAGGAAAACCGGATCATGAACCACCCCTAACGAGAAGGGGTACATCTAGACATTAAAACCTGATTATTATGATACTTACATCTCGAAAGGGAAAATCATCGGCTTCAAGCATGTGAATCACATGACCCATTTTCGGCCTTTTTTGAGCACTTGGATCCACACACCGTAATGCTACTAAAAGAACACGTTTCAATGCTCTCGAAGACGGTTTCTCAGGTATTTTAGGATCCAAAACCCCCTCAGCATTCCTACTTGATACCATTGCTTTAAGCCAATCAACAAGGTTTACCTGTGTAGGTTTTGATTTAGAACCCAAATAACATGATAAAAACGACGTTAAAAATGAAGAAAAATAACACAAACCTCTCCTTGAGGCCGACTGTAATCTACAGGGTTTCTACCACTAATTATTTCCATAATAAGAATCCCGAAACTATATACATCACTTCTTTCATTCAACATCCCCGTACTAGCATACTCTGGAGCAACATACCTATTAAGAAAAAAAATAAAGTTTTCTTGTGTCATTTAGGAACATAAAACATGTAAATATTGTACGGATCAAAACATGTTGGGTTGGGTCAGGATGACCAGAAACACTTTCTGTTCAAAATTATAATAATGTTTTTACAAATAATTAGTGTGGCAACTATGATTACAAGAATTCAATTATTTCAATAATAATATATTTTTTTGAATAAAAAAGTTTAGGGAGACTTTCAGCCCGTTTGACTTATTTATGATCCGTTAGAGATAAAACATAACCCGAATCAGCCAATTCATAACTAATCGGTCAAAATTACCATATTAATAAAAATAACTATAAACATGAAGAATTAACTTATGTACCCAAATGTTCCCATGACTCGGGTGGTGACATAACTCCTTTCTGAACCCAAAAGCTTGGCCAACCCGAAATCTGAAACTTTAGGGTTCCATTGCCTATCGAGCAAAATATTGCTTGACTTGATATCACGATGAACAACTTTGGGCTCCAGCCCTTCGTGCAAATAGGTCAACCTATAAATTTACAAAAACGGGTCAAAACTAAATGGAAAAAGATTGAAAGTTTTGGATCAAGAATGTACCCTTTGGCGGTACCGAGTATAATGTTCATTCGTATCTCCCACGTAAGCGGGCTCGTGGGTCCTACATCTCCATGAATCCATTGCTCTAAGTTCCCATTATCTACATACTCATAAACCAGTATCCTAAACACGAAAAACAAACCTTATGTAAACAATCTATTGATCTAAATAACGCGATTCAAGGTTAAAAAACTTTGAATAAAAAAGGTTACCTATGAGCTCCTTCAACACAATAGCCAAGCAATCTGACCAAATTCTTGTGGCGCACGCGCCCAATTGCCTCTACTTCAACCTTAAACTCCCTTTCAGCTTGTCCTCTATTTATAATTATTATAAAAACCCAAATTAGGGGGTGTTTGACATTGTGTACTAAAAGTTATATGACATGTAATAATCATAATCAATAATCAACTGTAACCAAACAAACTGCAGAAGATAGCATTTTGAAGATTCTTCTTCTATTTGTAACTATGATAATCATTATCCCTGTATCCAAACACTAGAAAATGAAACTAAGAAGACATTAAACAACAAGAGGACGTTTATTTAGCAGAATGTTTTGGAACCGGAATTTAAAGGATTTCTTTGAAAATCCATAATATGTTTGGTTGATAAATTTGTTAACAGAATTAAAATGTAAAAATACCTAAAAAGACAATTCCTAGCCCTAATAACATTCAAATTGACCTAAAAAGACAATTCCTAGCGGCTAATAAGGTTATTCCGTAAATTATAAATATTCCTGAGGTTTCGTTTGAAATGTTGACAGATTCTGAATTCCGTCAATTTGCGATCGACAATTCCTAGCCCTAATAACATTCAAATTGAGCCAAATTCATCCATATAAGCTTCATAAACCATGATCAAGACTTGAATTATGATAACCCACAAGTTTAAAACATCAAACTATGTGAATAAAATTAAATAATTAAACCTGTTATTAAGCAAATTCTTGACAGCAACCGTAGACTTATCCCCCAAAACCCCACAATAAACAATCCCATATCCCCCTTCACCAATCACATTCTCATCGGCAAATCCATTCGTAGCAATCTCAAGCTCCCTAAGAGTATACCAATGCCCCCACCCCAAATGCGAAACCTCGGGTTGAACCGATACAACCGCCAGTTGATCACCCGACCCGCTTTCATGACCCGACCCGCCCCCACCCTTTTCCGGGTAAGAAATCCGGTGCTTCTTCCCTATCTCAATCTGAATCTTCTGGTACCCATCTTCTTCGGGTTCCGGAAACGGGTTTTGACCCGGATTGTGTTGTACCTGCTTAGGGGTTTCATGGGTAACGGGTCGGGTCGGGTCGACCCGGATTTCGTGGATTTCTTTGGAGATGTTTGGGATGGTGGGTTTTTGAGGGGAAGTGTTGGTTTTTTTGCAGGAGTTGTTGTGTTTGGAGGTGAAATAGAGGGAAATTAAGAACATTAAGATGACGATGGCGGCTCCGACCAAGATTCCGACAACAACCCATAATCTTAAACCAAAGATTGAGGTTTTTTTTGAGAGCTCATCGTTTAGGAAGCCTGACATGATTGAGGTTTAGGTTGTGGTGGTGATTTTTGTACGATGATGCCACATGACAAAGAGACAATTGTGGAAGATGATGATGATGATGAAGAAGAGAGACAAAAGAGAGGCTGTGGAAGTGGTGGACTGGAAGTATTAATGGATAGAAAATTGAGTGGGGGTTTGGGGGGTGGGGTGGGGTGGGGTAGGGTAGAGGGTGGGGAAACGTAGAGCTGTACTGAATGGGACTTTGTCAAATTTAGCAACCCCACCACCGGTGATGCTTTTTAATTCTAGAGGAAATTAAAGATTTCTTCCACTTGCTAACTTGTATTAATGACTCTTGGTACTAAATTTAATATTTATAAATTTGTTTTAAAAAAAAATAAATTTTGAACAGTAAAGCCGATACCCGGGATCATCCTTCTGCCTGAACAACAGAAACGTACTGACCTGCCTCACACCACGCAGAAGGAAACCCACAACTGAGAAAACTCACTGGCTAAACATGAAACATTTTGTCCTAAGCGAGACTCGAACCTATAACCTCTCATTTGAAAAATCATGGGGCTACCACTCAACCAGGATGCTCGGTGTTAAAAACCATGATAAAAATTCTCATTCTCATTAGTCATTAATTCCAATCAATCAAACAAACCCTAAAAATTTAAGAGTAAAATTAGCATGTACGTATGTAAGCCGTTTAAAAAAATAATAAATAAACGTGAAAAACTATTATTTTGCACGTTAAGTGTTATATTAATTGCGTATATGTATATACGTGTAGGATATTTACTTATCTTAGAATAACCCATATGTGTCTATATCAGTATATAAATTATTATTTTCGTCTACGTGGTTTAGTCAATTTTATCAGTTTTATTCAAAAATTTTATTTTTATATTGTGTATCCTCGTGGTTTATAAAACTTAAAATTTTAATCTAATAATTTAATTTTATCCATATTTTAATATTAAATGAGGGGTATTTAGGTCTTTTTTATATATTTCTTTAGTTTATCAATATTTTAAACCTTTAATTATTTCCCCAACCCTTAAACTTTATTAATCCTAACTACCCTATTACGATCGTCCCGGTGGTAATTCAAGAAGATGATAGCCACATAGATGATTGTAAATCAAGAAAATGATTGTCACATGGATGATCGAAATTAAGAAGATGATGGCCACATGGATGATCGTAATAGGGTAATTAGGATTAATACTATTTAAGGGGTGGGGAAATAATTAAGGATTTAAAATATTGATAAAATAAAGAAATATATAAAAAAGTCATAAATACCTCTTATTCAACGTTAAATTTTGGATGGAGTTAACTGACTGGATGAAAATAATAAGTTTTATAAACCACAAAGATATATAGAAGAAAAATAGACTTTTTGAATGAAACTGACAAAAATAAATAGACAAAAATGATAGTTTTACTCTAAAATTAACGTCTTTCTTTGTTTACAGACAACTAAATCGGAATTGAATGCGGTGTTTTGAGAATTTTTCCTATTTTTAGTTATTCTTTCGAATGGAAATGATCATATGACCTAGACGTTTAGGATATGAATTTCTTTACGAATCCTGTTATTTTTAAACGAAAATAAAAAAAAGATAAAAACTTAAATATCAACAAATTAAAATTTCACAAAAATTTGAATTAAATCGTAATTATCAATGACATGAATCATAAAATACCCCAAAATGGGTCTTAAAACGAAAAATTTACACAAAAATTAATTTCAAACATCAATAACAACAACCAAACTCAGAATAATCCCCATCAATAGAAAATCAAATTTAAGAGTTTTGAGCAGTTTTTTTTACGATTTAGGTGAAGAAGAAAAGCAAGCAGTTTTTTTTACGATTTAGGTGAAGAAGAAAAGCAAACAATACATGTAAATAAAAAGATAAATACAAAATCATTACGATTGTACACACAAAAAACAAAATCGGACCCCAAATCACATCAACCTTTAGCCCCTTCTCTTAAGCACCACTCGTGTAATGGCCTTCCTCCATATGTTGTTTCAGTTGAAGGTGCCTCCTATGTTCATGTGTGTACATGTGTGGTGTTTCCATCAATATGGTGTGTCTTCTCTAATGTATTGCTTTCATGTTTGTGGGTGTACTTACTAGTTTTTTGTTTGTGTATTTGGTGTTCCAAATTCATGGTTGTGTGGATCACCATTATTAAATATGGTAGGTCAAGTCGGTGTTGAGGTGAATTAGATGCGTAACGTTTTGAAATTAAAATTATTTCACACTAGGAAAAAGGTTCTTGTCGTGGAATATATAAATGAAACTATTATGCGTATGTAAAATCTTCAATGATAGCATCGGATCAGGCGGCTCGATTGTAAAAAAATTAAGCTGAAACTTGGGCCCCTGTATTTAAAGGCCCCTAAATTTTTAGGGTTTAGTTTTTAAGTTTTGACAAAAAAGAGTAAAAGATCAGGATACTCGGAAAGGTTTTCTTATCATTAAAATTTACTCCAGCTCTAATATGTGTGATTATATGTCTTTTAGAAATCGTATACAAAAAACATGTGTTATCATATTCCCATGTGTTCGGACCTAAGAAAAAAATATATTGTTTTTATGAAAAAGGTCTGATTTTAGAATCCATTTTAGGGTAAAAATTATAAAGACTAATTTTGTAACTAAACTTAGTATGTGAGGTAGGGTACTTGATCAAAATATGAAATTACGAACGTAAAAGTAAAGATTGACACGATGATGTACGAGGAAAACCCTTAATCCCTGAGTATCGCCGGCATAAAACCTCGGAAGTGACTGAAAGTCACTTGCCTCCTGTTCTTGTATAAATCGATGAAATAAGTACAACTATAGCAGTGAATGATCGAAATCTATGTGTTACAAAGTAGCTTGCGAGCGTGTTGTGTGTTTCCTACGTCGATCTACTGCTTATTAAATACAAGATGAACATAACAAACTATCCAAGAATCCCGGAGTCTACTAAGTCTTCAAATATGACCGTTGTTGGCCTCTTCCCGCATATTCTACACGTTCTCCATATTCTCTTGAGCGAGTCTTCAAGAGAGACTAAGTCCACACATGCTATCTACGCATAAAAATTAAGATAGAAGGAGCATACAACGGTTAGTATTATAAATGTTAAGGATATCGAAACATGTCAGGATACTAAAGAATGTCTAAGGTCCAAGATTCTCAGTCATAAAAATGACCCCTAACAATTATCCCCAAATTTAACAGCTGTCAATATTTTCGACATCATTAAAAAAATTCAAAATTCAAACAGTAAATTGATAAGGTTGCGATATGTAAGGCCCCAAACCAGGCTCCCTACAATTGGTTCTCATAACTGGTTATACTCTTAAAAACATCTTACTTTCATTTAAATAAATAGCGGAAGACTTTCTTAAAATAGTATTATCTTTAAACTCATTAATTTTCATAACGTTACCTGACGAATGCATGCGCACCAACCCGAGTAGCCCACTCCCAAGCCAAGATACCTCGTCTAGCAGACTCACTTGCAAAACAGTCTAACATGCATACAAAGTCAGCTACGCTGAGTGAGTTCTAATAGTTTAAACTAACAAAAGTCAACTCGTCTCATTTTATATTTATTTCCACTCGAGACCCTCTGGTATTTATAAAATAGTTTTATAAATTGTCATCATATAGATAACCCTGTTACCTTACAATATCCCGGAGGATTCACCACCCCAGACTCAACCCACCATTTTAACTTGGTAAGTCTCTCCGACATAGATCGAGCTTACTACTCTAATAACACACAATGTACCATATATATTAACCATACACTGGTTAACCCATCATACCTCTAGACACCAACTTACCAGTCTTAACCAGGACTCTCATAAATCAACTGATTCAACAGTTGTACACAATGTACTCAGCCCGACACAACGTCAATCTAACTCGACACACCACATTGATTCCATCTATTCATCACATTAATATCACCTTATACACAATCAATATAACTTATCACTTGCATGCAATTTAACATATATATAAGCACACAAATACATACCTCATCACTGCACCCTCGTCAGGGTTATCCCCGTCGGGATACTCGTCATAAGCTCAACTCCACCCTTGTTACAGGGCCTCGCCGCTAAACATAGCGACACACTCGTTATTTATGATGACTACACAGCCACCACACGGTGACTATATCATCTACCATACGGTGACTATATCATCTACCATACGGTGACTATATCATCTACCATACGGTGACTATATCATCTACCACACGATGACTGCCAGATCACACGTACAATGATGACCCCGAAGGACTCCGTCCTTCACATCACTATTAGCCGTATACACGGACAACAATGCAAGCACACAAAGAAACACATATATACACATGACACTACTTGTATATGTACTACAACTCACACTATTTACGGATCACTTACGTGTATAATCCAACGCTTACTTAGACATATCCTCATAACGTCTAGACACGTTACCCAACCCTTTCCGGATAGGAAATTATACTACACATAAACACCACACCGGCTTATAGTCCGTACATACTAAGGACACTACATAGACCCATGCAATGCCATACCCGTCATGTCACAGGGACAATGACACAATACACACAACCTCAAGCACATAACGCACAACGGCATACTAGCGCCTACATGACTCGTTAATGAACCACGTACAGGTTCCCTGCTAACTCTCCTTATATAACCATCACTTGTTTAACTAAATTCCTGACTCACCCCGACTAACTCGTAAGAAGACACACACAGATTATCACAACTCTTGTTCACCCATCCTAGGGATCCCACCATGACCGTTAGCGTTCAGGTCCTTCGACTCTATGATGAAAGCTGATTTGAAGTCTGAAACTTGGGTCTGCTTCCTTGTTTATCCTTTTACTCTAGGTCTTTCGTATCCGTTCCCTTCGCTCATTACTGATTTCTTCAAACTTACCGGTTTATGCTATTCCCAAGTTATGCCTATGGTTTGGAGAATTCTGTATACTCTGGAAAAATTGAATCACCTCCCCTCTTTGACCATTGGTCTCCCTGAACTGGCCCATGTGTACAATTTGAGAACTCGTGGATCTTCTTGCTTCTTTCTTCAACTCAAATCCGGACGAACCCCTTTGATTCCAAAACCCACCCAAAATGACACTAACTAGAAGGGAAAGTTTTTCTTTGTGAAGAGAGATTCCATCTCTAGTGGGGATCTTTTGCCACTCCAGTGGGTTAAGAAGGGTAGAAAATAGTTAGGATACCTGCAATTATTAGTATTTCTAACCTGCTTATGACGATTCCCTTTTTCTTTTTTTTTCTTTTTCTTTTATGTAGCTCCGAAGTTTGCTGAACTAGTCCCTGCACCAAGTGACACAGATAAAATAATTGAAGCGTTATTAGAAATACCTGCTGTGGAGAGATCTTTATGTATTGAATCAACCATCAGTGAAGCCAGCTTCGACATGCAGTATTCTGATTTCAAGATGTCTTCAGGTATAGAATAATTCATATCTGTAATATTGTATACTATGATCCTGATTCACTTTAACTTTCTATAGGGATCTCGAAATTGAGCTCTCAATTTTCCTTGTCTGGTCTCGATAGCCTTCTATCTGGAGCCACTGTCATAAAAAAAGAGGGTCCTACGCCTACAACCACCAAATCCCGTGTTCCACTACTCCGGTCCAAAGCTTTAGGGAGTAAGAAGAGGAAGACGACGGACGTGGTAGATCTTGAGATCTTTGAGGGCATGGATTCCACTGAGACTGTTAAGAAGCTGCAATCTTTGCTGAATCTAGTAAGTAATTTCTGGTATCCCTATTTTAATGTCAGGATCCCGAAGTTCTTAATGTATCCGAATCTTGCAGGGTCTTGAGAAGCTGAGTGTCAAATTGGCTACGGCGGAGAAAAATGCTGAGGAGGCCCTAGAGAAGGTTGAAGACATGAAGAAAATCTCCGCCACCAAGTCCATGTACATGGAGAAGGAGATCCAGACTCTGAAGGAGAAGCTGGAAGAGACCACGACCCAGTATGAGCAGAAAGTGCAAGACACTGTGGACGATGCCAAGAAATCTGTTGTTATGGCTATCCTTCAATCTAGGATTCAGATGGCGGAGCAGGCTGCCATGGAGGGTTTTGACCTTGCAACCTGGGATCTTCAGGGATGGCGCACTTCTCTGGCTAAACTTGGTGGTGAAGCAGTGGAGACAAGCAAGGTTGCTGAGGACGTTGGAGCTGGGGATGGTGAGAAGCAAGTTAACCAGGGCAATGATGGTAATGATGCCTAGGCCAGAGCCCTGGACTTTGTGGTTGTTTAATTTGGTTGATTATGGTTGCTGTCTTAAAACAATTTATTTTTCTGCTTTGTGGATTCTGGTTTGGGATAGACAATTTTAACTTTTGACTGATGGCTCATGGTTCTGGTGGATGGGTCCAGGTTTTGGATGAAGCCCATCATTGAATCTTTTGCACTTCTAATATTAGTAGATGACTTATGACTACTTGCCATGGTTGTTATGTGCTTGATATGTTTTGACATATTCTTGGAAAATTAGGATCCTTAGGCAACTAAGCCTTATGATATATGGAAAAATAGTTTTAGGTATCTTTTTAGGATACCCGATTCTTGGCGGTCATTTGTAAACAATATCTTAGGTTTAGACTTTAATTCAGAAAAACCTACTTTGTTTCTGATAAATAGTTTGGAAGAATACCAGTTACAAACATACCATGACTTAGTCATCAAACTTTTGAGTCTACCCAAAATTAAAATTTAATAAGCAATTTTAAGTAACTACCTTCATTGAGAATCAGGCTGGGTAGATATACGTACCAGATAACGATAGGGAGTCCAAACAGACTCAAAGTATGATAGCTTTTAGTTGTCCCCTGTGTATAGTTGTCAAACAATTGTTTACCTAGTAATCATATCTCAGGATTCTCAAGGATGTCCCCAATCCGCTTGAGTGTCAGGATCTTGAATTAGCATATTAATGCTAAATACTTGGGACAAGCCAAAAACTTGAGTTAACACATAAGTGTTAAATACTTGGGACAAGCCAATTTTTGAGTTAGCATGTGAATGCTAAAAACTTGGGACAAGCCAATTCTAGAGTTAGCATTTGAATGATAAAAACTTGGGACAAGCCAATTCTTATGTTAACACGCAAGTGTTAAATACCTGGGATAAGCCCGGTGAATAACACGTATGTTATATTCGTGAGGTCCAACATATAGGCAACTGTGATGAAATTATCAGCCACTGTTACATGGACTGGTCGCACCACCTTGAACTATACTTGGATATCGTGCGTCCAAGCGGAGTGTTTAAACTCAATTCGTAGAAAGGTTAAGACCTTTAAACCTTTGAAGGGATTTGGAATACCTTAAACTTAGAGATATGGCCAGTCTCTAATGCTTTTATCAGGATCATTGGGGATCCTCCCTGCAAAACATTAAACCTTGGTGAAGGTGGGTGTTAGCCTGGCTAACAACCCTCCGACGCTCAAGTCAGTACTTTGATAAAAAATAATAAAGATAAAAATGATTAGGGATAGAAGACATACCGGTCTTAGTTAGAATTTAAGTTCTAACTTACATAAAATATGCATTGAGATGGATAGCATTCCAAGATCTTGGCAGGATCTCCTTCCATTGTAGCTAACCAGTAGGCTCCTTTTCCTGCTTCTGAGTCTATTAAATATGGACCTTCCCACTTCGGTGCAAGCTTTCCTTCGTTGGGATGAACAATATTCTGAAATGTTTTTCTCAATACCAGGTCACCTACTTGGAATCTTCTGATCCCTATATTCTTGTTGTATGATTTTGCTATCCTTTGTTGATAAGCTGCAATACAAACTTTGACGAGATCTCTGAGCTCATCCATAGTATCGAGATCTTGTACAAGAGCCTCGTTGTTGGTTTCAGGATTCTGAAGGCTGGATCTTGCTGTAGGGATCACCATCTCAGTGGGGATCACTGCTTCTGTTCCGAATACTAATGAGAATGGAGTTTGACACGTTGCACCCTTAGCGATTGTTCTATTTGCCTAGAGGACGAACAGTAACTCCTCTGCCCATCTTCCCTTCTTGGCGTCCAATCTCTTCTTGAGGTTGTTTACTATGATCTTGTTACTGGACTCCTCTTGTCTGTTGGCTTGAGGATGTATGGGGGTGGAAGTTATCATTTTTATCCCCCCAGCAAGCATAGAAATTCGTTGTTTTTTTGCCAATGAACTGAGATCTGTTATCACACACTATTTCTGTCGGGATCCCGAAGCTTATCAGGATATTGCGCTTTATGAAGGAAATTACTTCCTTTTCCCTGACTTGAACAAAAGCTTCGGCTTCTATCCATTTGGAGAAGTAATATGTCAATGCTAGCATGAAGACCTTTCTTCCAGGTGCTTTGGGTAGTTTACCAACTATGTCCATCCCCCACTTCATGAATGGCCATGGGGAAATGACAGGATACATAGGTTCAGCTGGTTTATGAGGTACATTGCTATGTCTCTAACAAGCATCACACTTCTGAGCGTATGTCATAGCATATTTTCTCATAGTTGGCCAATAATATCTTGTCCTCGGGATCTTGGAACATAGTGCTCTGCCTCCTGTATGATTGCCGCAATCTCTCTCATGGATGTCTTTTAATACTTCTTGTGCTTCAGGATCCTCTAAGCATCTCAAATATGGACCTGCAATAGATTTACTATACAAAATATCATGTATAATAATAAAGCGAGATACCTTCATACGAAAAGCTTTGTGATTCTTTACGTTACTCGGGATCTCACCATCCTGTAAATATTTTTTAATAAGCAGGATACAGGATTCTTGATCTTTGTCAGGATCTTGGATTTCAAAGTCTTCTGAATTTAACACTTCATTTCCCTCGCACCCTGTTATATTGATTGCAGGGTTCATGACATGTATAATCGGAATCTTCATGTCTAGTGGCAGCTTAAGAGCTGATCCTAGATTTGCTAAGGCGTCAGACTCCGCATTATCTTCTCTGGGTACCTGTTTTATATTAAAAATCTCGAATTCTTTTGCCAAATTCTTGACTATTTCAAGATACTGGCTAGTTTCTCGCCCTTAACTACATAAGAACTGTTAAACTGGTTAGAGAGTAGTAATGAATCCACATATACCTGGAGATACCTGATTTTCACATCTTTGGCTAGTTGTAATCACGTTATCAGTGCTTCATATTCTGCTTCATTATTCGTGGCTTGGAATTCACAGCTGATTGATTGGGGTATAATGTCCCCCTGTGGCGATTTCAGTATGATGCCTAGACAAGTTCCCCTCACATTGGATGCACTATCAGTGAATAATGTCCACTTATCCTTGGACTCTTCCAATTGTTGGACTTCAAGATCGGCTTCATGCTGAATATCACTACTGAAATCAGCCACAAAGTCCGCAAGTGCTTGTGACTTTATTGCTGTCCTAGGTTCATACACTAGATATAACACCTGCCAAAATTCCGATCTCAATTCTTGCCCGGAACTCTTATAAGACAACTGAAATTATTGGAAACCCAAAATTAAGAGGAATAAATTAAGAAATTTAACTTCCAAGGGGTAGTGGACCGCTATCTATAGGTTAACGGTCCGCTACGAAATAAGGAAATATGGCCGCCTTAGGGGTGGTGGACCGCTAGCTGCTGGCTAATGGTCTGCTACGGGAGAACCTTGGATGCCGGACCGCCTGCATCCAAGCTAACGGTCCGCTATGCAGGTCCCTAGGGACACTTTTCAGTTGACACGTGTCTTGCCACGTGTAGGGCATGCTTCAGCCCTGATGACGCGTGGAGCTTGGCGGACCGCCAAGAAAAACCCACACGGTCCGCTAAGGACGTGTGGAGCGCATGCACCCAGTGTTTGACACTTGTCAAGCATGCGTGAAAGTGGGCGGTAGCGGACAACCAAGGATCTGGCTAGCGGTCCGCTACGGGGCTGTTATCAGCCTATAAATATAAGAACCATCTATTTGCATTTTCACACCAAACTCAACCAACTCCAAGTTTTTTTCGAGTTCTCTGGTCCCGAGCTTCTAGTAGCTGACCTGAATCCTGAGCTGCTACTCCCGGTTCGACCGACGTTCGCTTATCAACCGGACTCGAGCGTTTAAAAGTCGAAGAACCCGAGGAACTCATAGAAGTGCAAGTTAAGGTGCTAGAGCCCTAAGAGTCAACTCTAAAAGCTACTTAGCACTAAGATTATTATTCTTCGATCTCCGACTTCAAACTAAAGGTGAATACTCGTTTGTATAAAAAATACTCGTTCTCATGGTGAGAACAAGCTTTTCAAAACGGTTTATAAAAGACATACATGTCTATGTCATAAACGGAGTCTGTCAAAAACGATTTATAAGACGTGCTTGGGCTATAGGCTATCATCACGCAACAAGACAAACTATAATGTTTTATAAGACGTGATTGTGCTATAGGCACCTTCACGTAAAAACGATCAAACGATTTACGAAAAGGGCAAAACACGATAATTAAATATTTACTCATAATAGTCCCAGAATTAGGGGTTGAGTTCAACCCCTATGGACATGATAAATCCTAGGATTAGGGGTTCTACCCCTGGGGATATGATTACCCAAGAAGTGTACGTAAAGTTTGATCAAATATTTATACTCGCTCCGGATCCAGTTGGGCCGGGTGGGGTTGGCTTGTATGTCGGGTGATTGTGTAAAACGCAGGAGTGCCGGTAAGGCCGCGTAGCCCCCGAGTACTTGTCCAATGTATACAAATGGATGAATCGGAAGAAAGTGAAGTGTTCGCTAGAATCCACCTATGATATGTTTAACTGTTTAATTAAACTGTTTTGCCATATTTATGAAAATGATGTGAGGTCATAAAGTATTCATCGGCATGTAGCTGACGTTCATTTTCAAATGTTTTCAGGAAAGGAATGAATTAACCTCCTCGTACCAGGACCGGCTACGGCCTGGGTCCCGATGACAGTTTTGTTGCACAGCCGGGTTAGGCCACACACCTAGACCCGGTGTAACCTGAAAATATGTTGTTACAGGTCGTGCAATGCAGAGAAAGAACCTGAAGAGTAAACAAGGTTAAGGTAACCGAAGGACTACGTTTTCCTTAGGCAGATTACCTCCTTGTAAACCTACTGACTTTGCGTCAGAGTTTTGAATTGAAATCAAATGTACAAACGATCGGGTTTTCATACCCAGTTATTTAAATAAAGATAATCTTTTGTCTACACGACGAGATTTCTATATTTACAAAACCAACCCTTGAGGTTGAGTTGAAACGATCCATTTTCAAACGTTATTCCGCTGCACAAAAACAAACTCTGAAATCAAAGCAGGTACCGAAGGTGCCAACGGATGTCGCAGCCTGGTAACGTCCCGAGGGTGCCCGGGGCGGGGTGTGACACTAGATCATAGGCACTGAGTTTAACAGACCATTTTTCCATCCTTCCTGACATCTCTGGCCTTCTTAAAACACACTTAATAGGATAATTAGTTTTAACATGAATAGTATGAGTTTCAAAGTAGTGTCTAAGTTTGGTGGATGCCATTATTAAAGCTAAAATTAAAGCTTTTACTTACATAGTAGACGGGATGATGCTGTCCCTCATGATCCTTGACCAATACAACACTTATAGCATTTCCGGATACTGCCAAGTACGGGGATAATGGTTCACCATCCTCTGGCTTCATTAGTAGAGGTGCTGATGACAGGTACTCCTTCAATGCTTGAAGTGCTTGTTCGTGCTTTTCTTCCCATTCGAATTACTTTTTCTTCTTTAAGATGTCATAGAATTCCTTGGTATTTGCCAGGTACTTCAGATTGACGATTGCTTTAATCTGCTCTGGACTAGCTTCTATCCCTCTCTTGGTTACCATGTATCCCAAGAACTTTCCTGCCCCCACACCAAAATGGCATTTTGAAGGATCCAGCTTCATGTTATACTGGTCTAGAATATCGAGTGCGTCTTTAAGATCCCTAAGATGATCCTCGGCTTTCTTTGACTTTACCACCATATCATCTATATAGACCTCCATGGTGTCCCCCAGTTTGTATTTGAACATCATGTTGACCAATCTCTGATACATGGCACCTGCATTTTTAAGACCAAATGACATAGCTATATAACAATAAATACCTGTTGGGGTCATGAATGTTGTATCTTCCTGATCTGATGGCTCCATTTGGATCTGTTGAAATCCTAAGGAAGCATCCATGAATGTTAACATTTCGTGGCCTACCGTAGCATCAACCATTGAATCAATGTGTGGTAGTGGAAAAGGATCATTCGGACATGCTTTATTCAGGTGGTGAAGTCTACACAGACTCTCCATTTCCCATTTTTCTTTTGGACCACCACTACATTAGCTAGCCACCTTGGGAATTTTACTTCCTTTATCATTCCTGCTTTTAGCAGCCTCTCAACCTCTTCCTGGATAACTGCATTCCTTTTGGGTGAAAATTTTCTTCTTTTTGGTGTATTGGCCTGAAACTATTATCAACACCCAATTTATGCGTAATAATATCTTTAGAAATACCTGTCATGTCTTCATGTTTCCAAGCGAAGGTTGAGGTTCTGCTTTTCAGTAATTCTAAGAGTTCCTGTTCAATATCTCTAGGGATATTGGTTCCTACAAGCACCTTTATGTCATGATCCTCCGTGCTTAGGGATATTTCTTTAACATCTTGCCTTTTGTTTTCCAAGACGTCTCGGACTTGTTTCTTTAATTGCTATGCTTGCCTAATTTTGGCAGAGGCTTTCATTGACAAAGTACAACAATCCTTAGCTTCCTGTTAGTCACTGTTAATTTTTACCACTCCCCAAGGGGTTGCTAATTTGACACATTGATGGTATGTCGAAGGTACTGCCTTCATGTCATGGGTCCAGGGTCTCCCTAAAATAATGTTATAGCAAGAGAGTGAATCAATAATACAATTGAATTTACCCCCTCAATGTAGAAAGGTAATTTGATTTCTCCGATTGTGTTCTTGACCTCTCCACTGAATCCTACCAACACTGAGGATCTCGAGATAATTTCAGAATCAGGGATCTCCATCCTTTTTAGAACTTCGAGCTATATAATGTTTATTGAACTTCCTCCGTCAATCAGGATCCTACGAATAAAGTGGTTGGCTATGTAAAGAGTGATCACCAAACCGTCATGGTGAGGATCCTGCACGTTGTCTCTGTCTTCCTCATCAAAAGAGATTACTTTCTTCTCTGTCAAGGTCGACATTCTGATAGGTCTCTCCCTTTTCTCTGTTTTAGCCTCCTTAGCATTTCTCTTAGCTACAGAATAAGAGGTACCATATACGCCAGAACCACTAGATATGAAACTTATTACCTTGCCATCCGGTGGTGGGGATGTTGCTCTTTGTGGGATCTTGTCATGATCCTTGGCTTTTTCCTTTCTTCTGCCCAGGAATTCTTTGAGATGGCCTCCACTCAGGAGGTAGCTTATCTCCTTCCGCAAAGCGATGCAATCTTCAGTCACATGGCTGAAATCCTCATGGTATGCACACCATTTGGACTTATCTTTCCATCCTGAGCTCTTTTAGTTCTTCCGAGGCCACCTAGCCTTCTCACCGAGATCCTGCATAGCAAACGTTAAACCTGTTGTGTCTAGAGAAAAACAGTATTCAGATATCTTAGGATACTCTTCTTCATCCTCTACGACATTAACTTTGTGATTGTTAGGTTTGGATTAAGGCTTGGATCTGTAAGGTTTGTAGGGTGTAGATTCAGTTTTCCGGTTGGGTTGATTGTAGCTGATTGGAGCATCCATCCTTTGTTGGATCCTTTTGTCATCTTCGAGTCTTATGAACCTTAGCGCTCGATTCCTGACTTCGTCAAGATTCCTGAAAGGATTCATAACAAGGTCTTCGTAGAACGGGGAATCCTTCTTCAATCCCATTTTGAATGCTTGGACCGCTGTAGCAATGTCAAGGTTTGGGATATCCAGGGATTCTCGGCCGAACTTGCTAACATAATCCCAAAGGCATTCTCCGACATTCTGGGTTACCCTAAAAAATCACTTGCCAGTCTTTCGAACGTTCTGCTGCAAGAAAATTGGTTATTAAACAAATTAACTAAGTGAGCAAATGAAGTTATTGAATAAGGAGGAACCTTTAGAAGCCATTTTAAGGCTGGTCCTGTCAGAGTGGACCCGAAGCCCTTGCATAAGCAAGCTTCCTTTAAATCTAAGGGAATGGGATTGATTTCCATTCTCTCCCTGTATTGGGCGACGTGCTCTTCGGGATCCGTCATTCCATCATATAACTTCATGTTGGGAGTTCGGAAGCGTTTCGGAGTCTCTGCATCAAATATTGGAGGAGCGAATCTGGAGATCCTGTGACTGGCTGAAGATGCTTCCGGTATTGGTTGGACCACACCAGGTACGTTGGAGATCATGTCAGTTAACTTCTTTAGTTCTTTGGCCATGACCGGACTGATCCCTGTATCCTGCATGAGTTCGTTAGCGTCTAAAAACTGATTAAAAGTGTTACCAATGTTAGGATCCTGCGATGAGGATCCTTGGGTGATTCCCAAGATTCCGGTTTGTAGTGACTCTAACAGTTGGAGTTGGACCAACTATAATGGTTCCAGTCTGCATGGGGATGATGTCTCCCTGATGATTTCCTGAGAATACTTCAGAGTCAAAGTTCAGGATCCTTGGTTTTAGTGGGGTTGTCGTTTCCACCGGTTTCTTCGATTCTTTTATCCTTTCAAGCTCTCTAAACAACATCTGATTACTCTTTTTCTGTTATTCCATTTGCTGATTTACTTTTGAGAACAAGGTAACGATGTCGTTGTTTGAAACAAGCACGAGTCCTCCAGCAGGTAATCCGGATCCCGAAAAACCCACAGAAGTTGTTTTCTTAGGCAGATTATCATTCCTTTTCTGGAATGGTAGAGGAGGAGTGATGTAGGGTTAAATATACCATGTAAATGAGTCGTTTTGTGTACGTTTTAGTAGTTTAGTTTTGTATATCGAGTCGGTTTTACGTGTGTTTGGTAGTTTGATGTGTTACAGGAAAATGTGTTAAAAGAGCGGAAGTATACGAAGAGAATAAAGAAGGTACAATGCCCGAGAAATCAAAGAAAGTCAAAGTCAAAGCTTTAAAGTCAATTTCCTGAAAAGTGGGATCTTCGCGCCACGCGAAGATCAGAGGAGTGTTGTTCGCGACACGCGAAGAAGAAGAAAAGCCCACCCGACTAATTTGGCATTCGCGCCACACGAAGGGTTGGCCAGAGATCTCCGCGGCACGCGAAGAATTGTTATTACGACTAATTAAACCTAATTCCAATTATAAATCCATTGTGACTCCCATTCTCGAATTATCTCTTCCTTCAGCTGTTTCAGAAGTTCCTAAGGGCGATTTTCAGTATTCTTGGCTTAATTGTTCTTAATTCTTCATGCTTGTAAGTTCTAGATTGATTATTGAGATGTTTGCTACAATTATGAGTGGCTAAGCTCTCCGTGATCCCTCCGGGTGAACGATTTATGCATGTATTCGTATGATTTTAGTGGATAATCAGTTTGGATTGAAGTTTTGTGAACATCTTAAGTTCGTTGAATTCAATTGTGTGTTTGATTTATGAACAATTGCATGTTTTCGATTTATCGCATCTATCATCATTTCTTGGTTTTCTTGCATCGGGAATAATATGATTTTGTGATTGAATTGATTATTGTGTGGTTGGGTTAAATAGTTAAACAAGGTTATGTCTATGTAATCTCCTATCTGATTTGAAACTAAAATTGTGTGTTTGTGTTGCTGAATCTAAAACCCAGAGTGGTCGTTTTTCTCTAATAGTTTTCCAAAAGTTAAAGTTTGTTGCTTTTTACAAATTACATTAGTTTAATTGATAAATTTTTAAACTTTAGTAGTCGTTGATCAGTTTAGTTTAAATAGCATTCTCCACTGGTTCCCTGTGGATTCGACAACCCTACTTTCATGTCTACATTCTAAGGTAGCTAAGTAGTAGTTTTTATAAATATTTTTGATTGACCTTGACACCGCGATCCAAATGGCGCCGCTGCCGGGGAACTTGTGCGCAAAGTGCTATTTTTGATTTATTTTGTTCAGCGCTAATAATTTTGTGCTTACGTGTGAAGGGACAATTTTATGCATACTAGGCGCTCAGGCAAAGAATCTCCATTGCTATTTGATTCTAAAAATAGAGAAAACTGCAAGAGCTAACAGAAAGCTCCAAGGAACAGTCCAAACTATTCTAGAAAAGCTTGATAGTCCGAAGGTAAGGATGTCACAGAACCAACCAGAAAACCCAGATCCTAACCAAGTTGGGGGACAAACCCACCTATTCCACCATTACCAAATCTCCTATTTCCAAACCAACAATAATAACCACCTCAGAACCAACCGCCTCCTCCACAAAACCAAGAACAACCTCCACAAAATCAACCACCACCACGATACCAACAACCTCCACCAAACCGCCAACCAATTTTCCAATATCACCAATACCACCCATATAACAGCTTTCCAAGCCAGTCAGAGTATGAGGGTGATGGGCCTGTGTCATCGGGACGCAACCATCACTCAGAGCATGGTTCTCAACATGATAATTGGAACGAGGAAGAGGAGTGGTATGACCTAAACCACCGGGAGGCATTCCCTCTCCGAAATCAAAGACAGAATGTGGTAGATGGATGGGTGCAACCACCGCTGAGAGCAGATTATGGGTTTCAACCGAGGGACCATCATCAGGGGTATCTGGGTAACGTGGAACGCGATAACAGGTATAAACAGCCCGAAAACATTCAACCACCAAAACATGATCAAGGGGTGGACAGCCACTTCCACCCTGCTCTAGCTTTGAATGCATCTCATGTCATCCCTCCAGTCCGTAGGGGGAATGCATTTGAAATCAGACCGCGTTTTCTTAGGATCCTCCCTCACTTCTTTGGGAGAGCTACTGAAGAGCCTTACATACATCTTTCTAAATATGAGGCTACTTGTGGGACCATAGGTGGTCAAGGGTTTACAGCTGACAAAGTGAAACTAGTGCTCTTTCAGTTTTCACTAAAAGACCGGGCAAAGCAGTGGTTTTTATCCTTACCGTCTGCCAGCATCGCCACTTGGGCAAAGCTACAGCAGCAGTTTCTTGATGAGTACTTTCCACCTCAAAAAACCAATGAGGCCCGAGCTGCTAAGCAACAATCAGGGGAGCCGTTGTATGAGGCATTCAAAAGATTCAAAGAGTTGCTTTGAAACTGCCCACAACATGGAAAAGAGAAGTGGGAGCTCATACAAGCTTTCTATGATGGGTTATTACCTAAGGATGTGAGAGATGTCCACGCCACCAGTGCAGGTTCGTTCTTTGCAAATCATGTAGATGATGACTAGGAAATTTTGGAGAAGATGGAAGTGACATCAAAGAGGCAACCTAATGCTAGTAGAAGAGCAAAGACGGGAGTAACTGCGAAAGCAGTTGATTATGAAACTCAAAAGCGTCTGGATGCCATGGAACTTCAAATGGCAAGGCTTGGCAGAGCTAGTGGAAGAGAGGTATCCAATGTCTCACAGGGATACGCAGTATGTGAAGGATGTGGTGAACTGGGCTACACCGTGGCAAGCTGTCCAAGGGAGCAGGGCAAGGCAGAAGAAGTGAATCAGGTTGGAGGAAAGAGAAAGCAGGACATGAACGCAACCCACTACCATACGGGGCTCCGAAACCATCCAAATCTCAGGTACGGTAATGCATCTAATCAATTAAATCCTAACTTTCAGGGTTCCGATGTGCAGGGTGGGAGTCAGCAGCAGTACCAGAATCGTCAACAAAGCTATAATCAAAGCGGGTACCAAAGAAATCAAGGTAATCAGGGGTACCAACAACGGGGTTATCAACGAAGAAACTACCAATGAAATCAACCCCAACAGTATCAGCAACTGGGAAACCAATAGAACAAACCTGCAGTTGGCGGTGACCCGCAACCATATTGGAATTCCTGAAAAGAATTGAGCAGGATAGATAGATCCAGGTAAAGACCAATGAATAATTTGAAAGGTAACTGGCAGAGAAATTATCTGAAGTGGCAGGGAGACCACAGGGGCAACTCCCAAGTGACACTAAGTTAAACCCATAACACCAAGGTGCCAGCTCTTCTGGCTCAAAGAATGCCTATGTCAATGCGGTAAGTACCCAACAAGAAGGTGAAGAGAGTGAGTTAGAAGATGAAGAGGAGCAAGGAGAACCCATCATCCAATGTTTGCCGTTAAAAAAAAAATTAATAAAATTTTAAAGAAACCTTTAAAATAAAAGTGAGAAAAGTATATTACTTATTCAAACAAACTAAAATAAAAAAAATATATATATATCTTTATAAAATAAATATGTTGGTTAGTTAATTAATAAAATTTTAAATAAAATCTATAAAATAAAAGTGATAAAAAGAATAAATGAAGAATAAAAGAAAAAGAAAGAAAATAAAAAAATAAAGTAAACTTTACATTACAAGAATTGTCTTTTAGGACTAAAATACAATAATGCCCTTAAATTAACAGAAATATTTAACTACAGTTTGTCAAAAGGACAAGAAATGAGAGAACTATTCAAATAAAGGACAGTGAGTGAAAGTAAAAGTTTTAAAGAATTCATTCCATAATTTTGGAAAACATAAAGGACAAAAATTATAATTTAGTCTTGTATAAATTAATAAACATACTAAAATAAATTTAATAGTTAGGCGGGAAAACACCTATTTAGATGGTCTGAATGAGTGTCATGTGTCCAAATTATTTTTATTTATTAGAGTAGTAAGATAAAATTATTAAAAATTACTAGCCATTCAAAAATAATAATATTATTAAATTTAAAAATTATTTTTGAAAAGACCGGTTCATCTTGAGTTTTAAGTTGAACTAATTAAGAGAGAATCTAAAATTAATAATTAAACTGGATATAATCCTTCGGTATTGGACCGATTTTGGACTTTGACTTTGATTGATTGGTTTTAAATTTTAATGTTTTATGTGATTTTCTTCGATGATTGTAAATGCTTTTTAAAGACTACAATTAAGAGTGAAGTAGACATATCGTCACTCACTAATATAACTCTTTTGAAAATTGTAATTACTACACACTTTTTAATCAATTAATAAATAATTTAAATACTTTTTAATAAAACGAAAAAGATTTCTACAACTTAAATTGCACAATCATCTCATAAATACACTATTGGTGTCAGATGCGTTCTCGGGCTGTTGACTTTGATTCAAATGTTAAACATATGAACTTAAATATTACACGAGTTTTTATAAGTTGACGAGCACGACCCATTTAAACTATAAAAATTAATACAAGTGTTTATTAGGGATGGCAAAAAAATTCGAGCCCACAGGTATACCCGAATCCCAAAACATTCAGGACGGGTATACCCGAAACCCGATGGGTATGCGATTAGTTTTAAAAATTTTCGCGGGTATGGGATTAGATGAAACATGGCTTGATTACTCGAAACCACATACCCGTTTACCCGAACCATATACCCGAATCATATACTTGAAAATTTTAATTTTTTATTTTCTTTAACTTGTCTATTAATGTTTTATTTTATTAGATTTATTATGTAGAAAATTAATTTTTCTTTTTAATTTAATGACATTATTTATATATTTAATTTAATGGTATTATTTACATTTTGTATGTTGTAAAGTGTGTGTGTATATATATATATAGTTATATAAATTATAATAATAATATGTATTTATAATGACGCTTATACGTATGTAATTCATCTTATTTTAATTTACAATAATTGTTATATAAATGAAATTATACAATAACTATAATGGAAAAAAAAAGAAATGTACATAACGGATATTTCTTTAACAAACTAACGGGTATACCTGATTCCCACAAGTATGTCCGAAACTCGCGGGCATTAGGGGTGTTCATCGGGTCTGTGAAACGCCCCAAACCGGGTACATCTTATAGTTGGCCCAAAACATGATAACATAGCTCTTAAACTGTTAATCAGAATCTATTACAACGGAATTCTTAAACTCAGATCATTCATAATGCAAAAACATTGAAACATTGTTTGAACATAAACTATCGGGAACAGGAAATGTCAGTCTTTAGCGCAACAAACCTGATATCCATGTTATCCAGCCTTCACTGCTCCTTTACTTTACTTTTTCTTTACTTTTCCCACCTGTCATGCATACTAAAAGTCAGCTAACGCCGATGAGTTCTATCTTTACTTTAAACTGTAAACTTTCTTTTAGGTAGCTTTGTTTTATAAAAATAAAATAAGTTTTTCTTTCTCAATCCGTAAAACACTTTGACTTTACATTAAAACTTTTACAACGTTACAATAATAAAACTGTTACGTTACTGTCTTTTATTAAAACTTTAGTTTTGAGGAAACCCGCTAGGGTGTCCTCCTGTACTATGACTGACTATCATTTCACTTGTACATGACAAGTGACTTTTTCACACTTTAACTATCACATACGGATCATGATCCGAGGACCAGATTCCTTTCTTGCTTACACCTCAGGGTAAGACTTTTACTTTAGCGCTGCCCATACCTCAGGGTGTGACTTTCTTTCTCGTTTGCACTTCTGTGCAAGACTCCTTTAGCATTGCTTACACCTCAGGGTAAGACTCCTTTATCATTGCTTACACGTCAGTGTAAAGACTCCTTTAGCTTTGCTCACACCTCATGAGACTTCTACTTTAGCATACCTGCAGGACTTTCTACTATGCAACTACAATGCAATTACACTATTACACAAAACAGAAATGTAATCACACAAACTTTCATATAGACAAATAACACATATTAACACACAAGCATATAACATGACATCTGTCACTGTCACTGTCGAGATGTACCGAAGTACATCACCTTTATTGTTCTTTACTTTAGCTCTTTTATTATCTTTCAAAACTCGTTTAAAAGGTAATAGTATACTCTTTAACTCTTTGTATTTCATTTTATAAAAATATATAATTCTTATAAAATATTCTTTAACTTTGAAAACTACCTCTTTAAGAGTATCCATGCCAGCCCAAAACCGTTTAGGAAAAAGGGCAATAAGAACTCACCTGACTTCTACTGGGTTTATCTCACTTAGCGATGAAACTTCAGGCTAGGTGGGATGCTAATAAATCTGTTTCAAGAGTCACGAATGGAATAAGGTTATAACCTACGTATTTCATCCGAAAACTTCTATGTCCGAAATCCTTTTTCGACCAAAATCTATTTCGGTCGAAATCCTTTTGCGACCGAAAACTATTTCGACCGAAAACTCCTATGTTAAAACTATCTTCTATTACATGGCTTTTCGTTCAAAAACTTTTGTCCGAGAACCGTTTCGTTCGAAAACATCTATCCAAAATCCCTTTCTATCCGAAATACTTTTCGTCCGAAATGTTTTGTCCGAAATCTATGGTGTCCGAAATACTTTTCGGACGTATAAGATTTTTCGGACCATTCCTGAAGATTTCGGACGATTCATCTTGACTGATTTCTTCGTTTTTGATCCAAGCTTCGATCTTTTTACGTCCAAAACATTAGATCAATTTACACGTAAAAATCTCATCTTTGATTGAAAACCCATATGAACCCTAAAATCCACTTTTCATTCCAGAAATCAAATTCTAAGAAGGTTCTGTTACCTGTTTTCCCTCGATCCTTTCTCCTCCAAGCTTTAGAGATGTTCCAGCAATGATCTAAAGCAATACGAAGGTCTCGGTGTGGATCCTTGGAGCTTTCTCTCTCTAGTCTCTCTCTAGGTTTAAGATGGTGAAGATGGTGAATGTGCAAATGGAGGGGTGACTAGGGTTTTTACTCCCCTTCCTCCCTTTGTGTTTTCCCTCAACCCGCCCCAGTTCCTAGCCCGCGAGCCCGTTATTCTTTTCTTGCTTTCGTTTCTTCGTTCCCGTACTCTTTTATCATTTTGTCGTTATTTCGGGATGTTACAGTTTGATTGTGGGTTTTTCGTGTTGGTATTTTTTTGGTTGAAACCACAATCCGAAACGAACCATTTTGAGGAAACCTAATCTGAATCTAAAACCACATTGTAGTTTGGTTTGGTTTTCGGTTTGAACCTAACAAACTGAATTAGCTGGAATTTTTTTTAGATAGCCATAACTTATTTGGTTTATACAACACAACATTTTAGAAAAATCTACATAAAAACATACCTTCATCAAATAATGATTTATAATCTATATATGGGTATTGGTTATTGATATAAATGAATTGGGTTAACTATAAAATATGGATTAAAATATTGATATAAATGAATTGGGTTAACTACAAACCGAATTCAAAATCTTGAAACCTAAACCAAACCAAAAACCAAATTACATATCCGGTTTTCGGTTTGAACCAAATATGTAATTCGGTTTGTTTTAATGGTTTCGGTTTCGATTCTGTTATCAGTTTAATCGGTTTGAAACCAAATACTGAACACCCTAGTAGGCATGCTCGATACCGACGGGTAATTGCTCGACAAATACCCAACGACTATTGGGCTGGGTGTGGGACACGATTTTATAACCGGGTATGGAACTGGGATTACCAATACCTAGCTGAATCAGGCCCATTGCCATCCTAAGTGTTTATTGAGTTTGTACCTGAGTTTATCTTGTAATTTTACTTTATTTATTTTACATTCTATTATTCTAAAATTATAAAAAAATACAAGTATTTATTGAGTAATTACGTTTAAATTATAAAAAAAATGTTTAGTTCTATTTTATCTTTTTAATTTTTATAAAAAATATCTAATCGGTTTATTCTAAAATAAGATATTTATTTTCTTAGGAAATTTGAAAAGAAAATGTTTTTTTTTTCTTTTTTGGAAAATAAATGTTTCTACTTACCTGAAACAAAATTAACTCAATTATCACAAAACATATATAATTGAGAAGGTTGAGAAAATATACACGTTTATAACTACTTTCACTAAAAATCTATTATAAATCTACTTTAAAAACAAAAGTGTTAGGAATACTTCTTAGTTGTGAGTGGATATCCATGACAAAGTTCCCACCGCAACGCGAGAGCGGACAACCCTCTAGTGTACAATTTATCGCCACAGTTTATAATTTTTTTGTTATTGATTTGTTTTTTTATAAAACACAAACAAATGCAAACATTCACAACAAAAAAAAGTCATTTAATGACACACATTTTTAATGACATTTAGCTTTTACGCCATTAATTTAGATATTTTAATGGTACTTTACGTATGCGATATTCGGTTATCACATACTTAAAAATATACTTTTAGTGGCATTTAGTTTTTTTGACGTATACCACTGAAAATTTCAAACGCTTTTTGTGAAAATATAACCTTTTCCCTCTTTGAAACCCGCTAAAATTTCACACCTCTAAAAAAACTTCCCTCCCATACTGAAATTCGGAGCACTTGCGTCTCCAAATTCTCCTCCAAATAAACGTCAGATCTTTAGCCACTTTAGCTTGTTCATCGCTTGAGAGATACCTTGTTTACATAATCTCTTGAACGACAAGCAAATAGATCGATCAGCTCACAACTCCCCGGCCACGATATTTTGATGTCGAGCTAGGGTGAAGATGCGGTTCGTCGCCGGGCGGTGGTCACCGAGTATAGGAAGAAGATGCTTCAGCATAAAGGAATTACAGTTTCATTCACTTTATCTTGTATGCGTAATTAGGAATTATTACATGTTTCAAATGAATTGTTTCTGTATTTATCTAATTTAGGGTTTGAACTTCGAACTATGTTAATTTACTGTCCTTAAGTTGGCGATTTATTGACTAGAGGCTTTTTTTGCTTTCCGATACATTCGTTTTGGTACAATTTTGTATATAGAATGCAGAAATCTATTGTTTAATGTGCTGAATTGATAGATTGATGACCATTGCTTCATGAAATTCACGTTTCTGATTTGTGTTAATGGAGTTGTTGTGTTTGATTCAATATTTTAGTTTTAGGAATATCTATATCAAATTGATTGTGAACCTAGGGTTTTTGTTGGATTTGGTACTTGTTCATGTTGGATTTTAGATTTATTATCAAATTAAACACTTCATTAGTGTTGATTTTTCTTTTTGCTATCCTCCATATTTTGCCTAAAATTTTCATGTTTGACTTTGTCTATAACTTTTGGTCAATTGTTCAGTTAATTGCTTAATTTATCAGTAGTGTTTCACACATTCTTTTGTCATGCTAGTTCTTGGAGTTCTAGTGTTTGATTCATAGTGTTACTATTCAATACATGTGATTCAAGTTGACTTGATCTTGTTAGATAGATAAGATGTTAGATTCCGTATTTTTCCTTTTATACCTTGGAATTTCAACAAATCATGCTCAATGTTCATAGATTTTTTGAGTTCTGTTATTCAAGGCTGGTTTGATTGTGTTTGGTTGCCTTGTTATAGTTTCACTTAAAGGTAGAGGTATCTCATAGTCTCCCTATTTTGACTAAAAGCTTCAGTTCATGAAATCTAGTGTTTTGTGTTTGATTTAATTAATAACATGTAAGATTGTATCTATCTATTTTAAATGCAGCTCTAAGAGATAAGAATCCAACGAACGCTTCATTGTTCCCTTGGTAGAATCCAATCGACGTTCATCCATAGCAGGATTTGTTTTTTATTTAATATCAATTCTTCAACCAATTTACTTTGTCGATGGATTGATTTTGCTTAGAATGTATATTTGAAAAGTGCAATATGGCTGCTTGCATCATGATTTATTTCATATTTTGATTTTTGTTTGTGTTGTATGCATTAGGTTGAGGTGATTTATTTCACATTTTGAGCGGCCCTGTTTGGCTTCATTCAAGATTTTTAGGTGGTGTCCTTACAACTTATTGAACCAATGTCTCACGAATTCGTAGATATTTCATATATGTGTGTTTGTTTAATCATCTAAATGTTTCAATTTGAACAGTGAAAGCCCAAAAATGGCTGCATTTACCATTTCTCTTCAACTTGTTCCTCAACAGGACTCTTTATTTATCATTTAGAGATCCTTAAGTAATGGCTGATCTATAAGATTGTATGTTTCTCTTGACCTCATAGATTTTGGCTGACCGACTTTAATAAACATATAATTATATATATTTACATGCTAATTTCACCATCCCCTGTATCATTTAATGAGGCAAAATGATTATTATTATTATTATTATGTATGCTTTCTATTCAACCTTTTTGCAATTTTGAAATTTGAATAAACCTGGTAAATCTAGCAAAACACCAGGCCAACTCAAGTAGTTGTTCTATGTGCATTTATTGTAGCATGGTGAACAAGAATGTTTGCTTAACAACGTGGAAGCCTGGGCAATCACTACAGGCTTGATGTTTAGGATACGAGGTAAAATATTTCACATACAGTTAATTAATTGGAGTACTTAAAGTTCGGAGAAGGTTTATAAAAATGAAATTCGAAAAAGGGCCCCTAAATTTTTTTTCGCTTTGGGCCCCTAAAATGGTTGAGCTGTCCCTGATCATGCTCAACTTAACTAATACACTTAACTGCTCTACTCTTGCACGAGGCTCTTTCTACGTGGAGTTTTGTGAACTGTAATCAACAAATATATCATGACAGAGCTGACATCAAAGTTTGGATGTTTTGGTACTTGTATGATCTAACCGTGTGAGTAGACATGGTGATTGGTTGTATCCAAATGTGATTTGTACTTAGTGAATTCAGGGTGTCCTTTACCCGATGCGTGACCTAGTACCCTCACTGGAAATGGACGAACATACAACTCTTATTGATCACATTCTGATATCTAATGGCCAATCTACTTCTCCACAGTCCAAACTAAGAGTCCTAGTGGTATTTTCCTTAGAAGTGGTATTTATTATTTGCATCTTGAGTACTGTTCTTATTGTTTGCATATTAAATGGTCTTTTTTTAACAGATAATTGCTAATATCATTGCTAAGAAAGAGTTAACACGTGTATCATTTTACTTGCATGAAGATTGTGAAAGAGGTTCATGAATGTAATGAAGTTTCGAGTTTTTATTCAACCATTTGTTAGTTTTGTGTTTTATATGTTTGATATTTAGACTTAATTTGACATTTGTTTGCAAAGATTTGGAATATGTTTGGAAGACGATCAAACTTTTAATTAAAGTGATGATATTATGATTTCTACATTTAAATTTTTATTTTCATTTTGTATTATTAACAAATAATGATTTTTAATTACTCAAAGTTAATATAATAAACGTTTGTAGTGGCAGAAGTAGTAAAAATAATGTGCCACTAAAAGTAGTATGGATACTTAACTATAAATATTTTTTACCGACACAAAATTTGTGCCACTAAAGCCTTTTTTATATGTAGTGGTAGGAAAAAAAGTGGCACTAAAAGCCTAAACGTTTGTAGTGGTAGACCAAAAAAGTGCCACTAAAAGACATTAGTGTTAGCGTTTCTAGTGACACTTTTTTTGCGTGCCGCTCATTCTTACATGGGTCTTTAGTGGCACTCTTTTGGTTTTTTGTGGCAATTTTTGTATGCCACTAAATGACATTTTTTGTAGTGATTCTTTTACTCCTTTTTTACATTATTTACAAACATAAAAGGAACACGAAAAATAAAAACATTAGCAAACATTCATCGTTCATCACGTTGATCCTTAAGGGATGCAATTCTATGATTCTATGATTGCTAAGGGATGCAATTCTTCGTTGATCACTTGATCCCTAAGGTAAATAGTCCTACGTTGATTAAAGGTTTTAGACCTATTAGTTTAATTAATTTGTAATAGAAATTATTGCTTAATTATTAGTTAACCGGTTGTCAAAAGTTATTGATTCGGTGGTTAGTGTGGAGCAGTCCACTTTTATAAAGGGGCGTCAAATTCTTGACGGTCCTCTCGTTATGAACAAAGTGGTGGATTGACATAAGCAAAGGAAAGGAAGATGATGCTGTTTAAACTGGATTTTGAAAAAGCCTATGACTCGCTCAGTTGGGATTATCTCTTGAAGGTTATGTATTTCATGGGTTTTGGAGATAGATGGATTCATTGGATTTATGCTTGTTTATCTTTAGCTCGGGCTTCAGTCTATGTGAATGGTAGCCTAACGTCTGCACTTTCAGATTCATAGAGGCCTTAGACAGAGAGACCCACTTTCGCCGTTCTTATTTATTTTAACGATGTAGGGTCTTCATGTTGCTATGGAAGATGCCATTGATGCCGACTTGTTTCATGGTGCGGGTATTGGTACAAACAAAATTCAGTTGTCTAATTTATTTTATGCGGATTATGAAATGATTGTTGGGGAGTGGAAAGAGGATCATATTAAAAATCTTATTAGACTTCTTAATTGTTTTTATCTGGCTTCAGGTTTGAAGATAAATCTTCATAAGTCTAGCTTATATGAGTTGGTGTGGAGTCTTACGAGATGGAGAGATTTGCTTCTACAGCGGGATGCAAGCCTGATAAGTTACCATTCATTTACTTGGGTATTCTGGTCGGGTGTAATATGGCTCGAACTAAAGGGTGGCAGGTGATTATTGACAGGTTTAAGAATAAACTTTCCACATGGAAGGTAAATATGCTTTCCGTTGGTGGAAGATCCATGCTTCTTTCTTCTGTGTTTGGTCTTCTCGGTATTTATTATTTGTCTATGTTCTTTTTAACTATGAAAGTAAAGAACATATTGGAGTCTTTACGTCTAGTTTCTTCTTGGGATGTGGGGGTAAGTCGAGGAAAATCCCGTTGGTAATTATGCTTTAATTTATAAATGGAGACGGAGGTTCGCCAATTGTCAAAATGATCTTCGAGTGAAGATTATAAAGTCTATTCATAGGAATTAAGCGGGGTTCTTGATGACTTTCAACATATGAGGTGTAATGGGATGTGGAATAGAATTGTTAAATCTTGCGTAAAGCTTAACAATAAGGTATCATTACGGGGGCTTCTTTGAGGAGGAAAGTTGGTATTGGGGACACCACTTCATTTTGGTATGATGTCTGGTTAGGTTCATGTCCTCTTGTGATTCAATTCCTAAGATTATATGATCTTGAATTACATAAAGATTGTTTAGTGAAAGATTGATGGAAAGATGGGGTGTTATCTTCGGAGTAGCGTCGGATGCCGACCGGGGGTGTAACATCCGAAAATTTTCGAGATTGAGTGCGGGTTTTATCTTGAAGGGAGTTGCGGGGGCGGATGGTTGAGTCTTGGGGCGAGGATGGGCTCGAGCGGGCTTAGGAGGTGGAAGGGGAGCCACCTTAGCCAAGCCTTTCCCCTACCCCACCTCATTTCCATCTTCATCTTCTCCAAGCTTCTAGAGAGAAAAAAATCCCACAGAGAAAGTGACGATTTTGGCTTGAAGATCGATCCATTCTCCTTCTCCACTCATCTAGTGAAGCTTTACTGAAGAAACGAGCTGATTTGAGGTAAAGAACTCGTCTAAATCTTTGTTTTAAGGTTTTTGGGTAAATATGGGTAAAACGAGTTTGATCCAAAAAGCTTCGATTTTTACATGTGTTTAAGTATAAAAACCTTGGATTTAGCTTCATGGATGAGATTAGAACAGTTTGGAGTAAAAAGTTAGAGGTTTTGATGAAAAACGACGGATTTGGCCAAGAACCGTATGAATGGTCCAAAATCTGTTGAAGCGTCCGAAATAGATTTCAACCGAAGGGGAAACTGTGCTCTGTCCGAAAAGTTACTTGGGCGAAAATGTTTTCGGACGAAAAAGGGGAAACTGTGCTCGTCTAAATCTCTGTTTTAAGGTTTTTTGGTAAATATGGTTAAAAACGAGTTTGATCCAAAAAGCTTGGATTTTTACATGTGTTTAAGTTTAAAAACCTTGAATTTAGCTTCATTGATGAGAATAGAACAGTTTAGACGTAAAAAGTTAGAGTTTTGGATAAAAAAAACGACGGATTTGACTAAGAACAGTATGAATGGTCCAAAATCTGTGAAGCGTCCGAAATAGATTTCGACCAAAAAAGTTTTCGGTCGAAAAAGGGGAAACTGTGCTCTGTCCGAAAAGTTACTTGGGCGAAAAGGTTTTCAGACGAAATAGTTTTCGAGCGAAATAGTTTTCGAGCGAAATAGTTTTCGGATGAAAGCTCTTCCCCTCCCCACCTCATTTCCATCTTCATCTTCTCAGAGCTTCTAGAGAGAGAAAATCCTAGAGAGAGAATTGCAATATGACTTAATTAATTTGTTTCATACTTGCATGTTCTTTCTCCTTTATGCTTTCTTGCATACCTCCTTTCTTCTTGCTACTATCTTGTGTACTATCCTTAAATGTTATGATTCCGGTTCCAATCCGCAAGAAAAGACAAACGAAGTCTTTGCTCGCTTTCTTGAATTTGCCTCTCCAATTCCTCTTGCTTGAATTAGAATTGCAATATGACTTAATTAATTTGGTTCTTTCCTGATTGAAAACAGGCGAACACAATAATAGGACCCAAACAAAATTCAAACTTTCTGCCTTTGATGAACCAGACACCGATCCTTTTCTTTGTTTCTGATATGCAAGGATCACATTCAACACAAAACGCCCTTTTGTTTCCTTCTTTTTCTCTTTCTCACTTATCTTCAATTAATGAACAATAATTTCTGCACTATGTATCAATCTTCACTACACAGATTGCATACATATTCCTGCACCTAATAACCCTATTTCTACACTCTCTTCTTTGGAAGTTTGCAAAAAAACAGACAAACAACAATTTCGTTGCCGGCCTGGGTTTCCTCCTTGAATCCGGGACAACAACATCAAAAAACAATTCTTCAGTCTTCCTATTTCTGATTTCGACAATAACAGACTGCAGATCGGAGCTTCTGTTGTTCCTTCTTGAAATCGAGTCATAGACAACACAAAGAAACGTCTTTTATGTTTCTGATCGGCAAACAGCAACAAAAGTTCATAATTGTTTATTTGCTTCTTGCTTTAGACGCGTGTTTCTGTTTCCTGACGATGAATAATCTCAACGCCTTCTTCTTTTGTGATTGGTACTATTTGATTGATGATTGATTTCAACAATCTTGATTTGCTATGGCTTTGATAACACTTGTAGTTTCCCAAGCATCATTCAATAATCAATCATTAACCAAGAACAAAGATGAAGAAGAGAGAACAAGGATGAACCCTCTAAACATAACTTTCAATTGAACGATCCTTACACCTGTTTATATCTTTGACATCGTATATAAATACAAACTCAAACGACGTGATCTTTAGATTATGTGTCGCAACTCTTAACCCTAATGGAAACGACGTAAAGTTTCCCATTTATAAAGTGTACACTACTAGCCTCTCTACTAATTATTATAACATTCTTGACACTAAACATACTTATGGATAATTACAAATCTAACCCATAACTTTGTATCAAACTTTTGATCACACAATTAAGGCCAACAAGTGGTAACTTTGGAGTTGTAACTGGTCTAAGATGTCTGCTCATCCTCTTCATCTTCACCATCATTCAAAATCAGTTTCCTCTTTGCTCTGACTTTTGGTGCGACCAACATTGTTACTTTCAACTTTGTTTATTTAGTAGGCTTTTGTTCTCGATCAGACTTTTCTTTTTGTTGCTCTTGTTAAGCATTTTTATTTTATTCCCTTTGTTGTTGAACCTTCCACTGCATCAAACTTTTCTTGCCGAGCAATCTCCTCATCCTTCATCCTTTCCTCCGCTCCACGTCTATGTTGCATTTTGAACTTTGGAGGAGACTTTTCCTTAGCCCTTTGTTTCTCTACAAAACCTTCTCAGCAGTACTTAACTAACTCCCCCTTTTTGTGATCTATTCGAGTTGCTTAGGACTCATTTAGTTTCGATGAACTACATCATTTGATGAACCAACTACATCAATTGCTTTTCTTAAGCCCGTCTAACATAGTCCCAAGTAACATGTTGTGATGAACCTGGTGGAATAGGTAATTGCTTGCTCAAAAATTGTAGTAATCCAAGTGTTTTGACTTTTGAGAATTGTGAGAGCTTCATCATCTAGTTTTATCGGAACAAAATTGGTAATATTAGTAAGAGAATTAAACAGATTTTGACTTCCTTTATTTGATGTAGTTGCAATGGCCATCTGTACTGATAATTGAAGAAATAAAAGTTTAAGAAACTGCTGGAAAACGAAGAGCAGTAGGCCAGTAGCCAGTAAAAGAAAGTAAATTGCCCGTTTTGATATAATTTCTGCTCTGATACTATATAGAGAGTGTATGTAAGGTAATCTCTTAATCAAGCTCAAATAAATGTGATACAAGATATGGAGACACCTATATATAGGAGACGTCATCAAGAGAACTAACATAAAAGATGATAAATTGAACTAACTAACTGAAGCAATGTCCTCCAATACTTCATTCTTCTTCTTTTCGTTTCCCTATTTTTTACATAACAGTATAACACTCCTGGTCCCTCAACTTTTAATAAAAATTCAAATTTTGAACTTTTTTTCTTCTAAATTATTGGTTTATGTATCTAGATTCACTAATATAATACATTGCAACGATTCTGATCCGTACTCGAAATCCACACCGCGAGATGCCCAATTTGAACCGCGAGATGCCTGGATTATATAACACTGTTCGTAACAGCTTAGATTGGTTTGACACGATTGAACTCGCAGCCGAGAATCGTTGGCTGAGCTTCATGGACTCATAATTGCTCAAACATTCAATTGTGTTGTACATCTTATAGGCTTATTTGGCAGCCAGTCTTTTTTCCCGGTGAGAACATGACCAGAACCGTGCTTTGAGTATCCAGTTGTAGCACTAGCCGTTGTTAACCGCGATCACTCTATCACCCTAAAATTGGTTGGGAATTACCCAGTGCCGGATGTGATATTCTATTGGCCGAGATATGCATTTACAAACACACTTGAATGGCAAGTTATGTACCAGGATCATATAAACCAATACGTTACAATGATGGATCGCCTACGAGGCCACCAGCCCGTCCCCAGTATTGCTATATCAGGATAGCCTATGTATTAATGTATCTTTGTAGTTGCTATAAAATCTTACAATGTATAATATTTTAAGTATAAACACATCATATATAATAAGTGTCAACACTTACAATTAAAAAAAAGGAAGGGGTGATGGTTCGCCCTATACGTGACATATACACCACCAAAGCCCTAAAACCCAACTCAACCATACCCACCAATGTGACATATTACATGCATGCATGTATGTACGAACGTATAACAGTGATGTATCGCCCTACACGTGACATGTATGTATATACGAAGGTATAAGGGTGACGGATCGCCCTACACGTGACATATGTATGTATATACGAACGTATAACGGTGATGGATCACCCTATAAGTGACATATGTATGTATATACGAACGTATAAGGGTGACGGATCGCCCTATACATGACCTATTGAACATCCTGGAACAAATATCACCGGAGCGGGCTGTTGCCGCTGCAAACCACACCGGCATATCTTCTTCTGATCCGTACTCGAAATCCACACCCTTACAATTATTACGCTTATTATCAACGTTTTTCTTCCGTTCACATTCACAGTTGGTTCCATTGTTGAGTCTCGAAAAATTCCATCATGGAAACATGGTGTTTGACATTTTAATGTTCGACCAATAACATAATAGAAGTTGGATGGGTAAAACGGTTGTGCGTGAAGATTTAATCGACGTCGATGCTCCATTGTTAGTTCTATTATTTTACTAATAATGGAGCATCAACGTCCATTAAATCCTCACGCACAACCGTTTTACCTATACAACTCCATCATGCTGCTGGTAAACACTAAAATATCAAACACCATATTTCCTTGATTTTTTAATACAATAAAGTAAATAACTTTTAATAATAATAATATCCCATGAGGTAATAATCTTATTATAATAATACAATAAAGTAGACTATCCCATGAGGTAATAATCTTATTATAATAATAATAATATAATCTTTTTATAATAATAATAATAATAATATAATCTTATAATAGTAATAGTAATAATAATAATATGATCTTATAATAATAATTTAATTAATTAAGCTTAAACCATAAACCTAAACCTTAAACCGTAAACCTAAACCTTAAACCGTAAACCTAAACCTAAACCTAAACCTAAACCTAAACCTTAAACTGTAAACCCTAAACGTTAGTTTAACAAACATTTTAATTAATTATAAATACGGATTCATGCACAGATATGTCTAATTCCGAGGATGAGCAGCAGGGATTTATTCTAGGGATTGACGACTACCCGCACTTCAGTTTGAGGCGGGTACTCCGGCACACCGACGGTTTATGGCTCTTAGAGGGAGGAAGGTGGAGCTCAACACCGTTTTGTCACGGGAGTGGTTTGATGAGGTTGGCGAGCTAGCGAGGGCGACAACGATTATTGGACAGGATAGCCCGTGGGATAGTCTATTAACTATGGGTTGGCCCGCACACCGAGAGCTTACCCTCGAGGTGTACTCTACATTTGTGTTCCGGCCGCGTAAGCCGGGATTGCCAGAGCTGGACGAGACTGATATTGCGGAGGGACGAGTGGACGCGGAGGTTAGTTTTCGCATGTTCGGGGTTGTGCATTGTATATCCCTTAGACGGTTTGCTGTTGTCAGCAACCACTATACCGAGGAGGAGACTCGGGATCCAATCTACACCACGACTATCTATATGGGGGGCAGATGACGCACACCGGGTCTGGTGGCCTGCGATTGGTGACCATGCGTTTGGGGCCGATAGCAGGGTCTCACATACGAGACCCTCTTTATCGTTACATGCACCGGCTGCTCGCCACGTCAATCGCTGGACGTGGTAAGGGAACCGATAAGGTCACCGCCATAGACCTCTTCTATCTTCGGTGTCTGCTCACACACACACCTTGCTACCTCGCTCGTGGTCTGGCGGATTACTTTGTCTGTTACTATCACAGGCAGTCACGAGGGGCGTTGGTCGGCGGCAACATCGTGTCGCAGATCGCCAGAGGCCTGAGATACGCTCATGCGATGGCAGACCTACCTATGGCTGCGGTTCCCCCGCGCGTGGTAGGTCGAGCCACGACGACCGGGATGAGGATCTTTCGGAGGTTCCCGGACGGGCATGGGCGTTTGGTGAGGAGATATGATGTGTTGGAGGCCTGGGTGCCCGAGCCGTTGGTGGACCCCGACGCACTGGCTGCGCACGAGGTCCAGATTGAGCAGGTTGAGGAGCTGGCCGGTGGGGGGATGAGCTGGTTCAGCCGTCGGTCGAGCAGGTGCCGCCATAGCATCCTCCGCGCGTGTACCATGCGGTGCGGTTTCCTACTGCCACACTGGATATGATTCGGGATACGCAGGCTCGGGTCACGCGCACCAAGGAGATGCTGTAGTGGCTCTTCGACCACACGGTCACGGAGTATCGGGCCGCCGGTAGGCCGTTGTTAAGACCACCACCCCGGCGGTTGGGCCACGACGGTGCTAGCACGTCCGGTGCGGTTGGGTCTGATGCGGAGGGTGATGATGAGATGGAGGGGTAGATATATTATTTACATAGAGTTGTACTTTTGTTTTATATGTACAAACTCATTGTATTTATCTATGTAGTTTTATTTGGTTGTGTTTGTTTGGTTGTTTGTAATGGATGTATATGGTTTTGTTGTGTTTGTTTGGTTATTTGTAATGGTTGTATATGATATTTATATATGTGATTTTATTTACGAGTAGTTTAACACGCGAAAAAAACTCATAGTTTTACATCTAAAACCGAAAATCAAAACAAAAACTAGTTTTATAATAAAAAAGACGTGACCGGATTTTAAAAACTATAACTAACAATTTTTACTAACTCTTAACGTGATAAAAACTAAAAAACCAAAAGATAAGTTATTATTCATTTTTTATATCTCAAACCGATAATCGAGGTGACCGGATTTTAAAAACTATAACTACCGATTTTTACAAACTTTTAACGTGATAAAAACAAAAAACTAAATTAAAAAAAAAAATAAGTCGTTATTCACTTTTACATCTCAAAACGATAATCGAGGTGACCGGATTTTAAAAACTATAACAATCGATTTTTAAAAACTCTTAACGTGATAAAAACAAAAAACTAAATTAAAAAAAAATAAGTAAGGGGTGACAGATTGCCCTATGTGTGACATATACACCACCACAACCTTAAAACCCAACTCAACCCTAAAAAAACCCACCAACATATCCCAACATTCTCTGACGCGCTGATTCCAAAGTCTGGAGGATAAGGGTGACGGATTGCCCTATACGTGCCATTTGGTTCCCTAAATGTCACACCCCAACCGACTGCGAAAACGTCGGGGCGGGATATGTAGATTGTTCATGAGCTCAAGGTTGACTAAATTGTAATATATTAAATCCAATTCAATTCAAACACAACATAACCCAATTCCAAAGTACATAAATGAAATACAAATTGTTCTTGAATTAAAATTAACTAAGTCCCAAAACCTATGTGTAGCAAGCCTTGATCAAACATTAGCACCTGAAACATGAATAAAATAAGGTCAACTAAAAAGTTGGTGAGCATACACAGGTTTGTACATAGATAGTATATAGATGTGAATTAACAAATCCTTACATAACATGATAAAATAAGACATTTATGGGGAGCAACTATTGTGTAACCAAAGTACAATCAAACCTTTGTAACTAGCATGCAAATTGTGTTGTCGGTAACAATCACCCCAATCTGGGTGGGTTTGGCAGACTCAATAGATCTATCATTGTTAACCGTCGGCTTGAATAGTTAATGATTGCACATAAATTGCACACAAACAGTTAACACACCTAGCACTCAAACATAAAGCTCAAATTTTGCATACATGAATGTAAAGAGGATTTGTATTTGCGTAGTTTGTGTAAATGTAAGAAATTATGTGTATAGAGTTCATGTTTCACCCCAAAAAGTGTAAAAGAGTAAAAGGGGCTATGTAATACTCACCTGTATCAAAGATGTTGATAGCACAAGTGTCTAGGTAGCAAAGTCTTCCTTGTAACTTACAACGTTAACCTAGAGTGAAATGCATGGATTTGAATTAGAAACATGCAAAGAGTTCTAAGGCGAGGTCTAGGGTTCAATTGGGTTTTGAGTGTAGGGACTTGTACGAGGGATTCGTGTTATACTATGTAAAAGGATTGTATAGGTGTTTGTGTCTCAAATGTTGAGTATATATCTCTTGTAAAAGCATGTGTGTTAGAAAATATGATTTCTTTTGTGTTGTAAACCATTGGATACGTGTATGTATATAGGAATAACTAAATTACATTCTTTCGTTCACAATGAATGATTTAATGGATACGATAATATGAAAATAATAAGTTTGAATAAATAAGATCCTTTTATTTATTTACTTTAGTTATATAAAAATATAATGTGAAATGGATGATCAAATTATTTTGTATTTAAAAGAAGGTTTAAATAATAAATAGTTTAACGAAAGATACAAATTTATCAAACCATAATTATTTATTAATCAAAGTGCATGAGATTTATGTTGAGCGTTTTACAAAGATGTGTCGTGTAAAAGATTTGTAAAGAATTTGCGTCACTAGATAAATGGTTTTTTTTAATGTTTAAAATTGCAACTCGTTGTAACTTGAGTAACTAATTTGTTTTAAAATGAAGATATTAATTACCAAAAGATTTATTAGGTTTTAAACCTAAATACGGTTAATAAAATGGTTACTCTTGAAAATTTAATAATTCGAAACCTTAACATAATTTCTAAGTTTTAAGGTTTTCATAAATTAATTTATATAAAAAGTTTGGATTTAAAGTTTGATTTAAAAAAAAATTAAAAAAATAATAAGTTTCCCGGGACTCGAACCCGGGTTGAATCTGGGAACACAATTGCACCAACCGCTGGACCAAGGGGCCATCAGTGTGATAACCCGGTTTTGTAAAAGGTTAAACAGGAGGCACGCGAGAACCGGGTTTCAAAGATATGCGAAAAAAAAGGGAAGGCGCGGGGCTAGGACTCGAACCCGCGACCTTCCTTGTATGAGTCCAGTGTCTTAACCGGCCTAACTGGGCAAATGCCTTAACAAGGGTGGGATTGCTGAAACTAAAAACCTACATCCCAAACGTCCCTTCGTCCCCATTACGTAACCCAAACCCGAACCCTAACCCCTCAATTGACTGTGTTCGAGCACAGATACAAGACCGATTTGATGGGGCTTTCATCCCATGAATCAAAAGGAGTTTATTGGCATCGATCTTACCTGAAATGGTTATGTGTAGGGGGTGAACGGCTGAAGCCTTTTGGTTCGAGTTCGTCAGAGCCGATCGTGCACCAGAGCAGCAATGGTTCGCGTTTGAGAGTTTAGAATGTAGGTAAAATGTGTCGCGAGGATGTATGAATAGATTCTATGTGTTAATTGCATTTGAACGCGTCAATTGATTTGGCATTGACTAAGCGGTTACGGGATTGGATGCTTTTCAAATCAATCCGTTTATTTCGTGATGAATTGTGTCACGATTTCAGCTTGAAAACATGCGAGCATTCTCTGCGCGTGATTAGCGGCCATTAACGCGTTTTAGTTTCAAGATTTGAAACCGAATTTGACTCGGTTTGACTCCGCGTAGTCAAAATGTTTGGGTTCGAGTTTAGGTCGCGTAGAGGTTGAATTGGCAGGATAATTGGGCTTGGAACAGGTCGGTAATTGTTCTAGCGTTCGTGGCAAGTTCAATCCATTCGGTTTTGGTTGACTTTGGCCTTGTATTTGCAAGGGATTGTAAAGTTTGACTTTAAAAGTCAAAATAGATCATCATTTGGGTAAACTTTGAGTTTCAAAGGTCAAATGTGAGGGTTCAAAGGTTCAAGTATAGAAGAGGGGTTCAATCTTGATTCCAAAGGGTTTAACACTTTATAACTTCCATTTTTATAAAGTGACAATTTGTGTAAATGAATTATTTAATAATCCAATATATACATATATTTATTCAAGATACATTTATATATATAAAAGATGTACTTACATGATTAAAAACTTTATAAGTTTTTATTTTCATTTGAGCAAATTTATATATATATATATAAACATACATGCAATGTTATAAATTAATAGAAAGTAATATGTATGATGTGCAAAGTTGAAAACCTAAGTTGATACGTGTTAAGGTGATGATTAACGCGACATATTGTGTGGAACCGGTATGGAATTGAAATGGATTATGAAATGAACTAGAATTTTAGGCCAAAAAAATCATGGATGCTATAGTCTCCTCGCGTTAAGGGAATTTCGTCCCGAAATTTAACTAATGGAGACTACTGAATCATGAAGGAGGTGGGGGTTTGGGTTCTCAATGTGTTATGACGGTTGGTTTAAGCGGTATAACTGGCGACAAGATTTGTGTGTTGATACTCAAGGTCAGATGTGAATGACGATAAAGAATTTAGTCTTGAAATGAATTTAAGGGGAACAACTGTCGAGTAGCAATTAGGATTCTAAAGGTGATATGCATTACATGGAAGGGATTTTATGGGAATTTGGATGATCAGGGTTTGTTTAGGATGTATTCTAATGTGCTCAAGAATTGTTAGTAGGTAAGAAAGTTCTCAAACATTGGTTTAGGCCAAAACTTTACGTGACACGAACAACGCTACTGCTGATGATATGATAGGGCACTTATATTTAGGAAGTACCATCGGCGTATCCACCATGCCCTTGTCATATCACATTAGTTTCGTTGCTATATATCACGATAGGTTTTAGGTCATAACACACGACAGAATTCACTATGTTTTCCATGCGTTGATTTTTATAATTACGTGTGCACCCGTTATTACTCGAATCATCGCATGGTCCATATAGATCCTTCCTTTGTGTGTGGGTCAAAAGGGCACAAATTCACTTAGTTCTTGTCTATTATTTTCACATATGAGTTGCTAAGAAGTAACTATGTCCTTAAGTAGGCAGGCCAGTTAGCAACTAAGGAGTAATAAGGTAGTATAACTTAAAGTTCCATAGTTTACCCATGTTTGAACAAAAATACATCAAACACCGAGTTGTTTTAAAGTGTTACAGCTTCCTCGAGTTTGAACAAGAATACGTCAAACCCCGAGTAGCTTCAATGAGTTATGATTTTCAACTTTGGTGAACAAAGCGTATGACCATGCCTTGTGTATAATGAAATCAATTAATTGCAACAATTGTAAGCAATTTAGTTTCGTGTATAATGTAGCATCCAAGTTTCATGTATGATCTAGTGTCATGTAGCTTGTAATCAAATAGGTTTCATGTGTAATGTGAACAACTTAGCATCATGTATTTTGTAAATAAATAAGCTTTCATGTGTAATGTAAAGAACATAGTATCAGGTGTATTGCAAGAAATGAATTTCATGTATAGTGTTAACAACTTAGTATCATGTATTTTGTAATCAAATAAGTCTCATGCTTTAATGTGGTCAATCTAGTATTATGTACCAAACAAACGATTGTTATGTATCATGTGATCAATTTGGTATATTACAAACCACTACGTTTCATGTATTACGTAATCAATCCAGTAGAACATGTATTGCAAATAATCAAGTTTCATGTATTATGTAGTCAGTGTAGCATTAGGTATATTGAAAATAACTAAGTTTCATGTATTATGTGATCGTGTTGTGTATCTTATGAACGTGCATACATAAGTTATTGAGTTTCGTACGTGACATATACTAACGAGTTTTGCATGTGATCAGGTGTTGCGGAGAAGTGTGTTGTTTTACGTTCGTGAATGAGGTGAGTGGCTGGGTTATAGCTTCCTAAATCTCATTTGAGTTTTGCAGGGATGGTTAACGTCTATGCGGAATGGCTCATCCCTTGAACTGGCAAATAAACCTATACATTATCGAAGGTGTAAGGTAACGAGGAGGTTCTAGAAATATTCTGAGTAATGTGTTTCCGAATAACTGATTTTGTTTGTAAATAAGGAATTGTTCGTAGATGGATATGAGGGTGAAAGTGAGGGGTTGAATAAGTAAATAGATAATTACGCGAAAGCCTTTTTATAAAAATATTTAAGAAAATAGAGGTTATATAACTTAAATCATGATTTACAATGGCTAAACAGGTAGTTGTATATTATGTAGTCAAGGTTTAAAAATAATTAATTTAACTAGAAAAGTCGTAATTATTTATCAATTTGAAATGATACTTTTTATAAAACAGGTTGTATTGAGTTCTCTCACAAGATGAAAATGTTTATAGAAAATTCATATTTTTGATACTATTTAAAAGTTTGATAAACATTCAGTTTGAACAAAATAACGAGGTTGTTTAAATCAAATAATAGGATGATTTGTTTACGATGAAGATTGTCGGTAGTGTACTAAATCGTATTGAATGAAGAAGGTGATACTTGAGAAATTTTGATGAAAATATGATGGGTGTAATTCACACTCAACAGATCAAATCAATGAATAGAAATTTTAGAGTTGGAATATATAAAATTGATTAAATATTGAAATGTTAAACATTATTCAAAACATAAGGAAATGGTTCTCAAACTGAAAATTTAAGGACCATAAATAATGGAAAAATAATTTTGTTAACGTCTCTTGTAGCTTTCCACTAGAAGGAGGACAATTCCCAAGACGAGTACTGCTATGGTCACTCGGGTAGCCGATCTGGCTTCAGCTTTAGCTGTCTCCGTGCGATGCTCCAGTATTTCTTTTTCGAGGATGGAGATTAACTCCTTTTGGTATCCTAATTGGTTTGCTAGGCTATCCATTCTCTATCCTTGCAAGTCGTGCATTACCCCCTGCTCCATACTTTGCCTCTCAAATTCTGAGGTCCTTACATATTGGTGAATGTCATTGGTTGGAATTCCCATAACACTAGTGGGTGTCGTGGTATGCCTTACCCAAGGGTTAGGATGGTACGGGTCGGGCATTAGATATGGGTCTCTTAGTGGGGGTGGTAATTGAGTGTGGAGATGGGGTGTCTGATACGGGTTCCTGGGTGCGGGTGATCCAGATGTTCGAAGTCTTGGGCCGGTGTTCCTAATCCAATCTGCCCTTACATCAAACCTTAGTCTAGCAGCTGGGGGTGGTGGTGACCGATACTCGGGTGATCTGATGTCTTCTTCCCAATCAGACTCTGCTCCAGGGCGGTATACCGGGGAGGAAGGAGAGTAGGAGTCCATGTCTAGCATAAAACAATGTAAAGGTTGTAAGCGATAATAAAATACTGAGTGTTAAATATAGGAGTTCTCATAGGTTTAGAGTTTGACTAGTCATAACACCGAGTCTTCACAATAGTATTTTAGAAATACACTTGACCTATAAGCAATGCATCCCTAAGGAGAATTCCCAGGAAAGAGGGGTGGGTCACTAAGACACACTTAAGTACCCTGTCTTTCCTTAGCCAGAATCTCTCATGGGCCTATACACTCTTCCAGCCATCATGTATTAATAACACTATTGTTGGGCTCATGGTCATGATGAGAATTGTTGTGGACTGGGCTATGAGGCCCAAAAGTAAGGTTTTATGCATTTTAGTGGCTTCTTCTTCTTGGAGGATAGATGGGCTTCTTAGTTTATTATTGTTGGACATTAGGACCAATAGTTTAAATTTTTTGTTCACAAGAGGTGGTGATATTTTGTGTGTGAGATTAAGGGTGTATGAAGAACTAAGTGTGTATGAGTGTGTGTGGAAAACTTATGATAGCACTTTAAATAAATCAAATAGGTAGTATTGAATAGAAGACAAAAGTTGGCAGGTAATGTGACACATAGACTATTAAGTATTGTATCATATGATGTAATTATTTAGTATAACATGTAAAATTATTCACATAAGAAATAATCATATAGCATGTAGTAGCATGACATAGTATGGGTGTCCAAAGGTTATAGTCTAGGTCAAGAGTGTCTAATAACCTAATTCCCTATAACCTGGCTTTGATACCAATCTGTCACACCCCAACCGACAGCGGAAACGTCGGGGCGGGACATGTAGACTGTTCATGAGCTCAAGGTTGACTAAATTGTAATATATTAAATCCAATTCAATTTAAACACAACATAACCCAATTCCAAAGTACATAAATGAAATACAAATTGTTCTTGAATTAAAATTAACTAAGTCCCAAAACCTATGTGTAGCAAGCCTTGATAAAACATTAACACCTGAAACATGAATAAAATAAGGTCAACTAAAAAGTTGGTGAGCATACACAGGTTTGTACATAGATAGTATATAGATGTGAATTAACAAATCCTTACATAACATGATAAAATAAGACATTTATGGGGAGCAATTATTGTGTAACAAAGTACAATCAAACCTTTGTAACTAGTATGCAAATTGTGTTTTCGGTAACAATCACCCCAATTTGGGTAGGTTTGTCAGACTCAATAGATCTATCATTGTTAACCGTCGGCTTGAATAATTAATGATTGCACATAAATTGCACACAAACAGTTAACACACCTAGCACTCAAACATAAAGCTCAAATTTTGCATACATGAATGTAAAGAGGATTTGTGTTTGTGTAGTTTGTGTAAATGTAAGAAATTGTGTGTATAGAGTTCATGTTTCACCCCAAAAAGTGTAAAAGAGTAAAAGGGGCTATGTAATACTCACCTGTATCAAAGATGTTGATAGCACAAGTGTCTAGGTAGCAAAGTGTTCCTTGTAACTTACAACGTTAACCTAGAGTGAAATGCATGAATTTGAATTAGAAACATGCAAAGAGTTCTAAGGCGAGATCTAGGGTTCAATTGGGTTTTGAGTGTAGGGACTTGTACGACGGATTCGTGTTATATTATGTAAAAGGATTGTATAGGTGTTTGTGTCTCAAATGTTGAGTATATATCTCTTGTAAAAGCATGTGTGTAAGAATATATGATTTCTTTTGTGTAGTAAACCATTGGATACGTGTATGTATATAGGAATAACTAAATTACATTCTTTCGTTCACAATGAATGATTTAATGGATACGATAATATGAAAGTAATAAGTTTGAATAAATAAGCTCCTTTTATTTATTTACTTTAGTTATATAAAAATATAATGTGAAATGGATGATCAAATTATTTTGTATTTAAAAGAAGGTTTAAATAATAAATAGTTTAACGAAAGATATAAATTTATCAAACCATAATTATTTATTAATCAAAGTGCATGAGATTTATGTTGAGCGTTTTACAAAGATGTGTTGTGTAAAAGATTTGTAAAGAATTTGCGTTACTAGATAAATGGTTTTTTTTTAATGTTTAAAATTGTAACTCGTTATAACTTGAGTAACTAATTTGTTTTAAAATGAAGATATTAATTACCAAAAGATTTATTAGGTTTTAACCATAAATATGATTAATAAAATGGTTACTCTTGAAAATTTAATATATTGAAACCTTAACATAATTTCTAAGTTTTAAGGTTTTCATAAAATAATTTATATAAAAAGTTTGGATTTAAAGTTTGATTTAAAAAAAATTAAAAAAAAAATAAGTTTCCCGGGACTCGAACCCGGGTTGAATCTGGGAACACAACTACACCAACCGCTGGACCAAGGGGCCATCAGTGTGATAACCCAGTTTTGTAAAAGGTTAAACAGGAGGCACGCGAGAACCGGGTTTCAAAGATATGCGAAAAAAAGGGAAGGCGCGGGGCTAGGACTCAAACCCACGACCTTCCTTGTATGAGTCCAGTGTCTTAACCGGTCTAACTGGGCAAATGCCTTAACAAGGGTGGGATTGCTGAAACTAAAAACCTACATCCCAAACGTCCCTTCGTCCCCATTACGTAACCCAAACCCTAACCCTAACCCTAACCCCTCAATTGACTGTGTTCGAGCACAGATACAAGACAGATTTGATGGGGCTTTCATCCCATGAATCAAAAGGGCCTACACACTCTTCCAGCCAGAATCCCTCATGGGCCTACACACTCTTCCAGCCATCATGTATTAATAACATTATTGTTGGGCTCATGGTCATGATGAGAATTGTTGTGGACCGGGCTTTGTGGCCCAAAAGTAAGGTTTTATGCATTTTAGTGGCTTCTTCTTCTTAGAGGATAGATGGGCTTCTTAGTTTATTATTGTTGGACATTAGGCCCAATAGTTTAAATTTTTTGTTCACAAGAGGTGGTGATATTTTGTGTGTGAGATTAAGGGTGTATGAAGAACTAAGTGTGTATGAGTGTGTGTGGAAAACTTAGGATAGCACTTTAAATAAATCAAATAGGTAGCATTGAATAGAAGACAAAAGATGGTAGGTAATGTGACACATAGACTATTAAGTATTGTATCATATGATGTAATTATTTAGAATAACATGTAAAATTATTCACATAAGAAATAATCATATATCATCTAGTAGCATGACATAGTATGGGTGTCCTAAGGTTATAGTCTAGGTCAAGAGTGTCTAATAACCTAATTCCCTATAACCTGGCTCTAATACCAATCTGTCACACCCCAACCGACAGCGGAAACGTCGGGGCGGGACATGTAGACTGTTCATGAGCTCAAGGTTGACTAAATTATAAAATATTAAATCCAATTCAATTCAAACACAACATAACCCAATTCCAAAGTACATAAATGAAATACAAATTGTTGTTGAATTAAAATTAACTAAGTCCTAAAACCTATGTGTAGCAAGCCTTGATCAAACATTAGCACCTGAAACATGAATAAAATAAGGTCAACTAAAAAGTTGGTGAGCATACACAGGTTTGTACATAGATAGTATATAGATGTGAATTAACAAATCCTTACATAACATGATAAAATAAGGCATTTATGGGGAGCAACTATTGTGTAATCAAAGTACAATCAAACCTTTGTAACTAGCATGCAAATTGTGTTGTCGGTAACAATCACCCAAGTCTGGGTGGGTTTGTCAGACTCAATAGATCTATCATTGTTAACCGTCGGCTTGAATAGTTAATGATTGCACATAAATTGCACACAAACAGTTAACACACCTAGTACTCAAACATAAAGCTCAAATTTTGCATACATGAATGTAAAGAGGATTTGTGTTTGTATAGTTTTTGTAAATGTAAGAAATTGTGTGTATAGAGTTCGTGTTTCACCCCAAAAAGTGTAAAAGAGTAAAAGGGGCTATGTAATACTCACCTGTATCAAAGATGTTGATAGCACAAGTGTCTAGGTAGCAAAGTGTTTCTTGTAACTTACAACGTTAACCTAGAGTGAATTGCATGAATTTGAATTAGAAACATGCAAAGAGTTGTAAGGCGAGATCTAGGGTTCAATTGGGTTTTGAGTGTAGGGACTTGTACGACGGATTCGTGTTATATTATGTAAAAGGATTGTATAGGTGTTTGTGTCTCACATGTTGAGTATATATCTCTTGTAAAAGCATGTGTGTAAGAATATATGATTTCTTTTGTGTTGTAAACCATTGGATACGTGTATGTATATAGGAATAACTAAATTACATTCTTTCGTTCACAATGAATGATTTAATGGATACGATAATATGAAAATAATAAGTTTGAATAAATAAGCTCCTTTTATTTATTTACTTTAGTTATATAAAAATATAATGTGAAATGGATGATCAAATTATTTTGTATTTAAAAGAAGGTTTAAATAATAAATAGTTTAACGAAAGATACAAATTTATCAAACCATAATTATTTATTAATCAAAGTGCATGAGATTTATGTTGAGCGTTTTACAAAGATGTGTCGTGTAAAAGATTTGTAAAGAATTTGCGTCACTAGATAAATGGTTTTTTTTAAATGTTTAAAATTGTAACTCGTTATAACTTAAGTAACTATTTTGTTTTAAAATGAAGATATTAATTACCAAAAGATTTATTAGGTTTTAACCCTAAATATGGTTAATAAAATTGTTACTCTTAAAAATTTAATAATTTGAAACCTTAACATAATTTCTAAGTTTTAAGGTTTTCATAAAATAATTTAAATAAAAAGTTTGGATTTTAAGTTTGATTTAAAAAAAAATTAAAAAAATAATAAGTTTCCCGGGACTCGAACCCGGGTTGAGTCTGGGAAACACAACTGCACCAACCGCTGGACCGGGTTTCTCAGTGTGATAATCCGGTTTTGTAAAAGGTTAAACATGAGGCACGCGAGAACCGGGTTTCAAAGATATGCGAAAAAAAAGGGAAGGCGCGGGGCTAGGACTCGAACCCGCGACCTTCCTTGTATGAGTCCAGTGTCTTAACCGGCCTAACTGGGCAAATGCCTTAACAAGGGTGGGATTGCTGAAACTAAAAACCTACATCCCAAACGTCCCTTCGTCCCCATTACGTAACCCAAACCCTAACCCTAAGTGTCTTAATCGGCCTAACTGGGCAAATGCCTTAACAAGGGTGGGATTGCTGAAACTAAAAACCTACATCCCAAACGTCCCTTCGTCCCCATTACGTAACCCAAACCCTAACCCTAACCCCTCAATTGTCTGTGTTCGAGCACAGATACAAGACCGATTTGATGGGGCTTTCATCCCATGAATCAAAAGGAGTTTATTGGCATCGATCTTACCTAAAATGGTTATGTGAAGGGGGTGAACAGCTGAAGCCTTTTGGTTCGAGTTCATCAGAGTCGATCGTGCACCAGAGCAGCAATGGTTTGCGTTTGAGAGTTTAGAATGTAAGTAAAATGTGTCGCGAGGATGTATGAATAGATTCTATGTGTTAATTGCATTTGAACGCGTCAATTTGATTTGGCATTGACTAAGCGGTTACGGGATTGGATTTTTTCAAATCAATCCGTTTATTTCGTGATGAATTGGGTCACGATTTCAGCTTGAAAACATGCGAGCATTCTCTGCGCGTGATTAGCGGCCATTAACGCGTTTTAATTTCAAGATTTGAAACCGAATTTGACTCGGTTTGACTCCGCGTAGTCAAAATGTTTGGGTTCGAGTTTAGGCCGCGTAGCGGTTGAATTGGAAGGATAATTGGGTTTGGAACAGGTCGGTAATTGTTCTAGCGTTCGTGGCAAGTCCAATCCATTCGGTTTTGGTTGAATTTGGCCTTGAATTTGCAAGGGATTATAAAGTTTGACTTTAAAAGTCAAAATAGATCATCATGTGGGTAAACCTTGAGTTTCAAAGGTCAAATGTGAGGGTTCAAAGGTTCAAGTATAGAAGAGGGGTTCAATCTTGATTCCAAATGGTTTAACACTTTATAATTTCCATTTTTATAAAGTGTCAATTTGTGTAAATGAATTATTTAATAATCCAATATATACATATATTTATTCAAGATACATTTATATATATAAAAGATGTACTTACATGATTAAAAACTTTATAAATTTTATTTTCATTTGAGCAAATTTATATATATATATATATATATATAAACATACATGCTATGTTATAAATTAATAGAAAGTAATATGTATGATGTGCAAAGTTAAAAACCTAAGTTGATACGTGTTAAGGTGATGATTAACGCGACATATTATGTTGAACCGGTATGGAATTGAAATGGATTATGAAATGAACAAGAATTTTAGGCCAAAAAAATCATGGATGCTACACTAAACGTCACATTTAGCCCTATACATGACAGTTAGGGCATGTGTAGTTCAAAAAGTAGACAGTGTCTCTAAAATTTCCCTTTATGTTTTCCAGGGTGTTACACCTTTTTTTTCGGTCTTCACGTCGGTTGAACTAAACGGTGTTGCTTGGGACTCATATAACTGGTTCAACATATGATTTAGTTCCAAGTGAGTGTTGTTATCCTTAACCATCGTGATGACCTAATTTAGCTTTGAATCAAAGGAATTTTGTAGTTTCTTTGCTATAATCTAAACACTTCTCTTGATATCTTTGTTTTTGGGATTCAATGGAGTAGAAATGTTGATGAAGAACCTTTTTAATCTAAGGAGCAAGAATAGTAGGATGATGAGAAGGATTTGGATGCATTAGCAACAATCTGGGAAGGTGGTTGGCTGGCAGTGACGCTACAGTTTAGTTGAGATAAGATTTGTGCCATCGGTTAGGTGTTTTCATGGTGTTGTTAGGCTTGAATCTAACTATTATTGGTGATAGTCTCTTTAAAAATATATACCTCATTCTTAACAACAAGAAATGCAATTATCAATTCCATAGTAGAGAGAGTTGATCCTTCACCCCCAAAGGAATAGATTTATCACGATCCCCACCAATGTTGTTTGAAGGTGGTGTCATTAGTTCTAGACCAAATACAACACATTGGTACTAGGCCTTTATGGCTCAGGTTTAGAACCTTCATCACCAGCTGCCATGGTTTGGGTCTTAGTGTCGAAAAGACTAGTGTGACCCACTGTTGATAGCATATTAGTAGTCTATGCCCACTCCATAAGTGTAATAAAGGTATCATATACCCTTTTCTAGGATAGAACTAAGTCTCATCTAGGATCAAGAATATTTTTATCCTTGTTGCCTACCTCCTCTTGACCGGGAATAGATACATGCTCCCCCTCAACTCCAACCAACTTCTTTAGATGATATAGTATAGGAGGTAAATCATAGGATTGAGGAGAGCTCACAGATATTGTACCTTGGATTAACTAAAACATGGGTAATGGTGTTTGGCTTCGTATTGGGTTTCAAGAGAATTAGTTCTCGGATGTTAGCATTTTTTAGTGATTGGAGCTTGAATTGAAGACTCCCCCAGAAGTGAAGTGTGGTTCTCATGTGGATATAGCAGTTTCCTAAACCCTAGGAGTTGGATTAGGTAGAGAGTGCGAATGAGACGTTGAGGAAGTAAACATCTTCTTGGGTAACTGTTTCTTAGGCTGTTAGGAGACCTATCTTCCTGAGTAGGAGACCTTGATCTCTTGGCTAATGATTTAGATTTTTCTATTCTTAGAAGTATGTGCTTTAGTAGGTTGGTTAGAGGATCTAGTTTCAGTGACTATGAGTTTGCATGTGGATTATCTCTTTTTTGAATTTAAGCAACCGTTGTTCAAACAATGGTGTCAAACGGCCAAAATGCCGGTGTTCTTACTCATTATAGTAAAGAGTTTAGGAGCTTGGAGTTTAAAAGTAAATGTGACACCATTTGTCTAAAAATTATCACCAAGATCCATGGTGATACATTAGAAAAGGTTTGAGAGATTCATTTAATGAGTCTTGGATACATTAGAAAAGGTTTGAGGATTCATCATACAAGTTGTCAACCGAGTCTTTAAAAAGGTATTTTAAAACATTAAAATTCAAATTTCCCACTAGCCCGTGGATTAAGTATTAGACTCTTAAGGGTGCTTGATCTCAAGTGGTGGTTTTCTTTTTTATAGTTTGCGAAATGATATGAGTTAAGAATTTCCATTTAGGTTCAAAAATAGCTTTATAAATGGTATCTTTAGTTGTTTCTTTGCCTTTATAACCCATGTCATTAAAACTTTGTGGAAAATGTGCTAAGGAAAAAAATGTTGGGTATTAGAGTCAAAGTTGGTCTTAGTGGAAGGCTGGAAGCAATAAAACACACACATACACGCACTCACAATCAATAGAAAAATAAAGACACGGGAGATTTATAGTGGTTCGGTCAAGGTGACATACATCCACTGTTGCAACTAGGGATTTTCTTATTAAGTGCTCCAAAGAATACAATTACATCATGGGGTATTTATAAGACAAATAATATTGGAGAATAAGAAAATGTATTTTTAGAAACAAGACTAAAATAACTCATTAGGATTAGGGCCGACTAAAAGCCTCCACAATACCTAACAATCTCCCACTTGGAGGCTTTGCACAGTCCACGAACGCCATCCAAGTAAACCCAGATCTAGTAACCCCAACAATCTTCATATCCAAGTCTTCCAAGCCTCAATCCCCAAAAATTAGCTAAGACTTCACATAAAATCCAGTCATACCCTCTAGTTGCAAACACCCCTCTCATCAAGCACATGAAGGGCCAGTTGAAGTTCCCCCGAGCTTCAACCCAACAGTCTTTAAAGACCCAGCCGTGGCTAAAACTGCTGCAGACCTATTCTCAATCTCAACCGACTCCCACTGATTTGAAACGCCAGATCCAGAGATCCGCAAGAGGACCAACACTCTCCAAATTCAGCAAGTACCCAGGAGAGATTTTACCATTCAGAATCATAGTCTTCAAAATGCACCGATGTTTCGGAATTGTACCTGTAACACGTCCCGTGCTCCCACTGTTACCGAACTCTTGACCTAGTTTAGATGTCCGAACATGCTCAGCTGACATCCCCGTGGCTCCAAAATTCATACTTGCAAATTGAATCCACTTAGCTCTTCCCGATTCAGCGAGCCAGATTTTACTACTCGGAAGTAGGTTCTCTACTTCAGGCGATACATAAACCCGTACCTTCCCAAAATCTTCAATTAACAAATTCTCCAATACTTCACTACAGTGGGTATCATGAAATGAAATACTAGAATCTAGAACCCGAGAGTCTTCACTGCTTTCAACACTGAGTACCAATGTTTCAATCCCTAGACACATTCTCAGAACCAGAATACAAATCTTTTGGACATCGACTCTTCAAATGTCCTGCCTCCATGCAATTGAACAAGTGAAGAAAACGTGTGTTTATCGAGCCAAAGCTCTGATACCACTTGTTATGTATTAGAGTCAGAGTTGGTCTCAGCGTAAACAATCAAACACATACACTCTCACAATCAACAGAAAAATAAAGACATGAGAGGTTTATAGTGGTTCGGTCAAGGTGACCTACATCCACTGTTGCAACTAGGGTTTTTCTTATTAGGTGCTCTAAAGAATACAATTACATCATGGGGTATTTATAAGATAAATAATCTTGGAGAATAAGAAAACGTATTTTAGGCAACAAGCCTAAAATAACCTATTAGGGTTAGGGCCGGCTAAAAGCCTCCACAATACCCAACAAAGAATTCATACCTGAGGTATCCTGTAGATTGAGATGCAGTCTGAGTTTATATACATTGATTTCAACTGATTTGGCCGCCACAGTTGAGTCAAGAGCCACAACCTTACAATTTGCTTCCACTAGAGTAGCATTTGAGCAAAATTGCCATAAAAGATGAAAAGAAATCAGAGGGTTCATAGAGTAGGCAAAAGATAGTTTGCAACTTTGTAGAAAGACCATTATTTGATGATAGAGTTAATTGGTTTTGACTCTCACAAAGTTAGGAATAATTTGTGTAAGGGTGCAAATTTACACAAAGATGGTGAATTTAATGTTGAAAGAAGGTTCGGAGAGTAATTTCATATTTTGTGGAAGAAGATAAAGGTGGGTTTAAACAAGTTATAGGATAAGTGGAGACATGATTTACCACCTGGATCGAGATTTGTCACATGTGTGGTAGGGGTTAATGCACATTAAACTAGGTTTAACACGTTGTTATTTGGAAAGAACAAGCTTAAGCCCAAAGAAACGTTTTCAAAGGAAAGAAAAGTTCCAACCAATAGAAAGGGTTTAAGTAGTCACAAGGGTTGAGGTACTGGCAAATTGGTTACGACTGCTCTAGCGATTCAAGGAGTTGAAACTTAAGTTTTGATTGATGAATAATAGTGTAACGGAAACACACTTGAATGAAAAGTGAGGTTCCCACTGCACTTATAAGTTTATCAATGGCAAATTGTAGTAGTAAAAAGGCATAAGGGTTACCACTGAAGGGTAATGAATTAACATAAAACTTGTAACTATTACTAATGATTTTATCAGATGGAAAGTTTAAAGCATCAGCGGGATTGAGTTTTAACCAAAACAAACATGTAAACTTTGTACAAGCGAGTCAAAAACATGCATCAAAATAACATGTTATATAGGTCCATTTGCACCTTAATCAATGAAACAAGTTCAAATTGACAGGGAAAAAGGTAAATGATGTGAATTGTGGTAACCCTTGGTTGATATATCATATGGCCGATGTTTTGCAAGAATTTCTCCTAGTTAACCATTCCTGTAGATTTCACAGGAAATTAAACCTTTTTGGACCAAAGGCTTTGTGAAATGGTCTGCCAATTGGTCATCTGAAAGAACATGAATAAGATGAACTTTACCTTTTTTTTGTAAACAATCTCTTAAAAATTTATACCTTATATTAATATGTTTGATTTTGGAATGATGCACATTGTTCTTGATGATGGAAATAACACTTGTGTTCTACATCATGATTGGTGTATTTGTGAAGTGCATTCCATAACTCAACATCTGGTTTTAAACTAACAATACTTGAGCAAAGTTGTGTTGCCTCAACTATTGAGGTAGGGACATTGGTATGCTCTTGCTTTGCCATGAGACTAACATGCCACCAAGAAATTAATATCTACATGTAGTTGACTTTTAATGCATAGCACAACCTACATAGTCACTATCAGAGTAACCCATTAGGTCAAAAGATGGATTATTAAGGTACCAAAGGCTAAGATTTGGTGTGCTTTTGAGGCACCTAAAGATCCTCGATATAACAAAGCTCTGATACAACTTAGGACTTGCTTGATATTTAGCACAAACACAAGTAGAAAACATTAAATCTGATATACTTGCAGTTAGATACATGAGATCTATATATTGAGTGATTAACATACTCTCCTTCATGGTCAGGATGGGGAGCCTCAGATGTGCTCATATAAGGAGTAGAAATAGGTTTGTTATCCTTGAAATGAAGTTTTAAAAGATGTTTAATGTATTTTGACTGATTAATAAAAATTCCTTGATCAACTTGTTTGATTTGCAACCCTAAGAAAAAGTTGAGCTTTCATATTGAGCTTATATCAAAATTAGTGTGAATTAGAACTTTTAATTCATTGCACAATTTGATCTTAACAGGCCTAAATATAATATCATCTCTATAAATTTGAACCTAAAGGATGTCTCTCCTTTTCCTTTCGAGACAGAATATCTTATCTATAGCTCCTCTAGTGTATTTATGTGCTAGAAGGAACTTAAATAGGTGTTATATGCATAATAAAGATTATGTGGATCCTTTGGGGGTTCAGATACAAACACCTCCTTTTGCAACATCCCATAGAGGAAGGCACTCAATATCTATTTGCTAAAGTATGAAATTTTTGGATGCTGCAAATGTTAGGAAGATTCTTGTGCCCTATAACCTAGCAAAATGCTCAAAGGTCCCATGGTAATCTATACCTTCCACTTGGGCACACTCTTGAACTATGAATCTAGCCTTATTTATCACTATAACACCATTATCATTTTTCTTATTTCTACATAGGCACCTAGTTCCTATGTCATACTTACCTCTTGGCAGCTTGCAAAGATACCAAACTTCATGTCTATCAAATTGTTGAAGCATTTCTTTGCGTAGTTTTAACCGAACTGGTATCCTTCAAAGCTTCTTGTGACAACAAAAAAGCATGTAAGCAAACATTACAAACTTAATTCTAGTCTGTACCTCTTGATGAAGATCCTAAATGATTTGATCTTGAGGGTCACTCTTCATCCACTGATGTGTAACATTAGATGTGGCGACAACCTAGTGTAGTTCTTGAGCAACATGTTGTGTTTCCAATTCAATCTCAACATTTTTGTGTCAAAATACCAAAACCTTCGCTGACTTACCAACAAAAAAGACAAGAATTGGCTTGAAATGGGTTTTCAAGATTATAAGGTATCTAAACGGTGAAGTTCACATGTACAAATCATAAGTTGTGGAAAATGATACACTCAAGAGTATGGAGTTGATTTTGAAGAAATATTCTCATTAGTGGGAAGAATCAAAACAATAAGAATAATGTTATCACTGGTAGCTTAACGAGGATTGAAAGTCTTTGATTTTGATGTAAAATCAACATTCTTGAATGGTAATTTGCAAGAAGAGGCATACATAATTCAACCTCATGGATTTGAAATTGCAGGTGAGGAGACTAAGGTATATAAGCTTCAAAAAGTGTTGTATGGACTAAAACAAGCACCTCATGCTTGGTATAGCTGAATCGATACTTACCTTCAAAAGCGGCCATGGCTATGCTAGAAGTAAAAACAAGCCTACACTTTAAGTAATTCAACCTCATGGATTTGAAATCGCAGGTGAGGAGACTAAGGTGTATCAAGCCTACAACGCAATATTGTGATAATTAATCGACAATTTTCTTACTAAAAATCCAGCTTTTTATGGTAAGCATATTAATATTAAGTCTCATTATATTAGGAATTATTTGACGAGAAGCAAGTTGAGTTAGTTCCGGTTCACACAAGTAAACATGTTGCACATATCTTTACAAAGGCCTAGGAGGATGTTGAATATAATTCAAATTAATATAAAGGATAAAAGATGTATGTGGAGAGTTATCATATGGGTCAATGGGCCAGATTATCAATAAGTTTTTATCTAGTTTTTAATAGTTGTTGTTGGAGGTTAGTTGAGGTTAAGCTAAAGTCAACTAAGGTCAACAAGTTCATTTTACTGTTTTAGGTTTGTTTTGCTTAGTTCCAATAGTTCAGGGGGTTTATTGTGTCATTATTCAATGATTGAAAGGCTATTCTCGTAAGTTTGGTGTAAGGTTGTTAGTTCGTTAACAATCAGATTTTGGGATATAAGCTAATCTTCTTAGTTTAGCTCTCTTCTTCAATTTCTGTTTAATCACTTTCAATTCTTTGTATTGTAATAAGATTTGGTTCATAAGAAATGAAAAAAAGATTGAGTATTATTCTTTTTTTTTTTTTGAAAAAGGGCAGTGTTCAGACAAATTTTATTCATAACAAAAACCAATTACAAAGGTAAATGCTACCCACCCTGAGACATTTTACCAAGAGTAACACAAACCGTTGAAAAGGTAAAAACCATTTGTGTTTGTGAGTATTATTCTTGATCTTGTATTATATGGTTTTTTCAATAACAATTGGTATCAGAGCTTATGCTCGATTTTTAGAGAATACTATCGATAGTTGAATCAAGAAGGTAAACGATGGTCTCGACGAAGTTTTATCTTGAGAAATTTGATAGGAATAACGACTTCGGGCTTTGGCAATTGAAGATGTGAGCGTTGCTTTTTCATCAGGGAGTTGTTGATGCACTCTTCGGAGAGGCAAATTTGCCGACGACTCTTAGCAATAAAGAAAAGAAGGATGTCATGGAGAAAGTGATATGACATAATTTATACATGTTTTTTATGCATAATTATCGCCATATTTATCACACTTTTAGACATTTTGATAGGAATTATACTAAATTCATTCTTTTTTGAAATAACAGGATATTTAACCCTTGTTTGCAAAACATGTAAAAATCACTCAAAATCAAGGGGAAATCAGCACTTGGAAGCCAATTAAACGTTAATGCACCCAAGGAGACAACACAGGGAGTCAACAAATCAACAATAATAAAAAATTGGAAAGGCACAACCATGCATCCCATTGCACGGCCGTGCATTTGCCTGCCACGTGTCCTATCCTTTCCAAAGCTGCCAGATTTACTCACGTGCAAGAAAATGGTACTTTGCACGACCGTGCATTGCCCAAATATTTGCCTATAAATAGCAAGCTCATTCTAAGCATTTAAGTGTTCAAGATCAGGTTAGTGGAAGCCCTGGTGCTTTGCTAGGGCCGAAACTCTCTTGGTTTTGTTCCATTTTTAGCTTTTTATCTGTTTATTTTCTTTTTTTTGGTTTTTAATATGGAATGATTCTTCTCATTCAAGTAAATAAAAAACAACCTATACCCACTCTCCCTTTGTGTTGAATCACTTCCACACATGATCTAAGGGTTAGTGGAGTCACTTGTATGGTCATTCGTGGCTAGTCTTCTTGCATTACTTGGGTTGGTTGAACTGTTTCTAATTAATGAAATATTTTTAGTATATTGTGTTCTTAAAGTCTTTCTTTTAATTTATCTTAAAAAGATAAGAATAAGTAATCTTTAAACCAACTTAATAATCTTAAATCTTGTGAGTTACTTAAGCAAGACTTCTTGTTTGGGAAGCTTATTCGAGTTTGTACGGTCTAATACAAATCTTGATGCTACCAAGGGCCCGGTTAGTATAGGTTTAACATTATGGGTTGATTGGAGGTTTGAGTATTCAACGAGTTATTCGAGTCTTAGCTGGAACTTGTGGTTCGTGTCGGTATAACTTTACTTCACTTGTGCTGGTACTAAAGTGCGAACCGACCGCGTGAGTCGAGTATCCAACCTTGAGAAGGAAAGTTATATTTATTTAAAATATTTTTTATAAGTAAAGACAATTATTTTAAGAATATAAATTGTTAGGTCCGAGCATTCATAAAGTAGCTTTGGAGGAAGTTGCGCATTGAAACTTTCCAAAAGAAGTTACACGGCATGACCTGCGTCAGTCGAAAGGATAATCTTAGTCCGAATAATAAATCACGGGACAACCGACGGACTTGAGAACCCGAGAATTATTAGGAATAGTTGGCCGATCGTATCCACTGTTCCGTTACGAAATACTAACTCCACTATCGAAAGGGTTAGTACTAGTAACTTTGACCAACCTTACTAAAAATATACCATTTATTAACAAGTGATAACAACCAGAGTAACACCTTGAATGAGATGATATTCCTAATTACTTTTTTTTCCTTCTTTTAAACAAAACCCCCATCCAAATTCTATCTCGGTCAGACAATAGCAAGAGTTGAGTAAGGAATCTGTGTCCATGATTCGATACTTGGTTCTTATCTAAACTATACTACGATGCGATAGGTTCACATGCCTATTGTGTGTGTATTTAGTTGAAATAATTATCATTTTAATTTATAACCTGATTTTGTGTAACTCTAAACCGAACATTAAAAATATATATTATATCACTTGCAATTGATATCAAGTTTTTGGTGTCGTTACTAGAGATATATTTATATATATTTTTGTATACATAAAACACACCCCATCAGAAAGCATACTAAGAGAAGTATAAAAAAGAATCAACATCTTTTAGGATCTGGTCTAAGTCTGTAAACTTATACATAACAAAGTCACTTACCAATAGGCTCTATGTAAAGAAGCGTCTATACATATTTCATATGGTAGAAGGTAAAACTCTTGATGATTATGCAGATGATTTCAATAAATTGCTACTAGATCTAGAGAACATTTATGTAACCCTAGATGATGAAGATCGTGCAATAATCCTTTTGACTTCATTGCCTCATTCTTATGAACATTTCGTGGATACCTTAATGTATGCGAGAGAGTCCTTTCAATGGAGGAGGTGCTGGCATCCATGAACTCAAAAGAGTTAAAGAAAAGGGGAAATGTGAATGAAGATTCAGGTGATGGGTTATATGCCAGAGGTAGGTCTGAATAAATAAATTTCAAGTACAAGGATAGAGGATGTATCTCAATATCAAAGTCAAAATTTAAAAGAAGATGTTACTTGTGTAACTCTGAAAAACATCTTAAGAGAGATTGTCCTGAGAAAAAAACCCAAAGAAGTTTGATACAATTTCTTCTAAGAAGCTAGGAGCCTTTCCCTCTAATGGATCTACTGATGGTTATGAGTTTGTAGATGTCTAATGGTGTAAAGGGGTTGCAGATTAGGGATCGGGTCATGGATTCAGGGTGTTAATACCTGATCGTTGTGTCAAGTTCAATAAAAAACTATAATAAAAACTACATCTTAGCTACCTTAGACTGTAGATAGGGAAGTAGGGTTGTCGAATCCATAGGGAATCAGTGAAAAGAATGAATTGTAATAGCTTAGCAAATTCCTTTTAATTAAATTCAAATTAAATAAAGATGTAACTCCCTTCAAACTTCAGGTTCTAGATTCATGCAAAACTCAGTTGTTTAATTGGACACCACATAGACATAGTGTTGGAAAATCAGTTGAAACAGTAATTGAAGACAGGTTGTTGTGAGCTAACCTATACAACCGGTTTCGTCACAAACCAGTATAATCCAATTACCCAATTTATCAATGTTAGTTACCCACTTTAGTCACCCAACCCTGCTCCTATGTTTTATCATCAACCGAACAAGATTGTAAACGAGAAAACTCAAAGTACAAACATAAATTGTTTAAATCAACCAATACATCAATCTAATCAGTTATTGTCAGAAACTAACAAGATCCAAAACATAAACAACTGAATTAAAACACAAAATCTATACGAACCATACAAACACAAAATCAAATGCTCCAAATTCTAATCCTCGATTCGCATGCAAAATAAGAAACAACATGCTTTCTTTCTGTCGTAATTCCTAGCCACCAAGAACAAGGTTTGCACCTCGGTTCTCGTGCCCTAAGGCAACTCTCAATTGCCAGCCAAAAAAACTCCGCCGCAAACAACAAAAGCTGCCCTTTATTTCCTTTCGTGGGCCATGAGAACCCTTGATGGCCTGATGCTTCTTTTAACTCCTTGATCCATCAGAAGTAATAGCCCAATTCACAATTGTTTCCATCTTTATTATTTCTTTCGTGGACTCTAAATGCATTTTGATTCTTAAAAAATATTATGACCCGCGCGTTGCGACGGGGTTGTATAGTGATATTAACATGGTTAACTACATAATTAAGTACTCTCGTTTGTGAATCTCGCTACACGTGTTGCGGCTGTGACACTAACGTCGTTAAATATGGTGACTTTATCACCCCGCGCTTTGCGGTGGGAAGCGGACCTTAAACAGTTGAGGCAGTGAGTAACGTAGCTAAGCATAAAAAAACGTGATTAAGTACATAAAAAATGTATGAAGTTACGGAAACTTGGTTAGCAACAGATAGGTGACATGTGGCGTGACGGTGGGAAAAAACAAATAATTTTGACAATTTGTAAACTTCAGAGGGAGTTGTGGTAGACACTTGCAAATGATTAAAGCAAAATTTATAGCGGGACGTAAAGAAAAAAATATTAAACACAAAAATAAGAAAAAGTTGAGGGTTATTATTTAAAAATTTGAAAATTAAAGGGGTGTATATTAGAAAATAAAAGCAAGAAAAAAAGGGAAAATTGTGATTCGCCGCGACGTTAGTATGTGAGAGTAAGGGTAATTCACAAGCCCACATAATTATTTGGTTGAAGTCCACGTCTAGATTAGCACAAATTGAATTTACTTTTGTTTTTAGCCTCAAGCTCACGTGAGTCTTATGTAGAGGTGCACAAAAGAACCAGAACCGGAACCGGAACCGATTCGATGGATTATCCGAAACCGGATCCGGCGAGAACCGGGTTTTTTAGAACCGGTCCGGATATTATTAGAACCGCCGGCTCCGGGACCGGTTCTGGGTTTTTTGACGGACCGGTTAAAAATCGGATAAAAATCGGATTTTTTGGAACCGGTTTTTTTCGGACATTTTGGAACCGGTTCGGAACCGGTTCTAGCCGTTGGGGTTAAAAAAAAGGCTATATAGCCGTTTTATGGCCGTTTTTTTGTTTTTTTTTGTTTTTAAGGATTGAAATTTAGTATAAATAGGTATTGGGTTTATGTGTTAGTTCACCACAACATTCTAGCTCTCAAAACTCAAAAACGCTCTCAAAACGCAAAAAAACGCTCACTTTAAGCAAAAAAAAAAACGCTCTCATGGCTTCCGCTTCCGCAAGCACTCAAAATTCGGTTGGTGGTTCTACTAGCGATGTTACGGTTGTGTCAATACTTCCTTGCTCCCGAAATCAAGAAATATGGGCTTATTTCGATTTATGCGAAATGTCGAACGGCTCGCAAAAGGCTCGTTGCAAACGTTGTGGTAAACTTTTGGCTGCGGCGGGAAATAGCAGTTTGAGGAAACATATTGCTAGTCACGCAAGACACACTCAAGAAGGTGAAAATCAAACTCAAATTGGTAGGGATGGAGGAGTTTGGCAATACAATGTCGAAAGTGTTCGTGAGAGAATGGCACATTTCGTCATTCAAGAAGGCTTGCCTTTTGATCATTTTGATAATCCGCGCTTGACGAGGATGATACAAGAGACGCTTCAACCGAATTACACAAATGTAAGTCGTTCTACTTTGAGAAGAGATTGTTTAAAAATGTGGAAAAGAGCCAAAAAAGAATTAATTTTAGGTTTTGAAAAATTAAATACCGGCATTAACTTAACAACGGACGTTTGGTCCGCTCCACATGGTTTACCCGAATCGTACCTTTGCGTTACCGCACATTGGGTTCAACCGGAGTCGTGGCAAATGATGAAGCGTACGATTGCGTTTGATTATTTTGGATATCCACATACCGGTGAAAACTTATTTTATATTTTAGACTCGGTAATTCAAACTTATAAAATTCAACCGAAAATATTTTCAATATCTTTTGATAACGCTTCAAATAACACAAACGCGGTCGAAAAATTAAAAATAAAATATGAACCGCCTTGTAACGGTGTTTTTTTTCATAGTCGATGTGTTGCACACATCATTAACTTGGTTGTGCAAGACGGTCTAAACGTCCAAGAAATAAGAGACGTAAAAGAAAATTTTAAAGTGATGTTACGTGAAGTTTTTAGCACAAGCAAAAAAAGATATATAAACTATAGAAACTTGTGCCAACAAACGGATTTCATCTTTTTAGGTCCGAATTGGGACGTACTTACTAGATGGAACTCGACTTGGAAAATGTTTGAATCGACCTTAAGGCAAAAAATTACTTTAAAACATTTCCATGATGAACTTGTACAAAAGAAACGTTGTTTACAAAAATTTGATAATATAAGTTGGGATATGATCGAGAAACTAACTAATTTGCTTGAGGTTTTTAAAAATGCAACTACATGTTTTTCGGGAGTTTATTATCCCACGTCTTCGCTAATACTTCAACAATTATACTTAATATGTAATAAATTAAAAGAGTTTGAATATCACTGCACTATTTTTGAAAAAATGGTAAAACCTATGAAAGCTAAATTTAAAAAATATTTTTCAGAAATGCCGGCCGTTGTTACATGTTCGGCCGCCTTAAACCCAACGATTAATGTAACCCGTGTTGAAACATTAATTGGATCAATATCGGATGATTTAAATATGTTCGAGGAAGACCCAAATTTTGAATCAAATGCAATAAGGGATTTCAATTCGGCTTTTAATAATATGTTTGATTATTATTTACGCAAATATGGTGGAAGTGGTGATCCATCAAACATACGTGAATCAATGGGTTCGGGTTCAACTTCTAGTAGTTCAAGGAACCCGATGCTAAATTTATTTAACACTTTAAGAAACGAAAATACTAAACGAGCTCGTGGAACCACACCAAGCAGCGAGCTTGGGAGATATCAAGCAACCGACTTTATTTCTACTCTAAGATCCGAAGAGTTTGAAAACTTTGATATCTTGAGTTGGTGGCAAGGAAGGGAATCCCAATATCCCGTTCTAGCCGCAATGGCCCGTGACCTACTAACCGTCCAAGCTTCCACGGTAGCTTCGGAATCCGCTTTTTCTCTTAGTGGCAGGGTTTTATCTATTCGAAGAACGAGGCTTACACCGGAATCTATGGAGATGTGTATTTGCTTGAAGGACCATTTGGATGCCGCCGAACGTGTACAACATGTTGCAAAACTAGAAGGCGAGCTTGACGTTGAACAAGAAATACATGAATTCGAAGTAGAACATGGGGCGGCGACTCCACTTTCGGACGAAGAACAAGCTTACGATGAAGCCCAACGTATCTCAAGCGAAGAAGAATGAAAACCGATGTTACAAAGACTACGACGAAGAATATTGAAAACATAATAAATAATTAATGCTTTGTGATTCAATTATGTTTTTTGTATTTTTTTTGTACGAACTATTGTTAAATAACTTAAAAAAATCTACAAAATAAATAAAACATGTATTTTATAGTGTATCTTTGTTTATTTTAAAAAAATTTTTTTTCCGGAACCGGTGGAACCGGTTTTTTTATCCGGTCCGGTTCTAAATATCCGAACCGGTCCCAATAGGTTCCAAGTCTCCACACCCGGAACCGGATCTGAACCGGAACCGGTTCTAATGGATCCGGTTATTGACCAACGTTGACGGAACCGGTCCGGATCCGAACCGGATCCGGTTCCAAAAAAAACCGATTTGTGCACCTCTAGTCTTATGTAACAAATTAGAATATGTAACAAATTAGAATAGACATGAATCAAACAATAAGTAATCATAATTAATTATATGAATTATTTTCTCATTTAACTCAATTATCATGTTGTTTTAGCTTGTTTTTATAATTGAACCTGAACACATAAATACATTCAAAGTAAACTGTTACACACATAAATTGGATTAAAAACAATTAATTATATATTTAAGACGTGTAAATAAACCACTAATCACATCCTCACACTTATCTTTTTTCGTCCCGAAAAATATTTTGCAATGGAATCATAACTGGAAACTTGATTTCATACTTTCATTCATACACAGCTTTAAACATACTTACGCGTTAATTGTAACACTTGTATTTCTGTCCGACTAATCCCAACCACCGACTCTCGAGCCCCCATTCTGTGACCTACTATATTATACATTACCAAGCAGTCAGTCTATCTATGGGTTTCACACTCATAAAACTACAGCTTAGCCTACTCCCACCTCAAGGTCATGTTTAGGCACGAGTTAAACCTTATAGATTTCCCAACACTATAAACACAAATTTATATGTTTTAAAACTTATGGAATTTTGGATCGATGAATGAATGATATGAGCTGTGATTAATATTATATGAATAAACCTTAACCATTAGTGTATCAATCAAGTCACTATCCCGTAGGGTAACACGTAGGTTTTAGTTTTTAACAATGAAGTACATAAGATTCGGTTTAGTGGTGTTTCCCCCAAGTCGCCATCCCAGAGGGTAACACATAAACCTAACTTAATCATCCAGAATATTGATCACTTAAGTCTAGCTTATAGGTGTTTCAACCAAGTCGCTATTCCGGAGGGTAACACGTAGGCGAAACTCAAGCTCTCAAATTAATTAATTAAGCTCATGCAATTATGCGGATTATAAAATTTTTGGCGCACCGCTTTCTTTTTATGAGAATAAATCTGAAAGTTGATGGCGCCCGCATTTCATAATCCGCATCATTGCATGAGCTTAATTAATTAATTTGAGAGCTTGAGTTTCGCCTACGTGTTACCCTCCGGGATAGCGACTTGGTTGAAACACCTATGGGCTAGACTTAAGTGATCAATATTCTGGATTATTAAGTTAGGTTTATGTGTTACCTTCCGGGATGGCGAAAGAAAGCATGTTGTTTGTTATTTTGCATGCGAATCGAGGATTAGAATTTGGAGCATTTAATTCTGTGTTTGTTATGATTGGATAAATCACTTGTGGCTTCCTCCGGGATGATGGTTCGTATATGTTTTGTGTTTTAGTTCAGTTGTTTATGTTTTGGATCTTGTTAGTTTCTGACAATAACTAATTAGATTGATGTATTGGTTGATTTAAACAGTTTGTGTTTGTGCTTTGTGTTTTCTCGTTTACAATCTTGTTCGGTTGATGATAAAACCTAGTAGCAGGGTTGGGTGACTAAAGGGGGTAACTTGGCATTTGATAAATTGGGTAATTGGATTATAATGATTTGTGATGAAACCGGTTGTATAGGTTAGCTGACAACAATCTGTCTTCAATTACTGTTTCAATTGATTTTCCAACACCATGTGTCCAATTGAACAACTGAGTTTTGCATAAACCTAGAACCTGAAGTTTGGAGGGAGTTACATCTTTATTTAATTTGAATTTAATTAAAAGGAATTTTCTACACTATTACAATTCATTCTTTCCGCTGATTTCCTAAGGATTCGACAACCTTACTTCCCTGTCTACAGTCTAAGGTAGCTAAGGATTAGTTTTTATTATAGTTTTTGATTGACCTTGACACAACGATCAAAATGCGTTGCTCAACACAGTCAATTATCTTGGTTGTCAATTATTTATCAAACTTAGCAGTCAACGAGTTATGTCTATGTAACTTCCAATTAGTACAAATCAGTGATCACCTAACTAGCAATCTGAACCCGGAAGCAATCTGTTTTCTCACAACTGTTTTCAAAGTTATTAAAGTTTGTTGCTTTTCAATCTGATTTCCTGAATTCATTAAAGTTTTAAGTAGTTTTCCTAATTAACGTTGTCCACGAATTCCCTATGGATACGAAACCCTACTTCATTGCACTACAGCCTAAGGTAGCTAGGGATTAGAATTAAGATTGTTTTTGATTGACCTTGACACCACGATCAAAATGGCGCCGTTACCGGGGATGGATTCGATAAATCTTTTATTAAGCTTTTGTTTTTTGTTTACCAAGTTGAAATATTGTGTTTGTTCTATGGTCTCTTAGTTCAATCTGTGTGACAAATCTTATGTGTCTTGAATTTAATCTTAATCATGGTTGCTAGTAGTAATAATCATAAAGTTATTACTCTTCTAAAAATCTTATTATGTCTCGTGTGACTCGTTTTTTGAAAAATGATAAAAGTTGTTTTCGCATGTATGTTCTTTCTCTTATGTTAGAGATTTTTTGACAGCCTATTCTTTCTCTTGTGTGAGAGATTCTATGAATTCGTCTTTCTTTTAAATAAATCTGTTTGGCTGTGTCTTTCTTGTCTGATATAGCTTATGCTATTCTTATTATTATCAGACTTATGTCTTGAATCTTGTGATTCGGTATTTTTTGTGTGAAGTTGTAAAAGTTTTTGCTTGAATCAAATTAGCCTTTATGTTCTTTGCGAGTTTCTTCTTATATGATTCTTTTTCTTATTCTCGTAAAGTTGTAAAAGTTATTGATCATGTCAAATTAGTCTTTAAGTTTTTCACATGTCTTGTCTTTCAGTCATGGTTCTGAATTCTTAAAATGTGTGTGCATTTTACTTTTCATATCAGATATGTTTATGATAGTCTTATAAGAATCTCGTGATTCATTTTTTTCTAAAAGTCGTGTGACTTTCTTGTCTTATAAATTTTTCTAAACATGTGTGAATTTATATGGTTAATATATGTCTTGAAGGAGCTACAAGTTCCTATCTGTCTTCTTAATATGTTTGACATGTTTGCCAATTCAATATTCAAGCATTTTAATATTGTCATATAATATGTTCTTTTTATTCCACATGTATGGGCCATTGAACTTCATGGATCTTGTTTGTTGGGCTCCTTTTATCTTGGGTTGAGAGTTATATGGGTTCAAGTGTTCCTAAAATATATGCATTCTCCAGGGCTTCCCTAAAGGTTTGTTGTCTTTCCAACATGATTTCTCACTTGATAAGTTTTTCTTGATTGACATGTTTTGATTATCAAATTGAGGTGGGGTGTTAAAATTCTTCTTTATTATTTATCTTCAATTTGCTAATCAATGGTTTATTTCTTCCTTGCATATTAGGCCCTTCTCAAGTTGGTGTCTTTCTACTATTTGGGCCTTAGGCCTTGTTTGTCAGCCCACCTAATACACCTTAGAAGAATCGATGGTTCATTTCAAAGGAAAAAAAAAGGATAGTTCTTGGTAGTTGTCTTGCCCTAGAGATGCAGTTCAGCCGCCTCCTCCAACGGGGCTCCATTGATTGCTCCGGTGATTCCGACTTTATAATTATATTTCCTTTCTTGTGGATTGGCTCCATCTACTATTTATTGCCTGCTTGCCCTCTGTTGATGGATACGAACGATTAGTCTCACAATTGGTGTGTACTGTTTCTTTTTATTAGGGTTTCAAAACCCATCTCTGTTCGTCTTATTTTTCTATGTATTAGGGGGTGTTTGGGATTACTTATTTAACCAACTTATAACTTATTAACTTCTTAGAAAAGAAGATAAGTAATAAGTTTGTTTGGTTTTTCTTACTTTTCATCCTCCTTTTAGTAGTTTTTGAGAAGTAAGAAATTGTGACTTATGACTTATGACTTATTACCTTTTTGAATAAGTCATAAGGAGTTTCAAATAAGTAATCCCAAACAGTGTTGATTGAAGTAATAAAACCGTATATTTTCATGTTTTTTGAGCGGTGTGCCAAAAATTTTAAAAACTTATAAATTTTTGTTTACAGTGGTACCTATCACCCTATATTGACAGTTTCGACCTTACCATTACCCCTAAGATGAGAACCCACAAGATATCCTAAATTAATTAACCAATTAAACCTAGATACACTATCAGGATGTTTAAGTTTTTAAAGTCGACTGAGTCTAACAAAACGTTACAAATTAGACGCGCTTTCTATTTTTATTTTTCTTTTATATTCCACAAGCATAGTTTCCAATTATACCTATTATCTTCCATTTATTTGCAAAAATTCTAATTCAAAGACATTTTCAAATTTTTTTAATTTTTATGGATTTTCTGAATTTTTCTTGACTCTACAGACTTAGTCTCCCCTCCCCACACTTAAACTCTACGTAGACCCCAATGTAGGATGAGAGACTATGAAAATATAAAAATACATAAACAAAACTATACAGAGAATTGGAAAGGACTTAGCTGGTTTCGAGTTGTAACTGTCTTCAATCTAACCTCACACGATCGTATAGCATTTCCTTTGCGATCATCATCAAAAACTGCTATTGGGTTGCCTTTTACAAGAATATGAAGCTCGAAACATCACCACCCGAATGGAGATTGAGTACGGGTGGATCAATCCAAACATGGCAAAATTAATCTCGAAACAAACCCAAAAGCATCAAACTGACTCAATGTAAAGACTCGATAAAAATAAATAAATAAATAAATAATAGACCCTACGGACTAGACACGACTCAAAAATACACAATAAAAATGAAAATAGAATCCTAACTCTCTGTCGTAGGAATCATGATTGCATTTAGCATATGCAACAAGCCTTTTAAACCCCTCGGTAGCCCGAGTGGACGAGTTGAGTCTCGTGCGGGTTTCTAGAGAACACACCCACAACGTTCATTTAACTAGACATAAATAAAGTAACATACCTTAGGCTGCCTCCTAAGAGCGCTAAGTTTAATGTCTTCAGCCAGACGCGGTGTACCTCACTTGCATCATGGTGGTCGGGTAGGGTGCTTGCAATCCTCCTTCCCCACAATTACATTCCGCTCATCATCGAATTTCCTCCAAGCTTTCACAAACAAAGCAAACAGCTCTTGCTCTGCATCCTGAAGTGGCTGTTTCATCCCTTTCCGCTTTCTTTTCCTGGCTCTCTTCTTTCCCTTCTCTAGAGACTCATCTTCCTTCTGCTCAACTGCCCTGTCAAACACAACACTATCTTTCTTTTCTGTGTGATTCGCCTTTTCAGGTGATTCACACATGTTAGCATTCAGGTTTGGTAAGTTTGAAAATATCTTAAGACTCATCTTCTGAGCCCCAAATCACATTCTCACCGTTCCCTCAGCACAATTAATAGTTGCCCGAGCAGTGGCCAAGAACGGTCTACCCAAAATAATAGTCGGTTGTGTGTTCTTGACACAATCCAACACTAAGAAATCTATCGGGTAGTAAAACTTTCCTCTTTTCACAATCACATCCTTTACAATCCCCCGAGGATGTGTGGGAGTCTGATCAACCAACACCATAGTGGTGTTGACTCTCTGTAACAGACCAAAATCATGCTGAACGTATAGACTCCCTGGTAAAATATTCACATTTCTCCAAAATTCAGCAACGCTCTATCCAGTTTAAATTCACCTACTTGTATTGAAATAAGAGGTGCCCCTGGATCTTGGAGTTTCAGGGGAAGGGTACCCATAAACACGTCATTCACACTAGCACTCAGCTAGTCTTATTTTGGACATTTGTGCCATCGTCTTTGGGTACTCAAACCTTTCAGACACTCAACATTATTAGGATCTTGTTTAAGCGTATTTAAAAAAGGTAAATTGATTTTATGCTTTTCAAAATTTTCCCATCTCTCATCCTGTGTTGGATCTTTTTCTTTTAAAATCGGTTTGATCAGCGCCAACGGGAATGGAATTTTCAAAGATTCTTTCACATTTTTATTTTTCAATTTATGCTGTGAAATTAAATCTTGATCCGGATTAGACTCAGACTCACTATGCTCCACCACTCCCTCTACAACCAGTAGTGGAGTCTGTTCAACCTTAGAAAACTCAGATGAAGACTAAAGACGCATAGTATTTAGGTGTGCACTGTTTGTAGCTTGAGAACTTGAAGACTGATGTGCACTTGGAGGCATACCTAAATCCCTGACGATTATTGCAACTATCTCAGTTAAGTGGGCAACTTGTTCTATCAAGGCTTGATGATCTTTTGCCTGGATCTCCTGTTGCTGCACCACTGCTTGGACCAGGCCTGTCAACTTCTTTATATCTGCCATGATGTCATCCAGTTCAGGTTAGCATGTTTGTGGATCTCCCTGATTCTGCCATTCATTCTGATAATTGCTTTGGCTGTTCTGGTTCATCTGATTGTGAAAATTATAGTGCGGGTAATCAGAAGGCCTCCTGTAATATCCTCCAACCCTGGGGCAGTCTTGAGCCCAGTGGCCATAGTTGCTACAGCTCATACACGGCTCATAGTAGTCCTGACCATCATCATAATCTCCGTCCATGACAAACCTGCACAAATAACACACCCGAGTAGTACTGAACGAAGAATAAAACTAACTAAAAAAAATAAAAATAAAAAAATAAAAAATAAATTAAAAATATTTTTGGGTTTTCTGTTTTTATATAAAATTTTTTTTTAACTAAACTAAAACAAAAACTAAGCGCACCGATTCCTCGGCAACGACGTCATTTTGATCGTTGTGTCAAGGTCAATAAAAAACTATAATAAAAACTACTCCCTAGCTACCTTAGACTGTAGACATGGAAGTAGAGTTGTCGAATCCACAGGGAATCAGTGGAAAGAATGAATTGTAATAGTTTAGCAAATTCTTTTTAATTAATTTTAAATTAAATAAAGATGTAACTCCCTTCAAACTTCAGGTTCTAGGTTTATACAAAACTCAGTTGTTCAATTGGACACCACATAGACATAGTGTTGGAAAATCAGTTGAAACAGTATTTGAAGACAGGTTGCTGTCAGCTAACCTATACAACCGGTATCGTCACAAACCAGTATAATCCAATTACCCAATTTATCAATGTCAAGTTACCCCCTTTAGTCACCCAACCCTGCTCCTATGTTTTATCATCAACCGAACAAGATTGCAAATGAGAAAACTCAAAGCACAAACATAAATTGTTTAAATCAACAAATACATCAATCTAATCAGTTATTGTCAGACACTAACAAGATCCAAAACATAAACAACTGAATTAAAACACAAAACCTATACGAACCATCCGCCCGGAGGAAGCCACAAGTGATTTAGCCAATCATAACATACACAGAATCAAATGCTCCAAATTCTAATCCTCGATTCGCATGCAAAATAAGAAACAACATGCTTTCTTTCTGTCGTAATTCCTAGCCGCCAAGAACAAGGTTTGCACTTTGGTTCTCGTGCCCTAAGGCAAAATTGCCAGCCAAAAAACTCCGCGCGCAAACAACAAAAGCTGCCCTTTATTTCCTTTCGTGGCACCTCGGATCCCGACTTGCGTTGCCCTGGCAAAAAGGAAGGTTGATCTAATCTCTACTTTTTGCCCTTTATGTGGTCAGGCTCCTGAAGACGCGGAACACCTTTTCACAGCTTGTTACTTCGCGTTCATGTTGTGGGCGTATGTTAGCTCTTGGTGCAATGTTCTCCTTATCTTTGCTTTATCTGTCAAGGACCTATTGGAGGTTTTCAAATCAGTTGGGGCAAACAATAGCAGAAGCAAAGCCGTCCAGGTGATAATGTTGTCTGCTTTCTGGAGTCTTTGGAAAATGAGGAACGGAGTCGTTTTTAGGGAGCAAAGGGCTTCGCTCAGTTGGCTTATTGAAGATCTCAAGAGCTCAAGTTTTTTGTGGATGAAAAGCAGGTCCTCCATCAGCTCTATAGATTGGGATAGTTGGTGTTCTTTTCAATTTTAGTTGTTGCCTTGTTTTTTTCCTGTTGTTTCTGTTCTTATTCTCTCTAGCTCCTTGCTAGTTGGTTTTATATCAATCTTAAAAAAAAAGAATTTCCTTTCGTGGGCCATGAGAACCCTTGATGGGCTGATGCTTCTTTTAACTCCTTGACCCATCAGAAGTAATAGCCCAATTCACAATAGTTTCCATCTTTATTATTTCTCTCGTGGACTAAATGCATTTTGATTCTTAATTCACAAGCCCACATAATTTTTTGGTTGAAGTCCACGATTAGCACAAATTGAATTTACTTTTGTTTTTAGCCTCAAGCTCACGTGAGTCTTCTGTAACAAATTAGAATAGATATGAATCAAACAATAAGTAATCATAATTAATTATATCAGTTATTTTCTCATTTAACTCAATTATCATGTTGTTTTAGCTTGTTTTTATAATTGAACCTGAACACATAAATACATTCAAAGTAAAGTGTTACACACATAAATTGGATTAAAAACAATTAATTATATATATTTAAGACGTGTAAATAAACCACTCATCAATACCATATGATACCTCATAGAGAATTCTGTAAAAAAATTAATCATGGACGACCTAGGGTCAGTCAAACTGGGAGATGATATAGCTTGCAGGATTCAAGGGCATGGGTCTGTAACACTCAAGTTAGAGAGTGGTTCAGAGGTATCTCTTGATAAGGTAAGGTTTATTCCAGATTTGACTGGAAACTTAATTTCCTTGGGGACTTTTGAAAGGGATGGATACATTGGTAGCCTAAGAAATGGCAGAGCCAAAGTGAATAAGGGTTATTTGGTGGTGTTGTCTAGTACTACGAAAGAAAATAATATATATGTTTTAGATGGAGAAGTAGTACATGGGTCTGCAATGGTAGCACATGGTAATAAAATTGACTAGGCTGTGATTTGGCACAAAAGGCTTGGTCACATAAGTGATCAATGTTTGTGTGAGTTGAAGAAACAAGGTCTACTTAAAGATTTAACATAATGCAGGGTTGGACTATGTGAGCATTGTATGCTAGGTAAAGCTCACATAGTGAGATTTAAAAGAAGTAATCATAGTACACAAGGAATTCTGGATTATGTACACTCAGATTTACGGAGGCCTGTTAGAACCCAATCTTTAGGTTAAGCGTTGTGTTATCTGTCTTTGGTTGATGATTTCTCAAGAAGAGTTTGAATCTATGTGATTAAACACAAGAGTGAAGCCTTTGAGAAATTCTAAGAGTGGAAGGTGCTTGTAGAAAATCAAACAGGAAAGAAGGTTAAGAAATTAAGGACAAACAATGGTCTTGAGTTTTGTAGCAGAGAATTCAATGAATTTTCTAAATAAAATGGCATATCGAGACATCCAACAGTTCCTGGTAATCTCTAGCAGAACTTATAGCTTAGCTAGAGAGAGACCTAATAGAAAACATTGTGTTGCCTGCCAGATATAGAGATAATGAAGATATATCAGCCTTTGTATTATTGGAAGCTGAACAAGAGTGTACAGAAGAACCTATCACTTTCAATGAAACTATTTCTTCTGTGAATAAAGACAAATGGATTATTGCAATGGAAGAAGAAACGGAGTAACTCTATAAGAATGAAACCTGGATTCTTGCGGATAAACCTGTCAATCAGAAGCTTGTAGACTGCAAATGGATTTACAAAGTAAAGGATGGAATGCAAGGTGTAGAAGAAACTAGATTTAAAGCTAGGTTGGTGGCAAAAGGATTCACTCACAAAATTGGTCTAGACTATAATGAAATCTTCTCTCCTGTGGTTAAGCACTCATCCATCAGAATTATATTAGCTTTAACTGCTTCTAATGATTATTAATTAGAATAGTTAGATGTTAAAATTGCTTTCCTGCATGGAAATCTTGAAGAAAGAATCTACATGAAACAACCAATTAGTTTTGAGGTGAATGGTCAAGAGCATAAGGTCTGCTTACTACAAAACTCCTTGTATAGACTGAAGCAATTTCCAAGAAAATGGTACAGGAGATTTGATGAACATATGGTGGGAAATGGTTTGAAAAGAAGCAGCTATGATAGTTGTGTGTATTACATGGAGTATGCAAAAGGTGAATTTGTATATTTACTACTCTATGTGGATGACATGTTGATTGCTTGTAGAGATAAGAATCAAGTAAGAGCTACTTAGCTAATCTTGGGTTATGATGTTAGCCTTGTAAGCAGATACTTAGCTAATCCAGGCAGAAAGCACTAGGATGCAGTGAAGTGGATTTTAAGGTACTTGAATAGGTCAAAAGGTATTGGGTTGACTTTTGGTTGCTGCAAAGATGAAAATGGTTTGGTGTTTGGCTTTGTTGATGCTGATTAGCGAAAGATATGGATAGAACCAGCTCTCTTACAGTTTATGTCTTTAAAGTCCTTGGTAGTTTAGTAAGATGGAAAGCCTCACTACAACATGTGGTAGCTTTGTCTACCATAGAGGCTAAGTATATAACCCTGACTGAGGCAACTAAAGAGGCCTTATGGATTGAGGGTTTTGTTGTAGAACTTGGAATAGAAGTTCTGGATACACTGGTTCTCTATTAACCAGGGTGCAGTTACATTGTCAAGAAACAATGTATTTCACGAAAGAACTAAGAACATCAATGTTAAGCTATACTTTATAAGAGATGTGATAAGTTCTAAAGAGGTTTGAGTGGAATAAGTAGACACTAATGACAATGCTATAGACATGTTGACAAAATCTCTCCCAGAATCAAAGTTTGTAAAGTGTTTGGAAGCTTTGGGGTGAATTGATTGAGTTTTCTATGCTTAAAGGTGGAGATTGTTAGAGTTTAGTTGAGGTTAAGCTAAAGTCAACTAAGGTCAACAAGTTCATTTTAATGTTTTGGGTCTGTTTTGGTGAGTTCCAATAGTCCAGGGGGTTTATCGTGTCATTAGTCAATGCTCGAAGGTCTATTCTTGTAAGTTTGGTGTAAGGTTGTTAATTGTTCGTTAACAACCAGATTTGGGGATATAAGCTAGGTCATCTTCTTAGTTTAGCTCTTTTCCTCAATTTTCATTCAATCACTTTCAATTCTTTGTATGGTAATAACATCAAGTATAGTATTATTCTTGATCTTGTATTCTCTAGTTTAACAGTTGTTTTTGATAATCATAGTTATTTAAATTAAGTCCTAGTTTATAGGTTTCTTTTAGTCTTTATTTTTTATCTCTTGTTATCTTATATAAACTTGATTGGGTCATGAAGAATATTAATTGTTTCAATTACTACTTTGCTATACACCAACAACATGTGTAATACATGAGTCCAAAACCTACTCTTAATTAAGTAATACTAAAAAAAACAGAAAGGTAAGAAGTTTGACTTGGTAACATTTCGGTTGCTTAGGAGTTGCTGAAGGTTTAAGCTAAGCCTGTCAATCTCTGATGACTACAATTGGGCTAGAAACAATGTGGTTATGCTCATCGATCCATTCAAGATACCCGTAATTCACTTCTGGAGAATCTTTGTCGACTTGTATGCTTAGTACAAACTTTTGTTCCTGATACCTATTCGCGAATCTGATGATGTTAGGATCCACTTTTACTATCATTCCATCCGGAACCTTCAGAGCAGTCCGTTAAGTGGATACATGGTCTCCAACATTCGTAACGGTCCTAATGAGATGCTTTTCAGACCAAGAGGTGGTTTGGTTTGAGAAATTGGCGATAAACGAAGGGTAGTTAAGATCAGTTTGGTTTTCACAACTCCATTGACTTGTTCTTAAGATAGTACTCATTTGCTTGGCAGTATATCCAAGACCACATAAGAAATCTATGTAGTCTTGTGGACCCATATCGTAGATGAGTCCAGGGTCCATGGCTCGGTCAGGATTAACATGTCCTGCCCCAAATTCTAGCGGTGTAGCTGCGAGCCCATTCCATTGGTCTCGAATGCTTCCATGTGTATTGTCTATTTTGGTTGCGGTGGTAATCATAGCTGACCGGATGGCAGATGGACTCCAGTTACGATGAACTGCCTTAACTAGAGCTGCGTCTCCTGCTACATGTGGCGCTGCCATCGATGTGCCTGAGTAGAGCGCATTATCTGTTACTAAATTATATTTCCCAGCCTCCATGAAAGGCACGTCTGGTCTAACTGCTCCCAACACATCCACACCCGGAGCAAGGATATCTGGCTTTAAAACAATTGGACTGATCGGATTCGGTCCTCGTCAAGAGAAGTAGGCTACTTGTAGAGCTGGTCCCGTGCCCGTCTTAGTTATGATAAATCTCATACTTTTCACAATCGTGTTGTTACCTGTTAGATATAATAAATTACTTATAATTAGATAAAATATATTAGTTATGGTTTAATAATTACGACTTATAGTTAGATGAGGTCTGCTCATATAGTTATGTGAAAATCAATGAAAACCAAGAAAAGCCAATTACATAATTTATAAATAACTTTTCTTTTAATTGTCAAAATGATATTTAAGTATCTATTACATATATATTGAAAATAAATACGTGAATGAGGAGTGTTACATATACGTAACACTATCTGTTACGTATTATAATACTATATATGTTACGCTTTTCATTTCATCTATACCCATATATGTATGTATATATATTCAGGGTAGGGAACAAATAATTTATAAATTATGTTACTACTTACTATTTTTCTTTGGTTTTGCATAACTACGTGGTTTTCTAAAAAACCTTACCTCTAATTGCATATTCCTTTATTGCTTTAGCGTAACGAGTATGCAATAGTACGCCCGATATAGAATAGTCTTCGAGGTCCAAAAACAACGATTATGACAAGAAAATCGCACCATATGCACCGGCTGATGTTACTACATTCATCTGCCCGTAAAGATCCAAGTTACTTTCATCACACAATACTACTTTTCCTTTAACCTCACTTGGGATGAAAAACGAACACCCAGCTGTCTTTGTATCATTACTTCCAGAGTACAAACGTCTATTACTAATAGAAACACTCGTTGGGAAGTATGAGGTGCCTTCAAAAGCCATCTCGTTCCCTAGTTCTAGTGTGGCTATGTAACTCCGGTCCATTGTCCCTGCACCTACAGTCATGATCCATGGTGCACCGTTCTTTAGTGTGGCTGAACCTGGTCCATTGTTTCCAGCAGAACATACCACAACGATTCCTTTTTCTATGGCCGAAAGTGATGCAATGGCGATTACATAAAGAAAGGTGTCTGTTCTAACCCTAGGGACAATGAAATTATATCCACCCCGTCCGAAATGGCTTGGTCCATACCAGCTAGAATATCAGTAGCCGCGGATGCAAATGTGTCGGATGCCCATAAAAGTTTGTACATGGCTAAATGTGTGCTTGGTGCAATACCCTTGGCTACCCTTTTGCATAGCCAAAGTGACTAGCACCATACACGTAGTTACCCGTGGCTGTGGACGATGTATGCATGTCGTGACCCTCGAAGTCTGGATATTAATGCCTGCAAAGTCGACCTCGGTTGAGATATTAATGCTTGTAGCCTGGATTCCTTTGCTAAAGGACCGAGCCCCAATCAACTTGTTGTTGTAAATAGATGGACTACAAGCAGTGCCATTTTCACACTTGCCTTTCCATCTAGATGGCACCTTCGATATCCCGTTGTCGTTAAAGCTCTGGCTTTCCGGCCATATTCCCGTATCGATTATTCCAATAATCACATCTTTCCCATAAGAAGCGGTTGGCCATATACCCGAACCACGGTTCAGTCCTAGGAACCTTGGTGTATGGGTGGTGAACATGTTTCCAAATGACTCTTTGTATGTGGTTAGATGAGCCAGTTACTTCTCGAGCTCGGTTAGTTGACATGAGGTAAAGTTCGCACTAAACCGGTGCATGACATGAGTATAAGAGTATAGAAACGTTTCTTTATCTTCAGGACAAACTGATGATAGGGACTTTACCGTGTTTTTGTGCCATGACTCATGGTTATAGAAGTGGTCGGGTTTTTATGCATGGTCCATGTGGATGATATACGCTTGGGACTTTTCGGACTCTAACGATGCAACGCTGATCCATGGAAGCAACATCAATAATTGAACCAAGAAAGGGACCAGCTAAAAGACCTTCCCATGGCTAATTTGTGATTTAGTTTCAGGTGATGATGGTTTATGTAAGGCCCCAAACCCGGGAGGCCTCACGCGTTGGATTTACTCATTCACAAACAGTTCTTAAACTTGAATATCAAATAACGCAGCGGAATCATTCATTCAACATAATTAAAAGCTTGTTCAACATGCGGAAGCGTAACATTGTCTAAAACATAAACATGACATAATTAAAAACATAACGGGATGCCAGGCTTCGTAGATCGACCGGGCAACTCTTCAGCGCTTGCCAAGCATCACCATCCATATTCGTACCTGTAGTTAACCTGAATGTGCATACTAAAAGTCAGCTACGCTGGTGAGTTCTAGCATTACATAAAACTTTAACATTTACATTTGCCAAAAACATAACATTCATTCATTTAATAAAAGCGTACGTAAAAACATGCAATAACCTAACATCCTCAAAACCTCATAATCATATCATCAAAACATAAGTCAACATGAACCGAATCTGCGCCTTCTCAAAAGCGTCAATTCCATACATCACATACTGGCGGAGAAACCACGAGGCACGCCACCACTAGGCCCTTCAACACCGTACATTACCTGTAGGCGGAGAAACCTAGGCCAGACACCTTGAAGCCATTCGACACCAGAACCTTAGGTATGGTACCACAAGGATACATGTACCTTCACCTTAAGCACAGCGTCCCAAAGGATAGCGCGTACCTTCACCTTAAGCAATGTTCCCTCGTAGGGACTAGTACCTTCAATAGGAATCCCGGTAACCCCCATGGTAACCGTCGTCACCCCTTTATCCACCCAGTTGTACAACATTTGGCCAGCCACAAAGGCCCCTATAAAGGTAAGGCCCATAACATACATGAATACCTTAGTTCCCGAAAGAACTCGTGGCAGATTCGTTCATTTCGTGACTTTCATAAAAACCGTTACTACCTTTACATCATTTCAATTAAAGGCATTCGTACGTTTTATTAAATAACATTTCCTTCGTAAATCTTTCGTTAACCATTCGTAACCATTCATACAACTTCTTTGGCAAAACATTTCATAAACACATTTCAACTTCCCTTTCGTAAACATCATTTCATAAAACATCATTTCGTTAAACATCATTTCGTTAAACATCATTTAGTTAAACAACATTTCGTAAGTATGCACACCAGCCAAAAATATTAATAAAACATTTAAAGAGGGCTCTAGAACTCACCTGATAAGTTAGTCTCATTTTGTCCTAACAGAGGTCCAACGAGCGTCACGTACGATCTGGATTGAGTAGTTAAATACACGTAAGACCTAATCCCGACCATAACGGGTTAACCATTCTGAATTAGGCGAACTTGAGGCTAAGTTCGCCTCTTACCAACCTTGCGAACTTAAGGTTAAGTTCGCACTTTGGCATCGAGCGAACATGACTAGCGAACTTACCTAAGTTCGCTTAAACCCATATCCAGCGAACTTATTAAGTTCGCTTAACTCCCAGGAGAACTTATCAATTTCGCCTGCGGGGCTGTCTTCCTACTCAAGAACCCTAATTTCTTACATGCGAATCTGATCATGTCAATACCCCAACTTTCTACGTTCAAAACGTTCGTTTTTCATTCTAGATGCTAGATCTATGTTTATTTCCAAGTTTCATATGTAAAAACGCTACCTTTTTATCATACACTACACCACTGAGTTCCACTACCGAATCATAGGTGCTAGGAGTGTTTGCTTTGATGAAAGTGCGGACCTTGTCTGGCAATCCTTGGATGTACCAAGCAATTTTTCTCTCCTCAGTCGTGATCAGATGCGGCACCAGGCATGCCAGTTCATTGAATCTGGTAGTGTATTACCGATGTGTTTTACTTCCGGCTTTAAATCCCAGAAACTCTCTTTCCACCTTCTCAATTTCATTCCTCGGGCATAAGTTCTTGATCACTAGAGTTTTCAAATCATTCCACAGCATTGCATCAACCGTCTCGCCTCCCTTAGCTTGACGTACGCCTTCCCACTAATGAGATGCTTCCTCCCTTAAGGAGTTAGCAGCAAACTTCACCACTTGATCCGCTTGGCATTCGCTCAGACGGATGGAGGCTTCCACACGTATCACTTAGTCAAAAGTAGCCACCGCGTCTTTCTTTCCAGTCAGAACTGGCGGGTCACATGCCTGAAGGACTTAATAGTCGCAACCCCGAGCAGGCGGTGCGTTAACTGCCTCAATGATCGGGGCATCAGTTTCCGTGTTGGACCCGCCCGCCTCATTAGCCTTCTTCAATGTTTCTGCCAGTAGATCTGGCAAGGTAGCCTTCATCAGCTCAGTAAACTCGCGTGCCAGGGCCGCTTTCACTTCCGGTTCAAAAGTGAAAGGTTGTTCTTCCACGGGCGTCTATTCAGTTCCATGCACACTTGTTTCTAGTTCCGTATGAACACTTGCCTCTTCGCTGTACTCCTGACGAGCAGGAGTCCTGTCGCGACCACCGGTACGGCCCCCACCACGCCTTCCGTTTCCTCTTCTCGCAATTTCGTTCTATAAGACAAGGAATCCAATGTCATCACGCTAGTTAACGAATAGAACTAAACAAGCATTGTAAGATGTTAATATACACTGGCCATCTGCAATTAACCATTACACTACCTTTGACTTCTATTTGACCACCTTTGTGATTTCATCAGAGTAGAAGTCCTACCCTAACACGTTCTAAGGCATACTACATACATATACTCTACTTTTCATACCTGATGCTGTGGCTCGAGTTACCCGTACTGGCAGCTGCTTTCGATCCCATTCACAGTTTAAGTTCAGACACTGGGAGTGTCCAAATCTCTCAAAATTTTGCTCTGATACCAACTTGTAAGACCCCAAACCCGGGAGGGCTCACGCGTTGGATTTACTCATTCACAAACAGTTCTTAAACTTGAATACCAAATAACGCAGCGGAATCATTAATTCAACATAATTAAAAACTTGTTCAACATGCGGAAGCATAACATTTTCTAAAACATAAACATGACATAATTAAAAACATAACGGGATGCCAGACTTCGTAGATCGACCGGGTAACTCTTCAGCGCTTGCCAAGCATCACCATCCATATCCGTACCTGTCGTTAACCTGAATATGCAGTCTAAAAGTCAACTACGCTGGTAAGTTCTAGCATTACATAAAACTTTAAAATTTACATTTGCCAAAAACATAACATTCATTCATTTAATAAAAGCGTACGTAAAAACATGCAATAACTTAACATCATCAAAACCTCGTAATCATATCATCAAAACATAAGTCAACATGAGCCGAATCTGCGCCTTCTCGTAACCGTCAATTCCATACATCACATACTGGCGGAGAAACCTCGAGGCACGCCACCACTAGGCCATTCAACACCGTACATTACCTTCAGGCGGAAAACCTAGGGCCCGACACCTTGAAGCCATTGATCGTGTTGTCAAGGTCAATCAAAAACACTTATAAAAACTACTACTTATCTACCTTGGACTGTAGACAGGGAAGTAGGTTGTCGAATCCACAGGGAATTGGTGGAAAGTGTTTAATTAAGAAAACTGTTCGGATTTTAATCAAAAATCAATTAACTTTAAACTTGTAAAAACTGTTTTAGAGAAAACGGATCGCTTTCAGGTTCAGATTGCAAGTGTTGTGATGACTTGTTTATACGTATTGGAAGTTACATAGACATAACTCATTCATTAAAATTGATAAACAATTAACAACCAAGATAATGACTGTGTTAGGCAACGATTACCAAACCGGGTACTTGAAACAGATTACTAACTCAATAGTTAATTAACAACTTAGAAGATCAGATCTAAATATTCAATGATTCACGGTAGAAAACTGAAAATTGATGAATGTATTAAATTGAATAAAAACCAAATTGTTTCAAACAAATATAAAAATCATGCATTCAAACAATCATACGATTACAAGAATAGCAAACCAAATCAAGTATGAACCTTAGTCTATCACTTACAAGCAGATCCTACACCCGTAAACGACACAGAGAAATTAGCCGCTCATCGACATCATCATCGATTCTTCAATGGTTGGTGTAGCTTGATCTAGCATCAAAAACCTAAAAAGACTTGAATTTTTCCTATGAAAATCACCTTAGGAATGCTCTGGGATGGCTGGGGAGAGGTTAATTCGAATATGGACTCTCCCAAGGCTTATAATTGAAATTAGGTTTAATTTGCCGAAAATACACATCTTCGCGTGTCGCGAAGCAAGGATGGATGATCTTCGCATGGCCCGAAGGCCAAAATAGTCGCGGCCCATATTCAAGATCCTCGCGTGTCGCGAACCTTTGCTTCCTGTTCTTCGCGTGGCGCGAAGAACCTAAATTCCAAGAATTTTACTTTTGTTGACTTTTACTTCTCCGGGGCCCGTGTATGCTTCTATCCTCCTAATTTAAAATTTGTATCTTCCACTCACGTAGCACTTTAAACCAGTAACACTCACAAACACCAAATGCACATAAAACAAACTCGATATACAAAGCTGAACGCTTAAACTATACAAATTCGACCCTTATACACGGGATATTTGACCTTACATCACATCCCCACACTTAACCTTTTGCGTCCCGAAAAAGAATAATGCCATGGAATCATAATCGGAAAAACTTGCAACTTACACTTTCATTTTACACAGCACAAATATCATAACACGTTAATCTTTACACTCGGTATTTCGATCCGATTAAACCCAACCACCGACTCTCGAGCCCCCAATTATGTGATCTACTATATTATACATTACCAAGAAACAGTCTATCTATGGGTCTCACAATCAGAAAGCTACGACTCAGCCTAATTTCATCTCAAGGTCATGTTTAGGCACGGGTTAAACCTTATAGATTTTCCACCACTATAAACACTAATCTATATGTTTTAAAAATCAGATGAATGATGGATCGATAAATGAATGAAATGAGCTTTTATTAATGTTATGAATAAACCTAACACAGTGGTGTTTCAATCAAGCTGGAACTCGACGTGTGACACGTAGACTGCAGTTTTTAAGCAATGAAGAACATAACTCAACTTAGAGGCGTTTCGACCAGGTCAATATCCCAGAAGGTAACACATAAGTCAAATTAGTCATCTATGATTGATCACAAAAGCATGCCCATGGGTGTTTCAACCAAGCTTGTAACCCGAAGAGTAACACGTAGGCAAACTCAAGCTCTCAATCTAATTAATTAAGCTCATGAATGATGCGGATTATGGAATGCAGGCGCCACCAACTTTCAGATTTATTTTCATAAAAAGAAAGTGGTGTGCCAAAGATTTTAAAAACTTATAAACTATTGCTTATAGAGGTACCTATCACCATATATTGACAGTTTCAACCTTACTGACACCCCTAAGATGAGAACCCATAAGATATCTTGAATTAATTATTCAATTAAGCTAGATTCACTATCAGGATGTTTAAGCTCTTAAATCGGTTGGGTCTACCAAAACATTACAAATCAGACATGTTTGATTAGCATTATTATTCATTTAAATTCCACACGCCAATTCACGATTGTACTATAATTTTCCATTTAGTTACAAAACTCTAATTCAGGGACATTTTTGAAAATTTTTAAATTTTTATGGATTTTCTAATTTATGACTCAAAATACAGACTCAAACTACAGAGCTGGAATAAGGTCTCCACTCCCCACACTTAAATTCGACATTGCCCTCAATGTAGGAAAGGCGACTCAAAAACGAAAGAAAAAATACAAAAAGAAAAGAAAACTTAGCTGGATATGCGATCGTATAGCATTTCATTTGTGATCGTGCTCTACGGATACAAGCGGGTTGCTTTGTACACAAGAATCAATCGAAAGTCGAAAATCACCACCCGAATAGAGATTGAGTATGGGTGGATCAATCAAATCCTGCAAAATTAAGCTCAAACAAACCCCCAAGTATCATATCGACTCCATAACAAGACTCAAATAAAAATAAAAAGAACCCTACGGACTGACATGACTCAAAAAGTTACAAAATAAAAATTACAAAAATTAGCCCTAATTTGGGTCTTCGCGTCTCGCGAAGACTTGGGACCAAACCCTCGCGTGGCGCGAGGGACAAAAATTCAGCCGGCTTTATTGTTTGTTTTTCGCGTGGCTTGAAGAATTCTTCTTGGATCTTCGCGTGGCGCGAAGACAACTCCATCACAGAAATATTAAACGATTTTCCAACTTTTTGCCTTAGAAACGTTTTTGAGTTTTTCAAGTGAAAATTTATAACTTTTTCAAAATTCGTTCCAACTCTCCAATTAAGTTCGTATATACCTGGAACGTGATTTGTGATTATTTTTCATGCTCGAATGGCCCAAAATCTATGGGAAAACTTGAAAAATACCCAAAAACATACCGAAAACACTAAAAATGAAGACTCGCGACTCTACAAATTCTACACACGGTATCCTACCCCCCAGTGAAGGATGCATGGTCTCCATTGCACTACTATAAGCCTCAGCGTCTCCATAACGTCCCCACACTTGGGCTTTTCCCAGATTTAAAGTACAAAAACGAAACAAAAAACCTAACTCACTTTCGTAGGAATCACGATTGCATTTAGCGTATGCAACATGCCTTTTAAACCCCTCGGTAGCCCGAGTGGACGAGTTTAGTCTCGTGAGGGTTTCTAGAGAACACACTCACAATTTTCATTTAACTAGGCAATAAATTAAAACTTAGGTTGCCTCCCAAGAGCGCTAAGTTTAACGCCTTCAGCTAGACGCGGTGTACCTCACTGATGTTATGGTGGTTGGAACACAAACTACTTACCGAATGCTGCACATGCTTTTTGGTAGTGATTACCATTCAGGTTCAGGTTATGCATGTGTTCGACATCCATGAACTCTTCTTTATCTTGCATGTCCCACGGATCACCGGTTTCATTTGAATGTCTAAAGAATTTAGGAGGTTTCTTTGACCTCCCTGGTGACCCTGATGGTCCTGTTCCTGTTCTATTACAACCACCTGAATTTTCCGCCTGATGCTTCCAAGGTGGTTCTCCCCTTTGTGGTTTCTCATCCCCACACTTGTGGGTTGCTGCATCCACTACCTTGTTTAATTCATTCTTCAACTCAGACCTGTTAACCACAACACTTTCATATTTTGTGCCACCCTCATCCACTTTGGACAGGGGGACATTTGTTAGTAACACCTGTTTTAGGACATTTAACTTTATAAAAGTATGTAAAAGTGTTAGAGCGAATGTCTAAGTTAAACTCCTTGTTACCGAATGATATGCTGACAGTGTTGTCTTTACAGTTGATTAAAGCATTGGCAATTGCCAAGAATGGTCTGCCTAGGATTACCCTTTCTTGCTTCTCCTTCATTGTCTGTTCATATTCAATTACCAGAAAATCTTCGGGGTAATAGAATTCCCCCACTTGCACAGCAACACCTCTAACCATTCCCCTAGCCCATTTCTGTGTCAAGTCAGCTAACACCACAGTGGTGTCAACTTGATGTAGAGGACCAAAGTCAGATTGGTCATATAGACTGCCTGGTAGTATGCTGACACTTGACCCATAATCCAGTAGGGCTTGCTCAATTTTCATTCCCCTAACTTTTACAGGGATGATGGGTTCTCCTTTCTCCTCTTCATATTCCAACTCACTCCCTTACTATCTTCATAGGTACTAACCACACTGACATATTCTTTCTTTGACCTTTAGGAGCTTGCTCCTAGATGTTGCGGGTTTAGTTTTGTATCACTCGGGAGTTGTCCCAGGGGTCTCCCTGCTACTTCAGCTATCTTTTCCGCCAGCTGACCCAGTTTCCTATCAAATGATTCATTGGTCTTCACCTGGATCTCTCTATCCTGCTCAATTCTTTTCAGGGATTCCAATATGGCTGCAAGCTGTGGGTCACCGCCAACTACAAGTTTGTTTTGCTGGTTCTGTTGGGGTTGATTATGTTGGTAGTTTCTCTGCTGAGAACCCCCTTGTTGGTACCCCTGATTACCTTGATTTCTTTGGTACCCGCCTTGATTGTAGCTTTGTTGGCGGTTCTGGTACTACTGTTGTCCTCCACCCTGCACATTAGAACCCTGAAAGTTAGGATTCAATTGATTAGATGCATTACCATACCTGAGATTTGGATGGTTTCGGAGTCCCGGATGGTAGTGGGTTGCAGTCGTCTCTGGTTGCTTTTGCTCTCCACCTAGTTGATTAACTTCATCAGCCTTCCCTTGCTCCCTCGGGCAGTCAACAATCATATGCCCTATGTCGTTGCATCCTTCACATACCGGATACATTTGTGACACATTTGCCACCTCCTTACCACTCGTCTTGCCAAGACGTGCCATTTGAATTTCCATGGCATCCAATCTTTTCTATGTCTCATAATCCACGGACTTAACTGATGAACATGTCTTTGCTCTCCTACTAGCATGAGCTTGCCTCTTCGATGTCACCGCCATCCTCTCTAGTATATCCCAATCATCATCAACATGGTTGGAGAAGAATGACTCGTTACTTGTGGAGTTTACATCTCTAACATCCTCAGGCAGTAGACCATCATAGAATGTCTGGATCAGTTCCCACTTCTGTATACCATGATGTGGGCAATTTCGTAGTAGCTTTTTAAACCTCTTGAAGGCTTCATAGAATGGCTCCCCTGATTGTTGCCTAAAATCTCTGAATGCATCTCTGGCCTCATTAGTCATATGTGGTGGAAAGTACTCATCCAAGAACTGTTGTTGAAGCTCTGTCCAAGTAGCAATACTAGCAGACGATAGAGGAAGGAACCATTGTTTTGCGCGGTCCTTTAGGGAAAACTGGACGAGTACCAGCTTCACCTCGTCTGTGGTGAATCCCTGACCACCGATGGTCCCACATGTGGCCTCATATTCTGATAAATGTGTGTAGGGTTCCTCAGTAGCTCTCCCATAGAAATGTGGGAGGATCCCTAGACATCCTGGTCTGATATAAAATGCGTTCCCCCTACGGACTGGTGGAATTACGGGGGAAGCATTTAGGGCTAAGGCAGGGCGGAAATGGCTTTCGACCCCTTGTTCATGCCTCGGGAAGTTCCTGTTTCTAGGCGGTTCCTCTTGATAGTTTGGTCTGTTCACTTGAGGCTGCCCATACATGTTCTCTTGGTTAAGATTCCATGGATTTCCCTGTTGATACCCATAGTTGGCCCTGGGTGGTGGTGGAACCCAATCATCCACCCCATTTACTCTTTGATTCCTGGGAGGGAATGCCTCCTGGTGGTGTAGGTCATACGACTCTTCTTCTTCATGTTGAGAACCATGCTCTGGCTTATGACTTTGTCCCGTTGACAAATGTTCATTATCCCCAAAGTCTGAATAGCTCGGGTAGCTGTTGTATTGATGTTATTAGTTGTCATGGAAGGGTGGTAGTGGATTTTGTGGAGGTTGTTGGTTTAGTGGTGGTTGTTGTGCGGGAGGTTGTGGATTTTGTGGATGATTCGGAAATAGAAGGTTTGGGATTGGTAGAATTGGTGGGACTGATCCCCCACCTTGGTTTGGATCTGGATTAGCTGGTTGATTCTGTGACATTCTCGGGCTGTCAAGTTTCTCAAGAATGGTTTGAATGGTTCCCTTGAGTTTTCTGTTGGCTTTTGCTGCTTTTTCTATTTTTGGATTAAACAATAGTGATGATTTTCTTCGTGAATTGCGAGTATGCATAAACATGTAGACCTACACTAATAAACAAACTATTAGTAGCTCCGAACAAAAGAATTTAAACTAAAACACTAAGCACATGTATTCCCCCGCAACGGAACCATGTTGATCGCGTTGTCAAGGTCAATCAAAAACACTTATTAAACTACTACTTATCTACCTTGGACTGTAGACAGGGAAGTAGGGTTGTCGAATCCAAAGGGAATTGGTGGAAAATGTTTAATTATGTAACGAACCAAAATCCGGGTTTCGTTATAAATAAATAAATTTTCTAATAAGTATTATGGTGAAAATAATATTTTAGAAATAAGTTGAAACAAGTGGGTTCCAAGTTAGTAATGGGGTTATATTAGTTTTTAACTAGTTTGGCATGAAAGTGGATGAATTAGAAGTTGAGGGGTTGAAAGTGTAAATATGGCAAATCTGCCATATTTGACTAAATTAAAGTCAAAATTCAGATTTTCATTATTTTCGGTGTTGTAGCTCTCAAGAGAAAAGTGGAGAAAAAAGGTTTTGAAACAAAATCGTGCATTTGAAGCTTTGAATTGTGGAGGTTTTGGCTTGCACATCACCTTCCTAACATCAAGTGATAATTTTCCATTTGATTTCACCATTGATGTGTTCTTGGTGGGTTTTGGGTGAAATCCAAAATTTATGATGCATGTGGTTAATTAGTGTTAGTTTGTTGATAATCTAGCTAAACTAAAGGTAAAGAATGGCGATTAACATCCTAGAACCCTTTGATTATGATTATGAGAAGTTAGGGTTCATATGGAGAAATTTGGGGGTGTTTGGATTATGATGATAGAATGTTGAATTAATGATGATTAAGTGTTTGTATGATGTTAGACACTTGAACAAACACCAATTTATCCTAATTATAATTATTGAATGAAAAATTAGTGTTAATGCAAGGATAATGAAACTCAAGTAGGTGAGTTTGGGGTGAAAGAGGGTGTTTGGATATGAGTCTAACTCAAACGGGTCAGTTTGGGTTGGAAATGGGAAATTGGGTTGTGAAACCAATTAAAATGTGATTTTAATGTATGTTAGATTACTAAACTAGATGAATGTGTTTAGGTAATCAAATTGCAAAACATGAAGTGGAATCGGGACCTTCAAATCCACAAGGTAAGTGCTTTTACACTTATTTAGTAATTGATAAAAAAATAGGTTATATGCAATGTTGTATGCATAATGTGTCGTGTGATATGAATGTGTATAGAGATATACGAATAAGTGAATGAATGTAGTTATAGTTTTAATACTATAATGGATATGTGGATATGGAGTTATGGTCTAAGTGCCATAATGGATATGTGGATATGAAACTATGTTCTAAGAATCATAATTGAAATGTGGTGATGAAGTTATGGCCTATATGCCAAGGTGGAAGTGGAAATGCGTTTAATTGTGAATGTTAATTGTAAAGAATGAAACTTGTAAGGTGATATATAAGTGATATGTAGTATAATGGAAAATTGGGTGAAAAAGGGTCAAATGGGTGAAAACAAGTAGATTTTACTTGTTTGTTATGTTTTATCTTCCTTACTAATGGTGATATATGTGGTGTTATGTAGGAAAAGCTCTGATGTAGTCAAAGTCATGTCCAAGGCGTTGGCGGGTTCTCGTATGCGTATATGATGGTTTTTGGGGGTTAATTAGAAAACCTTAAAAAGGATGTAAATTGATACCTAAATTTGTGTTTTGGTGTATGTGAATGATGTTGAAATGTTTTTGTTCAAAACCCAAGTGTTGGGAGGTTTTGGTGTCTAGTTGAAATGAAAAAGTTGGAAAATTGGTTAAGTGTTGAAACCTTCAGAAGCCTAGAAACTTTCTATGAAAACAGGTCCCTCGCGGTACGCGAGAAACCAGGTTGGGTTCTCTCGCGGTACGTGAGAGACATGGTTTCCGGCTGACTTTCTGAGACTCCCTCGCGGTACGTGAGAGGGAGGGACCTGGTCTCTCGCGGTACGCGAGGACCTATAAAAAAATAAAAATTCCTTGGGATAAATGCTTTCGCGCGTTTAAAAGTTTATTCAAACCGGTTTTGAGTTAAGGGTGTTACAACTTGGTATTAGAGCAATGTCTTAAAGGATTTGGTGTGCGATGCACCAAACTCAAACCGGATGCTCGTGATATGAGGGAATGGTACGAGAATCCATAAAGGACTTGACTATGACTCGGAGCTTACGGAAACGAAAGGTTAGTAATGTTATGATTAATGTTGTTAAGTATGGTGTATATGTATGATTGAATGATAAAGTGTTATGTGTGCCGAAACTTGTTTTGTGATTTGCTATATGAATATGATAATTATAATTGGGCATAACATATTATTAAACATGTCTGGCCAATACGATTAATGAGACGAGATGTGCAAGGGTCTTTATGATAACCATATGACAATGAACATTTGCAAGGATTAGGTGAAGGTGATTATATATGTATGCATGAATATAGGTAGATATATATATATATATATATATATATATATATATATATATATATATATATATATACTTAATACATAAGAGTGTAAGTGTGATGGATACCTTAGGTATTGAAAGTGTAAGGATGTTAAGGTGTTTTTGTTCTAATTCTCAGCTAAGAGATGACAGACGATGCGAATTGGGAACAGTTGGATCCAAGAATCCAAGAGTTGATAAAGGAAGAAGTGGCCAAGGATTTTGAGCAAGCCACAACTCTGTTGATGGAAGAAATGAGAGGGGTTATTAAGCTTACTCTCGAGGAGGTATCGAAAGAGAAAGAGAAGGAACCTCAAGGTTGTACTCTTAAGGAGTTCATGGTAATCAAGCCAAAGGAGTATAACAGCCAAGTGGACCCGATCCTTAGCCACAGGTGGGTGGTGGATATGGAATCCAACTTTGAAATAACTAAATGTAAGCCCGAAGACAGGGTGATGTTCAATGTGCCACTATTGTCTGGGAGGGCAAAAGAAAGGTTGTTGAATCTCTGAAAGGAGAGGGGTGATTTGGTTGTGACCTCCTTGACTTGGGATGAGTTTAAGGCGGCTTTTCTGAAATACCACTGCCCTCAAACCGCAGTTGACAGGATGACTGAGGAGTTTCTCCTCATGAGGCAAACGACCGAGTCGATTGATGAGTTGGCAGGGACTTTCTTTGATCGCGCCAAGTTCTGTCCGGACATGGTGTCGACCGAGAAGGCAAAGGTTGACAGATTTTTTGCTATGTTGACTGTGGAGTTCAGAGATAGCATATCTCCTTCCTCTTTTACCACACTTGTGGACTTGATAAATAGGTGTCGAGAAAGAGAGGTGGAGTTGAGGAGGCAAGAGGCTAGAGGTGAAAAGAGAAAGCGTGAAATTATGGAACAAGTTGTGAAGATGATAAAGGGCGGGAGCCTTAGTAAGAAGCCTTTTAGCAAGTTTTCTCCACGGGGATGCAAGGTTTGTGGAAAGGAGCACTTTGGGAGTGTAGGAAGGGAACGTCGAATTGCTATAAATGTGGGAAGCCGGGGCATATAGCTAATCAATGTCCAAGCCAAATCCGTATATGCTATAATTGTTACAAGCCCGGGCACAATAGGGCAGATTACCCCGAACTGAAGCAAGGTGGAAGTGAAAGGAAGGTTGAAATACCAAAGCCAAATGGTAGAGCTTTCCACATCTCAGCGGAAGAGGCAGGAATAAATCAGAGGTGGTGTCAGGTACATTCAAGACTAACTCTTTACATGCACTAGTTCTATTTGATTCGGGGCTAGTCGTTCATTTGTGTCCTTGAAATTTGTTAAGCATTCTTCTTTTCTATGTAGCAAGTTAGACGAACCCTTAGAAATCGAGGCGGCAAATGATAAGAGTTTTCTAGTGTTTGATATTTTTAAAAATTGCAAGTTAAGGGCGGGGCTGAAACGTTCCCTATAGACTAAATTCCTATGACCATGGGGGATTTTGATGTAATAGTAGGGATGGATTGGTTATCAAAGAACAAAGCGATTATTCTATGTGGACCTAAAGTGATACAACTCGTTTCCCCGACGGGTGAGTCCTTTTACATAGAAGGTGAAAAGAAAATTAAGGTAAGATTGTGTTCTTATGTGAAGGCAACAAAGTACATGGCGCGTGAGTGCAAGGCGTGCATGGCTTGTGTTGCGGATGTGATCGAGAAAGTGAAAGATATTCTTGATGTTCCGGTTGTGAATCAGTTTGAGGATGTGTTTCCAGATGAATTACCGGGGTTCCTCCGGAGAGGGAAGTAGAGTTTGGAATTGACTTGATACCGGGTGGTAAGCCGGTAGCCAAAGTACCTTATCGGTTGGAACCGCTGGAGATGAAAGGGCTAATGGAGCAATTACAAGAACTACTTGATAAAGGTTTCATTCACCCGAGCGTCTCGCCTTGGGGTGCGCCCGTTCTGTTCGTTAAAAAGAAAGACAGAAGCATGAGAATGTGTATGGATTATCGGGAGTTGAACAAGTTGACGGTGAAGAATCGGTACCCGTTACCTCGGATTGACGACCTCTTTGACCAATTGCAAGGGGCGTCATGGTTCTCTAAAATTGATTTGAAGTCTGGGTATCATCAGTTGAAAGTGAAAGAAGATTATGTTCATAAGATAGCTTTCCGCACTCTATACGGTCACTATGAGTTTACGGTTATGCCTTTCGGTTTATCCAACGCACCCGCGGTTTTCATGGATCTTATGAACTGGGTGTGTAGACCGTTCCTCGACCGTTCGGTCATTGTGTTTATTGACGATCTTCTCGTTTACTTAAGGAACGAGGGTGATCATGCTTTTCATTTACGTGAGATTCTTGAAGTTCTTCAAAGGGAAAAGCTTTATGCAAAATTTTCTAAGTGTACATTTTGGTTGCGTGAAATCCAATTCTTGGGTCATGTGATTAATGAGAAAGGGATTACTGTCGACCCATCCAAGATAGTGGCGGTTAAAGATTGGTCATCGCCAAAAACGCCTTCGAAAATTAGAAGTTTCTTAGGGTTGGCGGGTTATTATCGGCGGTTTATTGAAAACTTCTCTCGGATTGCTTTGCCGATGACGAAGTTGACGCGTAAAGAGACTAAGTTTGTATGGGGTTCCGAGCAAGAATCTGCCTTTCAACTCTTGAAAGAAAAGTTGACTAAGGCGCCCGTTTTATGCTTGCCGGACGGGACCGAAGATTTTGTGTTGTATTCGGATGCCTCGTATTCGGGGTTGGGGTGTGTTTTGACGCAAAGGGGGAAAGTGATTGCCTACGCGTCTAGGCAATTGAAGACTCACGAGGTGAATTACCCTACCCATGATTTAGAGCTTGCGGCCGTGGTGTTCGCACTAAAGATTTGGAGGCATTATTTGTGTGGGGCTAAGTGCACGATATACACGGATCACAAAAGTCTCAAGTACTTATTTGACCAAAAGGACCTCAACATGAGGTAAAGGCGGTGGCTTGAATTGGTCAAGGACTATGATTGTGAGATACTTTATCATCGGGTAAAGCAAATGTGGTGGCAGATGCTCTTAGTCGGAAAACGAGCCATACACCTATCAAGGTGAAGTCATTTAAGATGACAATTTCATCATCTCTTATTGATGAAATCCGGGAGGCTCAAGTGTTAGCACTTGGTGGTGATTTGAAGAAGGAACATATGGTTGCTTATGTTGATAAGCTTGGGGAAAATAACACGGGTTTAAAGACGTGATTTGATAGAATTTAGATTCTTAGGCTGTCAAGTGTTTTGACAACTATTTTAGACGAGGCGCATAAATCCAAGTATTCTATCCATCCGGGGACCACAAATATGTTTTATGATTTGAGGTGTCATTTTTGGTGGCCGGGCATGAGGCGTGATATTGTTAAGTATGTGGAGAGGTGTCTCACATGCTTAAGGGTAAAGGCGGAACATCAAAAGTCGTATGGAATGCTTCAACCACTTGAAATAATGCTTTGGAAAGGGGAGAACATAACCATGGATTTGATCACTAAACTACCAAGAACTCGAAAGGGTTATGATGCAATATGGGTAGTAGTGGATCGGTCGACAAAGAGTGCACATTTCCTTCCTATTAAGGAATCGTATTCATCTGATAGATTGGCTGAAATGTATGTAAAAGAAATTGTGTCACGTCATGGTGTGCCGGTGTTTATTATATCGGATCATGATACGAGATTTACTTCTCGTTTTTGAAAGAAATTCCATGAGGATATGGGCACTAGATTGAACCTTAGCACCGCTTATCATCCACAAACGGATGGTCAAAGCGAGCGAACGATTCAAACGCCCGAGGATATGTTGCGGGCGTGTGCTTTGGATTTTGGGGGTAATTGGGACGACCATTTACTGTTGGTGGAATTTTCTTAGAACAATAGCTACCATTCTAGTATTGGTATGCCGCCTTTTGAGGCATTGTATGGGAGGAAATGTCGAACAACCGTGTCTTGGGGTGAAATTGGTCAGCGGGAACTTGGAAGTTAAGAGGTGGTCAAGGAAACTAATAGTAGTATTGAACAAATAAAGGCACGCTTGAAGGCAGTTCAAGATCGCCAAAAGTCCTATGCGGATAATAGAAAGCGGGCGATTGAGTTTCAAGTGGGGGACTTTGTGCTTTTGAAAGTCTCTCCTTGGAAAGGGGTGATACGGTTTAGGAAACGGGGGAAGTTAAGTCCACGTTTCATCGAATCGTTTAAGGTGATAGCAAGGGTGGGTGCGGTGGCTTATCGTTTGGAGCTACTAGAGGGACTAAGTAGACTTCATAACATGTTTCATGTGTCTCATTTGCGAAAATGTTTCGTGGATGAATCTACTTTTGTTCCATTGGATGATATTGAATTGGATGAAAAGTTGAATTATGTTGAGCAACCGGTGGCATTCTTGGATAGAAAGGTGAAGCGTTTACGCAATAAAGAGATATTCCAAGTTTTGGTGAGGTGGAAACATAAGAAGGGAGCAAAAATGACTTGGGAAACCGAGGAAGAAATGCTCAAATATTATCCGAACCTTTTTATGTGAAGTCTGGTTTCGGGGACGAAACCCAAATAAGGGGAGGTGATTTGTAACGAACCAAAATCCGGGTTTCGTTATAAATAAATAAATATTCTAATAAATATTATGCTGAAAATAATATTTTAGAAATAAGTTGAAACAAGTGGGTTCCAAGTTAGTAATGGGGTTATATTAGTTTTTAACTAATTTGGCATGAAAGTGGATGAATTAGAAGTTGAGGGGCTGAAAGTGTAAATATGGCAAATCTGCCATATTTGACTAAATTAAAGTCAAAATTCAGATTTTCATTATTTTGGGTGTTGAAGCTCTCAAGAGAAATGTAAGGCCCCAAACCCGGGAGGCCTCACTTGTTGGATTTACTCATTTACAAACAGTTCTTAAACTTGAATATCAAAATAACGCAGCGGAAAATACTTCATTAAAACATAATCATTACATTGTTCAACATGCGGAAGCGTAACATAGTCTATTACATAAACATAACATAATCTAATCATATAAGGATGCCAGTCTTCGTATCATCCGGGTAACTCATCAAGCCGCCCAGCATCACCTTCCATCATCGTAACCTGCCTTAACCTGAATGTGCATACTAAAAAGTCAGCTACGCTGGTGAGTTCTAGTTTTAACATAAAACTTTAACTTCAAATATTTTTCCAAAAACATAACTTCATACTTCATTTAATAAAAAGCGTACGTAAAATTATGCCATAACAAAACATAACACTTCATAAACATAAGTAAACGAACATATCGAATCTGCGCCTTCTCGTAACCGTCAAATCCATACGTCACATACTGGCTGAATAACCTAAAGATCACTACCACTAGGCCCATCAATCACCGTATTGTCCTTCGGGTGAAGAACTCCTAGGGCCCGATACTTAGGTTATTCAACACTACTTCAAGCACGGCATCACAAGGATGACACGTACCAAACTTCAAGCACTGCGCCCCGTAGGGCACAAGTACCAAACTTCAAGCACGACTACCCCATATGGTAAATCGTACCAAACTTCAAGGATCACGATAATCCCCTTGACGACCGTCATCGCCCCAGTTGTACAACAGTTGGCCAGCCACAAAGGCCCCTAAAAGGTAAAGGCCCATAACATACTTCCCATACCCATAACCTTCATTCCCTAAGGAATATTGGCAGATTTGTTCGTTTGTGACTATCGTAAACATTCACTTCTTTTACTTCAAAACTTCAGTTAAAGAATTCGTACGTTTTATTAAAAATCATTCCTTCATTCATAAACACTTCATAAACTTCTTTTGCCAAAATATTTCATAAACACTTCTTTCATAACCCTTCCTTCCAAAACATCGTTCATAAACATCATTTTATAAAACGTCACATACAACATTCATAAACATCGAAAATAGTCACATCGTTACGTATGCACACCAGCCCAAAAACATTATTAAAAAATTTAAAAGAGGGCTTCTAGAACTCACCTGATAAGCTAATTTGGGTTTTCCTAAACAAGGTCCAACAACGTCACTTCCGATCTGAATTGATTAGTTAAATACACATCAGACCAATACCGACTCTAACGGTTTAACCATTCTAAACATACTAACTTTACTTAACCAGCCTGATGCCTGCGCACTTAGCAAGTGCGCAGGGACTTGTTCTTGCGTACATAATAAGTGCGCAGACTTTGCTTCATGCGTACTTGATAAATACATAGCACCTGCTTCATGCATACTTGATAAGTACGCATGACCCTCTTCATGCGTACTTGATAAGTACGCAGATCCTCTTCTTGCGTACTTGGTAAGTACGCAGGTTCATCTTCATGCGTACTTGATAAGTACGCACGAACTGCTTCTTCGCAAAAACCTTAACTTTCGCCTTTTGGTTCGATCACGTCAAGATCTCGAATTTGTTTACTTCAAAACGTTTGTTTTCCATTAAGGAACTCAAATCTATGTTCATCTTTTCACCCAAAACCCGAAAAACCCAAAAACAAACAAAAACTCAGATTTAGGCCAAATCGTTACCTGAATCTAGTTTCTGATCCGGAGGTTCTTCTCATGAGCTATGGAGCAACACTTTACAGAAATCTTGGGTCGATCCGCCAACTTTCTCTCTCTACGGTTTCTCTCTCTAGAACTTGCAAATGGGAGAAATGATGGAGGTCTAAGCTATTTATAGGGGAGGCTCCCCTTCCAGCCCGCCGGCCCAACCGACCCGATATGCCTCGTTCGTTTATTTCGTCATTTTAACTGTCATTTTATTTTTTTTGGGATGTTACAAGTCTACCCCCCTTACAATAGGTTTCGTCCCCGAAACCTATCATAAGTCAAATAGATGAGGGTACGACTCCCTCATTTCCTTCTCTGTTTCCTAAGTGGCTTCCGATCCCTTTCGATGTTTCCATTGGACTTTAACCAATTGGATAATCTTATTAAGCAAACGCTTCTCCTTCTTGTCTAAGATGGCTACGGGTTCTTCGATGTAGTTAAGGTTGTTGTCGACCTCGATGTTAGTAAGTGGTACGTGAGCTGATTCATCCGCCAAACACTTTCGCAAGTGTGATACATGGAAGGTAGGATGAATCTCACTTAACTCATCAGGCAACTCTAACCGATAAGCGACTTCACCAACCCGTGCCATTATCCTGAATGGTCCGACAAACCTCGGACTTAACTTTCCTCTCTTCCTGAATCGTATGATTCCCTTCCAGGGTGACACTTTCAACATTACTCTGTCCCCAATATCAAACTTAATAGGCCTTCGTCGTTTATCCGCATAGGACTTCTGACGATCTTGTGCGGCCTTCATTCGTGCTTTGATTTGATCAAACCTTTCCGATGTTTCTCTTACAACTTCAAGACTTCCTAATTCCTTCTGTCCAATCTCACCCCAACAAACCGTGGTCCTACATTTTCTCCCATACAACATTTCGTAAGGCGGCATGCCTATCGTCGTGTGATGACTATTGTTGTAGGAGAATTCGGCTAACGGCAGATGACTGTCCCAACTGTAGCCGAAATCGATAATACAAACACGAAGCATATCCTCCAATGTCTGAATGGTCCTTTCGGACTGACCATCCGTTTGTGGGTGATATGTCGTGCTAACATTAAGTCTCGTGCCCATCGTTTCATGAAATCTTTTCCAGAACCTTGATGTGAATCGTGTGTCCCGGTCAGACACAATCGTCAAAGGCATCCCATGCCGTGCTACAACTTCTTTAATAAATACTTCCGCTAACATTTCTGACGAGAACGTCTCGCGAATAGGTAGGAAATGAGCACTCTTTGTTAAACGGTCCACAATTACCCAAATGGTGTCATGACCTTTAGCTGTGCGAGGTAGCTTGGTTATGAAGTCCATGGTAATGTGTTCCCACTTCCATTCTGGTATATCAAGTGGTTGAATCTTTCCATACGGTTTCTGGTGTTCGGCCTTTACTTACGAGCAAGTCAAGCACTTGCGAGCAAGTCAAACACTTGCTTACGTACTTTGTCACTTCATCCTTCATTCCAGGCCACCAGTATTCCTTCCTTAGATCTTGGTACATTTTATTGGTACCAGGATGGATAGAGTATCGAGACTTATGAGCCTCATCCAAGATTTTGGTTCTAAGCTCGCCGCCCATAGGTATCCATACCCGTCCAAAACGTGTCCTAACACCAAGGGTTTTATATTCCAGCTTGTCATGTTGGCCAACCATTCTTTCCCTCTTTATGTTTTCTTCCTTCAGTGCTTCATCTTGAGTTCTTTCAATTTCTCTCATCACATCTGATGTTACTATCAACTGGCAAGCTTTCACTCTAATAGGAGTAGGCACATCCTTTCGGCTTAGAGCGTCAACCACCACGTTTGCCTTTCCAGGAAGGTACATGATCTCACAGTCATAATCTTTCAGAAGTTCCAACGATCGTCTCTGCCTCATATTAAGCTCTTTTTGTTCGAAGAAGTTTTTCAAACTTTTGTGGTCGGAGTAAATAGTAAACTTCACCCCGTAGAGGTAGTGCCTCCAGATTTTCAATGCATATACACAGCAGCAAGTTCCAAATCATGAGTCGGATAATTAGCTTCGTGAATCTTCAACTGCCGTGACGCATACGCGATCACTCTTCCGCGTTGCATCAACACGCATCCCAATCCCTGACCCGAAGCGTCAGAGTATACCACTAAGTCTTCATTGCCCTCGGGAAGGGCCAAGACTGAGCTTGGGTTGGTTTCTCCTTCAATTCCTTAAACGCCTACATCCTGGGTCGAACCCCATTCGTACTTTACCTCCTTCCGAGTCAACTTTGTCAATGGCGAAGCTATTTTTGAGAAATTCTGGATGAATTTCCGATAGTAGCCTGCCAATCCCAAGAAACTGCGGACTTCAGTTGGCGTCTTAGGAATTTTCCGTTCCCTTACCGTCACTATCTTTGCTGGGTCAACCATAATGTCGTTCGGGTTAATGACGTGACCTAGGAATTGGACTTCTCTAAGCCAGAACGCGCATTTGGAGAACTTAGCATACAACTTTTCCTTCTTCAGAGCTTCCAATACTTCCTTCAAGGGACACGCGTGATCACCCTCATTCTTGGAGTAGATGAGGATATCATCGATGAACACGATTACCGATCGATCCATCATTGGTCGAAAAACTCTATTCATCAAATCCATGAACGCTGCGGGGGCGTTCGTCAATCCGAAATACACTAACTCGAAATGTCCATAACGCGTGCGAAATGCAGTTTTCGGTATGTCTTCTTCCCTCACCTTCAACTGATGGTACCCGGACCGAAGGTCGATTTTTGAGAACCAACTTGCGCCTTGCAATTGATCGAACAGGTCGTCGATCCTTGGTAAAGGGTACTTGTTCTTCACCGTACGTTTATTCAACTCGCGATAATCAATACACATTCTCATCGAGCCGTCTTTCTTCTTCACAAACAACACCGTAGCACCCCACGGCGAGATGCTCGGTTGGATAAATCCCTTCTCAAGTAACTCGTCTAGTTGTGCCATTAACTCTTTCATCTCCACAGGTGCTAGTCGGTATGGAGCCTTAGCCACGGGCTGGGCATCTGGTACTAAGTCGATTCGAAATTCGATCTCTCTGTCGGGTGGTATCCCAGGCAAATCCTCTGGAAACACCTCCGGGTACTCGCGTACCACGGGTACATCGTCTAGTTCCTTCACTTCCTTACACTAGTCAATTACGTCCACCAGATAAGCCTCGCATTCACGCCTCAAGTAATCTGTTGCCTTAATCATCGAGATGACGTTTGGCATCGGGGCATCAGGATCTCCAAAAACCTCGACTTTGCTACCATCCAGAGCATTGAGTCGGATTATCTTTCGTTTACATATGATCTGTGCTTTGTTAGCAGTTAACCAATCCATACCTAACACGACATCAAACCCACCCAAAACCATGACAAACAACCTGACGGGAAATCTATGGCCTTCTATTTTTATCATGGAATTGTCAACTACATCACTCACCCTCGTAGTTCTACCCTCAGCGGTTTCAACGCTAAAGGCCCTTTCTAGTTTACTAATAGTGTACTTTACCCTTTTACAAAAAGTCACAGATATAAAACTCTTACTTGCACCCGAATCGAATAATACTGATACAAAAGTGTTGTCAAGGATAAACGTACCTGACGCCACGTCGGGGCCCGCTCTGGCCTGTTCCTGCGTCAGCGCGTACGCTCGAGTCTTTGCTCGGGGCCTCTCTTCTCTCTTCTTCGGGCCTTTCCCTTTTTCGGCTTCACCCATCCTGGGTTTGGTGCATTCCCGGCTCATATGACCACTTTTCCCACAATTGTAGCATTTGAATCTTTGCGGGCATTCACGGGAATAGTGTCCGGTCTTGCCGCATTTAAAGCATAGATTAGACCCTAACCGACATTCACCCGCATGTCTTACCCCACATCTTCCACAGACTGTCGTCTCTCCTACCCTGGCCTGTTTGTCCTGAGCCCCAAACAACTTCCCACCCGATCGCTTAGCGGGAAAACTCAGCTTCTTCTTAGGCTCTTCAATGGCAACGACATTCAGCGCCAGATCATCAAATACCACTCCGCTCAGTTCTACTACTGAATCATAGGTAGTAGGGGCGTTTTCCTTAACATAAATGCGGACCTGGTCCGGCAGTCCTTGAATGTAGCATGCAATCTTTCTTTCCTCAGTCGTGACAAGATGTGGCACCAGACGTGCCAGTTCATTGAATCGGGTTGTGTACTGCCGGTGTGTCATGCTCCCGGCCTTCAAACCCAGAAATTCCCTCTCTACCTTCTCAATCTCGTTCCTTGGGCAGAAATTCTTGATCACCAAAGTTTTCAAGTCAGCCCACATCATCGCATCTACAACCTCGTTCCCTTTTGCTTGACGTACACCTTCTCACCAATGGTATGCTTCTTCTCTCAAGGAGTTAGCAGCAAATTTTACAACTTGATCCGTTCGACATTCGCTCAGAAGAATGGAAGCTTCCATACGGATCACCCAATCAAACGTAGCCACCGCGTCTTTCTTTCCAGTGAGGACCGGTGGGTTACATGCTTTAAACGACTTGTAGTCGCATCCGCGTGCAGGCGGCTCGTTGTTCTGGGCACCAGTTGCCGCGCTTGACCCACCTTCCCCATTAACCTTCTTCAATGCTTCAGCTAAAAGACCTGGCAGAGAAGTCTTCATCAACTCGGTGAACTCCCGAGCTATAGCTGCTCTCACTTCTGGTTCAAAAGTGAAAGGTTGTTCTTCAACCAGTGTCTGCTCAGTTCCATGCACACTAACCGCTGGTTCAGTGTGAACACTTCCTTCCTCATTATACTCTTGGCGCACAGGGTCCTGCCACGCCCACCATTTCAACTGCCATTACGACCACCGGTACGGCCCCACCACGTGTTCCGTTTCCTCTCATTGCCATTTTGTTCTATAAGACAAGGAATCCAATGTCATCACGCTAGTTAACAAATAAAATTCAATAAGCACTGTAAGATGTTAATATACACTGGCCATCTGCAATTAACCATTACACTACCTTTCGATTTTTATTTGACCACCTTTGTGATTCCATCAGAACACAAGTCCTTACCTAACCCTTTCTAAGGCATCCGCTTTCGGTCCCGTTCACAGTTTAAGTTCAGACACTGGGAGTGTCCGAATATCTCAAACTATTGCTCTGATACCAACTTGTAAGGCCCCAAACCCGGGAGGCCTCACTTGTTGGATTTACTCATTTACAAACAGTTCTTAAACTTGAATATCAAAATAACGCAGCGGAAAATACTTCATTAAAACATAACCATTACATTGTTCAACACGCGGAAGCGTAACATAGTCTATTACATAAACATAACATAATCTAATCATAACAGGATGCCAGTCTTCGTATCATCCGGGTAACTCATCAAGCCACCCAACATCACCTTCCATCATCGTAAACTGCCTTAACCTGAATGTGCATACTAAAAAGTCAGCTACGCTGGTGAGTTATAGTTTTAACATAAAACTTTAACTTCAAATAATTTGCCAAAAACATAACTTCACACTTCATTTAATAAAAAGCGTACGTAAAACAATGCAATAACAAAACATAACACTTCATAAACATAACTCAACGAACATATCGAATCTGCGCCTTCTCGTAACCGTCAAATTCATACGTCACATACTGACTGAATAACCTAAAGATCACCACCACTAGGCCCATCAATCACCGTACTATCCTTCGGGTGAAGAAATCCTAAGGCCCGATACTTAGGTTATTCAACACTACTTCTAGCACGACATCACAAGGATGACACGTACCAAACTTCAAGCACTGCGCCCCGTAGGGCACAAGTACCAAACTTCAAGCACGACTACCCCGTAAGGTAAATCGTACCAAACTTCAAGGATCACGATAATCCACTTGGCGACCATCATCGCCCCAGTTGTACAACAGTTGGCCAGCCACAAAGGCCCCTAAAAGGTAAAGGCCCATAACATACTTCCCATACCCATAACCTTCATTCCCTAAGGAATATTGGCAAATTCGTTCGTTTGTGACTTTCGTAAACATTCACTTCTTTTACTTCAAAACTTCAGTTAAAGAATTCGTACGATTTATTAAAAATCATTCCTTCATTCATAAACACTTCATAAACTTCTTTTGGCAAAATATTTCATAAACACTTTTTTCATAACCCTTCATTCCAAAACATCGTTCATAAACATCATTTTATAAAACGTTACATACAACATTCATAAACATCGAAAATAATCACATCGTTACGTATGCACACCAGCCCAAAAACATTATTAAAACATTTAAAAGAGGGCTTCTAGAACTCACCTGATAAGCTAATTTGGGTTGTCCTAAAGAAGGTCCAACAACGTCACTTCCGATCTTAATTGATTAGTTAAATACACATCAGACCAATACCGACTCTAACGGTTTAACCATTCTAAACATACTAACTTTACTTAACCAGCCTGATGCATGCGCACTTAGCAAGTGCGCAGGGACTTGTTCTTGCGTACTTAATAAGTGCGCAGACTTTGCTTCATGCGTACTTGATAAATACGCAGCACGTGCTTCATGCGTACTTGATAAGTACGCATGACCCTCTTCATGCGTACTTGATAAGTACGCAGGATCCTCTTCTTGCGTACTTGGTAAGTACGCAGGATCATCTTCATGCATACTTGATAAGTACGCACGAACTGCTTCTTCGTAAAAACCATAACTTTTGCCTTCGGGTCTGATCACGTCAAGATCCTGAACTTGTTTACTTCAAAACGTTTGTTTTCCATTAAGGAACTCAAATTTATGTTCATCTTTCAGTTTTATCCGTGAAAACGTTACCTTTTCACCCAAAACCCGAAAAACCCAAAAACGAACAAAAACTCAGATTTAGGCCAAATCGTTACCTGAATCTAGTTTCTGATCCGGAGGTTCTTCTCACGAGCTATGGAGCAACAATTTGCTGAAATCTCGGGTCGATCCGCCAACTTTCTCTCTCTACGGTTTCTCTCTCTAGAACTTGCAAATGAGAGAAATGATGGAGGTCTAAGCTATTTATAGGGGAGGCTCCCCTTCTAGCCCGCCGGCCCATCCGGCCTGACCCGACATGCCTCGTTCGTTTATTTCATCATTTTAACTGTCGTTTTATTTTTTTGGGATGTTACAAGAAAAGTGGAGAAAAAGGGTTTTGAAGCAAAATCATGCATTTGAATCTTGAATTGTGGAGGTTTTGGCTTGCACATCACATTCCTAACATCAAGTAAGTGATAATATTCCATTTGATTTCACCATTGATGTGTTCTTTGTGGGTTTTGGGTGAAATCCAAAATTTATGATGCATGTGGTTAATTAGTGTTAGTTTGTTGATAATCTAGCTAACCTAAAGATAAAGAATGGTGATTAACATCCTAGAACCCTTTGATTATGATTATGAGAAGTCAGGGTTTATATGGAGAAATTTGGGTGTGTTTGGATTATGATGAGAATGTTGAATTAATGATGATTAAGTGTTTGTATGATGTTAGACACTTGAACAAACACCAATTTAACCTAATAATAATTATTGAATGACAAATTAGTGTTAATGCAAGGATAATAAAACTTAAGTAGATGAGTTTGGGGTGAAAGAGGGTGTTTGGGTATGAGTCTAACTCAAACAGGTCAGTTTGGGTTGGAAATGGGAAATTGGGTTGTGTGTAACATTTCTGGGTTTTATTTTCTTTATTCAATGTAAAACAATTCAATTCCAGTTCTAATGCAACGTTTAAATTCATTTTGTGCAACAACTAAACCATAGTATCAGTACGAATCCTCAAAGTTCGATTCACGTTTATTCAAAAATTCTTTTATATATATATATATATATATAAATATCTAAATATATACATGTACATATACATTGATACATCTCACAAGTGCATACAATCACACGATTTACAAGTGAGTCTACACAACGGTTTGAACCCAAACAACTTGATTTGAAAATCATGGGAATTCATCAAAGTCAAAACAAAAATCGTCTGTTTGACTTAGGGCCGATTTTCACTAATCAAACATCAAGGAGCGACCCAATCAAGTGCTGTGGATTTCCACCTCGTGTACAAACCTAAATCGGCCCAATCCGAACCCTTTTAAAAAATCAACTCGTTCAAATCAGTGACGAATTCAAAATCCAAACGAGTTTGACTTAAGATAGTCAAACCCGAAGCAATCTCCACTCAATTCGAAAAATTTACGCATTGTAATCCTGAAATTCGCTCCTCAATCAATATTCGCATGTACCTAGACTTTATCAGAACTCAATTTGATCCGAATCACTGAATTACCACGTGATTAATCGTTCTCATCGGTTGTGGTCAAATTTGAAACCAAATCAAACGATTTCGATAAAGTTAATCAAATTAAAACTCCCTCTCACCTTCACATACCTCACACCAAACTTCCGGAACCCTCAATTGGTACCCAATACACTTCCCGTCGTCAATCGAGACTCAAGAACACCGAATCTGAAATCGTAGCCGACTGCATTCGTGCCTCAATATTCACAAGTAAGTTTTATGTCGATCGATTCGTAATCAAGCTCCGAGCAAAAGCCCCTTACCAATTCATGTGAACAGAACCCATCGAGACCGATTTGGAATTCTAGGGTTCTTGTTCTTAGCATTTAAACTGATTTGGGGTTTTGTTTAATCTCGTGTTTTAAGCATTTAGAATTCGTAATATAACAGCGAAACCATCTAGCCCAGCCGGTAAGCCATTGCACCGCGGGGCTAGATGGCGTGGGTTCGAAACCCATACACCACAGATATATCTTTTGCGCGTCTTGAACCAAATCCGGCCACACCCCGGAGTCGTAATAACACTTAGGGGAGCCAGGAATATGCACGTAGTAGTCCCTTGGTCTGGTGGTTAGGTGCAAGCCTCACACAGTGACCACCCGGGTTCGAACCGGGGAACCACTTATATTTTTAAAACCATTTTTAAAAGTCCAAAATTTTTATAAAAAGTATTTATATAAACCCTACAACATTTTGAACAGAATAAAACCAAATTTTATAATTTTCAATATAAAATCACTATTATTACAAATTAGTTGTTAAAATGTCATTTTATTTAATTAACAAAAAAAATTATATAAAGACATTTTGCAAAGTAATAATTTTTTTCACATTAGAAATATGATGAAAATATTTTTTTTACTTTTCCTTGAAAACAAAGTTTATAAATTTTTTTAAAATTTTAACTTTATTTAAAACAAACAAATACTTATTTTAAATGGTAAATAAGTAAATAAATTTATTTGTTATTTATATAATTTACACTAAAGAGCTAAATGTATATTTATTAGATTTTATACATATCTTCATAAATAAATAAATAAAGTAAAATTATTTATTTAATTTATATTTAATATAGAACCCACATTCTTATAAATAAATAAGAATATCATTTATTTAAATCATATTTAAATAAATATAATATCCATACTATTTTCCTAACTAAATAAATAAATAATAATTATTGATTTATTTAGTTATCCAACCCAAACCCAGATTCAATTATTTTATAAACTATTTGATTTAATATTACATCGTGTAAATCACAAACACCCTCAACTCAAAACCTTTGTACACACACTCAATTAAATCATAGTCTTAGACTCAGATTTTTGGATACATTAGTAATTCAACATTTATTACACATTAGGTTAACCTTGTGAGGTTTCAATCGTCATTCTACCGTCTAGCCGTGCGTGTTAGCTACACCTCTAATCAGGTGAGTATTACATAGCCCCTTTTACTCTTTTACACTTTTGGGGTGAAACATGAACTCTATACACACAACTATTTACACTTACACAAACTACACAAAACACAAATCCTATTTACATTTATGTGTGCAAAAATTTGAGCTTTATGTTTGAGTGCTATATGTGTTAACTATTTGTGTGCAATTTCATGTGCAATAATTAACTAATAAGCCGACGGTTAACAATGATAGATCTATTGAGTCTGACAAACCCACCCAGATTGGGGTGATTGTTACTGACAACACAATTTGCATGCTAGTTACAAAGGTTTGATTGTACTTTATTTACACATTAGTTACTCCCCATAAATGCCTTATTTATTCATGATATGTAAGGATTTGATCTTTCACAACTATATACTATCTATGTACAAACCTGTGTATGCTCACCAACTTTTTAGTTGACATTATTTTATTCATGTTTCAGGTGATAACGTGCGAGTTGATCAAGATATGCTACACGTAGGACATGGACTTAGTTAAAAATTGAATAAAGAATATTATGCATTTCTTTTCGTAATTGTTTGAACTTGATTGTGTTTGGTTATTTGAAATGAAGTTATGATTTAAAATATTTCAATATAGTAAACCTTATGCTCATGAACAGTCTACATGTCCCGCCCCGACGTTTCCGCCGTCTGTTGGGGTGTGACATTGTGAAACTAATTAAAATGTGATTTTGATGTATGTTAGATTACTAAACTAGATGAATGTGTTTAGGTAATCAAACTGCAAACGTGAAGTGGAATCGGGACCTTCAAATCCACAAGGTAAGTGCTTTTGCACTTACTTAGTAATTAATAAAAAAATGGGTTATATGCAATGTTGTTTGCATAATGTGTTAAGTTGCATAATATGTCATGTGATATGAATGTGTATAGAGATATACGAATAAGTGAATGAATGTAGATATAGTTTTAATACTATAATGGATATGTGGATATGGAGTTATGGCCTAAGTACCATAATGGATATGTGGATATGAAGTTATGATCTAAGAATCATAATGGAAATGTGGTGATGAAGTTATGGCCTATGTGCAAGGTGGAAGTGGAAATGCGTTAATTGTGAATGTTAATTGAAAAGAATGAAACTTCTAAGGTGATATGCAAGTGATATGTTGGCAAATTGGGTCGAAACGGGTCAAATGGGTGAATGGGTGAAAACAAGTAGATTTTACTTGTTTGTTATATTTTATCTTCATTACTAATGGTGATATATGTGGTGTTATGTAGGAAAAGTTCCGATGTAGTAAAAGTCAACGTCAAGTCCAAGGCGTTGGCGGGTTCTCGTATGCGTATATGATGGTTTTTGGTGGTTAATTAGAAAACCTTAAAAAGGATGTAAATTGATACCCAAATTTGTGTTTTGGTGTATGTGAATGATGTTGAAATGTTTTTGGTCAAAACCCAAGTGTTGGGGTGTTTTGGTGTCTAGTTGAAATGAAAAGGTTGGAAAATTGGGTAAGTGTTGAAACCTGCAGATGCTTGGAAACTTTCTGTGAAAACAGGTCCCTCACGGTACGCGTGAAACCAGGTTGGGTTCTCTCATGGTACACGAGAGACCTGGTTTCCGGCTGACTTTCTGAGACTCCCTCGCGGTACGCGAGAGCGGGGGACCTGGTCTCTCGCGGTACGCGAGGACATATAAAAAAATTCCTTGGGATAAATGCTTTCGCGCGTTTAAAAGTTTATTCAAACCAGTTTTTGAGTTAAGGGTGTTACAACTTAAGAAAACTGTTCGGATTGTAATCAAAAAGCAATTGACTTTAAACTTGTAAAAACTATTTTAGAGAAAACGGATCGCTTCCAGGTTCAGATTACAAGTGTTGTGATGACTGGTTTGTACTTATTGGAAGTTACACAGACATAACTCATTCACTAAAATTGATAAACAATTAACAACCAAGATAATGACTGTGTTGAGCAACGATTACCAAACCGGGTACTTGACACAGATTAATAACTCAATAGTTAATTAACAACTTAGAAGATCAGATCTAAATATTCAATGATTCACGGTAGAAAACCGAAAATTGATGAATGTATTAAATTGAATAAAAACCAAATTGTTTCAAACAAATCTAAAAATCATGCATTCAAACAATCATACGATTACAAGAATAGCAAAACCAAATCAAGTATGAACCTTAGTCTATCACTTACAAGCAGATCCTACACCCGGAAACGACACGAAGAAATTAGCCGCTCATCGACATCATCATCATCGATTCTTCAATGGTTGGTGTAGCTTGATCTAGCATCAAAAACCTGAAAGGAGTTGAACTTTTCCTCTGAAAATCGCCTTAGGAATGCTCTAGGACGGTTGGGGAGAAGTTAATTCGAATATGGACTCTCCCAAGGCTTATAATTGAAATTAGGTTTAATTTTCTGAAAATACACATCTTCGCGTGTCGCGAAGCAAGGATGGATGATCTTCGCGTGGCGCGAAGGCCAAAATCCTCGCGTGTCGCGAACCTTTGCTCCTTGTTCTTCGCATACCGCGAAGAACCTAAATTCCAAGAATTTGACTTTTGTTGACCTTTACTTCTCCGGGGCTCGTGTATGCTACTATCCTCTTGATTTAAACTTTGTATCTTTCGCTCACATTGTACTTTAAACCTGTAACACTCACAAACACCAAATGCACATAAAACAGACTCGATATATAAAGTTGAATGCTTAAACTCTACAAATTAGACCCTTGTACATGGGATATTTGACCTTACATCAGCCATTCGACACCGGAACCTTAGGTACGGTACCACAATAAAATATAGCGACGAACTTGTCTTGGGTTTGGTTTTGCTCATCTCTCGGGACTATCTTGTCTTAAAATAGGTATAGCACATTACTCGTGACAATGTTTTACAAATGGTCTGATCATGATCCATCTCAAGATATCTTGAACACAATGACTAATAAATCAAAATAAGTAGAATGAAAATAAGTATAATAAACTTAATTAATGCACATGAAACCATAATTTGAACTCTCGTCGAGATTTTAAAGCAAAGAAAAATGTCGTAAGTGTTGCAATCAATCTAAAAATAAATAAATTAAAGAACATAAGTGATACCACACTCATTAGACCATTCATTTTAGAACCAAAACCTAAGAATTTAACAAAAACCAAACACATACACAAGTACAAATTATCATACATATAAATAATAAATATAAACTGTAAATAAAAACTTCCCGTTATATTAAAATTAAATATAATATATGTTTCCAATTAAAACATGGATCAAAAACATTTTAATCATAGTAGCTAGAAAGGGTCTTAAGGTGATGTCGGGTCTTGAGGTGGTGTCGGGTCTGGAGCTCTTTTCGCCACTGATTCAGCTATTATTGCCTCGAGTTGGGCTATCCTCTCATGGTCATTTTTCGACTCCATTAACCACCACCAACAATGATTCCAATTTTACCATCCTATTCATAGTATGGTTAAATGGATGGAGGGCAGGCGACGCGTGGTAGGTCGGGGAGTCCTTCGGCTTGAGATGGTTTTCACGCTTATCCGTCCACCGATCACCATGCCAGCAGCGTTGCTGCTACCCCCTCCCCTCTAGATGTGAAACGCCCTCATCGTGTGGTAGATGGGGAGTCCTATCGCTCTTGTTAGTGCGCCTCATCATTTTTGTAAATGCTACCAAATACTTATGGACTGTTTTACACATATATACATACATAATGTATTAGATATACATACATACATAATGTAGTATTAAAATGAAGTATTACTATATATAACACATACATACAAACTTACATAATTTATTACTGATGTGTTGTTGATATTTTGCGTATAATTGTGTTTAAAGTTGTGTATTTAGTTGATTAAACATGTAGAATGCAGTGACTTTGTACGTATGTGTAATTGCATGTGAATGAAGCTTAAACAAGAGATTTGGAGCAAGTTAGAAGAAAGAATAAGCATGATATGAAAGTAGGAAATCATACAATAAGTTAACAGGGAAGTTGGAGTTATAAGGGGAAGATTAAACCAAGAGTTGGTTTTAGTGTACGCTACACCATTTAGGGCGTAGCTTACGGCTGGTTCCACCCAGCGTAGGAAGTTTGCATTTTTCAGTGTAGCACTGAGGTCGGTGTAGCTTACTTTGGGATCGATCTTTTGGGAGATTGAGGTGGTTTTGGTCTCTTATATCAACCCTAATACTAGGGTTTCATATACACACATACCTAGAGCCCCTTGGACGAGATTTCTAGTGATTCAAGGCTTCCCATCATCATTCCGTTCATGATTTCATCACCAAATCAAGATTTGAAGCTGTCATGATGAAGATGCAAGTCTAAATCACCCGTGATCAACCCCAGGTGTATGGTTAGTGGTTGTGAACGTGTTTTCTTATTTTCTATCATACTTTGTCACGATTCCCTTGTAAACCATTTGATTCTCGGTTTCTTAGGTTGTTCTATTTGTTTTAAACACTTGCATTATTAATTTTTAAAGAATTAATCTTTCAACCATTGGTTTTGTTTGCTTATTTGAATGTGATTGGTAGATTGGTTAGATAATATCTCAACTTGTGTTCTTGTTCGGTTTCGTATCGTATAGTCAACACAGTCAGGTTATATAGTCTTTCATCTACTTATCATTTAGATCAATTACCGATTTATGTCTATGTAGATTCCAAAGTGGTAGCTAACAGGTTGCACAACTGCACCATAAACTTAAAACCCGGGTGTGATATGTTTTTCCATTATTGTTTACAAATAACTTTTGAATTTACATGTTTACTTTCCATTGCATGCAATCAATCTAGGGTTTTCATCAAAATAAACAATCAATCAATTCAAGTTTTCAATTATTAGGTTTTTTAGGTAATTAGTTAAACAATCAACTTCAACTTACATGCCGACCACAGACTCCTCGTGGGATTGACACCCTACTTACCATAAACTAGTTAAGGTATTTAGGCATTTCATATATCACATTAATCTATTATTTGAGCGGGACTTTGACCTTGATCAATTACACATACATACAAACATACACACACATACACAAATACAAACACTATTAGATATACATACACACATACAATCATATAATGTATTACACATACATACAAACATACATACATAATGTATTACTAAAATCAAGTATTAAAATGTATTACACATACATACATATAATGTAATACACATACATACATATATACAAAGTGATACACGTACATACATATATTCATACATACATTCACGCATGCACACATACATACATACAATGTAATACATATACATACATAATGTATCACTGAAATCAAGCACCAAACCTAAATACATACACACATAAAGTACCAAAAACTAAAATTTTATACAAAATGGAAAACTACCGGTGGTTGTGGTGGTGGTTTGTCGGAAGTGGTGTTAGCATGGTAATGTGGCTTTTAATGTATCACTTAAATCATGTTTGGATATACAGAGCTAGTTAAGGTATTTAGGCCTTACATATATCACTTTAATCTCTTATTTGACCGGGACTTTGACTCGATCAATTACACATACATACAAACATACACACACATACAAAAATACAAACATACAAGCAAACACTATTAAACATACATACAAACATACATTCATACAATGTATTACACATACATACAAACATACATACATACATACATACATAATGTATTACAAAAAATCAATTATTACAATGTAATACACATAATACACCCATACGTACATACATATATACATACATACATACAAGCATACACACATACATACACTGTAATACCTATCCATACATACGTACTTACTTTATCACTAAAATCAAGTAACAAACCTAAATACATACACACATAAAGTACCAAAAGTACTATTTTCTGCAAAATGAAAACGACCGGTGGTGGTTTGTCGGAAGTGATGGTAGCGTGGTAATGTCACTTGTAATGTATCATTAATGTCATGTTTACGAAGCCACAATAAGTCATAAAAAAATATTTTGGTCTTAGAGAAATATCATTATGATAACTAGCATATTATTGGACCTTAATGTGGTTTGTAATGTGTCAGTGACTCGGTTTTAGCAACACGAAGCCACAATATATATGTTATAACAAATTATTTTGGTGTTAAAGACACATACTTATGATAATTTGTAAAATATTGATGGGATGTGTAATCTACTAGTAAGTTGTTTAGATTACACAAAGCCACAATAAATCATAATGAGTTAATTTAGTGTTAGAGACACCTCTATCAGACTGCCCGTAACGCCCGCTTGTACGTCCAAGTGGCCACCTGTTCCACATGACGGCGTTGAGGGCTCGCCGCCCGTCGCCAACCCCACGCCCCCAAAGGCAGTTGTTTGTTTGAATGTTGTGGGACCCACTTGAATTAATTATTTTTCTTTTTTTTATTGTAAAAATCCCCAAACTGGGTACATCTTATAGTTGGCACACACATAATAATATAGCTGTTAATCAGAATCTATTACAGCCGAAGTCTTTAACTCAAACATTGATAATCCAATCACACTAAACATTGTTCAAAACATAAACTATCAGGAATGAGAATGTCAGCCTGTAGTACAGCAACCCGACGTCCATGCTATCAAGCCCTCACGGCTCCTCTATTTCTCTTTAGCTTTACCTTTACCATTGACATGCATACTAAAAGTCAGCTAATGCTGGTGAGTTCTATCTTTACTTTGAACTATAAACTTTCTTTTAGTAGCTTAGTTTTAACAAAATAAGCTTTCTTTCTTTACTCTAACAAACCTTGCCTTTTCTTTAAAACTATACAAAGTTACAATTTATAAAACTGTTCCGTTACTATCTTTCTTTAAAACTTTACTTTTGAGGAAACCTATTATGTTGTCCTCCTTTACTCTTTCAAAAATTTCATTTCACTCGTATAGGACAAGTGACTATCACACACTTTAACTATCACGTATGGATTATTGTCCGAAGACAAGATCCCTTTCTCGCTTACACCTCGAGGTAAGACTTTTACTTTAGCGCTACCCACACCTTAGGGTGGGACTTTCTTTCTCGCTTACACTTAAGTGTAAGACTCCTTTAGCATTGCTCACACGTCATGGTGAGACTCCTTTATCATTATTTACACCTCGGGGTAAGACTCCTTTAGCGTTGCTCACATCTCAGGGTGAGACTTCTTCTTTAGCATGTCTGCAGGACTTTCTACTATGCAACTACTATGCAATGCAATTACACTACTACACAAAATAGAATACAATCACATAATTATCATATATACAAATCGCGCATATTAACACATAAGCATATAACATGGCATGTATCACTGTCATGGTCACTATTTGAGCTGTACCGAAATACAGCTCTTGTTGTTATCACTATCGAGCTGCACCGAGGAGCTGCCCCTTTACGGTTCTTTAACTTTCATTCTTTACTTTTTTTAAAACATTTATTTCAAAGATAGTACTGTACACTTTAGCGTCTTTCTCTTTCTTTTATAAAAATAACATTTTTATAAAAACTATAACTTTCTATTTTACTTTATAAAAATAACATTTTTATAAAAACTGTATGCATGCCAGCCCAAACCGTTAAGGAAAAAGGGCAATAAGAACTCACCAGTTCTGCTATCATTAATCAACTATCGTAAAAATCCTCTTTATGTTTAAAACCCAAAGACCCTAAAAACCTATTTCTCAAAGACCCTATGTTTAAAACTTACATGAAGCTAGATCTGAGCTTAAATCATCTTTTAACACGTAAAAATCCGAACTTTATGTTTAAAACCCAAAGACCCTAAAAACCTATTTCTCAACAGAAAAACCCAGATCTGAGGACGATTCTAACATGTATTCATGATTCTTCTCCCCCTTGATATCCCCAAATATCCAGAAATGATATGAGATGGATATGAAGGCTTGTATGAAGACCTTGAAGCATTCTCTCTCTAGGTTCTCTTTGTTTCTCTCTCTAGATTGTAAAGGTGAAGATGTTGAATGGAGAACTAGGGAAGTGGCTAGGGTTCTTGATGGCTCCCCCTCATCCCAGGCCCGCACGATTTGGGCCCAACACCCGGCCCGTCCTTGCTCTTTCGCTTCTTAGCCGACTAAATTTCCGGATGTTACATATTGTTAACAATTGTTTTTAAAAATTAATTTTAAAACCTAATTAAAACTTAATTTAAACTTAATTTAAACTTAATATAAAACATAATTAAAACCTAATTTAAACTTAGAGTAAACTGTAGTTTTCGTCCCTGAGATTTGAACAAAACATGAGGTTTCGTCCACCCTTAACATCTTTGCTCCCTAACGTTTGATGTTTTAACACTATGAGTCCGTGGACCTAACGGCCGTTAATTTTTCTGTTAGTTTCTGTGTGAAATTACTGATATATCCTTAACTTCATCTTCTTCTTCTTCAACTTATGTCTCAGACCACCCACCATCACTAAAACTCCGTCATTTCACCCCATCGCTAAAACTCAGTCCCATTGGCACCGACCTGCCACCACCCTATCCGGTCTGACTGTTTGAAAACACCAAAACGGCTCTCGAGAACAGACTTATCACATACTTTTACAACCTTCATGTTTCTCATACACTATAACCAAATCTCCGTCACTAATAGTCCTATTGAACGATAATTTCTTCATAGGATCAATAAGCAACATCTTTTGATATTGTGATATACAGATTACCACGAATTGGATCCTAGGGATCTCTTGTTAAAATATGTGTGAAAAAGCAATCACCTAATTCTCTACAACGTACTGTACATTCAAAATTTCAATTATTCATGAATTAATACATGTTTTGTTGCAAAATTCAATCAATGGCGTGTTCAATTGGAAAAATATATGTTTTGTGTATAACTAAAATTGATAAGAATATATATCGTTTAATTCTTTCATTTTCCATGAATGAGAAGCGAGATTTCTGATCTGATTATAAGCCCTAGCGTTAATGTATGTGCAATTAATAATGTAGAGTATGTACCTGATTCAGATTCCGACACCATCCGTCTATTGAATGCCGATGTTGTTCAGCGGTTGAGATTGTTCTTCCTTTTCTCCTTGCTCCAAAATTAGGGCTCAGGGTTTATGTGATGGGTTCTTCCAGGGGGTAAGTTTAAGTGAGTTATTATTTTACCCTTATTTGGGGTAGGTCGACTGTGAAGAAGATGTTGGGGCAAGGAATCTACAGTCGGCGAAGATGGTTGGAATCTACGGTGAAGAAGATCTTGAGGTGGACGGTGGGTCTTTGACGAGAGAGAGAGAGATAGCCGTGGGTAGGGAGGGGGAGGGGTCTTTTAGAATTTATATTAAGGCTATATCAGTAATTTCATATAAAAATTAACATAAAAGTTAACGGGTTAGGTCCAGGGACTCATAGTGTTAAAACATCAAACGTCAGGGAGCAAATGTGTTAAGGGTGGATGAAACCTGATGTTTTGTTCAAAACTCATGGACGAAAGCTACAGTTTACTCTTAAACTTAATTTAAAACATAATTAAAACCTAATTTAAATCTTACAAAATTACATAATAAAAGAAGAATAAAACCTAATTTAAACAAGATTAAAACATAATTAAACCTCATTTTAAATAAGATTAAAATATAACTAAACGATTAATCAGAGTCGGTATCATACTCGTTTTCCCATGGGTTATGCCAAGACGAACGAGGCATGTACTCATCTTGCCAAGGATCACGAGGCACGCACTCATCTTTCGGTCGTTCTTCGTCTTCATCTTCAAGTGGGTTCAGAAAGGAACACCGTCTTGCCAAGGATCACGAGGCACGTACCAAGTTATAAGTATTGAGCACCGTCATAATTTTAAAATACATCTAGAGAGGTTCAAAAAATTTTGTAGCCAAGAGGCTCACAAAGTACTACGGAGCGATCTAGTAGAACATATTTGGACAAATAGTGAGTAGTTTATTTATGTTTTCTATTTATTAACTTCGTATTGTCGTTTTATTTTATTGTTTTAGGTGGTTGTTATTTTTATTTAATTTAATGCAATTTTAGTTTTTGTTTAATAATTTAGTTATTTACTTTTATTTTTATTTATTTATTTATATTATTATCTTAAATAAAAATAATATATTTGTTTAATAAAATAAAAAGTAATGGTGATGTGGAAATAATGAGTTTGTATGTGTGAATGATGGGTATGGTAGTGTTGAGGGTAAAAAGAGTTTGTGGGAAGGATGGGTGAAAAGCTAATATGACATGCTGACTAGGTCTGTATATAGGAAGTGACTAGGTCTGTATATAGGAAGGATGGATGTGGCGTTGGAGAGAGTGTCATAATTATTATCACATTTTCAGATATTGCAAAAAAAAAATTTAACCTTCTCTTACTGAATGCTTGACTAATCCGGCTAATTCCGGTGTTCTGAGCTTTTGTTTATAAACTAGTTTAATAGTAGGATAATGACGATTAAACCTATGTGCAAATCACTCATGGATGTGACATCTTCTCATACATCGCTCGATATATCAAACAAGAAACTTTTATCTTATTTCAAGTGTTGTGCATCTTCCCAGTAAGTTCACAATAATGGTGATTGGTGAACCCCAAATGTTTGGATTTTGTCACTGTTATCACCTTATATTATGTATGAACCTTGAAATATACGTCAAAAAATAGACTTGGTCATAAACTCAGAATATTACAAGACAAAAGAGAGAACTTATATATACCATTCTCTTTTCGCTAAACCATCATCACCTGAAAATATATGTACAAATTAGCCATGGGAAGGTCTTTTAGCTGGTCCGTTTTATTGGTTCAGCTAATGATGCTGCTACCAGGGCTCAGCATTGCATCCTTGCAGCCAAAAAGGTCCCAAACTTATATCATCCACATGGACCATTCACAAAAACCAGACCACTTCTCTAACCATGAGTCATGGCACCAACACACCGTAAAGTCCCTATCATCGGCTTGTCCAGAAGATAAAGAAACGTTTCTATACTCTTATACTCATGTTATTCACGGGTTTAGCGCGAAGCTCACCTCGTGTCAACTAACCGAGCTCGAGAAGTCACCGGCTCATCTAACCACATACAAAGAGTCATTTGGAAAGATGTTCACCACCCATACACCAAGGTTCCTAGGACTGAACCGTGGTTCGGGTATATGGCCAACCGCGTCTTACGGGAAAGACGTGATTATTGGAGTATTCGATACGGGAATATGGCCGGAAAGCGAGAGCTTTAACGACAGCGGGATGTCAAAGGTGCCATCTAGATGGAAAGGCAAGTGTGAAAATGGCACTGCCTTTAGCCCATCTCTTTGCAACAACAAGTTGATTGGGGCTCGGTCTTTTAGCAAAGGACTCCAGGCTGCAGGCCTTAATATCTCAACCGAGTTCGACTTTGACTCGGCTAGAGACTTCGAGGGTCACGGCACGCACACATCGTCCACAGTAGCGGGTAACTACGTGTATGGTGCTAGTCACTTTGGCTATGCAAAAGGTGTAGGCAAGGGTATAGCACCACGCGCACATTTAGCCATGTACAAAGTCCTATGGACATCCGACACATTTGCATCCGCAGCTACTGATATTTTAGCCGGTATGGATCAAGCCATTTCGGACGGGGTCGATATAATGTCATTGTCCATAGGGTTAGAACACACACCTTTGTTTGAGGATGTAATCGCCATTGCATCACTTTCCGCCATTGAAAAAGGAATCGTTGTAGTTTGTGCGGCTGGGAACGACGGACCAGGTTCAGCCACAATATACAACGGTGCTCCATGGATCATGACCGTAGGCGCAGGCACAATGGACCGGAGTTACATAGCCACACTAGAACTAGGAAACGGGATGGCTTTCGAAGGCACCTCGTACTTCCCTACGAGTGTTTCTATTGCTAACAGACCCTTGTACTATGGAAGTAATGATACGAAAACATCCGGGTGTTCGTTTTTGAATCGAAACGAGGTTAAAGGAAAAGTAGTGTTATGTGACGATAGTAACTTGGATCTTAACGGGCAGATGAATGTAGTAACATCAGCTGGTGCATATGGTGCGATTTTCTTGACGGAATCGTTGTTTTTGGATCCCGAAGATTATTCTATACCGGGCGTATTATTGCATACTCGTTACTCAAAAGCAATAAAGGAATATGCGATAACAGGTAATGTATTAGAGGAAGGTTGTTTAGAAAACCACGTAGTTATGCAAAACCAATGGAAACCAGTTACATAATTTAAAAACTATCTACGTAAAAGACCATAACTAATATATTTTTATCTAACAGGTAACAACACGATTGTGAAAAGTATGAGATTTGTCTTCACTAAGACGGGGACCGGACCTGCTCCACAAGTGGCCTTCTTCTCTTCGCGAGGACCGGATCCGATTAGTCCAAGTGTTTTAAAGCCAGATATTCTAGCTCCGGGTGTGGATGTGTTGGGAGCAGTTAGACCAGATGTGCCTTTCATAGAGGCTGGAAAGTATGATCTAGTGACAGATTACGCGCTCTACTCAGGCACGTCAATGGCAACACCACATATAGCAGGAGTCGCAGCTCTAGTAAAGGCGGTCTATCGTAACTGGAGTCCAGCCGCTATTCGGTCATCTATGATTACCACAGCAACCAAAACAGACAATACATATGGAACCATTCGAGACCAATGGAACGGAGTCACGGCTACACCGCTAGAATATGGGGCAGGACATGTCAATCCTAACCGAGCCATGGACCCTGGACTCATCTACGATATGGGTCCACAAGACTACATAGATTTCTTATGTGGTCTTGGATATACTGTCAAGCAAATGAGTATTATCTTAAGAACAAGTCAATGGAGTTGTGAAAACCGAACTGATCTTAACTACCCTTCGTTTATCGCCAATTTCTCAAACCAAACCACCTCTTGGTCTGAAAAGCATTTCACTAGGACCATTACGAATGTCGGAGACCATTCATCCACTTATCGGGCTGCTCTAAAGGTTCCGGATGGAATGATAGTCAAAGTGGAGCCTAACATCATCAGATTCGCGAATAAGTATCAGGAACAAAAGTTTGTACTAAGCATACAAGTCGACGAAGATTCTCCAAAAGTGAACTACGGGTATCTTGAATGGATCGATGAGCATAACCACATTGTTTCCAGCCCAATTGTAGTCATCAGAGATTGACAGGCAACTCCTGAGCAACTGGAATGTTATCAAGTCAAACTTCTTACCTTTTCGTTTTTTTGAGTATTACTTAATTAAGAGTAGGTTTTGGACTCATGATGTATTACACATGCAACATCAATAACAACTACAATCTTTATATAAAAACTGAATTTGATAAATTAATAAATTAATAATATTTATGTTAAAAATTATAAAATTATCATTCTTAGTAAAACATGATATCGGTGGCTATAGTGTCACCGTACATCCTGCAATGCGTTGAATCCTTCCACGCGTACTGTCAAATATGATATTGATTCAAAGAAATAAGAACAAAGGACCGATTGTCTATTTTACACAAAACAAACATCCAGACCAACCGGCCTTATTAGACTGCAACAAGAAATGAGAAGAAGAAATTTAGATATTTAAGATTGTATGTTCGTCTGTTTAGGACCAGGAACGCAGCACCATTAAATAGGCGGAACAACCAACGGGTAGAAGACATGCCAGTCTAAGGAACCATAGAAGGAAAGACAGCCTGCAGATGAGCAAGGATACCGAAGCCAGAAAATATATATCTGGTCTCATCTTTGTGAGTTTCGATAGGGGGGCGTGAGTTAAAATAGGGCAAGGGGCTCAGAGTGAGAATTAGGGTTATAAAAAAAGTAAATCACTATAACAATATCACTCTATACCGACGACTTTTTTTGACCCTATAGCGACGACTTGTCGTCGGGATAGCGTATACCGACGACATGTCGTCGGGATAGGTGTCGTCGGTATTGATTCGTACCAATAGCCAAGATTGTCGTCGGGATTGGTGTCGTCGGGATAGGTCAGACTATACCGACAACATGTCGTCGGTATAGGGTCTATTTAAATAATTCAAAAAGAAACCCCATACCGACGACATGTCGTTGGTATAGAGCAAGCTCTGTACGGACGACTTGTCGTCGGCATAGGGTCAACCTATACCGACGACATGTCGTCGGTAAAGGGTTTTTTCATTTTTTTAATAATTTTTAAAAAAGGCCTATCCCGACGACATGTCGTCGGTATAGGTCTTTCTGTTTTTTTTTATATTTATTAATTTTTAATATTTTTCCAGAAATATTAAATTTCTAAAAACAGAAACCTGCAAATAATTATATATAAACCATACAAACATTCAAATATCCGAAACATAAAACAAACATATAAATTGTTCGACGCCACAACTTGTTCGATAAACTAAACATTCAAAACAAACAAATATGCAAATTGTTCAAGACAACCCAACAACTACAAAGGCTCAACGACTCCAAGCTAGTTATCATCGCTACTAGTTCGGCGCTCCCACATTCGACGCATTTCATCCATTTGTCGTTGCATTTCAAGCATTTGTTGATTATGCACACGACGTTCTTCATCTAGTTGTTGATTTTGCAGTCGCTGTTCTTCCTCTCGTTGGGCTTCGCGTTGTTGTTGTTCTTGAAATTGTTGTTGAAGACTAGCCACACGCTGATCAACGTCTTGCCAATGTGGTTGTGGAGAGGGAGTACCGAACACATCCGGTGTGGGATTACTCACCGCACGACCAACACCCCGAATATGGCCACGCCGATGACCCAATGCACGCTCCATGCATGCAAACTCATCGACAGCGGATGAGTCACCACCAGATTCAGCAGAGGATCTTATATACTCCTCTTGGGTTCGGTCCTGCATTAAACAATGTAATAAGCAATCACTTTACTATTTTACTAAAATTCGACAGCATAACTGCTGTAAAATGGATAACCAACCTTTTAAACTATAGGTCATACGACGACCCAAATTCACAAATTACAATCAATCAACACTAATAACAACAAATACTATTAATACTAGCAAACATATTCAATAATTGGCCTCGAGTTGGATGTTCTAAATCTATTAAAATGTGTTTGGGTCATTTTGACCCGTTTAAAGTTACAGTTAGACGTTCCAAGTATATTAAAGTGTGTTTGGGTCATTTTGACCCGTTAAAGTCAAATTTGGATATTTTAACAACAAAATCATTTAACTTACATAATCTGTTGATGCACTATCGTTGACCCATCCCGTCCCTTCTTTATAATGGGTCGATCTGAACACGTCAATAGGGCCGATCCCCTGTGAAAAACAAAAATAATATCACTAGAATTAATAAGCATGTTTGTATAATAATAACAACTATATTTCATACTTCCATGTGTCGGCGTTGGGCGTATGATTTGCTGCCATGTAAACTTGAATAGCTTGAAATCCTGAAACAATTGTCAAAGCTTCAAACACCTAACAAAAAACAAAGAAATTAACCAAAAAACCCAAAAATTTTGATTTTATTGTCAAAATTGAAACATATATGTTAACTAACCTTAAAAACCGAGAGATTAGTGAAAATTGCTCCACAAAACACACCAAAACCTCGAAATCGCCACAGAGAGAAAATGAGAGAATTTTGAGAGTTTTTGGGTGAAAATGGGAAGCAGAAAGCTGTCTTCTGTGTTAATTCACGCTGAGCCCTATCCCGACGACATGTCGTCAGTATAGTCTCTAAAGTCGGCGCAATAGGCCCCTGTGCCGACGACATGTCGTCGGTACAGGTCTTCGTTTGTTTTGACCGGACAATAAAGTAAATGACCTATACCGACGACATGTCGTCGGTATAGATTTTTCCCAAAATTGTTTTTAATTAAAAAAAAACCACCGACGAAAAGCTATTAAATATAACAAAAAGCAAAAATAAAATGGAATTTAACCTATACCGACGACATGTCGTCGGTATAGGTTTTCCCCAATTTTTCATTGAGCGCCATGTTTTCCCCCCATCTGGCTCAACCCTGTGCCGACGACATGTCGTCGGTATAGGGTCTCCCTTCTCATATTTTGGGATTAGTCTATACCGACGACATGTCGTCGGCACAGGGTGACCTATGCCGATGACAAGTGTCGTCGGTATAGGGTCCGTCGGCATAGGGTCATTTTCTTGTAGTGAATTACCATCTTACCCCTGTCAAAACTAAACTTAACAGAAAGAATTTAACGAAGTTAGGCCCAGGGGCTCAGAGTGTTACAGATTGTATACCACAGGTACTCAAAGGGTTAAAAATTCGTGTTAGAGTCGCAATATGTTAAATCATGTAAACCACAGGAACGCAAACAATAATTTACTCATTTTACTAATTTGCATACTTTTGTTTCATTTTTTTAATAATATCATTCTGGCAAACACATGTATACATCTTTGTTTAATTCCCATACAAAAAAACATTATTAATATCAAGTTGAAAAAGATGCCAATATTTTTTAATAACAAGGCTTATAATGCATCTTATTGTAATCATTTTTTCTACAAGGGAGAATGTTTCATCAAAGTCAATTGCTTCTTTTGACTATATCCCTTAGCAACAAGCCTAACTTTGTATATTTCTATTTCACCCGTAGAATTGTATTTTATTTTGAGACACACTTACATCCTATTGGTTTCTACCAGCAGGTAACTCAACTATATTTCAAGTATTATTTCTATGCGAGACTTCCATTTCTTCATTCATAGCTCGGAGCCAACTTGGATCTAAAGCAGCCTCATCATATGTTCGAGGTTTAAAAATTTTATTTAAGGTGGATGAAAAACACATGTTATTGGTGGACAATTTTGAGTAGTTAACTAATTTTTCAAGACTATATTTGACTTTCCCTTCTACCACATAATCTTTTAATCATTTTGGGACCGATACATTTCTAGTAGATCTCCTAGTTACAGTAGGCTCATCTCTGCCCTTGGAGGGTGTGACTTCTTCATCAGATGTACTACAAGTGTCAGTTCCTTCAAGGTTTTGACTCGTACTATTGGGTTGTTGTCCATTAGTATTACCTTCAGTTCTATCTAACCGTGCAGGTTGTTGATTACTACAAGTATTGTCACTTGTAACCATCCCATCATCATCGGGTCTTTTACCTTCATATCCTTCGGTTTCATAGAGATTGAAAAACATTTGAAGTGTTTAAGTTTACGCCAGAACTAAGATCGTTTTTTCATAATTCTTTATTTTCTTTGAAAGGAAAAATGTTTTCATAGAATTTTACATTTCTTGAAAACTTATTTGCTTATTATCAAGACTCCATAATTTAAAACCTTTTTTTTATTTGAATACCCCAAAAATACACATTTTTCGGCTCGCCTTTCAAATTTATTTGTATTATTTAAAATAGTACTAAAACAAAGACATCTGAAGTTACGAAGGTGATTAAGATAGGGTTTACAACCATACACCTACTTATACGGAGACTTACCAACTAGAACTAAGGAGGGAGTCATGTTAACAAGATAAGTGGCAGTTAGGATACATTTAAACTAGAATTTAAGGGGAAGACCCGCTTGAAAACTAAAGACCTAGCCATGTTTAAGAGATGTTTGTGTTTTCTTTGAACTATTGCATTTTTTTGTGGAGTGTAGGAGCATGTAGTTTGATGAATAATGCCATTTGAATTAAAGAACTTTTTCATTTTATTATTCCCGAATTTAGTACCATTATCGCCGCTAAACATTTTAATAGTTTTTCCTAATTGATTTTTTATTAGATTAAAAAATGTTTCCATACATTTAAAAACCTTATGTTTATGTTTTAATAAGTAGACCCATACAACAAGGGAAAAATCATCCACAACAGTCAGGAAGAACCTATAGCCCTCTCTACTTTGGACTCTATATGGACCTCACACATCTAGGTGAACAAGTTCCCCTGTTGAGGTAGATTTGTGGTCACTTAAAGGGAAGGGATCCCTATGTTGTTTTGCTTTATGACAAATTTCACACGCATAATCAATGTTAATATTTTTTAGATTTAGGTTATCTTTTAGAATATCAAGAACGTGAGTAGAAGGATGTCCTAGCCTATAGTGCCATAGGTTCGCCGAATCATAACTATTAAAACACAATGTTAAGGGTTCAGTGGCATTACACAATGTTAAGGGTTCAGTGGCATTACCACAAAAAAGAGTGTTCCTTTTTAGAGAATCCTACATATAACAATTTGTTTAATCAAATGTTACTTTTAGTTGGTTATCTCTAGCAAGTTTATAAACATGCATAAGGTTCACACAATACTCTGACACAACAAACACATCATATGGAATGACTTTATCACTAAGTTTAAAATTTTCAATTTTAGTAACTGTAGCATTAGTACCATTTTAATGTTTAAATTTAATGTTATATTTAGAAACACCAATTTTATCAAAAATACCATTTTCAGACATAACCATGTGTTGGTTTGCCATAAAGTCAACAACCCAATTATGCGCTTTTACATCAGAGACATTACCAGATAAACCAAAAATACGTTTACTAAACACATTTGCACATAAATAATTACCTCCCATATTAGCACCTTGTGAACTTTCTGCAGATTTTTCATTTAATAAACCTAGCACCTTAGATACTTGCTCAGGGATTAGTGTAGAAGATGAAGAAGGGGAAAGGGAAGGGGAAGGGACAGATTTAGGAGGCACATGACTAATAAAGTTTGAAAACTTATTTCCCTGACTACCTCTAGGTTTGAGATTTGGTGGATAGCCAACAATTTCAAAACATCTATCCACTTTGTGACCAATCTTATTACAACGAGTACACTTTAAGTTAGGATCAGGACCTTTATTAAACTTTTTATTATTATCAAAATTTTGAGGTGTTCTTGCCACAAACCTAAAGTTGTGTGTTTGGTTTTTTAAAGAAGTTTTTGAGTTTTTATGTGATTATTCCCTTGAGATTATAGAAAAAGAAGATTTTACAGTAGAAAGAGGATCACTTGTTAAAATATTTATCCTAACTGGTTGGTACTCATCATCAAGACCCATCAAAAATTGCATAAGCTCTTTATCAAATGATTAAACTCGTTAAACTCTTTTGAAGCTTGGCACATGAAAGTAATTGAACCATTTGATCAAATTTTTTCCACACAATGTTAAGTTTATGATAATCATCAGCAACTGTTGCCCGATCTTGATTCGAAGAGTTTATTTTTTGATATAGATTAAAAATAACAAAACAGTCAATTTTATCGTAAGTTTCCTTTAAGTCCTGTCAGACTTCAAAAGCAAGTTTAGAATAAACTTGACCCGTGTATAATTCGTCAGCAACATAATTAAGAATCTATGTAAGTACAAAAGAATTACATTTATCCCAATGTCTAACTAAGACATCATTATCCTCCAACCGCTTACAGGACCCATCTATAAATCCCATTTTATTTTTGACTTGTAAAGCAAGTTTCCTAGAATTAGACCATATCGTGTAATTTTCAGACCCTTTAAGTTTTATGTTAACAATGGGAAGATTACTGGAGTCACTAGCATGAAGATAAAAGGGATTACTAGTATCAAGTTTACTTATTAATGTTTCATTAATAGCAAAAGGTCTTGTTTCAGTTTCAATTCAGTCATTTTAGAGATAAAGAAACAATCGGACAAAGAATGAACTTCAAGCAGGCACACGCATACAGGAAAACCAAGGCCATAGCCAGGTTTTCACACCACTTAAGTGGTAGATCAAGGATAGCCATGGTTGTTGATGCAAACACACAAAAAAAACTAGTTCACATTCAAGTGATGCACAATTTAAACAAGAAACATAGGTAAGATGTGACACACGATATGCAAACACAGAAGCAATGTGTGGCTCTCCCTGTATATCATAGACAATGCTGGTCCTCCTAACCCAGCCCAGATATGCTAAATAGTAGAATAAATCATGTGACATGAAAGAAAGAAAGAAAGAAAGATGGAAATAACTTACAGTCTACTCCGACAACTTTAAGTATAAGAATTACTTACAGGGGATACGCGTGAAAAAGACGGACTAATAGAAAGCTTCACTTAGGGTTTCAAGGTTCTAGAGTCCACGAACAGAAACCGCAGCAGGTCATGGATAAGCCAACAAATTGATTAAACACAGAGGGGTTTTTCAACCCTAAATAGCCAACTTCCTTCAATCGAGCAGATCAGTCCAAACTTGAGAGAAATATCAATCACATCAGCGTAATAACGATGAACCAGAATCAAGAGAACAGTCTAATAAAAGAGCCTATAATTCTGATACCATGTCAAAAATGGTATTGATTCAGACATAAGAACAGAGGACCAATAATCTATTTTACAAAACAATCAACCGGACCAATCGATCCTGTTACACTACAACAAGAAATGAGAAGAAGAAATTAAGATATTTGGTTCTTCTGTTTAGGACTAGGAACACAACACTAATAAATAGCCGATGAAAGGACCCAAACCGGATACCTCTCATAGTTGGCAAATATAACATAAAAATAGTTCTTAAACCTTGAATTAAACGTTAAAGTGAAACAGCGGAATTCTATTACAATTTCTGAGTCAATTAAAACTTAAACATAACATTGTTCATATTCATAATCTAGGTAACGGGGATGTCATTCTTCGATCAACAGCAGCCATCCAGCCATCATCAGCTAATCCCTTGCGACTTCATATCTTCTCTTTACCTTTTCTACCTGATGTGCATACTAAAATAGTCAGCTAACACTGGTGAGTTCAAGTTTACAAAACCTTTAGCATAAATCATTTCTCTCTCATGTTAATCATATAAAACATATTTAATGAAAAACATACTTTATACAACTAAGTTTATAAATCACAATACAACATGTACATAAATACTTAGTTATTTTGTACTATTTTTTGTTAAGTCATACATCATTAATTAGTCTAAATCCGTATCTTGCTCTTTCTGTCCGCGAAGGACTTCTCGTGTCCTCAAAGGACTTATTTCTTTCTCAGCGAGCATTGTTCCCTAAGGCTCAACGTCCAAAGGCCGATACTCACAACTTGTCTCCACTAGGGACTTCTTTAGTAACTGTCGTCACCGGAGTAACCGTCGTTACTCTTCTTAACCAGTTGCACCTTCCCTATTACAGTGCCCTGCCGAGCACTGTCCTGGTTATTCACATGGTATGTCATGGTCTCGGTCCATGACGCAACATCGGCTTTGGGTAGCACTAGTCTCAAGGACTACGCTACTACCTCAAGACTTGATTCGGTGGAAACCATACTTTTACATATTAGACAATGTATTTGACTTATCTTCTTTCTTTCTGTTTATAAAACATACAGTTAAATAATACATTCTTTCTTATCTTTTTATTTATAAAACATATAGTTAGATAAGCCGTTCTTTCTTATACTTCTTCACAAACGTTTGAGAAATAAAATACATTTATTATAAACGTTTAATTCTTGAGTATGCACACCACCTAAAATAGTAAAAACAGAGATTCTTGAACTCACCTGATTCTATTAGAGAATAACGCACTCAGCAACGAGACTTTGATATAGGCGAAGGCATTAATACTAAGTTATTTCATTTGAAAACTCTCTGTCCGAAATCTATCTCGGTCGAAATCTTTTTCGACCGAAAACTAACCCGTTCGAAATGTCTCACCTCCCTTAGGTATTTCGTTTGACTACATTAAGTCCGAAAACTATCTTGGTCGAAAAACGTTATGTCCGAAAACTATTTCGGTCGAAATCTCTTTCTATCGAAAACTACTTCGTTTGAAAGCATTATGTCCTAAAACCATCTATGTCCGAAATACTTTTCGGACGGGCCAGAGTTTTGGGACCATTCATCACGTTTTCGGATGATTCCACTGTTTTTGGCTAAAATCGTTGTTTTTTATCCAAGTTTATATCTAGCTTTCATGAAGCTAGATATATACTTTTTAGGCCGATTCTAATGTAAAAATCCTGACTTTTTATGAAAACCCACATAAACAGTAAAACCCCACTTTTCAATCTAAAACTCGAATCTCGAAGGCTCGTTTACCAGGTTTTTCGTGTGTTTCTTCCTTCTCCGATCTAGAGAAACCTTCAGCAATGATCTCGGGTGAAAGTGACAACCTTGGGTGCGGGTTTGGAGCTGTCTCTCTCTACTTTCTCTTTCTAAATGTTATAGATGAAAATGATAAGTGTGAGATGGAGGGGATAAGGTGGGTTTTACCCCCTCCTTTTGCGCCCCACATGACCGGCTCAAGCCCTAGCCCGCGAGCCCATGATCTGTCTCTTTCATTACACTTTTTCTTATATCGTTTCCACCCGACACTCGTCGTATTTCATTTTCATTCTTTTCTTTGTTATTTTCGGGATGTTACACCGGTACAACAAACGAGAAGAAGACCAATTGCAGTCTAAGGAACCATAGAAGGAAAGACATCATGTAGATGAGTGATGTAGTGCAAAGCACACATATTTATTTCATTGTATTCTTGCGTTTTTATATAGTTTCGTATTCATTTTGAGTCATTTTTAGTTCGTATTGAGTCTATGTTGTGTTTTCAGGTCCTCATATGAATTACGAAGTCATATCATGAAGAGACCAAGCACAAGAGGAAAGTCGGGGTCAAGAAGAAGAAAACGTTGAATTCTTAAAGCCTCGCGGTACGTGAGAGAGAAGGAGGAGAGTGTCGCGGTACGCAAGAGAACCAGAAACCGGGCCCCGACGATTTTGGCCTTCGCGGTACGCGAAGGGCCAGCTTGATTGCCTCACGGTACGCGAGAGGCCTGTAAATCCATGAAAAACCCTAAACTCGATATTTAATGTTTTAAACGGCCATAGTTGAAGGAATTCGAGTTTTAGCTGTCTAAGAAGTGCTCTGAGGCGATTTTAGGAGTTTGGGAGGCGATTGAAGTGAAAAGTTGGAGGCTTTGGATCCCGGGTTCGTTACTTTAGCTTGTTCGGTTTCCAAGTTTTAATCTTTTGTCTTTGATTGTTCTGTTTAAAACATGTTTCTGTTTATTACTTCTGTTTTTAATGTTTTGAACATGATTCTAGGCTAAACGTTTGATACTGCCTAGGTCAAAAGATGATTTCTTGTTAAAGATAAGATTTTTATCAGTTTTTGGTTATTAATGTTGGTTTAATGATTGTGTAAAAGATCTTGGCTTGATAATTGTGATGATTATGCATGTTTAGATCTGATGTATGATTGATTATAGTTCTGGATGCTATTTGTGAATGTCTTTCAGTTTGAATAGCGTATCTAGATCATAGATGTGTGTTTGTGATTGTTTGTGTGGTTTGCTAGACGTAGTAACCCATAGGAAGTGTGAATGAGAGTAGGTTAGATCAGAGTGTTCATCTTATCTCGATACCCGAAAGGTGAGAGGTAATTATTAGGATTTTGAGTGTGAATTGTCTGAGAGGAGGTTCCCTTAGGTTTCTAGTGGTTTTTGATATTCCGTGTCATAGTATGTTGATCTGATATTACCCCGTGCATCTTTGATGTATTGTGGACAGTAAGACCGATAGGTGATCTGTCTGTTGGGTACATTATCATTGTTGGAGAGACTGAAAAGTTATCCGACCATCTGGTGAGCGTTGTGCATCTTTAGGTTTTCCTTATTGGTGACACCCTGCCAGTGATTAGGAATCCACTATGTTGTCTTTAGTTGTTATCCTTAGAAAACCAATCCATCATAGTTTCCATAACCGGTAGAAATCTTAGCCTTGCAAGTAGGATTCCGACATAGGTATTGTTCCTCATATTCCTGATATTCCCGAGTCTTTGTTTGATAGTTAGAGTCGTTCATTTGTTTTCTCTGGATTTCATTAGTTTAATCAGTTGTATAGAAAACCCCCAAAGCCAAATATCTTTAGTTCAAGTCAAAGTCTAGTGTAACTATTCAGTGTCTCTAGGGTTCGATAATCCGGTTTACCATTAAGCTATGCTACAGTCGATAGGTTCACTTGTCTGTCAGTGTGGTCTAGTTCATAGGTATTCCATCTATTACTTAGTTGTCTAGATTAGGTTTTGATTAGTATTTTTATAGACCGTCTGGACAACATCAAGTTTTTCCGCCGTTGTCGGGGACACTTGGCAATAGCAAAATTAGCTTTGATTAGTTCTTTGTTTGGTTTTTGCTTGATTTTCTCTTTTTAGTTGAGTCTAAATTATGTGTTTGTCTTCTCTGTTATTTTTGTGTCTAATTCTAGGATCGAGTCTTTCTGTGTGTTGAGTCTTCAATGTGTTTTTATGTCTTTTAGTGTATGCAGCGTACTCGTTCGCAAGGATCACCTGAGTTTACAACTTATTCAGAGCCCGAGCGAGAGCTTCACGAGCGCAGCCGCGACCTTCGTGAGCGGTTGAGAGTTTTGTGCGAGAAAAAGCTACATAACCCTAGCCTTATTCCTATCCTAACATGGGCGATGCTGACCCACCAACGAGACGTACCATACACCAGAGAGCCAATGATGGTGTTACTTAGGCCAGATCTCCGATCACGCGCCTAACTGTGCCAAACACCAATAATTGGTAAATATCATCACACGGCATGAGTACAATCACTCACTCTACTCAGTTTCATGGCCTCGATGATGAGGATGCACCAGGACATCTATCCCGCTTCGTGCGTATCTGTGATACCTTTAATATCACTAGTGTATGTGGGGATACAATCTACTTGCGTCTCTTTCCATTCTCGCTCTCTAGACGTGCTTCTACTTGGCTTGATACCCTCCCCGATATTTCCATCACCACATGGGAGGATCTGCAAGCAAAGTTTATGAAAAAGTACTATCCACCTTCCAAGGTCGCTCGCCTAAGGGACCAGATCCATTCTTTTCGTATGGACCCTGACGAGCCTTATCACATGGCCTAGGAGCGGTTCAACGCCCTGTTGAGCCGACGTTCCCATCATGGTCTTTTTGACTAGGCGATTGTGGAGAAGTTCTATAATGGCCTCACCTTCAAGAAGCAACAAATGTTCAATACTGCTGCGGGAGGCCATATCATGGATTAGAAAGAGACTGCTGAATGCGAGGAAATGTTTGAAAGCTTCGCTTTAGCTGAGCAGCAGCTGCAGCCGCCACGTTCCGTTAGGAATTCCATTCCTACTGCTAGGACACCAGCCTCTTCTGCTAGAGGTGTTCATCAGCTCACCCCTGATGCTAGCATGGCAGCTGCACTTGCAGCCATGGCGAATGAAATTAAAGAGTTGAAGCTGAGTGCTCAAAGGTGCGAGGTATGCAGAGGAGGCCATGACACCAGGGACTGCCCCGTTAAGCAGCAGGAGCATGTTGATTTTATGGGCCATCAGAACCGAGGATTCAATAACGCCTATGACAATTCTTATGGCTCGGGATAGAGATCTGGAGGTAACCCTCCTGGGTTTAATGCCCGCCCTAATCAGCATTCTAGCGAAGGTGAAGCAGGAGCGAGTGGGGGAAGTAGTGTCAATACTAAAAGAATAGAGGAAATGCTAGAAAACAGACCTAGATGCTTGCTCACCTAGTAGTGAAGGACAAAGAGACTCAGCAGAGATTGGATGCACACGACACTATACTGAAGAATCATCAATCTGCATTCCATGATCTGCAGCGCACGGTAGGAGACATCGCTAAGACTATGAAGGACAGACTGGGAGGTCTGTCTTCGGGTCCTCATGATTCAGTGATGGCCGTGGCAACTAGGAGTCAGAGAGTAGAAGAGAGGGAGGAGCCACCGGTGGAAGAAAAAGAAGAGCCGGTGGACGAAACGATAGTGATGGAGAAACCTGTCGAGAAGGCTGAGAAGAAGAGTGAGGGGGTGATGAAGACCCTCGAGATTGACCTTAGTTGTGTTCCCTACCCAGCGCGCTTGCTGCCTCATAAATACGCTAGGGAATTATACGACAACTTCCTTAACATGTTCAAACAACTTAAGGTCAACCTTCCGTTCATCGAGGTCCTCCAACATATGCCTAAATATGCTAAGTTCTTGAAAGATCTTAAGAAGCTGGAGGATGTCTCAAAGGTCTATCTAAGCGAGAGATGCTCTGCGATGGTGCAGAACAAACTGCCTGAGAAACTGGCAGATCCAGGTCACTTCACGTTCCCGTGTCTGCTAGGCGGTTTGCCTATGAACCACGCGTTGGCTGACCTGGGTGCTAGCATCAATCTGATGCCTTATTCCATATACGAGCCAACACGCATAAGCATATCCTTAGATGATCGTTCAGTCAAGTATCCACGGGGAATAGTGGAGAACCTTTTAGTGAAAGTTGACAAATTCGTCTTCCCCTTGGATTTTGTCACTCTGGATATGGAGGTGGATGACAGAGTCCCACTCATCCTAGGACACCCTTTCCTATGCACCGCTAAGAAATTGATCGATGTCTTTGATGGGAAGCTCACACTTCGTGTGGGGGATGAGAAGATTGTGACACTTGACAATTTCAGGTTAACACCGTTAACACAAACTCTGTTATCTCACAAATCCAGTTTGCTAAGTTAGAAACTTCAAGGGCTATAACTGCCATATTCTCAAACATATACATAGAAACTACAAGGACTGATTCTGTCAATACCCAAAACTTGATTTGTTGACTTTTGAAAGTCAAACCGTGATGTTCTTGGTCAAAATCAACTCGTAACCTTCGAATCATGTTCAATTCGCGTCCGTTATGCACAACCTTGATGATTTTGACCACGTTCAAACCGTTTCTACACGTTATTGATCGATAATGATTACAATTTAATCATAATAAACCTCATTCAAACCATAACTGAAAAACCATAACTAATACTATCGAATTCGATCAAATCCGTTCATCATTTCACAATCAAACACTCACACACCTAAAATGATCCTCTCTGAATCTTTCCCCCACATCAATTTCACCGGAGAAGCAACAGAAGCCACCAGAGTTCAACCTGTTGGAGTCGGAACCGTAGCCTAGTCGATCTCCACCAATTCGACATCAATCAAGGTAATCAAACACATCCTTATACTCGTTTCAACATCTAGAACAAAAGCCCTAACTCAATTGGGGCTTACAACACTGAATTGAACATGAGCAGATTCTAGGGTTCATCGTATGAACTGGGTAATCGAACTATAACCTAGACCTTGTTTCAATGCAATTAAATTACACAGATTGTTTCGCAATCCTCCAATCATTGAAAGCCCTATGAATTCAACTTCCAATTTTAACGAATTAAACCAATCTGATTTCGAGTTCAAAACGTAGGGTTTCAGTTGTTTGAACAAAGAATTAATCGACTTAAACTCGATCTTTTTGCAATTAACCACACCATCGGACTCGCAAATCACTGATTGACAAAACCCATAAGCTTTCGAGTTCAATCGCGATCGAAATCGATGGAAATTGTGGTGGTTTGGATCGGGTTCTATACGGAGATGGAACTCCAGGGTTTTAGATGTTAATTACAATTAGAACCGGACATATGATGCGATATCCTTACGGGCCAGAATGGTAAGTGTGTTAGTTTGTTGTGGGTGAGACCTGGGTTCGAACCCCACAAACTGTTTTCTTAAAAAAAACGATTCTTGAGCAATTTCCTTTATACAAAACCTTCCCTATATTATTTTAATAATATTTGAACCCGGTTTGTTACCGGAAAACGCCCGTGTGCTCGGAAACGAACTTATTAGTTATTTTAACTATTATTTTTATTTTTAAAAATAATATATTTATTTGCAACATCGTTTTAACGCTTATTTTTCTTACGAAAATATTTCGTTCATTATTTATTGGTTGTCTATCTCGTATCGACCGATCTTCTACGTATAACGCGTTTATTATTTACTTCAAGATTATTCAAAAACATTATTTACATTTGAGGCATATTCCTTTTAGTTAATCATAAACGAATTTAGGATGTCCGATCTTCCCGTGTTGTCGTCACATATTCGTACGTGTGCCTAACTATCACAATCATATTCTAGGGAATCCATAACGATCGAGAGCACCCTTATTTACTGTGCTAGCTCGTTGTGCTATTCATCCAATTAGGTGAGTTTCATGACCCTTTTTTCCTGTTTTAAACTAGGGGAGAAAACATGACACAAACATTAGATTCTGTAGTTCTTATATATCACCTGTTGAACTAAGCGTAACACCTATCATGAAACTCCTTACACATCGAACCGTTTAGTATGAAATTAGCGAGGTAATCTTGAATAGTACTACTGGGTTTGACAAACCCCACCCGCGTTAGTCGCGCTAATTCGACTCGAGGTAGAAAGGGTGTAAAATTGACCTAACATATCACCATTGTTGATAGACATGGTGGAAGGTATCAAACACAAACAGTCAGCTTCGGTTGCGAGCGCTTAAGTAACTTGAACATAGGTTAGCTACCTACTGATATATCTTGAATGTACATTATCTGGCAAACACTATTTATAACTGAAACCTGTGAACTCGTCAACCTAGTGTTGACACATTTTCTTAAGATGTTTTCTCAGGTCGCTAAGGCACGATCACACAATTAGGACATGTATAGGAATTCTTATTTATTTCAAACATTTAAACGATTTACTTTCTTTTAAACAACTTGGTTTTGGGCGCGTTTGTTTTGCGTACTTGATTTTATTTACGCTTCCATAACATTTTCAAACTAAACAGTATTGTCTCGTGACTATGAGCAACACTGGTATTTTTACAACTCATATAGTGGTCGTTCAGTATAACTAATGACAATGATCCTGGTTTGTCACGGCCCTCGCGGTAAAACCCCGTAGGTGGATTTTGAGGGTGTGACAGATTGGTATCATAGCCACTGGTTTTAGTGAATTAGGTATGCATTAGTAGTAGACTTAAACTTTAACCACACACATTGCATTAGTTACACAGCACAAACAATCATGCGTGGCACTTATACATTACATTACAGGAAATGTCTACATCACCTACATCCCCAGCTAGCCAGGAACCCGATGTTCCTACAGTACCTTCACCTGAACCCAAGAGACGCCGACTGGACCCTATTGATAACACTCTGGTGTATGGTGAGCCCTTTACTGTTCGTGTCAGGGATAACACGTAGGAGTGGCACTCGTATCCTGACATGATCAGGAACTGGTTTCGTTAGGAGCGGGTCCCACCCCCGTACTTTGCTGACACTACCTCTTCTTTGCAAGCCCTACCACCCCTGCAGTACCCGTTAGAGCAGGCTTTTGCTACCTTAGTGGCAAGGATGGATCGGGAGATAGGGAACATGCGCGATGCTGCGGGCGAGATTATTGGATTGTTGCAGCGAGGAAGTCAAGCTGATCAGAAGCTAGAGAAGCTGACTAAGGGTCTAGGCGAGACTGATGTGGTGCATGACAATCAGGTGGCAGCATTCCAGGTACTACAGACCCGAGTGAATGTGCTAGAGTTTAACCTTGGGGCAGCTGAGACTAGGATTGAGGAGCTGGAGGCGCAGCTTGAGGCTGCTAATGCAACAGAAGACACACAGGATGCTGAGCCCGAGGGAGAACCAGCTGAGGACGATGATGACGGATCAGATGTTACTTCAGCTGGCAGTGGCATATGATAGTCTTTCGTTTATTTCTTTCTTTTCTAAACCTAGATGGGCAGGGTTGTTCCCATTCGACAGATATTTCTGGATCTTGATGTTTTGGTTGAATTTACTTTGTAGCCTTTACAATTTATTTAATCAAGGATTATTATTGAAATATTAGATGTTGTGGTTTATGATTGGTTTGGTTTGCTTATACTTGTATAACGATTATATGCGATATATTTTTTTAATATTGTATATTGTGAATGTAAATATCATGTCTGGGCGTGGCAACAGACGTGGTGGACGCGCCGGCGTGCGTGACGGTCGTGGCAATATCAACATGACTGTAGCTGAACTCACTGCACTGATTAATGATCGAGTGGCTGAAGCTGTGGCAGCCAATCAAGCCGCAAAAAATGCTGGAGGTAAATCTATTGACCTTAGAAGAGCAATGCCTACTCCGAACTTGTTCCTGGACCTTATATCCCTAAAGGTATCTATGCTTTCAATCCATGTTAACCCAATAACCCGCAAACCTGTACTTTCAAGACCTTTATGGACTGCAAGCCCCATACATTTAGTGGTGCTGAAGGAGCAGTTGGTTTGCTCTGCTGGATGGAAAAGGCTGAATCGGTTTTTGCGATGTGCAACTGTCCATAGATCCACCGAGTTAAATATGCATCTGGTACACTTGAGGGTCCGGCCCTTACGTGGTGGAACTCCCAGGTGCAGATGTTGACTCTGGAGATGGCAAATGCATTACCATGGGAAGAATTCAAGACCATGATGCGATAAGAGTACTGCCCCCGTGACGAGGTGCAAAAACTCGAGGGTGAATTCTGGAACCTCGAGGTTAAGAAATGGAAGCCTACACTACTCGTTCGCACGAGTTGGAAATCCTATGTCCTAAAATGGTGACACCAGCCTACAAGAGGATTGAAAAGTACATCGAGGGTCTAGTCCCTCAGATCCTGAGTATGGTGATATCTTCCAACCCTACCATTATCCAGTAGACTATCAGGCTGGCTCACAAGTTGACTGATCAGGCAGTAGCTCAAGGCATCCTACCCCCAAGAGGTGCGGTTTCAAAGACTGCTGACAACAAGCAAAAGTTTGACAGCACTCACTCAAAAGCATTTCAGTCTAACCCACCCCCGCAACAGCAACAGCAGCAGCAGCGTAAGTATGAACATACTAAGAACCTCACTCAGTCTACCTCATCCCAGCAGAACCAGGGTACATATGCTGGAAGGTACCCAAAATGAAACAAGTGCAACTTTCACCATAACAGACCGTGTGACAAGTACCGCTGCTAGCGGTGTGGCAAGATGGGCCATTCGGCCAAAGATTGTAGAGGAGAGCTTCAAAATAAACAGACAGCACCTGGTGAAGCACCCAAAGGCTGCTTTGAGTGTGGAAAGGAAGGACATTTCAAGAGAAACTATCCTTAGTTGAAGAAGAATGGTAATGGCTACGGTAATAACAGCACCCAGGGCAATAATGGCAGTAACAACGGAAATGGTGCGAAGGGTCGAGCCTTCGTGATTGGCTCAGGGGAAGCTAGGAATGATCAGAACGTCGTTACCGGTAAGTTTGCTCTAAACGATTGTTTTGCTTATGTTCTTCTCGATACTAGCGCTGATAGAAGTTTTATATCTAGAAGCTTTAGTATAAAGTTAGAAGCAACCTCGACCCTATTAGAACACAAGTACACTATAGAGATATCATATGGTAAGTTAATCAAGGCAACCCACATCCTCAAGGGATGTAAGATAGGACTGTCTGGTCACAAACTCGATATCGATCTCAAGCCAGTTACACTTGGCAGTTTTGACATAATTGTCGGTATGGATTGGTTATCTAAAAACCAAGATGAGGTCGTCTATATTGATAAGGTCGTTCGTATTCCTCTTTCTAGCGAAGAGATCCTATCCGTTCAGGGCAAGAAGAGTGGTGCAGTCGTAGGCATCATATCTTTCATGAAGGTGCAGAAGTGTTTGCGTAAGGGTCATACCGCTATACTAGCCCTTGTCACCGAGAAACTTCCTAGGAGAAGAAGATTGATGATATCCCTATTGTTCGTGACTTCCCAGAAGTATTCCCTGAAGACTTGCCTGGACTTCCACCCCATCGTCAGGTCGAATTTCAGATTGATCTAACACCCTGGAGCAGCGCCTATTGCTCGAGCACCGTATAGACTTAGCTCATCGCCATGGGGGAGCCCCCAGTCATATTTGTCAAAAAGAAAGATTGGACTTTTCGTAAGTGCATTGACTATACAGAGCTAAACAAGGTTAGGGTTTAGGGTTTAGGGTTTAGGGTTTAGGGGAGCTAAAATTGAAATAATGATATCTTGTGGGTACTCATCTTAGGGGTGTCGGTAAAACTGAAACTATCAACATAGGGTGATAGGTACCACGTTAAGCTAAAATTTAGAGGTTTTTGAAATTTCTTTGGCACACTACTCATTTTTATGAGAATAAATACGAGAGCTAAACAAGGTAACTGTCAAGAACCGTTATCCATGGGGGAGCCCCAGTCATATTTGTCAAAAAGAAAGATTGGACTTTTCGTAAGTGAATTGACTATACAGAGCTAAACATGGTAACTGTCAAGAACCATTATCCACTTCCCCACATTGACGATCTGTTCGACCAACTTCAAGGGTCGAGCTTCTACTCAAAGATCGATCTAAGATCTGGATACCATCAGCTGAGAGTCCGAGATGAAGATGTATCCAAAACTGCATTCAGAACCCGATACGGCCATTACGAGTTTTTGGTCATGCCATTCGGCCAGTTCTACTGTCATTATGATGTTTTGGTAGATCCAGCCAATTTAAAAGCTTAAATATCATGTGAGTGTTAAATATATTAATAATTGAGTTAAATAATGATATCTTGTTGGTACTCATCTTAGGGGTGTCGGTAAAACTGAAACTGTCAACATAGGGTGATAGGTACCACGTTAAGCTAAAATTTAGAGGTTTTTGAAATTTCTTTGGCACACTACTCGTTTTTATGAGAATAAATACGAGATTCGGTGGCGCCCGCAATCCATAATTCCATTATGCTTGATCTTAATTATTTAGAAATCTAAGTTTCGCCTACGTGTCACACATCGGGTTCCAGCCTGATTGAAACACCACTGGGTTAGACTCTTAAGTGCTTCATTGATTAGAACTGTAGTCTATGTGTTACCCTCCGGGATAGTGACTTGGTTGAAAGGCCTCTACACAAGGTTCATTCGCTTAATTTAATGCTTATTTTCATCCATTCATTCATTAATCACCTGAATTTCTAAAACATGTAAATTTTGGTTTATCGTGGTGGGAAATATATACGGTTTAACCCGGGCTAGACATGACCTTGATATGGGATTAGGTAGAGCTGTAGCTTTTGAGTGTGAGTCCTATAGATTAATTGATATGCTATGTAATATAATAATTAGAACACAAACGAGGGCTTGAAAGTTGGTGGTTGGGTTTAATCGGATAGAAATACCGATTATTATTTTTTAACGCGTGAGTATATGTGTGCTGATAAGATATATGAGATTGTTAAGCTATTTTCCAGTTATGATAGTGCAAAGCACACATATTTATTCCATTGTATTCGTGCGTTTTTATATAGTTTCGTATTTAGTTCATATTGAGTCTATGTTTTGTTTTCAGGTGTTCGTTTCAACTATGAAGTCATATCATGAAGAGATCGAGAACGAGAGGAAGCCGGGGTCAAGAAGAAGAAAAAGTTGAATTTTTAAAGCCTCGCAGTACGCGAGAGAGAAGGAGGAGAGTCTCGCGGTACGCGAGAGAACCAAAAACCGGCCCCCGACGTGAGAGGCTCGTAAATCCTTGAAAAACCCTAAATTCAATATTTAATGTTTTGAACGGCCATAGTTGAAAGAGTTCGAGTTTTAGTCGTCTAAGAAGTGCTCTAGGGCGATTTTAGGAGTTTGGCAGGCGATTGAAGTGAAAAGTTGGAGGCCTTGGATCCAGGGATCGTTAGTTTAACTTGTTCGGTTTCCAAGTTTTAATATTTTGTCTTTGATTGTTCTGTTTGAACCGTGTTTCTGTTTATTACTCCTGTTTTGAGTGTTTTGAATATGATACTACGCTAAACGTTTGATACTGCCTAGGTCAAAAGATGATTTCTTGTTAAAGATTAAATTTTTATCGGTTTTTGGTTATTAATGTTGGTTTAATGATTGTGTAAAAGATCTTGGTTTGATAATTATGCATTTTTAGATCTGATGTATGATTGATTATAGTTCCGGATGCTATTTGTGAATGTATTTCAGTTTGAATAGCGTATCTAGATCATAGACTGTGTGTTTGTGAAGGTTTGTGTGGTTTGCTAGACGTAGTAACCCATAGGAAGTGTGATTGAGAGTAGGTTAGATCTGAGTGTTCATCTTATCTTAATACCCGAAAGGTGAGAGGTAATCGGTTAGTCTTCGTTATTAGGATTCTGAGTGTGAATTGTCTGAGAGGAGGTTCCCTTAGGTTTATAGTGGTTGTTGCTAGTCCGTGTCATAGAATGTTGATCTAAGATTACCCCGTGCATCTTTGATGTATTGTGGACAGTGATACCGAGACGTGAACTGTCTGTTGGGTACATTATCATTGTTGGAGAGACTGAAAGGTAATCCGACCATCTGGTGAGCGTTGTGCATCTTTAGGTTTTCCTTGTTGGTGACACCCTGAGAATGATTAGGGATCCACTAGGTTTTCTTTAGTTGTTATCCTTAGAAAACCAGTCCATCATAGTTTTCATAACCGGTAGAAATCTTAGCCTTGCAAGTAGGATTCCGACCTAGGGAGTGTTACTCATATTCCTGATATTCCCGAGTCTTTGTCTGATAGTTAGAGTGGTTCATTTGTTTTCTCTTGATTTCATTTGTTTAATCAGTAGTATAGAAAACCCGCAAAGCCAAATATTTTTCGTTCGAGTCAGAGTCTAGTGTAGCTATTTAGTGTCTCTAGGGTTCGATAATCTGGTTTACCATTAAGTTGTGCTACACTCGATAGGTTCACTTGCCTGTAAGTGCGGTCTAGTTCATAGGTATTCCATCTATTACTTAGGTGTCTAGATTAGGTTTTTATTAGTATTTTTATAGACCGTCTGGACGACATCAATGAGCAAAAGACGACATCAATGAGCAATGACACCGAAGCCAGAAGGGGAATGATGCGAGAATCACGGGAGGCTAGCTGTATAGATTGAAGTCTTCTCATGGAGGCTTGAAAAGGGCGGACAAAAGGAACCCTAGGCAGACTATTGATCAAGCGGCTTTAACCTGCAAACCTTTTGAGCAACTTTTATCCCGACATGGGCTTCTGGCCCCAACACAATCTTGACCCAGCAAAGCATAAGTCAATGAGAAAAATGAGAAGCCCAAAGAGAAGAACATGCCAAACAAACAAAATAATTTAAATTAGATAAAAATACGGGGACATTGAATTGAAAATTTTTTAACACGTACGTTCGGTAAAACCCTCCTTTCTGAACTCATCTCTCACCGTCACCGTCACCGTTTCTCTTCCTCTATCTCTTTCTCAACACATTTAATCTTTAAAACATTTCCGGTGAGTTAACACCACCGATAGCTTTGAAGCGGTCAACCTTGTTATAGGTTTGAAGCGTCAGGGATGGGAAAATAATTCGAGCCCGGCACGTATACATGAAACCCGAAACATCTGGGACGAGTATAAGACCGGGTATGGGATTAGTTTTAAAAGTTTGGGATGGGTATGAGTAGGGGTGTTCAAAAAAATCAGAATCCGAAACCGAACCCGAAGTATCCGAAAATCCGAATCCGAATTATCTGAAAATTCGGATATCCGAAATTTCGGATATCCGAAATTCGGATATCCGAATTTTCGGATTCGGATAGTGATTTTCGGATATTTCGGATAGTTCGGATATCCGAATATCCGAAATATTATATTTATATATTTTTTTACTTGTTTTTATTATTTAAAAATAAGAAAATTTGAATCAAAACCCGATATATTATATTTATATATTTTTATATGTATATTTTCTAATGTTTTTTAAGGTTTTTAATTGTTTTTGTAATTTAAAAATATTATTTTTATATTTTTTTTTTATATTTTCGGATATCCGTTTCACTATCCGAATCCGTATCCGAAATTTCGGATATCCGAAATTCGGATATCCGAAATTTCGGATACGGATTCGGATAGTGAAATCCACTATCCGAAAATTTCGGATATCCGAATTTTCGGATATCCGACTTTGAACACCCCTAGGTATGAGATTAGGTGATACCCGGCCCGATTACCCGAAACCACATATCCCTTTAACCAAACCATATATTCAAATCATATACCCAAAAATGTTTAATTCTAATTTTAATTTTCCGTTAACCTATGTCTATTAATGCTTCATTTTAGTAGATTAATTATGTGGAAAATTAATTTTTCTTTTGAAATATGTATTTAATAATATTAATATATGTAATTTAATCATACTTAATATGTTATTATAAATATAAAAATAGAGTCATAGGAAATTACACGACACATACCCGATAGGTATTGGCTGATATCCACGAGTATACCCGATACCCGATACTAACAGGTATACCCGATACCCGCGGATATGCTCAATACCCGATGGGTAATTACCTGACACAAACCTGCCGGGTATGGGACACGATTTTACAACTTGGTTTGGAACTGGGATTACCGATACCTGGCCATTGCCATTCCTATGAAGTGGTCATGAAGGTTGTCGATTGCTATGAGTAACGATGACCGTGGTTTGGGTTTGAGGCGTCAGCAGGAGAAAGGGGAACCAAAAAAGACAGTTGTGTGGGGTGTAATCATCGATCTCTCGACCAAAGTGTGATTATGTATTATGTTTTCATAGCAAACACCCCCCCCCCCCCCCCCCCAACCCCCCACCACCAAATTGTTGTGTTTGTGTTCGTGAAAGGGAGTTAGCTAGAGCCACGGTAGTAATAACCAAAATCTCAACAAAAATCAAGCACTTGGTCAATGTAAAGCTTTCCTACAGCTTTTATAAGAGACTGAGATGGATATAATTACATTTGGTAAGCAAATCTCTTCATTATTCTCCTACGTCTTGAATGTTTGTGGGTTTTAACCCAAATAGTGAAAACCAAAAACAAATTATGATAAATGTTGAGTTAGATGGTTTTGAATCATTACTGATGATGATTTGTAGCTAATATAAATTATATATTTCAACTTGATTACATTATTAGGAAGTTTATGAGGTGGGGTAAAAAGATTCGAATCTAAATTCCTGACAATAAGAAGGAACAATACGATATATGGGCTTGAAAACATCATAAAAGATGTTTAAAGCTAATTGGAATTAGTTAAACTCTGATACATAGCCTGCGTGAGGATTCGACTATGAGGAATTCTTGACTAAAATTGATTAAACCGGCTTTTTGGCCGAAATAAGGTTTAATCATCATTAACGGGTGAAAAATAAGGTTTTACCACAAATTTGTGTTAAATATCAAATTGGTGATTTGATTAGTCTAATCAACTAATAATGGTTTGAAATGAATGTTTGTCAGTATTAAAATGTGTTTAGAATTGATAATACAAACGAGAATGGTTAAATTTGAAATTTTGAGCTTTAATACTCAAGGGGTCGGATTAGGGATAGTGATAGCGGGTGAATTCAAAAATATTTTTAAATATTAAATAAATAAGTTAACTTATTTAAATAAATATATTAAACGGATTAAAAAAACAAAATATTTTTGTGAGAAACTTGTCGGTAGATCGTTGGAAGTAGCTTATAATTGGTGACAGAATAGCGACAAATATATTTTTGTTGGGATTTTGCCGGAAAATTGTAGGAAATCTCTTGGTTACTTTTTTGTTTTTGTTTTGTTGGAAAGTTGTCACTAACTCGTGGGAAATTTCTTTTGTTGGTAATTTGTCGAAAACTTTTGTAGGAAATATGCATGTTTTCTAGTAGTGGAAGACTCTAAAGTTACTTGAAGTGTTTTGGTGAAATCAAATAAGTGCCGAAGTATAAATAGGAGTAATTAGAAAATGTTTAGTGAAGAAACAAATAAAAATAACCAACAAGAGAACTGATGAATGTTAGCTCAAATAAATCACAAGCTAATCAGGAAGTCAACAAAGCAAAAATAATTTAATCAATGATATGTGGATTATGTGTTTAGACTTGAGAAATTACTGGTATTATGGTATACATATATCTATGAATGAGAAATGAAGTTGAATCGATATGAAAATATGGTGATATGGCACCAGAATGAGACGAGTTACGTATATTGTATTCCTAATACAAATGCTATATACATAATTTTATAAACAATTTGTGTGATTGTCGCTTTAACATAAAGAAGTTTTACTAAACTGAAGTTACCAACTCCTTTTAACCTTCTAAAATTTCGTTTAACAGACTTACTAGATCAGCCATAACATCAAGATAGAGAAAGTCAACAAATATTTGATTGAAAACTATACATTAACCTATACACTGGCGGACCTAAAAATTTTTTTCATAGGGTTCGAAGATTTTTGGGGTCGATTGTAATAGTTAAATATTAATTTTTTTGGTATGGGTCGGGTCGGGTCACATAATAAAACGATAAAAACAAATTAAATTATTAATGAATAATAATACGATGTTCGTCATTAGAAATGCATAATCAAATTACAATATCCCTATGATCGTTCTCTACGGGTTTTCATTTTTTTGAAACCGAACCATTACATCATCTTCACACTTTTTTTGTGCATTGTTGTGCGCGCTATTACCACCCGCACATGACGAATCAATCTATTTGTTTTATTCCAACCATTAAAGATATCAGTAACAAACGTATCTTTGTGATTCCAAAATAGATTCTTAAACAAGTAGAAATACAAACAAAATACTCGATCGGCTTTAATACTATACTCTAACTAATTTGCATAAGTTTCAAAGCAATCACTATTAAATCGTCTTGACTCGTGACCAACCATTTTTTTTAGAAAATCATGACTTTTTGTTGACATGGTCCTTTAGTTAGGTAAGGTCTTCTAATTTCGTCTCTTTGGTTTTGGTGATAAGATGAAATTGGTGGTCGTTCAACGAGATCCCTTGGAAGATTATCCAAATCAATGAAAGATACCAATGGAAGAAAACTTTGAGTGACTTTAATAAAACACTTGAAAAACTTGGTTAATATTATGTAAAGTTACCTACTTTTTTATAATAGTTTTATTAGGTTTAAATGTTTAAAATAAGTATTAGGTTGGGTTTGTTTTTTATAGGTTTAAATTGTTTATTGGGCTTTTTTCTTTTTTTTAAATTGTTAGTTGGTTATTGGGTTAAAGGTTTGAAGGTTTGATTTAGTTATTTAAAGGATTTAATAAGTTATGAACTTATGGGCCAATTATATTATTTATAAAATTTAAAAATTTTAAATTATATTTTCTTTGTGGTCAGCGTCAAAATTTTATGGAGGTCGGTCGGAAAAATACCATATATATAACAAAATAAATAAAAATTATGGGGGTCGGCCGACCCACCTTTTTCAAGGTAGGTCCGCCAATGAGCGTATTATTAACATATTATTTGGCGTGAGGTTGAATAGGGGAGTTTTAAATTTTTTTCTTTAGGCCTCTAAAGTTTTGTTTTTTTAGATTTGCCACATAGTGAGGTTATAATATTTTTTTTTACCTCAAGTTTTTTTTTAGAATTACCACAAAACTTCAAAAGAGTAAACTTTAGTTTTTTTTTTCTTATGTTTTGTTTTTAATAAAATTGCAACAAAAGTTCAATGGGTTTATCTTTTTAGTAAACTATATGAGCTTTTTTTTATTTTTTGCTTAAAAATAACGAGCGTGAGATTGAATAGTGAAGTTTTATTTTCTTTTTGACTAAAAAGTTCTTTTTTTTAGATTTGTCATAAAAAATCAATAGAGTAAACTTTAGTTTTTTTATCTCAAGTTTGGGTTTTTATAAAATTGCAACAAAAGTTCAATGAGTTTATTTTTTAGTAAACTATAGGAGCTTTTTTTTTAATTTTTGCTTCAAAACTTTGGTTTTTTATAAATTTGCTAATATAGGATTTTAAGCCATTTGATTTTATATTCGCTTAATTTTTTTTGTCAATGATCCACGTTTTTTGTATCGTAAGCTATAGCGAGTATGTGTTTCGACATAAGTTTTATCACCGTCGACGAGCCGAACCGATAACTACCAAACTCCCGCCGCGTAGCGCGAGGGAAAAAACTAGTACTTTTTATTTAGTAAAAAAGTAACTAAGTAACTTCTATAAGCAACACTATTTATTTAGTAATTATTTGTATAACTTTATTTTAATAAATAATTTTTTCATATAATCTAAACAAGTTTATAAAATATCATTTTTATAAAACAAAGATTATTTCCCGCAGAATTTTCATAAAACATTAAATTATTTAACATGTCTTGCAAATATATAAAGATTGGTTTTTGAATTAATTTAAATTTAAAAGATCGGTGGATGGAGCTTGCTAAGCTTGGTAAGGATTAAAATTGCTTTCACCTTGTAGACACAAAACTAGCTAAAATGGTTTAAAGACAAACACTTTTGAAAAGAAACTTAAACACTTTTAAACCACAAAAGTAAACTTACCCATTTTTGTGTAAAGTTTTGCAAAACTTTACCAAATATCAAAGTATTTTTCTTCAGACTTCAAATCTGGCAAAAATGTGTTTGGATGGTTTAAAATAGATGGATGGGACAATGCATAGCGTTCACAACAAAAGAGATTCAAAAAGGTGGAATACTGGTCGCATGGTCACTACAACGACTGTGGCTGCGACAGTGAAACGATCAGCATGTTCTCTTTCTGATTCTTGAGTTGTGCCTATATATAGCTCCTTCCTCTTTCATTCTAACTCACCCCTTTTGCTCACAACACTTTCAAATATATATCGAATATATTATCTCTAGTTCTCTTGATATTCTAACATCAATTCAGGTGAAAGATTCAAGATTCAAGGCCAAAGAGCAAAGTTAGAAGAGTTGTTCTTCAACTATTATTCTTTCTAGTCATGTGTTTGTATTTTATGTGGTAGCTTGTTACCACTTGATTGAGAGAGAGATTTGTAAGGGACACTCACTTAGTGTGAGTTCATCATCATACTAAATTGATATAGTTGATGATTGGTTTGGGAAACACTATCTAGATATAGTGTATTGTGAGTTGTGAGAATCTCTATCTTGATATAGTGATAAGTTGTGAGAGTGTGCACTATCTTGATATAGTTCTTGAGATTGTGAGTGTTGCACTATCTTGATATAGTGCTTGATTTGTAAATTGTCAAGACCACTATCCTGACATAATTGGTTGAACAATGTGATCACTACATTTAATTAGTGAGACGTTTGTACCATTAATCTCTTCCGTTCAAGAGAGACGTTTATTGGAGCAAATCTTAATTGGAGAATCGGGGAAATGACGTAGAGTGGATTTGTTAACATCCACTTGAACCTCTACAAATCGGTTTTGTCTTTACTTCCCTTAACTCTTTACTTACTTGTTTGTTTGATTATATATGTATATATATATATATATATATATATATATATATATATATTTTGTGTTCTTGAGAAGTGTTCATCATGCAAGTTTGATTAAGTTTTAAATTAATCAAGTTTTTTACACACACTTCTATGCATAGACAATCCAAGAGATCAAGGTTTCCTGCTCAAGAAGATATGTCCTTTTACCTAAGCCAACTCCTCAGGTTTAGGAAAATGTGGTATCAACATGGGAATCATACTTCTCGGGGAGTCTTCACTTGAAGCTCTTATCACTAAAACAAACTAACATTCGATAGTTGATTCTCTTGAAACCCAACACCAAGCCCAAACGTCATTACCCATTTTTGAATTGATCCAATATACAATAGCTATGAGCTATCCTCAATCTTAGTTTTTTTAAGTATAAAAGTAATAAAAAAATCTACGACGGTAATATTCGGAATTCTGTAGGAAACTTTTCGATGGCATAATCCGTCGGCGATAGTGATATTTTCTTGTAGTGAAAGTTGATTATTCTTTTATGACAAGTCCAATTATCGTCAATGAAATGGGTTGTCAAACATATGTAGTTGATACATTGGTTTGAAGTCCACGTAAACGTTGTGAAAGAAACCCATTGTTGGTTTTAGCAAAATATTGTTTCAGCATCTTTTTTTCATCAAGATAGTAATCAAGAATATCTCGGGTGACCGTAAACCGTGAGGGAGGGTGAACACTAGTTCAAACAGCCTCCATGAACTCGCTAAACCTTTCCCGTTAAACGAAAGAAATGGAAGTTCGTCTACAATAATCATCTTAATCAACAACTTTCTAATCTTAGCAGGATCGAACTTCCAAGTTTTTAATGTACCTTAACCATCTTCATTTTTCTTCAAAGATACTGTAGGTTGATCCTTCTTCTTATTTGCGGATTGTGCTCTGACTTTGCAGCACACTTATTTAACGGAGATGTACAGTTCGATTGAGATTCTGCACATAACTCTGATTTACAGCAGTTGCGTCTTCCATTTCTTCGACGGTCCTCGTTATAGAATGTGGTAAAGTACTTCCAACAACCGGGTGTGAGCTTTCTTTTCTTTTGTTGCACCATTTGTTTCCTTGCTTGTTTTTCATTCGTAGGTTTGATTCCGTCATTGTCGCTGTCGAATCTTGGGGATCCATACTACAAAAGAATAATGAGCTATTAGAATTACACATATAATGCATACACACATACTAGTTAATGAATACATACATGGATACAAACTAATGCATCTTTAAATTATGATGCATAGATTAATACATACATACATAAAAATTAATGCATCCTTAAATTAAGATGCATACATATACATACATAATATATATGATGTGTGTTGGAAGGTCTATAAATACTAACTATAATAAAACCTAACCTAGACACTCTAGCTTTAAATTTATAAATCTACACTCAACCTAATACTAGACCACACAACCGACAAGTGTACCGACCAATGTAGCAAAGTCAAATGAAGTCCAGATATCGAACCCACGAGACACTAGTGACAACGACCTAGACTCTGACTCAAATAACTAAACTGAATTATAAATGGGGGATTTGTGTTGATTATAACTAATAGAACTCTCTAACTAACGACACCAAATATAAAGCAAGAGACTTTAGACAACTCACAAATGGGGAAAGCACTACCTAGACTCTGAATCCTATGCATGTACCTTTGAAATCTCTCGGATACGGAAACTATGATGGAACCGGGCTCTTAGAATACGACACACTCAGAATACCTAATGGACCCCAGATCATTCTCCGGGTTTGACCTAATAGGAAACCCTAAGGGACGTGTGAAACTCACCGGTTAGTCAGATCACCTCTCAGCTATCCCCAACAACACTAAAGTACTCACTAGACAGATTACCTCTCAGTCTCACTATCTCAATACACCTTTCAGTGCAATGAGTAACTTGAATTCACATGACAAGACACGGAATAACAATGACGCTAAGAAACCCTAGGAAACCCTCCTTTCAGAGCAGTTGACCTTAAAACCCTAACACCAAAGATTACCCGACAACTTCGCACCTTTCAGCTATTGAAGTAGGCAGAATACTCAACCCTAAAAGACTCTCAATCGATGTTCCTATGGATACAATGTAGTAAACCATAAACAAATCACGTGCACAAAGCTAGTGACCTAATATCCGACCATACATGAAAGACATTCACAAAGCATCATATGGAACAATCAACATATCATAAATCAAGATCAAAGACGCAAATACATCCAATCAAGCAAAACCAAGTTCTCTACTTTAATATTAATCCATAATCCGAAATCAATCCAAATAACGACGCATAATCATCAAAATCTAGGTAGTTCAAGAAATCTAGCCTACTACCATCATCAAAACATCAACACAAAGTCTAATATCCATGATCATGATACAAGATAGATGAATCAAAAAGCAAAAGATAAGAAGCATAAACCGAAAAGACGATAATCCAATCGATCCACGCATCCAACGCTTCAATCCTTGGTCCCTTGAGACTTCTCCCACTTAAAATCGCCAAAAAGCTTCAACCTTTTCGTCTGGAATCGAATTCTCAACCCTAGAAAACGAACTCAACCTTTTATACCTTCAAATTAGCTAAAAAGACCCGTAACTGGGTTCTCCCGCGTACCGCGAGGCCCTGAAGTCCAATCTCTCACATATCGCGAGAGACAGGCTTCACACGCACGTTTCCTAAAATCACACCCCTCGCGTACCGCGAGGGGGATAGCCTTCATGGCTCATGTACCGCGAGGCAACCACCATAACCGAAAGTTTCGGCCTTTGATCGGTTTTCCTTGTTCGCTCGTTCCTTCACCATACTTGCTCGTTTTAGCTCCAAACTCACCCGATTACCTACAAACCAAGACACAACTCAGTACTAAACATAATAGACTCAAAAAGACTCTAAAACTATACAAAAACGACACGAAATACACAGGAATAAGAGGTGTGTTTTGCAACGCATCAAACATCCCCACACTTAACCCTTTTTCGTCCTCGAAAAAGATCTCTGCAATGGAATCACAACTGGAACACAACTTTAACAATATAATAATTCATTAGCACAGATATATCCACGCGTTAAAATGCAACAAATGATGTTTCAATTCGATTAAACCCAACACCAACTATCAAGCCCCCGATTTGTAGTCTGATTTCTACATTACAAAGCTATCAATTAATCTATTGGTCCCACACTCAAGAGCTACAGATCCACCTAGTCTTGTCTCACGGTCATGTCTAGGCACGGGTTAAACCATATAGATTTCTCCTACCACGTTAAACTAAAGTTCACAGGTTTCAGAAATTAAGATGAAATATGGAATGAAATGTCAATGAGCACAATCAAATGTATGAATCAACCTCACCTAGTGGTGCATCTCCCATGTCACCATTCCAGAAGGTAGCACATAAGATGCAGTCTCAATTAAGCACATAAGAAATCAACTTAGAGGCGTATCCACAGAGTCACTATCCCCGTGGGAAACACATAAATCAATCTTATTTATCCAAAACATTGATCACTTAAGTCCCAACCCATGGGTGTATCAACCAAGTCGCGATCCCGGAGGGTAACACGTAGGTCAAAACTCAAGCTTTCAATCGATTAACTATACTCATTATTAAATGGAATTATGGATGCGGGCGCCACCAAACTCGGATTTATTTTCATAAAAAGAGAGTGGTGTGCCAAGAAATTTCAAAAACCTCTAAATTCTAGCTTACCGTGGTACCTATCACCCTATGTTGACAGTTTCAGTTTCACCGACACCCTAAGATGAATACCCACAAGATTTCATGATTTAAATCATTTAATTACCCTAATTAACACACACATGATATTTAAGCTTTCAAATCGGCTGGGTCTACCAAAACATCACATATTATACACGTTTTCTATCATTTATTCATTTAAACTCACAAAAGCAGATCCCAATTATACCTATCATCTTCCATTTTGCTTGCAAAAACTCTAATTCAAAGGACATTTTTTAAATTTTTTTTAAATTTTTTGTATTTTTGACTTCTTATAAAAGAAAAACAAACTTAACTAAACTAGACTCAAGACGTTTCCCATCCCCACACTTGAACGACACATTATCCTCAATGTGAACTAAGAAACAACGAAAAATAAAAATAAAGACTCAAAAATAGTAAAGTGGAAACGAATTAGCTCGTAATGATACCATGATTATGTACAGCTTCGTTCTTCCACTGGTGCAACTGTATAGCATTTTATTCGCTGCTTCACACAACTATGTCGGGTCCCTTTTACACAATATTTAAATCGTCTCTGCCCGAATGGAGATTGAGTACGGGCGGTGCGATCTATACCTGCAGCATCAAACTCACAGCAAACCCAAAACAGTATCAAACAGACTCAAAATAAAATCAAAACTTATACAAACTATACACTCGGGTTCTAACCCGAGAGACAAGCCTAATCAGGAGGCTTCTCTTTTATGCCGCCCCCGTCCGGCCCATTTAGTGTAAATGGTCTACCACTGATTTGACAAACTCTGATGGCAGACCTTAAATGGGTTTTGAAAAATCTAAACGGGTCGGTCCACCAATATTTAAACTTACCTGGGCTAAACCTGATACGCGATGTATAGTGAAGGAGACTGTCCGCTTTATCCTGTGATAGAACATTGAGCCGCTTCTGTCACTGTCCCTTCACTCCTGAGTTGGCCTTGTACCCAGTCTTCCTTTCTCTTTCCCGTGGTGCCTTTGGTTTCTGTGGCACCTTGCCATCGGCTTCATTTACGGGCCTTTACTTCTTGCTCTCTCGGGTGCAATGTGGTGGGTCCGACACTAGCTCCCTCACTTTCACCTCTTCTTTCCTCCCCACACTTGGCTTTTGAGATAATAGATCTTCAAGTAGTTTCAGATCGCCAAGTAGGTCGAAACTTTCTTCACTAGGAGTCGACAAGCCCCCCAACTAGTCTCCAAATTCACTTTCCTAAGATAAGACCTGCTCCTCTTCTAACTCCTCCTCTTTCTCATCCAACTCTGGTAGACCCTCTTCGATGCACCCGTCTGCGCTCTCTAGTTCCTGCATCACATCATTCTCAACGAGCAAGCGTAAAGTATCAAGTATATTCGACGACTCAAACTCGTCACTAGGAAAATTAAATGACTCAGGGATGTCACAATCATACTGAATAAAGACGGGTTCTAAAAACTTACCTGGACCATCACCCACAGTGTCATCCGAGGACTCTTCTATCTCTATCTCATCGTCACTGAATAAACCGTCCTCGATGGGCTCTAGTCCGTAAATCTGGGGTGTAGGAACCGGAGGTGGGTCTGGCACAAAGTGTTGTACACTTTTGACTTGCGCCTTTTCCGTTAAAGTCTCCATTTCTCTAGCTAGCTTTAGGCTTGCTAGCTCGTCCTTAAGCTTACCATTTTCTTCTAGGAAGTACAGTTGCTCGGACTTACTTAAACGGGTCCATTGAGTGCTCATTATCTCATGCATTTTCCTTTGCTTGTCCTGGAGTGTTTCTTCTACCTTTATTTCCTGCACTAACTCAATCTCACAAGAAAAGTGTAAAGAGTTATAATGAAACATGTGGTCTTGTATAGGATCTGGTGAACAAAGCTCGTCACAATCGACAGTAGAGTCAGAAAACTTACCTGGATGTGGGACTTGTGTGGAACTACGTGGCGTAGCAAAAAACACATCATTTTCTTCATCCCTGGTCAGCTTCGTGTTGCAAGATGAACTCCCCCTCGATAGTTGTCACATATCTCCTGATATTCGGCTTCAAGTGCCTCTATTCTATGGAGTTTCTCCTCTTGTTCCCTACGGTCTTCTTCTTCGACCCTTCTTCGTTCCTCATTAATTCTCCTATTCTCCATCATTTGAGCAAGCATGTCATTTGATTGTTGAAGCAAATCTTCCTAGAGTGGGGTCTTCCCAGCTTGAGCTCTCTTTCTCTCTTCATTCTCCTCCATCCATTGATTAACAGTCTCACATAGGGCGTTGTGGCTTTCAATCAAGGACGGGCTTACCTCTAGTTCAGAACTCTCATATGACTGTGGATGCGGATGAGGATTGCTATAGTAGTCTATGGAGTACCCCGATGAATTAGAGCAATTCTGAGTGTAATGGGGACCTCCACAAACCTCACACCACACGTCCACGTATTGATCCCCTTTAGCAAAATAACGTCCTTGGTAGTTTTTCCTGTAATAACGCTCCATATAAATCCCTGCAAAGGTGTGACACCCAGCATTTCAGGTCAATATCCACATTTCATAAACGCACGTTCATAATTATTATTTCCTGATATTTTATTTTGACTAAGTAAAGTCAAGAAGTCTAGCAAAGAAGTTTGTTCCAAGTCTAGTAAACCGTAAAGAGTTACTAGAAAAAGTAAGCAGGATAACCCGACTTAATGCGAACGTAAATGGTTAAATAAAATAACCAGAAAAATATATATATATATATTACACAAAATTTACGTTGAGCCAAGATTCTAATATTTTCTTCAACGAGCCATAAAATGGTTAAAAATTATAATACCGTGAAGAATCGAAACTGAATTAAATTACCCCTTTAAAACTCTAATTGATACTAATACCATAATAAATTAATATTTAAAAATTGTTATCATTAACCCCAAACCCACTTCTTGACTTTCTTGGCCGAGAGTCAGGGGAGCCATGCTCCCACTTGCCTGATTCACTTTGATTCAGATGAAACCATGCCCTTCATTCGAAACTTCACCATTCCTTTCAAACCTTCTCTTTTTCTTACGGCAAATTCTCAATTCCCTTTCAAATCGAAGTCCAGTTCAAGGCAAAATTCATCAGATTTCGGTGCTATAAGAAGAGTTCCCAGTGTATTCTCAAGAATCGAGCTAAGGAGCTCAAGATCATTCTCTGTTTCTCAGAAACCATTCTCTGTTTGAGGTAAAAACTCAATATTATCCATTTCATTTTCTTTAAAACCGTAGCTGAACATGTAAATCGTTCAAACGCAACTAAGATAACAAGAAAAGTGTGTCAAATTCGAGATTTGAACATAAAAATATACAGAGTGAATTATGTAAATCAAAGTGCAGGTATCGAAAAGTTTCGATACCTGTTGGTCAATCGAAACTGGGAGTTTCGATACCTATTGATCGAAACTAGGAGTTTCGATACCAGTTATTCAATCGAAACTAGGAGTTTCGATACCGGTTGTTCTATCGAAACTAGGAGTTTCGATATCTATTTGTTCAATCGAAACTAGGTAGTTTCGATACATATTGCTTAATCGAAACTAGGTAGTTTCGATGCCTATTACGTAATCGAAACTAGGAGTTTCGATAACCGTTTTGCCCTGTCGAAACTAGGAAGTTTCGATATCTGTTCTGGTCAATCGAAACTAAGAAAGTTTCGATACCTGTTCATCAGCCCCATAAGGCAGTAACTCAGAACTATTTTCATAACAAAACAAGGTTGGAAAAACTAAAAAGATAATTAAAACAAAAGTAATCAGATCGGCTAAGTCAAGTGAACAATTTGCGTTTAAGACGGGTAGTCTTAACGTGTATGTTATCCTTGTGTAACTAGGATACGGATAGGCGAATCTGCCGTCATTCAAATATTTGCTAGCATTCATACTGTCGAGGTGAGTTTCACTAATCCCCCTTTTTCTAAAGTTTTGAAATGATTTGGGGTGGAAACATACTTGTAAAAGACTTTTGTGTATAAATGAATGGAACTAATGATCTGACCGTATGTATGTATTGAGGGAACAATAAAGCGCTTAAAGTCCTCGTAATAAATTAGTAACCATTAGCTATGGATTTAGCCCGGGATTATATGAATAGTACTATTGGGGGTGACGCCTCCGGTCATGGTTAGTCGCGCTAACCAGGGGTCAAAATGGCCAAATGACCGCATATTGTCTTACTCGCAGAAAGGCGAGGGGAGGCACATAAAGTTGGGGTTTGGTTACGGTCTCGTACATTACATACTATTTTGTATTCCTTGCAAGCTTACAAATGGGGTCAATAGATCGGATTAGTAATCATATTCATTGGTAATACATACAAAAGAGTTCTGATCAGGTTAAAATGATCAGGTTTTACATAAAAGAGTTCTGATCAGGGTAAAGTGATCAGGTTTACATAAAAGAGTTCTGATCAGGTTAAAATGATCAGGTTTTACACAAAAGAGTTCTGATCAGGGTAAAGTGATCAGGTTTATCAAAAGAGTTCTGATCCGGGTAAAGTGATCAGGTTTTAAAGTAAAGAGTTCTGATCAGGGTAAAGTGATCAGGTTTAACAAAAAGAATTCTGATCAGGTTAAAGTGATCAGGTTTAAACGAAAGAGTACTGATCAGGTTAAAATGATCAGGTTTAACAAAGAGTTTTGGTCGGCAAAAAGATCAGATTTAAACATTGGGTTTATGATAACTCTTTATAATAACTTGTGAACTCACCAACCTCGTGTTGACAGTTTTAAGTATGTTTTCAGGAAATTGAACGTGGTCATCAGGTTAGCAATGTAGGTTACATGCATGCACGTGGATACGGCTTTTGGGAGGATTTCTCTTGTATAACTCATGGTCTTGAGTCATATTTGCGAAATCTTAAACATTTGTAAACTCAAGTTGATATTTTGTAATGTAAATATTTTAAATTCAGTTATGTATCCAATTACATGTATGTGTTTGCGGTAATCATATGCTTTGGAAACCAGTGAAAGTCGCGCCTCGCGTTTCCGCCCTGGCGGGGTGTGACAAAAGGACACTCAAACAAAAAGATCACGGGCACCGGATATATATAAAAATAATACAAAAAAATAACTAAGAAAAATATTAAGCTAAGCAAGAAAACATATATCTACAGAGACTTACTAAAAGCCAAGAAAAGACACGGACCCTAGAAGCTCTACGACTCAAGACACAAATAAGACCAAATAATCAGTTAAGTTCAATCAAAGTTAGATACGCTATCGCCTAAGTGTCCCCGGCAACGGCGCCAAAAACTTGATGTGTGCTGGACGGTCTATAAATACTAACTATAATAAAACCTAACCTAGACACTCTAGCTTTAAATTTATAAATCTAGACTCAACCTAATACTATACCACACAACCGGCAAGTGTACCGACCAATGTAGCAAAGTCAAATAAAGTCCGGATATCGAACCCACGAGACACTAGTGACAACGACCTAGACTCTGACTCAACTAACTAAACTGAATTATAAATGGGGGATTTGTGTTGATTATAACTAATAGAACTCTCTAACTAACGACACAAAATATAAAGCAAGAGACTTTAGATAACTCACAAATGGGGAAAGCACTACCTAGACTCTGAATCCTATGCATGTACCTTGGAAATCTCTCGGATACGAAAACTATGATGGAATCGGGCTATTAGAATACGACACACTCAGAATACCTAATGGACCCCAGATCATTCTCCGGGTGTGGCCTAATAGGAAACACTAAGGGACGTGTGAAACTCACCAGTTAGTTGGATCACCTCTCAGCTATTTCCAACAACACTAAATTACTCACTAGACAGATTACCTCTCAGTCTCACTATCTCAATACACCTTTCAGTGCCAGGAGTAACTTGAATTCGCTTGACAAGACAAGGAATAACAATGACGCTAAGAAACCCTCCTTTCAGAGCAGTTGACCTAAAAACCTTACCACCAAAGATTACCCGACAACTTCGCACCTTTCAGCTATTGAAGAAGGCAGAATACTCAACCCTAAAAGACTCTCAATCGATATTCCTATGGATACAATGTAGTAAACCATAAACAAATCACGTACACAAAACTAGTGACCTAATATGCGACCATACATGAAAGACATTCACAAAGCCGCATATGGAACAATCAACAGATCATAAATCAAGATCAAATACGAAAATACATCCAATCTAGCAAAACCAAGTTCTCTACTTTAATATTAATCCGTCAACAAGAAACCAAAATCCAAAATCAATCCAAATAACAACACATAATCATTAAAATCTAGGTAGTTCAAGAAATCTAGCCTACTACCATCAACAAAACATCAACACAAAGTCTAATATCCATGATCATGATACAAGATAGATGAATCAAAAAGCAAAAGATAAGAAACATAAACCAAAAAGGCGGTAATCCAATCGATCCATGCATCCAACGCTTCAATCCTTGATCCCTTGAGATTTCTACCACTTAAAATCGCCAAAAAGCTTCAACCTTTTCGTCTGGAATCGAATTCTCAACCCTAGAAAACGAACTCAACCTTTTATACCTTCAAAATAGCAAAAAAGACCCGTAACTGGGTTCTCCCACGTACTACGAGGCCCAGAAGTACAATCTCTCGCGTTCCGCAAGAGACAGGCTTCACACGCACGTTTCCTGAAATCACACCCCTCGCGTACCGCGAGGGGGATAGCCTTCATGGCTCGCGTACCGTGAGGAAACCACCATAACAGAAAGTTTCGGCCTTTGATCGGTTTTCCTCGTTCGCTCGTTCCTTCACCATACTTGCTCGTTTTAGCTCTAAATTCACCCGATTACCTACAAACCAAGACACAACTCAGTACTAAACATAATAGACTCAAAACGACTCTAAAACTATACAAAAACGACACGAAATACACAGGAATAAGAGGTGTGCTTTGCAACACATCAATATACATACAAATCATATATAAGTACTTACACACGTAATATATACAAACACATAAACACACACATATATGACCCACATACTAATCACACATACTAAACCGACTATTTCATCATACGTTAACATACATACTTACAACAGTTGCTAGAGATGATTATACGTTTGAGTACCGATCGAAAAACCTTAATGACTTTCTTGATGAAGAAACGAGTTGACCGAGTGATGATCACTTGAATGAATGATTATTGAACAACGAAAGAGAAACCTGTGATGGGCGGCTTAAACTTGATGTACGACTTGAAATTGGATACTTTATTATTAGATGATAGACTGCTAGGCCTGATGTTTGATTCCTAGATGATCGACTGTGGAGGCATGTAGGAAAACTCGTAAAAATAGGTTTTACATTTAACTTAGCCTTGCAACCGGTTTTGACGGTTTAAAATTTGATGTGGCAGGTCGAAATCGGAACCAACCCGTAACCAATCATCATAAAATGCGGGAACCGCTAACCAAACATATGTACTATAGACATGGTTCTCACGGGTTAGGTAGGATCGATTATTCGGTACTCACGGGTTTGCACACTCCTACACTTTATATGTGTTTGGTTTCACGTTAATTCGACGAGCAATTTATCATACGCCACCTAATCGTGCCTAGTACACCCCTTGTTAGTTTAGTTAAGGAACCGAAGTTTGGTTTGTGAATATATGATTTGTGCTCTAAGTTTTTGATGAAGTCGAACTAGGTTATGTATATGTAGTCAAATAAACATTGAAATCAACGTTAAATTAAATAGTTAAATCATAAATCCCGACACTGGAAGTGACTATATTCTTTAATAATCTTAACAACTCTTTTAATTAATTTTAGTATTCATGCAATTAGTTTATTCAACAAAACCAATTAAACAAAGTTTTGGTTTATCTTTTTGATTAATGAATGTTAGTAACTAACCACATACACTTCTCGCGGATACTATACTCATACTTGCCCTGTCTTGTTCAAAGTAGAAAAGGTAAGGAAACTCTCTATCTTTGATCTGGGTTTTGAAACCGATTAGTCTTAAAGTTGATGGAGGTTCTCATTTTCAAAAATAATTCCTAAATTTGGAGTGGCAATTATTTGAATCCAATTATAATATATATATATATATATATATATATATATATATGGGCGTATCAAAAGAAAACCCTGAGTTGTTGTGAAAACCCATAAACTCATTCTTAGCCACTCATTTTATTTCTATCATTTCTGATTTATTTTATGCATTGATGGGTGTTTTGGTAATTACCTATTACCCATATATAATTTACCTTTTCCCATATATCCATCTTTTTAAAGTTTAAACCTATCTAAACACACAAAACCATCTCTCTTTAAGATTAGATCTTGATCGTCTTTCTTTCTAAACATCTACTCTCCAGATCTCCTATCTCTCTACCTAAACAAATCGCGATGAACTGCTGCCTCTGAAGGTGTTTCAGTCGCTGCCTTCACCTTCAGATCTCCTTCCTCCTTCATCGCCGCCTTCACCTATAGATCTAACTCAAAATAATGATGATGACTGAAGATGATGATTGAAGATGATGATAATGAAGGTTACGGTTGCTGAGAAAAGATGCGATGAAGATGAAGACGAGTTGGATTTCACTTCTGATTCAAAGGTTAAGTGCCACTATAACCTGCTAGTTGGGTTATAATTCTTCGTATGTTTCTTGGGTTTGTTATGTCAAAAGTGTAGGTAGCATTTTGAGGTTAATTATCAAAACTTTTTACACAAATCAAGGAAAAACCTTTGTATGTTTCTTGGGTTTGTTATGTCAAAAGTTCTCGTATGTAAAGATACCCATGTTTGTACAAATTATTTATTTGTTTCATTTAGTTTATTAATTAATTTCTTTATTTTTTAAAAGGGATGACTGCCCACAAGCAATTTTAGCAAACATGAAAATCATTTTTTTTTGCAATTTTAGCAAACATGAAAATCATTTTTTTTCTTTTTGAACTAGCGTACAAACAGGAACACAAACCAATTTTAGCTATTCGGTGTTTTAGTTTGATTTCACAAGTAACACATCCTAATGTTTTTTTACAACTTTTTCTTTCATTATTCATGGATCTGATTCTACTATCTTTTTTTACATATTTTTTTACCCAGATTTGATATCGGAAATGCGACGCTCGTCAGAAAATTACCGGTACGGGATTTTGAAACAATGATTATTTAATTTTGAAACGATGATTATTTAATTTTGAAACTCATCAGACTATGATATTCAAACCTTTCTTAAATTCCTCATTAATCTTGCTTTTAGTTGATTATATCTTGCGTTAGTAATATAGAATAATTACTCTCAATTTATTGATTTAGGGCTCGAATTTATGTTTGTAACCTAAAAATTTTGATTATCATAAATTGTACTTTTACAAATTGAATCAAATAATGGGTTATATTTTTGTGATATATTTAGTGGTATAGATGACTAACTAAAAAGGGTGGTTGTTTATTTTAGAAGAACTTTTTCATGATCTATTTTAATTGTTTGCATAATTGCATATGAAGTTTTGAGGTCAATTTTCATTACTGTTAGTAAAAGGGTTTATCATAAACTTGTCAATTTTAGGGTTATATGATAAAAAGTTGTCTCATCTGCTGCTAAATAAAATTGATATCTTGTTTTTGATATACTAATGAATTGGTTATTTGAATTTACACAAGTGTAAATTGAATTTACACAAGTGTAAATTGATTTTACACAATGTACACAGATCTGGAGAGAGTTGAAAATTAGTTTTCAAGGGTTTAACATTCTTTTATATAAGTGTAAACTGAATTTACACGTGTATTTTATTTTGACTCATCCATTTTCTGATAGAATGTGTAAGACGGTTTTTCATATGTGTAGGATATAACCTTATTAAGTTAAAAAATACATATAATATACATACAGGGAAGGATATAATAGAAAAGAGGAAAACTTTAGAAAGTCTAGGAAGTTAAATAAATTAACATAACTGTTCTTTTTTTTTGCAGCTCTGCTATGAACAAGTTGATTACTTCAAAGGATCACGCTTCTGTTCAAGTCAATGTTAATCATTTGGATGATTCTGGTCAACTCTCCACCTTTACACGTGTGTATTTTGTTTCTTCACAAGTAATGGTTTGATATTTGTTCTTTTAGTTTTGATTTACAATAGGTTTTGATTTTTATACATGTGCATTTTAATTTTTACACATGTGTATTTAATTTTTTTACACATGTGTAAACTAAAATTACCCATGTGTAAAAGAGTTTACCCATGTGTATTTGATTTTGTTTATTTGGATGTAATTTTTATCTGATTTGTGTATACATTTTTTTTTTCTAATTTGTAAAGATATTTGGGTTATTTAGATGCAGATTTTTTTGCTGATATATATATATATAGGTTTACACATGTTGGGGCCTCTACACATGTTTATATATAATGAATGAGATTTTTTTTTCTGATTTGTATATATATATGTTCTTGATTTATATATATGGGTTTACATGTAATTCAGATTTTAATAAGAGGTGGTGGGGGTATTCATTATTTTGTAAAAAGAAAAAAGTGGAATTACCTTTTTACCCACATCTTTAATGTAAGCCACATGTTTTTTTTATTACATATATTAAAAATGTAGAATTAATAACAATCACATATTAAAATATTAAGAAATGAATATGTGGCATACATTGAGTTTAAGAGTTTTCACAACAACTCAGAGTATACAACTGATACGTCATATATATATATATATACACACACACACATACCAGGTATGGCTAACAAAATGCCTAAGGTTAACTGAAAAACACAAAAATGCATGTGTCGACCTATCAAAAAATAAGCAAGCATATATATATATATATGAAGTTTCAAATAAAAAGTGATATTTCGTTAAAAAGCCTAAAAATGACAAAAACCTTAATAAACGATATCAAACGAACTCCGATTGAGCTCATTCCAGCGGCGTTGGAATCGTCTCGTCGAACTCTACCATCTTAGATTTTAATAAGAGGTGGGGGGTTATGGTTTTAGGCTTTTCGGGATGGGGTTGGAGGGGGGAGGGGTTTAGGTTTTTGAGGGTGCGGGTGGAGGGGGTTTAGGATTTTGGGGGCGGGTTAGGGTTCGATTTGACGATTCCAACGCCGCTGGAATGAGCTCAATCGGAGTTCGTTTGACCCACTTTTTAGGATTTCTTAACGAAAAACCACATATTAGTGGAACATTCCCATATATATATATATAAACGATATTAGGGGGAGAATCAAATAAGAAGTAGTTTTTTGCTAAGAAATCTAAGAAATGACAAAAACCTTAATAAACGATATCCAACGAACTCCGATTGAGCTAATTTCAGCGGCGTTGGAACCGTCTCGTCGAACACTACCAACTTAGCTTTTAGGGTTTAGCTTTTAAGGTTTAGATTTTACGTTTGAATTTTAGGGTTTTAGCTTTATGGTTTAGCCTTAGAGTTTAGCTTTTAGGGTTTAGATTTTATGGTTTAGGTTTTTTTTTGGGGTGGGGGTGGGGGTTTAGGTTTTTGGGGTGGGGGTTTTAGGCTTTTCGGTGTAAGGTTGGATGAGGGGTTTAGGTTTTTGGAGGTGCGGGTGGAGGGGGTTTAGGTTTTTGGGTCCGGGTTAGGGTTCGATGACACGGTTCTAAAGCCGTTGGAGTGAGCTCAGTCGGAGTTCGTTTGACCCATTTCTTAGTATTTTTTAGCGAAAAATCACTTATTAGTGAAACCGTCCTCTATATATATATATATATATATTATTCGTGTTTTTTTATATGTTGTCACTCAAAAAAAAAAATCCAAACTTTAGGTCTTGGAAAATATACATTCCTAATTCGGACGTTGATGTCAGTCCTACCAAGGAATATGTGGTTTTAAATAGAGTTCTTTTTGTTGTTTATGCGTCAGTACAATATAAATATTTCAAAGATTTGTTTAAGCATAAGAAGAATATAAAATCCGTAATTCAGGTGTTGATGTTAGCCTTACCAATAATTTATAACAGTGTGAAAGATTTTTTAAATAAGTTTGGAAAAGTAATATCAAGCATTAATAGAACTAAGAAAGTGTAACGTCCAGACTACGATTTTTATATATATTTAATATAGGCCAGAAACATTTTTTTTTCTGCAACCGTGGAAAAACTTGGGGGATAAAGTTGTCATAAAACGAAAGAACTGGATGGAGCCCTCACCCCCTCCTTTCCCTTGTTCTTCATCATCTCATGCAATTCTAGAGAGAGAGCTTGGAAAACCCATCAAATCATTTTCTTTTCGAGCTTGGACGATTGGAGAAGCAAGACCGCGATTTCTGGAGTGATTTGAGGAAAAATCACCTTCTTTTATATCCATTTTTGCTAAAGTGGGTTAGAACTCGGTTTTCTTCACACTAGTACAAAAATAGCATTTTACGACGGTGTTGGTTAGCCTGATAAAGCGGTTTCTAACTAAACCGTCACAAACAATAAAACAACCGGCTCAATTTTCTTAAGGTTTAGCGAGCTATGCATTTACAACAATTTTTTTTGCGTATAGTGTTCGAGAGCGCTTTTTTGGAGCATAAAAAAATATAATAAAATATTCTTTTATCATTTACAACGGTTTGGAATTTGAACCGTAGCATTTTATGTTTTAGAATTTTAAAATTGTTATTCATTTAACCCATTTACAACGGTTTGGAATTTAAACAACTACATTTGTGTTTTAGAATTTTGAGTAAATACGATTTTAGTTCATGTAGTTTGACCTAAATAACTATTTTAGTGTAAAAGTTTAAATTTGACGTTTTTAGTCCAATAGTTTTAATTTCGTATCAATTAAAGTCCAGATCATTAACAACGTTTGTTTTTTCCTCTTAAGTTTTTTAAAATGACCAAAATACCTCTTTTAGTAAAAAAAAAATAAATAAATACATAAAATCAGAACCTTTTTCTCTCTCTCACACACTTTCATTCCTCTATGTACTTTCTCTCCCTATTTCTCACTCTCAATCGCCACCACTACCGAGCAACCCAGACCCCCCAAAAAATCGGCGACATCCACTCCCCATAACAGAGGATGAAGGAGGCTAAAGGGCTAAAGGGTTTCCGGCGACCTGAAGATGATGGGGCTAAAGGGTTTCCAGCGACCCAAAGCACGCATCTGAAAAATGATTTGGTAGTGGTGATTTGAAGATGACGGGGCTAAAGGGCTGCCCACGAAAACGTTCCCCCTCTCTCTTTCTCTATCGTCTTTCTAAACCATTGGCCTTCATCCCAGATTGCCACAATCTCTCCAAATCTCAAACCAAATTAGCGATGTTCGATGGTGGCGAAGGAAATGCCGGTTGTGGGCGGCCTTCAATGGTGGTGAGGAATCTGGCAAAACCACCATTTTCTCTTCGAACCCAAAGGCCAAAACAACAAAATACTTAAATTAAAGAAAGAAAATTTGAGGTGAAGCAGCGATGGTTTGGTGGTCTTGTTCTGTCGGTAAAAGGAACGAGACAGAGTCGTGAGAAGGAGTGAGAGATCGGGGTTGTGTGGAGTGGAGAAGATCATTGGTCCTATCAATTGACACAGGTGATTTGTATGATTAGGAATGCCGGAGTAAGGAGTGAAACGGAGGGGCGGAGATCGCCGGAGATGATGTGTTTGTGTAGAGCATCAGGGAGGTTGGTGTTGGGGGTGGAGTTCTTGATATGCAAGGAAGAAATCACGAAATGTGGGTTAGGGTTTTAAAGCAACAAGTAACACAAAAAGACTATTTTAAAAGGGTATTTTAGTCTTTTTAATAAAAAAATTAACATAAAATTTGGAGGGGTTAATGGTCTTGACTCTAATTGATATGAAATTAAAATTATTGTAAAAGCCAAATTTTAATTTTTTGACTAAAATTGTAATTTGGGTCAAACCACAAGTATTAAAACCATATTTAACTCTATAATTTTAAAATAGTTTTGCAATTAACCCATTTACATCAGTTTGTTGCGACCGCTTTATTTTAGTAAAAAAATATAATAAAATATTCGTTATACATTTATTGCAGATATATTTGAAACGACAGTTACTTATAGGTTAACGTTACCCTTCGTGTGTTATGTCTACATCATGGACGGTCGTCATGATAAAGCCATTACAGACGCTTCATGGACGGTCGTCACCGAAGATAGTAACTAGTGTGAATTGACGGATATGATATTCATTCTATGGACAGTAGTCGTGGATGGTACTGACTTAAATAGACAGTGTGTGATTTGGCATGATAATGTATGACTTGAAAGGAAAAGTGTCTGAATGTTATCCCTATACCGATAAGTGTGATAGCGTGTGCAAATCCTTCTTCTTTTATTAAATTGCATGTTTATGAAATGTATGTTTTATGCAATGCTAGACTTTTAGTATTCACATCAGGTTAAGTGTAGGTACGGTGATGGCTCTTGGATTGCTTGGCTGGCGGAGAAGAGTTACCCGACATCGAAGGCTTCTGGCATCCCGTGTGTTTTGAATATAAGATGTAATAGTTGAAACAATAGTTTTAATGTTTTAATTAGTTGACATTTGATGTAATGTAACTTAAACTGAGAATGAGACCAAGTAAAGGATGTCGGATACGGGTAACTCGCAGCCTAGAATCAGACTAGTGTAGTAAGTAAAGTTTTCCCTGTTATATGAGATATATTAGGACAAGGGAATTTGATGTAATCATAAAAGTGATCAAATAGAAACCAAGAAGTGGCCAATGCATATTAATAGTTTGCCTTACTTATTGTGTTATATTTTTTAACTAGCGTTATAATATTGAATTCATTATTCCTTATCTTTCAGCTAAGTAGAATGGCCAGGAGAAGAGGCAGAAGGCGTGATGGGGGTCATACCAAGCGTCGCGGTAGGGTACCCCTCCACCAAAGACAAAACGATGAGGAAAGTGTCCATACTGGCCCAGAGATGAGCCAGCCTGTGACAGAAAGGACCCCGGTGGTCGAGCAACAGTTTACCTTCGAGCCAGAATTGAAAGTGACTCTAACGTAAGAGTTTGCAAAACTAATGAAAGACAATATGCCTAAAATGCTAACTGAGGCCATGAAGAATGCGAGCGGTAGGCTGGTATGAAAATAACAACCGATTCACCTATTATTGTGGCGAACAATGCACCGCCTGCCCGCGGGTGTGATTATAAGTCCTTTCAAGGATGTAACCCTCCAATTCTGGATGAGAAGAAGGATGCGGTAGCCACGCTTGACTGGGTGATCCGGATGGAGGCTACTATTCGTCTCAGTGAGTGTCGGGCGGACCAAGCTGTCAAGTTCACCACGAACTCGCTAAGGGAAGAGGCGTCACACTGGTGGGAAACGGTGAAACAAGCTAAAGGCGACCGGGAAATTGAACTAATGAGTTGGGATAGTCTGAAAGAGCTTCTGATCAAGAAGTTTTATACGAAAAATGAGACCGAGAAGGTGGAAAGAGAGTTTCTGGGCTAAAGGCTGGAACGTTGACGCATCGATAGTACACGGCAAAGTTCAATGAAATGGCACGATTGGTGCCTCACCTCATCACCACTGAGGAGCAAAGACTCAGTTGTTACATCTAGGGGTTACCTTCCATGGTTCGCACCTTTGTGAAGACAAATGTCCCCCGGAGCTATGAATCGGTGGTGGAACTGAGCGGGAGTAGTGTACTTAGATTCCTCTCTGGACGACATAGTGCTTGATAAGCCTAACAAGAAACAGACCCTACCGCGCAAACAATCTGGTGGGAATTTTCACAACTCCAGAGACAAGAAGGCGAAGGTTCAGTCTGAGGATGTGTGTAATAAGTGTGGGAAACAGCATGGGGGCGTGTGTAGAATATGGATGACTGGTTGCTTCATGTGTGGGAACACATACTAGAATAGGGATGACTGGTTGCTTCATGTGTGTGGAACACATGCCCTTACTCTCGCGACTGCCCTAATCAGTGTTCATGCTATACCTGTGGTGAGACGACCCATTTGAGTAAAGATTGTAAGAAGGAGAAGGCTGGTGGATCCGGGAAGGAGGTTGAAAGCCAAGGGCACGGACAAGGGCGTATGCCCTAACACAAGAGGAAGCAAGGGGAAACCCTGACGTCGTGTCAGGTACGTTCGTAGTTAATAACACCCTTGCGTCCGTATTGTTTGATTCTGATGCAAGTAAAAGTTTTACAGCCTCAACATTTTGTAATCAAATAAAGTGCACAACTGGCAAATTAGAACGAGCCTTTAGTGTAGAAACCGTTGTAGGTGAAACTACCAAAGTTATAGAAGTCGTAGAAAATTGCATGATAAAGATAGATGGCCATAGATTCCCCGCTAGGTTCCCCGCTAGGTTATTCGTAATAGCCTTGGGAGGGTTTGACATGGTACTGGGGATGGATTGTCTAGCTACCAACGAAGCGCAGATTGTATATACGCAAAAGATAATTCAGCTCAAGGCTCCTGATGGTAGCGAAGTCACGATCTATGGGGATAGGGATATCCAGATGCCGAACGTCATTTCAATGAGCAAGGCATAAATTTTTATGAGGCGCGGATGCGAGGCCTACCTGTCTTATGTGATGGACGATTGGAAGAAAGTTACGGAGCGGGACGATGTACCCGTGGTGTGCAACTTTTCAGAAGAAAGTTACGGAGCGGGACTTACCTGGGGTGCAGCCCGATCGGGAGATAGATTTCCAGATTGATCTGTTGTCAGGGCCCAGCCCATGGCTAAGGCACCATACCGACTAGCTCCGTCGAAAATGAAAGAGTTGATGGCGCAATTGAAAGAACTTCTGGATAAAGATTTTATCAGACCGAGCATTCCACCTTGGGGTGCTCCAGTGCTGTTTGTGAAGAATAAATGTGTCTCTATTAGGATGCTCATCGAATATAGTGAGCTGAGTAAGCGGATGGTGAAGAACAAATACCCGCTACATAGGATTGATGATCTGCTCGACTGGTTGCAAGGCGCAAGTTGGTTCTCTAAGATTGATCTACGGTCGGGGAATCACCAGTTAAAGGTAAGGGAAGAGGACGTACCAAAAACCGCGTTTCGCACGCGGTACGGACACTACGAGTGTCTCGTGATGTGTTTCGGAGTGACGAACGCCCCTGCAGCGTTCATGGATTTGATGAACAGAGTGTACTGTCCAATGTTGGATTAGTCAGTAATAATTTTCATAGATGATATCCTCCAATACTCAAAGAGTGAAGGCGATTACGCCTGTCATCTGCGAGAGGGACTAGAAACTCTAAAGAAGGAAGGGTTGTATGCTAAGTTCTTCAAATACGCGTTCTTACTAAGGGAAGTTCAATTCCTAGGCCACGTTATCAACACGAATGACATTATGCTTGACCCGGAAAAGATTACAACAGTGAAGGAATGCGACATCCAGAAAACGCCGACCAAAATACGAGGTTTTCTGGGATTTGCACGCTACTATCGGTGATTCATACAAGATTTCTCGAGAATAACCTCGCCTATGATGAAACTGACCAGGAAGGAAGTGAAGTATGAATGGGGCCTGGTTCAGTCGAAGGTGTTTGAAGATTTGAAGGAAAGATTAACCTAGGCATCGGTCTTGGCCTTGCCAAATGGCAATGAACACCTAGTGGTATATTCTGATGCTTCGAATCAGGGTTTGTGTTTCGTGTTGATGCAACGAGAAAAGGTGATTGCGTATGCATCACGCCAACTAAAGACTCACGAAGTTAACTACCCGACTCATGATCTAGAGCTCATGACATTTGTCTTAGCACTAAAGATCTGGAGGCATTACCTTTACGAGGTTAAATGCACCATCTACTCCGATCACAAGAGTCTGAAGTGTTTCTTTAAACATAAGGAGTTGAAGATGAGACAAAGGCGATAGTTGGAGTTGGCGAAAGATTATGACTGCGAGATATTGTACCACCGTAGGAAGGCGAGAGTTTAATTTTGAATTTTACCCCTTTACCGACGGCTTGTCGTCGGGATAGACAAACCTATACCGATGACTACTTTGACCTATTGGTACGAACCTTTGCCTACGAAACCTATACACACGACAAGTCGCCGGCATAGCTCAAGTCTCCGGGAAAAGGTATACGGATATGCTGTCAGAATAGGGTTTTACTGTTATAGTGCCTTTACGATTTATTTTTAAAGAAGTTGAGTCACTTGATAACTTTGACCCTTCAAGTATCTATCATTTGCAACTTTTTCACTATTTAAAAAGTTTTCTGTAGTTTTTATAATTATTTGACTTTCCATCACAATTGGAGTTTTACCATTTACATTGGTAATAAAACAATCTAATAATATAATATAGGGTCTTATGTTGTATGGATTTGTTTAGTGAAAGACCTAAGTTGCTACTATAAATGCTAGACAACTTAGTACTGATGACTGAGTTAATATTGTTCAACTAAGTTTCTACTGAGCAGTAGTTACTGCCGAAGACATGAATTACTACCGCCAAATTCACTCATGTCTTCACTTAGTTCAGTTAAGTTTAATGATAACCAAGATATAAATACCTAAAATGTTAGCTTTACAACAAACATGCTTTTGGATTTTCTTAGTTGTAACGTTGTATCGTGTTGTTATTTACACACCTATGAGGAAGAAGTATGACAGAGTAGTAGAGGAAGACAAGATAGAAACATAGAAGTATAAACGAGAGAAAAAGACGAAAGACATACAAAGATGTATAAGAAAAGAAAGAGGAAAAAATAAATATATAACTAAAGGCAACTAGACGTAAAGGAGATAAAAATGTAATATTCTCTATTATTATGTGGCCATTATAATCATTTATTTATTATTTATTATTGACTTAAATACCCCTATGACTAATTGGTAATTATTCGATCGACGTAATTACCATTACTACCATAAATAGGGTTTTCCCTTGGGTGTATATATAGAGAGTCTATTAGAGGTTAATGGCTAATGAATGATTGATCACGAGATCACTTACACCATAAAGATTTCATTCTCCCTCTCTCTCTAATTCGTTTGACTCCTCTCATGCTAAAACATCATTACGGTACATCCTAAACGGGAACCCGATCATCATCAAGATCATGACGACTTCCCTCTCCAACGTTACTAGATTACTAGGTACATGTTTATGATTAATATTGTTTTCCCTTACGTGTTAAATAACTGATCAACATGTGGTATCAGAGCATATGTTGATTAATCAATTTTTTCGTTCCCTAAAACTGGAATGAATCGGAAAATCATTTTTTGATAAGTTTTCGGTTCTTGACTTACGTTTTCCAGATCTGATCTATTTAAATAGTTTCTAAAACCTGTTTTGATCCCTTATTTGGATCAAATAAACTGTTTTTATGATATATTAAAGTTCTCGGATCTAAACCTCATGTTTTCGATTTTTGATTTTTTAATTTTCTGATCCGAATAACCTATTTTTGATCCATAAAACTTTGATAATTTTTTAAATCCTTAATATTATGTTCTAAGATTTCGAATTAAGGCTAAAAATCTGATATTAGTCAAGAACAGTTCTAATGTTCATCGACTGTTCTTGAGTATTCATCCTTAATTTTGGTGAAAATCACTTATTTTGGTAGGTAGATTGGAAAAATCTGTTTTTGAAAATTGTTTAAGTTTATCTCCAAGTTTTCGTATAAAGTATTTAAATTTTACGAACTGATAAATATTGGATATAATTAAACATTAAATTTCAAAATCAGAGATATCCCTTAAAAATCGTATCCCTAAGTTTTCGGTTTCAATAAAAAGTACACGGTTTCCAACAAGTTCTCGGCTTATTTTTCCCGTGAACATTGCTTTACCCGTGAACTTCACCTTTCCCGTGAACATCAATTTTTCCCGTGAACTTAACCTAAAACCCGAGAACTTACTATTTCCCGTGAACATCAAATGTACTCGGCTCACCCAAGTTCTCGGCTAATTATATTAGTTCACAGCTACTCAATAGTTCTCGGCTCATGTCTAAAGTATTCGACTCCTTATGTTTTCGTGTCCTTAAAAGTACTCAGGTCCACAAAATTTTTTGAGGGTCCGCGCTAATAGGGGGTTTGCTTTTAACTAATGCTTTTATATTTTTGTAAAACCTTAAATCAAAATGTTTTACAAAATTTTAACTTACTTGAATAACACCTAACAGTTTCACTTCTGCCCAAGGGTGATGTGATACTTGTGTAAATTTATTCAAGTGTAATTAAGCATTGTCACTTAGTGTATATCCTTAAACTATTAGATATTCACATGACACCTGCCTTAAACGCATAAATGTTTCACTTATGTCCAAAGATGATGTGTTACATTTGTGTCCTGCAAACTTAATTTGTGTAAATTAAATTTCTCACTTCTGCCCAAAGGTAATGTGTTACATTTAACTTACATACCTTATTTGTTCCTAATGCTTAAATAATTAGTCATAGCCAAAGCGAAAGCTAATTGTTTAAGTAGAACCTTAACTAGTTTATTATTTTTGGTGTTATAATAGACTTCATCGCAAATTCATTAGTATAATGGTCCTTACTTTCCGCCTGCCCAAAGGTAATGTGTTACATTTTTAGTCTAGTACCCCATAGTTCACTCTAAGTTCTTCTATTTAGTTATGTATCTTATTTTTCTCATCTAAAATCACTGTAGCTTCCAATATGGGAAATGAAACTCTTACCAGTTCTAACTTTCATTCTTGGAAAGAGTCTCTAATGTTGAATCTCATAATGCTGGATTTTGATTATGCACTGAGAGAGGCTGCACCCCTGCTCTCACTGATAAGAGTACCGCTGATGACAAGATACTCCATGAGAAGTGGAATAGATGCAACTAAATGTCTCTTATGTTTATAAAGCAATCCATCAGCATCGCCATCAGGGGAGCAATTCCAGATTCAACTGATGCTAAGACTTATCTAGCTTCTGTGGAGGAACAATTCAAAGGAACTTATAAGGCGCATGCTAGCACTCTTATTCTGAAGATGGTGATTACTAAGTATGACGGGATCAGCGGTATTCATGAGCACATCATGATGATGCACAGCATGGCCCATAAGCTTAAGGGACTTAAAATGGAGATCAGTGATGGTTTCCTAGTGCACTTTATTATGACTTCTCTACCTGCTTCTTTCGAATCATTCAAGATTAACTACAACACTCAGAAAGAGAAATGGAAGATGAGTGAGTTGATTGCTATGTGTGTGCAAGGGGAAGAAAGCCTAAAGCTGGAGAAACCTGATGTGGCTTACCTCATGACTGGTGATTCTAAGAAGAGGAAGGGAAATTTTCGTAAAAAGGAATTTTCTAACATCCAAAAGCAAGATTCAGGTGCCGCTTCCAGCTCTAAGAACTCTAAAGGGAAGTTTCACTACAGGTTCTGTCGCAAGGCTGGACATAAGTAGAAAGAATGCCCAGACTTCAAGGAGGGGTTGTCTAAGAGAGGTATTCATCTTTAAATGATGCTTGAGTCCTTTAACTTAATTGTTCCAACTAACACATGGTGGTTTGACTCTGGTTCTATGCTTCATGTAACCAATTCTACTAATGGATTCCTTACAATCCAGAAGCTGGAAAGAAGCCGATGAATACTTAAAATGGGGAATGGAAAGGAGCTAGTTGTCGAAGCCGTGTGAACCTTAGAATTAATAATGAAAACTGGTTTATGTGTCACACCCCCAAATTTCAACTAACGGAGTTTTACCGTTTGGGAAGTGATGAACCAGGATCTCAGACATTAGTTATTTTGAACGACTCTACATGGAACTCAAAATGAAAATATCATTCAAATAAGAGTATCAATGCGGAAGCGTAAAGAAAATAAATGCGCAGAATACACGCGCCCAAAACCAAAGTTCAAAAGTCCAAAAAGTTCAAAACGTCCAACCAAAACAAGTGCAATAGAATAATTCAAACAATTATAAATAAGTCATAATCAAAGTAGTTGAATCCCATGCATGCCCTAACGTGCACATGTGTCTTATCTTAGCGACCTGAGAAAACATGTAAGAAAATATGTCAGCACGAAGTTGGTGAGTTCACAGGTTTCAATATATGTAAATAAGCGTTTACCAGATTTATGTTCATTCAGTACGTATCTATAGGTAGCTAACCTATGTTCATGTTCAGCTCAAGCGCTCGCAACCGAAGCTGACTGTCTGTTTATTGCCTCCTGCCAGGTCTATCAACACTGGCGGTGTGAGTAGGCTAACATTTCACCCGTTCGATATCTAATCGAGTTAGCGCGACTAACGCGGGTGGGATTTGTCAAACCCAGTAGTACTACTAAATATTACCTCGCTAAGATCCATATTAACGGTCCGATATTAGTTGAGGACTTTCTATTATAGCGTGTTACGCTTAGCATTTAACATTGATATCATACGAATTACAAAATCCAAAATTGTTTAATCATGTTTTCTCCCCCAAGTTAAAACAGTAAAAGGGGCCGTGAAAACTCACATGCTGTGCGTTGTAGGTAGTATCACACAAAGGACAAGTCGGAACCACGTGTGTAAGTCTCAAACGACTTACGAATGCCCTAAAATTATAAACACATAGATTAAGGATAAAAATGGGAATTTCATGATGACGACACGGAAGGTTAGGATGTTTTAAAACATTCTAAGGATTAACGGGTAGATGAACGTGTATACGGGTAATTGGGTTTCTTAATATAATAGTTAAGATAAATGCGTTATGTGTCGAACGTCTGTAATACGAATATTAAATAATTAATTAAATTCGTGCGTTTGTATCAGTGAAGAAAATAATATAACATATATATTGTTTTTGAACTCGTAGAGAATATACGATAAACATTCACGTGACAAAATAATAAATACATTATTTTTATTTGAGATAATAAACGTGAGCAAATAATATGAACATTTATATTATTATTTAGTTAACGTTACACGAGATTAATAAACGAGGCAAAATAATATAAAAATATATATTATTTTATTCTAGGAGTTACGGTTTGAAAATAATATAAACATATTATTTTTAAAAGTGGTTACATTAAATAAATGTGGTTTACAAATCAAACCCGAACCTACGGGTGGTTTTCAGGATTAAAACAAGTTAATATATTATTATAATAATATAAGGTTTGATTTTCAATAAATAAATATAAGTAAAAAGTCCCCAAAAAAAGAATGCAAGAGACCGGACTCGAACCCGGGTCTCCTGCGTATGAGTCAAGTGTCTTAACCAAGTCCGCCCGCTAGGGTATCGCGACATAATTCGGGTTCAATTGATTTTATCATACAAGTTCAGTGGATCCCTCTTCCCATATGAACTCGCGACCGAATCCCGCCCAGAATTCGTAAATCTTGAATGCGAATCGAAACAAAAGCATAGGGGTTTTGATTACCAGGTACAAACGAACTTGATTACGAGTTTAATTAGAAAAACATCAGGTATTGAGTCATTTAATCGTGGGTTGAATGGCCGAAACCCTAGATTAGGAACTTGGAATCGATTTAGTTTAATTCTGTGATAAAACTCGTTAACACCATGGGGCTTTTACTCAACAGAGGACTGCGAAGCTTTCCCTGTGGTTTAATTAGATTGAAAATGAGTTTAGGATCAAATCCCTCAAATTGAATCAAGAACAAACCCTAATTTCCAGATCGATATCAATTCGATGATAAGATGTTAAATTGGCATAGGGCTAATGTTAAGCAGATTATTACGAAACTAGTGGTATAGTTTAATTAGATTTAAACAGGTTCTAGACTGGGTTTCGATTAAACTAGTTTTGCATGAACCCTAGAATCAGGGTCATATTCAATTCGATCATGTAAGCCCCAAAGAGTATAGGGCTTTCGATCTAGACGTCGAGGCTAGTCTGTGGACATGATCAATTTCAGTTTTCATTATCGGATTGATGGGGTTCGATTAAACCCGAAAGTAAATGAACCCTAGAACTGGTTCCCGTTGAATTCGGTAATTTAAGCCCTGATAATGATAGGGCTTTTGATCTATGAATTGAGACGAAACTGAGACTGTAAACAATTACCAGAATGGATGATGGATAGATAGCTTCCGACTAGAACGAGCGCCGTCGGCCTGCGGGTTAGATTCCGGCGACCTTGACTGCTTCTTCGGCGCAATTGGTGTAGGCAAAAGCTTCTGGGAGACTCAAAAAAAGTTTGCAGTGCGTTTGCTTTCGATAATGATAGAACAAATGATCGAATTGATCGATTTTTGTTATATGTTCGATGGTTACGATATAATTCGCCATTAACCTGTTTAATTTGCTAATGATGGGTGTTTTAATTGGTGTTTAAGATCGTTAATGACATTAATCGAGCGATAACTGTTTCAATTTCAACAGAATCGATTTGCAAATTTGAATTTGATTGGATTGTCACGAGTTTGACTTCAAAAAGTCAAACAGGATTAATTTGAATTGATTTTGACTTTGGGAGTCAACAATTCAAGTTTTGGGACTTGGCATAACTAGTCCCAGTAGTTTAAGATTAGAATTTGGCAGAATTAGCCCTTGGGATTAAATATCGAGTTAACTGGGTTAGGTTTTAATAGGAAATTTAACGGAATTTCTAACGGAACTAACTGAAAAGTCCAGATTGTCACATGATGTATTAAACTTTATGATACCTTATATATTCCAGAGATTACCCGGAATCTTGTATCAGAACCAAAGTTAGACGTAGACGGTTTTGATGTTTCTCATGGTCATGGCAAACTTACTATTAGCTTTAATTATCAAGTGTTTGGACGTGGTTTTCTGGATGGTGGTCTCTATAAGTTAGAACTAGATGATGAATTTTCAAAGTCTTTGTTATCATATAATATCAATGAGAACTTAACAAAGACTAAACGAAAACGAGACTTAGAAACTTCATCCATGTTGTGGCATCAACGTTTAGGCCACAATTCACGAGAATGTTTATCGAGGCTCATGAAGGATGAAGTCTTACCCTCTCTCGATTTCAATGATTTGATAACATGTGTCAAATACCTTAAAGGTAAAATGACAGCAGCGAATAGGAAAGGTGTCACTAGGACCTCTAACTTATATAAGTCATTCACACTGACATTAGTGGGCCCTATCCCGTCGCGGGAATAACTGGACATACTTCATTTATCACTTTTATAGATGATTATTCTCGTTATATGTACTTGTATCTTATTAAAGAAAAATCTGAATCACTTGCAACTTTTAAAGATTATAAAACTAAAGTTGAAAAACAACTTGATGTTCAAATAAAAGTTATGAGATCAGATAGATGAGGTGAATATTATGGTAGACATATTGATGTGGGTCAGGCTCCTGGTCCATTTTATGAGTTTTGTAAAGGCCATGGGATTGTGGACCAGTACACTATGCCCGGTATTCCTCAGCAGAATGGTGTTGCTGAGAGAAGAAATAGGACCCTAATGGACATGGTACGCAGTATGTTAGCGAACTCAGGTTTACCCTCATTCCTCTGGACCGAGGCCTTAAAAGCAATTGTTCATATACTCAACAGAGTTCCTTCAAAATCTATCCCCAAAACTCCTTATGAACTTTGGACATGAAGAAAATCTAGATATATGAAAGTATGGGGCTGTCTTGCCCAAGCTATACTCTATAATCCTTTCTTAAAGAAACTTGACATGAAAACTGTCAATTGTTACTTCAACATATATCCTAATCACTCAAAGGGTTATAGATTCTGCTGTCCTTCTCACGTAACTCGTATTATAGAAACCAAGCGTGGTGAGTTCCTTGAGGATTTTAAGGTCAGTGGGAGTAGTGAAAATCCTTATCATGATTTACAAGAAGCGGTTGGGGGGGGGGGAGATTCATTGCTTACTTTACCTCTGATTACTCCTCTTGTACAAGATGTTGTACCGCACGTCACTGCACCACCTCATATACACACAGAACTTAATGCTACTCCGTTTATACCTGAGAATGAAGGCACATCAAACGACCGACATGAAGACAATGTCGAACCCGATAATCTACTCAGGAGGTCGTCTAGGTCCAAAAGGCCTACTAACTTTGATGATTATATTACCTACCTGACTGAAGCTGAAATGGATGTCGAAAAGTTACCGATCCTACTTCTTATCATGAAGCCATTAGTAGTGATCAGTCTTCTGAATGAAACAAAGCTATGATTGACGAGTTTGACTCCATGAAGAAAAATGATGTTTGGGATTTAGTTGAATTACCCAACGGAGTTAAACCCATAGGATGTAAATGGGTCTTCAAAACTAAACTAGATCCGAATGGAAACATTGAACGCTATAAAGCGAGATTGGTTGCAAAGGGCTTCACTCTGAAAGAAAGAATCGACTATCAAGAGACCTTTTCTCCTGTTTCTCGAAAGGATTCTTTAAGGATCGTGATGGCCCTAGTAGCTCACTTTAATCTTGAGCTACATCATATGGACGTCAAAACAGCTTTCCTCAATGGCGACTTGAACAAAGACGTGTTCATGAAACAACCTGAAGTCTTTAAACCTGAAGGTCAAGAACATTTAGTCTGTAAGTTGAAGAAATCCATATACGGGTTGAAGCAGTCATCACGTCAATGGTACATAAAGTTTGATGAGACCATGAAGAAACAATATTTCATTAAGAACCAAGTGCATCAATGCACCTACATCAAGATGAGTGGGAGAAACTTTTCTATACTTGTCCTTTACGTAGATGATATTCTATTGGCAAGTAATAGTTTAGACATGTTGCATGAGTCGAAGAGTTTACTCTTGCGTAATTTCAACATGAAGGATCTCGGAGAGGCTTCTTATGTTATTGGCATCGAAATACACCGAGATAGAGTCAATGGGATCTTAGGATTATCTCAAAAGGATTACATTGAGAGTGTCCTCACACGTTATAACATGCAGCACTACTCTCTTTCTATAGCTCCAGTAGTTAAAGGAGATGTTTTCGGTTCATTCCAATGTCCTAAAACAGAGGTTGAAAAGGAGCAAATGAGAATGATACCTTATACATAAGTCATTGGAAGCCTTATGTATGCTCAAGTCTGTACTCGTCCAGATATCGCTTATATTGCTAGAATGCTAGGTCGTTATCAGACTAATCCTGGTCTTGATCTGTCACACCCCGCCCCGGGCTCCCCCGGGGCATTTCTAGGCTGTGACATCCGTTAGCACCTTTAGTACCTGCTTTGATTTCAGAGTTTGTTTTGTGCAGCGGAATAACGTTTGAAAATGGATCGTTTCAACTCAACCGCAAAGGTTGGTATTGTAAATTTTGAAATCTCGTCGTGTAGACAAAGATTATCTTTATTTAAATAACTGGGTATGAAAACCCGATCGTTTGTACATTTGATTTCAAATCAAAACTCTTACGCAAAGGCAGTGGGTTTACAAGGAGGTAGTCTGCCTAAGGAAAACGTAGTCATTTGGTCACCTTAACCTGTTTACTCTTCGGTGTCTTTCTGTGCAATGCACGACCTGTAATAACATATATTCGGTTGCACTGGGTCTAGGTGTGTGGCTTGACTCGGCTGTGCAACAAAACTGTCATCGGGACTTAGGCTATAGCCGGTCCCGGTATGATGAGGTCATTTCATTCTTTTCCTAAAAACATTTGAAAATGAACGTCAGATACATGCTGGTGAATACTTTATGACCTCATGTCATTTTCATAAACATGACAAAACAGTTTAATTAAACCGTTAAACATTTCATCTTCGTTGGATTCTAGTGATCATGTCACTTTCTTCCTTTTCATCCATTTGTATACATTGGACAAGTACTCGGGGGCTACGCGGCCAAACTGGCACTCCTGCGTTTTACGCAGTCACCCGAAATACAAGCCAACCCCGCCCGGTCCAACTGGATCCGGAATGAGTATAAATATTTGATCAAACCTTATGTATACTTCTTGGGTATCATATCCCTAGGGGTAGAACCCCTAATTCTGGGATTAATCATATCACCGGGGGTTGAACTCAACCCCTAATTCTGAGATTAGTATGAGTAAATATTTAATTATCGTGTTTTGCCTTTTTAGGTAAACGTAAATTGTTTGATCCTTTGCGTGAAGGTGCCTATAGCATAATCACGTCTTACAAATCGTTTTGACAAGCTCGCTTTCACCATCAGAATGAGTATTTTTGATATAGACGAGTATTCACCTTGGTTTTGAAGCTCGAAATAATAATCTTAGTGCTAAGTAGCTCTTAGAGTTGTCTCTTTGGGCTCTAGCACCTTAACTCGCACTTCTATCGTTTCTTCGGGTTTCTTTTCCTCTAAACGCTCGAGTCCGGTTTATAAGCCAAACCCAGTCGAACCCGGGAGAGTGGCTCAGGAGTCAAGCCAGCCGGAAGGCTCGGGAAATGCTCGAGAGTAGAGGGGATTCGAGAGAGGTGCTGTGAGTGTGTGGAAAATGAGAACCTTAAGCTCTCTATTTATATGCCTGAGTTGACCCCATAGCGGACCGTTATCCAGGGCGATGTCGGTCCGCTATCACCCACTTCTCTCGCATGCACGCCACTTGGTGGCCATTTAATTCAGACGCGCCACACATCCATAGCGGACCGGGTGGGCCTGCCATTGCGGTCCGACATCTGTCCACGCGTCCAGCATGCTAACGTATGCCCTACATGTGTCATGACACGTGTCTGCTGCAGAGGGTGTCTAGGGATTTGCATTTCGAACTGTTGGCCAGGCACATGTCGGTCCGACATCCGTGGTTTTCCCATATCGGACCAATATCTAAGTGTATGTCGGTCCGATATCCCCTTTCTTCCAGAATTCATAATAATTTTTTCTATCTTCCAAGATTCTGTAATTATTCGTCCCTCGGGTTTTGATGTTTCTAACCCTTGTGGTTTCATCCTTGGCATAATTGGAACAATAATCAAACCCGTCATATTATTTTTTCTTATTTCTAGCGTCATTATGACTGGTCCGAACTTTATCCCTGTTCAGGACCGAAATAAATCTTAGGCGAAGGCCTAACGAATGATGGGGTACTATCTAGCTGTAACCGTGTTTAGCTTTGGATAACCTTACCTAGTTTAGACGTGGGTGATCAGTCCATGTCTAGGCCAGAGTTAAGTCACCCAATGCCTACCCTGGTTATAACCCTAAGCCCCACTAAATTAAATACTTAAACTCATAAATATAAAGACGAACCCGTCTTTGAATTGGGAGAAGGTTTGGAATGAGAACTTAGGAGTAATAATAAGTTCTATTTATAGGGAAGTTTGTTCACCATATGTCACCTTCCTATCACCTTCCCTCACATGTTGGTGCACCTTCCTACCATCTTCCTTACATGTCATGTGCACCTTCCAACTCCTTTCTCACCTTTCATGTGCAACTTCCTACTACCTTCCTTACATGGTAGTTTCTAGGAAAGTATGAATTCAATATATATATATATATATATATATATATATGTATGTATTATAATTATTATTTTATCATATTAATTTAGCTTGTATCTCGTCTTTCTCTTATAACGTTTTAAATATAATGTTTTTATAAAGTTCCGACTACGTCGTCGGGACGTACTTATTTTTCTCTACTCTTCGATCTAAGTTTCATTTAGAAACGAAGCAAGGTCAAAATAACATATTTTAATATTAATATTAAATATTAATCACTCGTCCAGGATTTCTAGGTCGAACGTCTAAATTGCTACTCTCTAAATTTCAGAATTTCTTAATTTATTTTCAAATTCTCGGTTTTTCGTTAACTCCAGTCATTTCTTATAAGTGTTCCCAGAAATATTGAGACCGTAAATTGGCAGGTTTTACATGATCATTGGAAAGCAGCTAAGAAAGTGCTTCGATATCTGAAAGGTACGAAAGACTATAAACTGACCTATAGAAGAATTAATAGTTTAGAAGTGGTTGGTTATTCTGATTCTGACTTTGCTAAATACAAGTATGACAAGAAATCCACTTCGGGGTATATCTTTATGTTAGCTGGCGGACCTATCTCATGGAAGAGTCATAAGCAACAGTTGACTACAACATCACTATGATGGTAGAATACGTCGCTGTTGCTAAAGAATCTTATCACTTGACTCAAAATAGTTAATTCCATATCTAGACCATTGAAGCTTTACTATGATAACTTAGCTACCGTTAGTTTCTTGAACAGTAACAGTTCGACTGGAGCTGAATTATATCTTGATACAAAGTACTTGTTCGTACGTGAGCGAGTTGAGGAAAATAATCTTTGTATTGAGTATATAAGTAATAAAGTTATACTTGCGGATCCGATGATTAAAGGTCTCCTTCCTAAAGTATTCGAAGAACATGTTTCGAAGATGGGCTTTTCTAAAGAGCTTATTTAGTAGCATAATGTACTTACTTATGTTTAATGTTGAATTTTCCTCACTTATTTGAATTTGTTTGTCTCTTAATATGTCTATGCATGCCTAAAGACATATAGACAGTATTTATACAAATCAACGTTAAAGGCTTAATTGTCAATTTGATCCTAAGTTCACTTAAGTTTAAAATTTGGGATTGTAGTATGATTAATGAGGGTCTTGAGTTGAATGCTAATTCAATAACTGTATTTCTCTGCTACAGTTTCGGTTTAGAACCAAAATGAGTATTAACATCTGGCCAGACTTACTAATGCTTATCATAAATGATCAGTCGGCCAAGTGGGAGAATGTAAGACTCACTATTATTATGTGATCATTATAATCGTTTATTTATTATTGATCATTGACTTAAATACCCATATAACTAATTGGTAATTATTCGATGGACATAATTACCCTTACTGTCATAAATAGGGTTTCCCCTTGGGTGTATATATAGGGAGTTTATTAGAGGTTAATGACTAATGAATGATTGATCACGAAATCACTTACACATTAAAGATTTCGTCCTCCCTCTCTCTCTAATTCGTGAGACTCCTCTCACGCTCAACCATCGTTACAGTACATCCTAAACGGTAACCCGATCATCATCAAGATCATGACGACTTCGCTCTCCAATGTTACTGGATTACAGGTACATGTTTATGATTAATATTGTTTTCCCTTACGTGTTAAATAACTTATCAACATGCTTTTGGTCGTAATGTTGTATCGTGTTGTTATTTGCACACCTATGAGGAAGAAGTATGAGAGAGTGGTAGAGGAAGACGAGATAGAAACATAGAAGTATAAACGAGAGAGAAAGACGAAAGATATACAAAGATGTATAAGAAAAGAGAGAGGAAAAAATAAATATATAAATAAAGGCAACTAGATGTAAATGAGATAAATATAAGTAATCAAATATATGATAAGGTGAAACATCAAAATCAATTAATAATTGTTTTTCATCAACTATAATGTGGGACGCATGAATAATACTTAGAACATTCATAACGGGGACACGTCTTTAAGAGAAAAAGACGAGCGAAAACGATGTCGGGGAGAGAGGAAAAAATTGTGATTAGTGACTGATGTGGACTGAGATTGTAAGAAGGGGAGGAAAGAGATATGGTGATATGGAGTGTTTTTAGAACCGGATCATATCAGTCGTTCGGACTGACTGGAACGGGAAACGAGTATAGAACCGGTCCAATTATGGCTATTTGAATCGTTTTCGTTTGAGCCGGCCAATTGCTGACGAGACCATTGAACCAGGCTGGGTGGTCGGACCGGATTTCCATCTTTTTAGTTTTTTCTTTTTAATTTTTTTTCCTTTCAAAGTCTCATTTTTTAATTAATTTAATATATTCGAATTCCATATTTATTTATTTAAGTCTTAATATGTTATTAAATCGTAAATTCATATCAAAATAGAAAATATTTTTATATTTTTGTATCTATATATACAATTATAAATTTTATATTATTTATTACTTCATCCCTCCGACCAATCAGTAGACTTATAAGACGGCATGTTCGCTTTCCGATCCGGTTCCAACCGGCCAGTAAAACATATGCAATTAAAGATACCGGTTAAGCTTTTAATAATTAAAACATATCCGAGTGTATTTTTTTCCAGGACAGGTAATGTTCTATTCTTTTAATAATTAAAACGTAATGTTTTTTGATGAACAATCTGTATAGTTTCATTAATATTGAAGATCGATAATCAACGTTTAATATCACAAAATGATATAACAAAAAGTTATATATAGAAAACTACATAACCAAACCCTTAATGATTAAAAAAATGAAAGTTAGTTACGAGAAAATGATTAGAAGCTTGAAAGACAAGACCTACACAAGGGTAAACGACACTATAAATTCATACATAAACTCACAATAAGCTCACGGGATTCAGCAATGGCAGCTTCATTCCAAATGGCCAACCATATCTCTTTGTGTGTGTGGCTACTCTCACTCTCTCATCTAGTTTTAACACATTCTGAAACTTATATAATTCACATGGACATAGCCGCCATGCCCACGTCATTTTCAACCCACCATAGCTGGTTCTCCGCCACACTTGAATCCATCTCCACCACCTCCACCACCACCGTCACATCTTCATTTTCCTCAAAACTTGTGTATAGTTACACACATGCTATCAATGGCTTCACAGCCGTTCTGTCTCCATCTGAGTTAGAAGTTGTTAAAAACTCACCAGGCTATCTTTATGCAATTAAAGATACATCGGTTAAGCTTGACACAACTCACTCCACTCAATTCCTTGGACTGAGTTCACAATCCGGTGCATGGCCGGTTACGGGGTATGGAAAAGATGTTATCATCGGGTTCGTGGACACCGGAATTTGGCCGGAAAGTGGGAGTTTCATCGACCATGGGATGAGTTCGGTTCCTTCACGATGGAAAGGCGAATGCGAAGATGGATTAAAGTTTAATTCGTCTTTATGCAACAAGAAATTAGTTGGTGCACGTTATTTTAATAAAGGGCTGTTATCAAGCCGCCCCAACTTAACTCTGTCGATGAACTCTGCCCGTGACACAGACGGGCATGGGACGCATACGTCGTCCACCGCGGCTGGGAGTTACGTGAAACATGCATCGTATTTCGGGTATGGGACTGGGACAGCCGCGGGTGTGGCTCCACACGCTCGTGTGGCTGTGTACAAAGCTGTTTGGGAAGAAGGAGTGTTCATTTCGGACATTCTTGCGGCTATTGATCAAGCAATCATTGACGGGGTTGATGTGTTATCATTATCATTGGGACAAGATGGAATTCCGTTGCACCAAGACGCAATCGCGATAGCCACATTCGCAGCACGGGAAAAGGGGATTTTCGTATCGGCCTCCGCTGGAAACAATGGGCCTGATTTGAGATCACTTCACAATGGAACACCATGGGTTTTGACAGTTGCCGAGAGAACAATGGATCGTGAATTCACGGGGATTTTAACTCTTGGCAATGGTGTTTCGGTTACAGGTATGACTCTTTATCCAGCAAGTTTAAGTTCGATCCAAGGCCCGATTTATTTTGTTGGAGCGTGCGAGGACGATTTGGATGCTAGTAAAATTGATAAAAAGATTGTTGTGTGTCTAGACAGTAATGACACACTTGGTGAGCAATTTTACAATGTCGAAAACTCGAATGTTTCGGGTGCGATTTTCATCACGAATAACACTGATCTCGAATTCTTCATGCAAAGCTCTTATCCAGTCTTGTTATTGGATCTCGAATCGGGCAAAATTGTTATGGACTATGTGCAAAAACTCGAAGGGGAAGGGGAAGCGAGTATGAAGTTCCATGGCACGCATCTAGGGACTAAGCCAGCACCAAGGGTGGCTAGCTATAGTGCACGAGGTCCATCTTATAGCTGTCCGCTTGTCTTGAAACCTGATATCACAGCTCCTGGTTCACTAATACTCGCATCCTGGCCGGATAGAGTCTCGGCTGCCTTCATCAAGAACGGCGTAGATTCAGGAACTGAACAACTTTATAGTAAATTTAATCTTCTATCAGGCACTTCTATGTCATGCCCTCATGCCAGTGGGGTTGCTGCTTTAATTAAAGCAGCACACCCCGACTGGACCCCATCCGCCATCCGGTCATCCATGATGACCACATCAGACATTCTAGACAATACACTAAAACCAATTCAAGATATGGGTGACTACAACAATCCAGCAACACCTTTATCCATGGGTTCAGGCCATGTTGCACCCAACAAGGCCTTGAACCCTGGACTCATATACGATGTCAACCCGCAAGATTATGTTAATCTTCTTTGTGGGTTGAATTATACAAAGATTCAAATCCAAGCAATCACAAGATCATCTACCGTCAACTGCTCGAACCCGTCTTTGGACATAAACTACCCTTCATTCATCGCCTTTTTTGATGTGAACGACATGGATTCCCATAAAGTTATTCATGAGTTTAAACGAACAGTGACTTATGTTGGGGTCGGACGATCAACATTTACTGCGAAACTGACAGCGGTTGGTAGGTTAAATGTCAGTGTGTCTCCAGCAAAACTGAGTTTCCGATCAATGAAGGAGAAGAAAAGCTACAAGTTACGAATAGAAGGGCCCAATAAGATGGAAGACGAAGTGGTTTTTGGTTTCTTAAGTTGGGTCGACAGTAAAGGAAAGTTTGTAGTCAGAAGTCCAATTGTTGCTACAAGCCTAACAAGCATAGCAGACACGTTCTAATAATTTGAATATGGAACTCATAAATTTGTCATTATTGTACCTACATCAAACAATTTCTAATAAATTTATATACTTTAAACCCAATATATATATATATATATATATATATATATATATATATATATATTTCATGATAAAAATACTTTGTTTATAATATTGATATACAGTTAAATATCAAACGATTATGTTCGGTTCAAAATATTCCCAATGTTGTAATTATATGATACAATACTTTTATTATCAATATTTTTTTTAACGGCGAACATTGAATGTTGAGACGTCGCACCCCCTGTCACATGAGAGAGACTCGTCCAACTCCGGTCAATATATTGTCTTAACCGGGCGCACATGGCGTCAGAGTTGGAGAGCATCCAAGGAAAAATCTCACCCAATACGGCCCCTTCCGAGCTTGAGGGAGAGCCAAGGCTCGAACCCTGGATCGGCGTGGGTAAAACTCAGGTGCATCAGCCTAAGAGGCAGGCCTTATTTGCATGACGCAGAAACTAATGGGAAGGGCAGGGATCGAACCTCGATCACAAGGAACACCAGGTCTCTCCCTTACTACTCCACTACCAACTCATTGACACTTATATTATCAAATAATATGCCTAGTACCGTGTACAACCGTGATCTCCTTATCCACTTTTGTAAATATATTATCTTTATAAAATTTTATACAACATTTATAAACTTTCTTTTAACTGATAGTTTATCATATACCTTTTGGCGTTTATATATCGATCTTCACTTTACAACTTGCTATTATATCTTTCTTGTTCTCGACTTTCACTACTAAAAAACTGGACTTTTACCAACCAGCACATCCGCTGGCAATCCGTAGGTGAAAGTAGTTACGGAAGACAATCCGTCGGTAATAGCATGTCGGAGAAATGGACGTGGGTAATTAGCTTTCTGATGGATTACAATAGGATATTATCGATGTATTACTGAGGGATTATTTACCGACAGCTTACTGACACGTTGTTAAGGAGACAGTTTTACACTTCATTGGTAGACTGATTACCGACACTATCACCGGCATATTATCGACAACACTCTTAAATCCGACCAGCACATTACTGACGGCTCCTATGAAATATTACCGTTAGCTTCCCTACGGCTAATTTGATAGTAATTTCAATTTTAATAAAAAAATAAAAAATATGAAATATTATAATTTCCTGAAATTTAAATACAAATAAAAAATTATGAAAACTAAAAATATATTTTAAATTCTGGAATTTCAAATTGAATTACAAAACTACAATATGAGAAAATAATTTCTCGTGATGAACTTGTGATGTATTGGACTCTGTTTTAACATGTCTCATGATGAACTTGAGTTGTGTTTGGTTTTAGCATGTCTTGTGATGTAGCTTGACAATCCTATAGTTTAAAAAAAAAGAATTAAGTCGTTTATATAAATTTCAGCAGCATAACGATTGTAAAATGAAATTTCTAGCAACTTCTTGTTAATTTTATAAATACAGTGCCAATTCATCTATCAAATTATCTTAACTTACGCACAATATCGTGTAACATTATAGTTAACAATAAATAAATATGTCGTCGGACAGTGTCGCCTGGTGATAGTGTCGCCACGTCAGTGTCGCCCGAATTTTCGTTCTGGACTCAGTGTCGTTACCATTAATGTCATCCAAGTGCGTGGCGACATTGTTAGTGTCGCCCTTAGTGTCATTAAACAGAATGGCGACACTGCCTGGTGTTGCCAATCATTGGCATTTCTTGAGGACTACGCTTCGTCTTCCCAACTAGTGTCGCTCCAAGAAAACACTGTCCCCAATTAGTGTCGCCTGAAGAACACCTTCATGTTCCAGACCCGTTTTTTTATCCAAAACGTTTATCTAGATTCCATGAAGCTAGATCTAAGATTAAATCATCTTTTAACACGTAAAAATCCGAACTTTATGTTTAAAACCCCAAAAACCCTAAAAACCTATTTCTCAACAGAAAACCCAGATCAGATGACGATTCTAACATGTATTCGTGTGATTCTCCTCCCCTAAACTTCCCCAAAGATCCAGCAATGATATGAGATGGAGATGAAGGCTTATATGAAGACCTTGAAGCTTTCTCTCTCTAGGTTCTCTCTCTTTCTCTCTCTATATTGTGAAGGTGGAGATGGTGAATGAAGAACAATGGAGGTGGCTAGGGTTCTTGACGGCTCCCCCCCTCAACCCAGGCCCGAGCGATTGGGCTCAACACCCGACCCGTCCTTGCTCTTTCGCTTCTTAGCTTGTCACCCCGAACCCGAAACCCGACTAAATTTTCAGATGTTATAAATTGTTTTGAACAAATCAAACGAAAAACTGCACAACTCTGTGATTGCATCCTATATGGAAGATGTAATAATTCCCCTTAAGGAAATCGAGAGTAGACGTTACATAAACGTATGACAATCATGACTCTTAAAGCCATGAAAGGTATAATTTTCAAGGTTTATGAACCCCCTATGCTCGAACCATACCCATTAGGAAATTTCAAGATCATTAACCATTCACAGACGGATTACAGCTGCTCTTTGTATACAATGCTTTTATAAGTGTTACTAGTTTAGTTCCATAAGTTAGTATGTACAAAGCTGGCCATGAGCACAACCGTTCATAAATACAATTTTCTCAATGTGCATGACATCAAGGTTATTGCGGATTCACAACGTCTTCCGGTATGGGAGCTCCAAAAACATGCATCTACCCAATTATGGGTTTCACCGAACCCCTAGATTTTATTATTTTTTAGTCGGTACGGTGTTCCTTCATGGACTGTTGGATAGTCACATATCTGCTCCCAAATTTCTTTGCCGCTTAACATGTGAGGTAGACCGATTCTCAATAATCCACTCACAAAGTTTTTCTTGTCATTGCGGAATTGGTGTTGCGTAGGTAACCATCTATGGTGACAAACAAACCAGCAACATTTACCTCCATTTTGTAAATGAAATGAATAAACAACACCCATAAAATATGTGTATGCTAACTTTCTGCGCATGCTCTGACCTGACATTGTTGCAAAGTGCAAAAGCAGGGAAGTCACTGATGGTTTATGGTAGTATATCATTCCTGGTGAAGTTTTCCTTACGGTAAGCATCATATATAAGAATGCCATACTCATATGGCTTATTCAACACATCTATTAACGACTTAAGAAACACATCTATATTTTTTCGGGACTCTTTTTTTGGGGAATGACTAACCAAAGGTATACATACTTTTCTTTCAAATCTATCCAAGGAGGTAAATTACAGACATTAATTGACACTGGCCCACAAGAACAAGCATCCACATTGGAACTGTTTGGTTTAAATCCGTATGTTCATAACCCTAGATGAACGCTTCAGAATTCAATCGCAAAGCTAGGATGTTGCGAGTCAAAATGCTTCCAGACCTGACCATCACTTGGATATACTATCACACCTAGTTTCATTTCATGACCGTAATGTGAAGTCAAATGTTTTGTTGTCTTTTTTTAACATGTACAGTTTTTGGAGTTTAAGAGTAATCGACATGTGAGCCAATACCAAATTAGCTTGTTTACCATGGAGATTCACCACACACTCCGCAAGGGGAAAACTACAAATAATCTTTGTAAAATAACATGTAATGGTTTTTGTATGAATGAATCTTGTAACTTAGTAGGCCAAATTCTTATAAATATTTCTTCATCTCATAAATGTTACTCGGTAGCTTCTTACCCACAGGTATTATATCTTTAATTATGGGAAGTAATTGATTATAACTCGTCTTCGGTGTGTTACAAGATGCTTTCCAATTCAACAATCTAGTTGTAGCTTCTAGTTTTAATTAATTTTCACAATTATTCCACAAAGGCTCGTAAGAATCTTCTAATATTTGAAAATATCTCTTCGATGTTAGATTAGGTTCTTCCTCTAACATTGTATGTGTATATACCATATTATCCATCACCATTGAAGTTTAAATTTTGATATTTGGAACAAAACTGCACCTAATAATAGTAATGGTTCCCGTTAAAATTTTCTTTTTTCATTCAACATATCTATAATTAGACTCGACAAATGACAAGAAAACATCCACTCTATCAATAAACTTGCGGCTAAGGCAGCCGTGAAAAATTAAATTCCACATTTCTATTTCTTAATTAATATAGGGGATTCCCTCTCTTTTTCATTCTTATGATATTTTCACCTTTAGAGCATATATTAACTCATATTTCTTTTTCTATTATTTCATTTGTAATTACACTTCATTTGATAACCTTATTGGGCAATGAAATCATAAAACCATACGATTCGTCAAAAAAGAGGATGATAGCTACTTTTTTATGTCTAACAGGATTATTAGTCACTCATTGAATTTATTCAGGCCATTTCCCACTACGTGATTTATATGAATCATGAATTTTTCTTTCCTGGAGTTTCTCCCTTATTCATATAAATCATTCTATCTATAAATCCATTCTTTATTTGTTAAAAAAGTAGACATAATCAATTTCTACAACAAAAGTCACACATAATCAACAAACTAAACCAATACAAATACATAAACCTAATACAAATCAACTACACATTAAAAAAGCACACAAGTTGGGGTTTTATACAGACAATCAACAAAACTAAATTAACGTACATATTAAAAACATAAGCATGCATCTATACATGCAAATAAATAAACTCTATACAATATATATATATATACTCAATAACAAATAAAATCTACTACATATTAAAAAAAACCCTAAACTTAACATAAATCAACTTCATATCAAGTAACATAATCAGGTGATCAATCACCGGAAATGAAAAGAGAGATGGTGATGAGAGAGCCGATGAAAATGAAGCTGGTGGGTGGTTGTGGTTCCTGGTGGATGGTGGTTCGTAGTGGAGATGATGGTTCGTTGTGGGTGGTAGTGAGCAGCGCGGGTAAAGAAATTGGAGAAGAAAAATGTGTTAAGGGTGAATGTGTGGGGAAGAACGACAGATTTATCGGCGGATCACAGACAAGTTAGACGGCATCGGAAAGAGGTGTCTTAATGACACATTATCGAGGCCATGGTTACTGATGAATTATCGAATGCCACATCACCAACAAATGCCTCTTTGTCTTTGAGTACCATATAGTCCATGTTTAATCCGTCGACATTTTTTATTTCAAGAAATTAAATATTATAAAATCCACATTAATTTTTGTAAAGAATGATATAAATGACGAACTATCTAGCTAAAAAAGAAGAAGATTAGCTCAATGTCAACATGTGTGTCGTAAAGTAATCAGCCAATCTAATTCTATTGTTTAACAAAAGAGAAGAATACTAGCTCATTTGTAGAAACTTTGGAAGCATAACTTTTGTACATTGAATATTTTCATTACTTGTTTTAAACAGTTGTAGATTTAAACAAAAACCTTATTCACAACGACAGCCAATTTATCTAATTTGCCTAACATATACACAAGTTCGAGTGACAACCCACCGTAACCATAAAATCAATCTAAGAACTTCAACAAGATATATATAATTTGGAAAACTTACACCCACTCTAGCCAACATTGGAGAAATGTACTAGTTCACACTTATTATAAAATCTCACACAAACCAGTACAAAACAAAATTACAATATATTACAAATTTAAAAATTGTATAACTACCTCGTCCATGTTTGAGACCTAATATATTACAAATACGGTAGTTGTCAAAAAAATGTTTAGACAAAATAGGGTCATCTTGAAATATATATCATCATATGTGTCTACAAGTTCTTCTTCCTTAACACTAGCATCCTCACTGCCATTGGTATCTACTACTAGACCTGGCCGATGACACAGCAAACGAGTTTGATATTCTCTTTCACTGTTTCATATGTTGAAAGGTTTACCATTTCGTTTATTTAAAAGAATTGTTCTACATCTAAATCATCATCATCGACATCATTAACTCATTGTTCTAACTCATTTATCCCTCTGGGTTTGTCTTGATAACAACCTACCAATATTCAATGCATTGTCATCGAAGAATATGTTGTTTTATACACGTGTTTTCCTTGTAATGCTAGAATGAACAAGTCATAGTTTTTAGCCTTGATTTGAATTTGATGCACATAAATCAAAGTTTAGGATAAACTCTAACCATGGGGCCACATCAAACCATGTACACTTGAAGAGCACAATAACGCAATGATCGACACTGTAAAATTCCACCTCTACAACCTCATTGGACACTCCATAATAGTCAGACTCCAACTCATTGTAAAAAAACCCTCCCTCACATACATGCCACTATTAGGGGCGACTCGTCCGTCAACATTTGTTTGAATATGGAGTTTGTATCCATTTAGAAAATATCCCTTATGCCCCCAAGCATAATGTCTTTGTCTACATGCTAGGGCTTTCAATTTATCACTTGAGTCGTCTTATGAGTGTTTATGGTAGAAGTAAAGAAAAAGACACATAATTAAGGAATACATGTGGATTGGGGTATGTATTTTTAGATAGGACCCCGAAAATGGCTTCCCGCATCAAACTTATCACCAGGTGTTCCATTGAGTCAAACAAACCGAGTGAGAAGACTAGTTCCAACTTGTAAATTATTTAAAAATTACTTCTTTGTAATGTTTAGTCTTCTATGTGTAACTACTTTTAATATATAATATGAAAGAAAGTGCATAACTTTGTTACGAGATCCCATATCAAAGGCGGAATTGTTAGCTTACATTAATTAGGCTATTTATTCTTATGTCCATTCATTTGTATTTGTCAGTTACTGTATTTCTATATTGTGTATATATATTCATATCCTCCAACCTTTGGAGGTATTCCAATTAATAATATTCACATGGTATCAGAGCCATTGATTTCCCCTACCTCTTCTCTTCATCTCCCTCCTTTTTCGGATCATTTCTCCCTCCCCTCTGGTCTCCATGGCTTCTTCTTCTTCTTCCACTGAAACAGCCCCAACTATGAGCTCCATCATGCAAATGATTGCTCTCAAACTCACCCCTACCAATTACCTATATTGGCGGACTCAAATGATTCCGGTTCTTACCGTCCAGAAGTTGCTATCTCATGTCGATGGCACAGATGCTCCTCCCGCCGAGACCACTCAAGATGACAAAACGGATCCGAATCCGTTGTATACGTCATGGCTGATAGATGACCAAAAGGCGATTATGGTCCTAAATGCTTCCCTCACCAAAGATGTTCTCGGTGAAACCATTGGCCTTCCCACCGCTCGGTCGATTTGGTTGGCACTTGAAACTGCCTTTAGCAACACTTTGGTCGAAAGAATCCAGAATCTTCGGGACCAACTTCGTCAGATTTCCAAAGGAACGGCTTCTGTTGGTGACTTTGGTCGCCGGTTCAAATATGTGTGTGATCAGCTTGCTGCCGCCGGCAAACCGGTTGATGAAACTGAAAAGTCTCACTTATTCCTCCGTGGTCTCGGTCCCAGTTTTGAGATGTTTTCCACCGCCACCCGAGCTGTCAAACCCACACCACCCCTTCGTGATTTACTGACCCAAGCCGAATCTTATGAATTACTTCACTCTTCAAGTCACGGCTCCGGTACTCCTCCTGTTGCTTTCAACTCAAACCGTGGTAGGGGTAGTCGGAGTGGCGGCCGGTTTTCTCGAGGATCGGGTTGGGGTGGCCGTGGCCGTGGTGGTCGTCGGCCCCCTAACTGCCAACTATGTCGTCAGAACGACCATTATGCTCCGGCTTGTCCTCGCTTCTCTTCGTCTGTTACATCACCGAGCGCTACCGATTCGGATCTGGCCAAGGCGTTTCATGCTACTTGCAATATTAATTCTTCGTCACGGATCATATGGTTGGATCTCCTCAGTCATTGCAGCACAGTTCTCCATATTTAGGTAACACCAAAGTGACTTTTGGCAGTGATAATTCTCTCCCCATATCTCATATTGGTCACAAAACCATTACTGCCAATGTTCGATTGCAGGATGTTTTGGTTGTTCCACACCTCATGCACAATCTCTTGTCGATTAGTAAACTTACTGCTGATCATAACTTGGATGTTTTGTTTTTCCAACCATACTTTTACATACAGGATCGAACAACGAAGCAAGTGGTAGCACAAGGAAGATGTGAGAACGGTCTCTATATTCTTCGATCCGGGCCTCAAGTTTTTTCCGCATCTACAAATAAAGCCTCGTTTGAACTTTGGCACTCACGGTTGGCACACGTATCTCATGATACAATTTTGTTTCTAAATAAACAGGGTTATTTGAACCTTACATCTATATTACCTAAACCAGTTTTATGCAACTCGTGTGAATTGTCTAAGTCCCATCGTTTACCGTTTATTAATAATGATCAACGTGCTTCTAATCCCCTTGACCTTGTTCATTGTGACTTGTGGGGATATTCCCCGGTTACTTCGGTAGACAGTAGTCGTTACTATGTCATTTTTGTGGATGATTACTCTCGTTTCACCTGGTTCTACCCGCTGCAAACCAAATCTCAATTTAAAGATGTCTTATTAATATTCATGAAGTTTGTACAAACACAATTCTCGCGTAAGATTAAAGTTTTTCAAAGTGACAGGGGTACAGAGTTCTTAAACAATCGTGTCAAACAGATCTTTGATGACAACGGTACCTTTCATCGGGTCTCATGCCCATACACACCGCAACAAAACGGGCGTGCCGAACGGAAACATCGACATATAGCGGAGGCCGGTTTAGCCCTATTGTTTAATAGTCATGCCCCGGCTATCTATTGGGTGTTTGCTTTTAGCACCGCCGTATACATTATTAATCGGATCCCAACTAAAATCTTAGATAACAAGTCACCGTTTGAGCTTCTATTTAACACAACACCCACATATGATAATCTATGGGTTTTTGGGTGCCTTGTTTACCCTTACTTACGGGATTATTCGGCACACAAACTGTCTCCTCGCAGCCTTCCGTGTGTTTTTATGGGATACTGCCCTCAATACAAGGGCTATCGGTGCCTCGATCCGGCTACTAATCGGACTTACATAACTAGACATGCGCGGTTCGATGAAACCATTTTTCCTTATAAAAGTACCTGTGCACCACCATCTTATGACAATCTCTCATGGCATACTTACACTGATTCTGCACCTGCTCTCCCATTGGTGAAACACCCGACACCCGCACCATCTACATCACCTACGGCTACTCATACTCAGCCTTGTTGTGATGCTCCTTTACCGGCAGCCTCACCTACACCGGTTGTTCCGATAAACCCAACCCCCACTGAACCCGATACACCACCCACCTCCCCGGCCCACTACTCCTCGTCAGAAGCTAGCTCGTCATCTGATGAGTCCCCTGCTGCTTCGCCACCTCCAACCACTGCCTCTCCTCCGTCACCATCACCCACAACCTCCACTCATCCGATGGTAACGAGGGCTAAGGTAGGCATCTTTAAACCTAAGCACCGTGCCGAGATTGCTTCCAAGGCTCTTCACTCGGCTTTATATGCTAATTCAGATCCTAAGGGGTACAAGTCTGCTTCTAAACATACACACTGGGTTGAGGCTATGCACACTGAGTTATCTGCACTTGAAAACAATAAAACTTGGGCACTTGTTCCTAGACCTTCGTCACAAAATGTTATTGGTTCAAAATGGTTGTTTCGTAAAAAGTACCGATCTGACGGGTCAATCGATCGATATAAGGCTCGTCTGGTGGCCCAAGGATTCTCGCAATTACCGGGGTTAGATTTCTCACACAACTTCAGCCCAGTTGTTAAAGCCGCCACCATCCGTGTGGTGCTTTCTTTAGCTGTTATAAATAATTGGTCTCTGCATCAGTTAGATGTGAACAATGCATTCTTACATGGCAAACTTTCTGAACAGGTTTTTATGGAACAGCCACATGGCTTTGCTAACCCTCAGTTCCCTGATTATGTATGTCTTCTGAATAAAGCCATCTATGGTCTCAGGCAAGCCCCGCGTGCTTGGTTTCAATGATTGAGTGGCTTCTTACTTCAATATGGCTTTGTGGGCAGCCGAGCAGATCCCTCTCTCTTTGTCTTTAACCGAGATGGTTGTATACTTTACCTATTAGTGTATGTTGATGATCTGATCTTGACAGGGAACACACCGGATGCCATGACCCGTTTCATTGCAACTCTACACAATGAGTTTGCCATCAAGGATCTTGGCACTCTTAACTATTTTTTGGGTCTAGAAGCCTCGCCCACAACCGATGGTATCTTTTTATGTCAGTCAAAGTATGCTACTGAAGTTCTCCAACGGGCTGACTTACTTGACAGCAAACCGGTCACTACTCCTCTGGTCGTCAACGAGTCCCTCACAGCTAATGGTGTGCCTCACTCGGATCCCACCTTGTACCGTTCTCTCGTTGGCGCTCTCCAGTACTTAACCATCACTCGCCCTGATATCTCCTATGCGGTTAATCAGGTCAGTCAATTTCTGCAGGCACCAACTGTCACTCACTTTAAATGTGTCAAACGGATACTTCGGTACGTGAAAGGTACAGTCTCCTATGGTCTTGTTTTTTCAAGACCATCAACCACTTCATTTCTCGATTATTCTGATGCTGTCTGGGCTCGATGCATCAACACTCGTTGCTCTACTTATGGTTACTCTATCTTTTTAGGTAGCAACCTTGTATCATGGAGTGCCAAGAAACAGCCCACGGTTGCTCGTTCTAGCTGTGAGTCTGAGTATCGCGCTATGGCAAACACTGCGGCTGAGATTATCTGGATAACTCACCTCTTACATGAGTTACATACTTTACCGCCTGACAAGCCCACACTTCTTTGCGATAACAGGAGTGCGTTGTTTCTCACTCAGAATCCGGTTTCTCACAAGCGAGCGAAGCACATCGAATTGGATTACCATTTCATTCGTGAGCTAGTCACATCTGGAAAACTACGGACGTCATTTGTTCCTACCAAGCTTCAGGTTGCGGATATTTTCACAAAAAGTCTTTCGCGACCTCAGTTCGAGTTCTTTCGTGACCGCCTTGGTTGTCGCCCGCCACCGTTCCGCTTGAGGGAGGATGTTAGCTTACATTAATTAGGCTTGTCATTTGAAACCAAGGAGGTTCGTTCAATATTTTTAATAAATATCTCCGCGGATTACAAATTACCAAGGAAATATTTGTTGAAAACTTATTTCCAATGACAATGCCTGAAAAGCGTTGGAGATATCATATCCAATACTGAATATCCGTCCGAAATAATTCTCACCGATGATGATTGAAAAGCTCTTATCTGAAATTTTATTGGCATAGGTAATGCCTTGATAATACATCGGCAATTACCCGCAAATATTTCCGTTGGTAAATGTTCATCCGCGAAAGTCTTTTTGTGTGGTTTTGGCCCTGTGTCGGTATTCTATCGCTAATCATCAATGGATATTTATATATTTTACTTTCTAACTTTTTAAAATTTTCGTAGGATTTGTTGCTGATCATTGTTGTCGGTGATGTTGCATTTGTGATAGTCAGCTTTCTAGCGGTGAATGTTAATTGACTCAATTCATCAGTATTAAGTTTTTGGTAACATGGGTCTTTAATACAATATATACGAATCCATTTGCGACAAAAACATTCTTGTTATGATAACTTCTAAAAGTATATACCATGCCCAACAAATCTTCTAGTCTTTTAAACTTTCTGTCATAATCCTCGTGTTACACATTCTTGTAGTTGTTTTTACACGGTCTATTATCTCCACTTTCACTATTATGTTGTAAATTCAAACCTTTCATTTATAGGTTTATGGAAAGCAGTAGGCACATGGGCATGCCCCAGAATATGGGGAATCATTCCCGATTGTCATATTAGACATCCATTGTCTATAACATCATTGTCACTTTCCAATTATTAAACAAATCACATGTAAATAGGTCAGATTTTTGTCACGCTTGCATCTTAGGTACTGAAACAATATCTAAGTGTAGAATTGAGCTCCAAAACTTTTTGTTATCCGGGATACTCCTACAAATTTCGGAAGTCAATATATCTTATTGTTTTTGTTACATCATATCGATTAGAAATACATATCGCTAGGTTAATTACATGGATGGTCTGTTTGCTAAGGTCTGGTTACGATTTTGGTATAAGCTTTTTAAAAATTATACTTCTAGTCCTCAGTTGATCATTTAGACGAAACACATTTGGTATTTAACACTAAATGTCGTTAATTTTATTGTTATTTTGTATTAAATAAAAAAAGATATGCCTCAATGAGCCTTAATTGTATATCGATCAGTAATTTAACAAAACAAAAATTAATTTGGGTTATTGTCGATCACGAAACGTGTTACTTTCGAGTATACAACTGAAGCTAAAATTTATAATTAAAAACTTTTGAAAAACCATAATCTGAGTTATAAATAACAATTGCGTTTCCACCTACGAATCTGGACCCCATATGAAATAGGTTTGACCCAGTAACTCTAAGTAAAAAAAAAAAAAACTTGTAGCCTAATGGTATCAAGGTGTTGTATCAGTATCCCTCTCTTAAATCTTAAATGATGAGGTTCAAGTCTCATTTACAAGTGGTGTAGATTTGAGAAGTTTGTGTAGTTTGCTGTTTAAAAAAAGCTCTAATTTATTTGTTACTGGTATGTTTCAGTTATCATTCTAGATCCTATCTAATTACGGCATCATATTACAGCATGGAGGAATTAAAAGAAGAGACAATTTTTCAATATATGAATTCGATTAAAACATCCAAACAAAAAATAAAACAAATTGCTGAGTGAAGATTGGCGCCATATAATGTCATGCAGACTGTCAGTTGATCCCACACTCATTCAGCTACTAGCTAGCCCTTAATGATAATTGAAGATTCGTTGTTGTTTTCTTGAGTAACTTTATACAAACGAACAAGACTTTGAAGGTATGGTTGCTTTTGATCATTGAAATTTATTTGTTTTCATTCACTAACTAAGTACGTAGGATAATGTTAACATCTATCGTCAACTATTAAATAATAACTTATTATACTGGAATTCTTAATTTTAGTCGTCAACTATATAATTAATCAAAACAGAAACAAGTTTTTTAAAAAGATATTCTAAAATAACTACATTTAACATTATCTTTTCCTACCTACCATCATTCAGCAAATGATGACACACTGAATTTTTAATATATGTATTTTTCAATAATATAATAAAATATATTTTTTTTATCATTTTTGATATCTATTAGTTAAGTTTTTAAGTTATTTTCTATATTGTTTTAAATCAAAATTTTAGGTTTTAGTGTAATATTTTTTAAATTGTTTAGTGTATTTAGTTCCATAATTAGATTTAATATTGTAACTTGGGTTTTATTAATCGAACATATGTAAAATGAAACACTTCCAATTTTGATGATAGTTTCATCGTCTTCGATCACCATCGACTATTGTATCTCCTTTTGTTGAGACCTCTTTATGAAAAGCTACCATGCATATTGAAACAGACAACATCTTTAAACATAACCCCAAAAAGATGAAATGAATACTTTCATGCCATATAAACACCGGATAAATACAAAAATTGTTAGAAAAGAGATAAATATAAAGATTTGTTCAAGCTCAAAAAACAAGGGAGAGACGGGTGAACAATATATGGGGAGGAGTCATGTAGAACTCCTTATGAAGATCAGTGTTTAGGAATGCATTCTTGACATACATTTGGAAGACCTTCCACTGCCAAACGATCGTCATTTTTGCAACCGGGGAAAAAGTATAATCCATATCATACTTGTATCACTGAACTGACTCGTGAGACTTTATTTTTATTTTATATATCCACCGACAAACGTCTGTATGCTTACTGGTGAGAGTGGAACCAAATCTCATGTATGAGTCTGAATAAAGAGCAGTAAGCTCGTCAACCAGAGCATCCTGCTAAAAGGTAACCAAGATCTAGTAGTGTGACTGCTCCCTCTCTATAGGACTCGAGTTTCGAAAAATGATGTATATTGGTAGTAAATGCAACAAACGAGGGCGAGTAAGAAGAGTAAGAAAAATCTAGTAGTGTGGTGGGCTTACGAGTACTAGTAGACTTTTGAAGTGGTGGAGGGTCTAAAGTCCTAGCATGTGAGGTACTAGTCTCAGGTGTAGGTGGATTTTCAACTAGAACATTAGATTTAGGAGAAGTTTCCTGAGACTATGAATGTAGCAGGAACTGTAGTGTCATCAATGTCAATAATGAAACAAGCAATAGCTTGAATATCAGACTATGTAATGTCGTGTGACTGATTTAGAATGGAGTAGTTTAATGCCATGTGAATGATCCCAAATGGAGAAGAAAGAAATATGCTCGATCTAGGAAAGTAACATGTCGTGAGACATACAGTTTATGACTTTCAGAACAAAATAACATTATCCTTTCTGACCAATGCCATCCCCAAAAATACACATAAGGCCAATCATGGAGACGAATTATTCCGCTTAACATAAGGGCAGATGACAAAGTAAGTACACCCAAAAACAAACGATGAAGAGTAATCAGGTAAGTAGCCATATAGCTTCTCGAGCGGAGACATCCCAAAATTATGTGAAGTGGGGATTCGATTAATCTCATGGATGGTAGTTAGGAGAGTTTCTCCCTAAAAAAACACTAAGAACCTAAGAAGATAGTAACAAAGAGCAAGCAGTTTTAACAAAATGTTGATGTTTTCTTTCCGCAACACCATTTTGTTGAGAGTGTCAGTAAAGGACCATTAGAGGCAAGTAACTGGGTGAAATAATTAGAGGTATATTCTCCCCCTAAGTACGACAGCCGAATGATGTCGTCTCTTGACAAGAGCTCTAAAGTTGTTGTATATTAAGAAAAAATCAGACATGCATTTGATAAGATAAACTAAATAATAATGAGTATAGTCACCTATAATTGAGAGATAGTAAGTTGAGCCACCCCTGAAAATAATGGGATGGAGCCAACACATCAGAGTGCACAAGATCAAAATGACATAAGAATATGAGAGACTTATTAAACGGTATAGTAGAAAATTTTACCAGTTTACAACCACCACAATCAGAAACATCACAAATGTTCAAATGACCCAAAGCACCTGTAGACGCTTAAAATTGTAAATGTGAAGCTAACACAGGTCGCAAACGGGAATGGCAATGATAAAAATCAGAAGACGAACGACTCAAAGGAAAAGAAGGCAAATCAACACTAAAAGCAGCAACATCAGATACATTAACTTGATCCAAAACATAGATTTCCCAAGATCAAAAGGAGCATACGAATTAGAGAGACTTATTAAGCGGTACAGTAGAAAATTTTCCCAGTTTACAACCACCACAATCAGAAACACCGCAAAGGTTCAAATGACCCAAAGCACCTGTAGATGCTAAAAACTGTAAACGTGATGCTAACGCATGTCACAAACGAGAATGCCAATGATAAAAATCAGATGACGAATGACTCAAACGAAAAGAAGGCAAATGAACACTAAGGCAGCAACATCAGATACATTAACTTGATCCAAAACATAGAATTCCCCTAGATTACGGCTGATCATTGTCGCCCTTTGAGAACATGGTTCTTGTACACAACAAAGAAAATAAAAAAAGGCCACCCAATAACCAGATTTACTTAACTGATTAGACGAATCAAGGTTAAGAGCAAGTTTGGGATTATAATAGAAATCAGTGAGAGATATGTGAGACATCCTCTTGAACATCACTGTTTAGGAATGCATTCTTAACATCCATTTTGAAGATCTTGCACTGTCGCACGGATGCAACTGCAATAAAAGTACATACGGTCATCATTTTTGCAACCGGGGTAAAAGTCTCAATATTCCATACCATGAAACCAATACCCTATATTGGCATTGAGGTTGCACTGGCAGACATAGCAGAAACTGGTGAATAAGGAGAAAAAGAAACAAAAGATGAAAAATAAGGTGACATATGGTGAGATACTTGAATGAGATGTATAAGTTGATATGGTAGTAAGATTAGATGCAAGAAACTGTGTGAACATCTCAAAGACCTAAGGATCCAAAGCAGGCGGTGGGATAGGACCAAAAGATGCACGAGGATGAGTCTGTAAAGACGGAGCATCAACAATGAACTGTGGTTGACGAGATGCCATGTGCTAGGACAGTCGAGAGTGTCCCAAAAGGTGGGTGAAACTCTCTAGTTGATATGTTTTGTTGTAGAGGTTGTTGTTGTTGTATTGCCTCGTGAAGTAACAATGTACACCAGACTTCTAGTGATTTTTCTGTTTGCAAAATACATATTCATTAAAACAACTTTAGGAGCTGGTCTAGACAAATTTGTTGCCTAGGTCTTTGCAGGACAGCAAAGACAACATGAGTAGTATGTGCTTTAGACTCTTTGTCCGCCTGAGATTTAATATGTAACGTCTCGAAAATAATAAACGAAAAAAGCGGGGTTTGGTGTAATGAAAGAATAAATGATATGGGGCGGGGACTAAAAGTGGCAATTATATAAATGGTTACGTAATGTGTGCTATAATTATTTGATGTTGTGCGTAATTAAGATGCAAGCGTGATGACTGTCGTTTAAGTCATGCAAAAACCTAACAAACCTAGATAGCTAGGGCAAATAAGGTATCGTATCCACGAGGAGCATGTGGTCAGTGTAATAGGTCTCGTCTGACTAATCTATTACAAACCTAATTAAATTACTTAAATTAAACTAAGAACAAAAAACTAACTATGATTATGGTTGAATTAATAAGAACATAAACTCGAATAAACTGATTTGATTGCAACAATAATGAAAACATGATCAGACCCCGATTTCAGATTAAGAAGCACTCCATATAACCTAGTTTAAAAACCAACTTAAAAAGTTATATAGACATAACTTTGTTTCACAACTGATCTTGAAGGACAATCACAAGACTAAGGAATCCGGCAGTGTTGACCCAACGATCCTAAACTGAATAAGAACACGTGCTAGGAGGTTATCTAAATGACTATCAATCTAATTCAACTAAACTCACGATTGTTAATGATCAGAGACTAATGATTGACAGAACATTCAATTGAATAGATACAAACTAAATCGTTTCATACAAATCAGATGCAAAACACATAAATCCAATAAAATCATAGATCAAACAAGATTCATGTTCAAGAAAAGTAAAAACATAGGTTGAATACGGTTACTAACTCAAACCCTACACCTGGAATGATGACGGGTGGATTAGCCTGTAACATTTCTGATTTTCATCATGTAATCGTTTGATTTCAATAAACAAACACATTTCAGTTTCGATTCGTGTACAAACAAACTACGATGCAGTTACATATACAAACTATTCTATTACAATAACAAATTAAACAAAAACGCAATTATCTCACAAGCCCCGAGGACCAAAACTGACAAAACTCAAAAACTAAAAAACTAGGCAAGCACGGTCGCGCCTAGGACTAGGCACGGTCGCGCCTGCAGACCTAAGCACGGTCGCGCCTAAAGTAGACACGGTCGCGCTGATGAACCCACTTGACTGCAGAAAGTCAAACCATACCATACCTTCTGAATTCGTGAAAAATTAAAATAAAGAAAAGCCGGTCTTCGCGCGTCGGACCATACTCGACTGAAATTCGTCTAAAACACGCATCAATTGTCGTCCAATTTGCACAATTAATTAATCCCATTCACACCACAACCGAGCCTCTCAAATTCGTCGATATAGAGTCAGTTGCACGCTTCCTACACCCTCATATACACCCACTCAATCTCTCAGAACTCTCACTCGACGCTCACAACACCTCTGTCGTCCGATTGATCGCCAAGAAACGAAGCCGCTCGACCCGTAGCCGACCGCATTCAATTGCCCACTTTCAACAAGTAAGTAACACGTCTTCAGCTTTGTATCTACCTCTACTACGAAAGCCATATGTCAATTCGTTGTAGAAACACTCAAATCGATCCGATTTTGAACCAAAAAGCCGAAACATAAATTTTACTCGAACTACACTCTAGACATGATATAAATACAATTAAACTATGTAGAAACATTCGTAATCATCCACTAAGTGAAAGCCCTAAGAATCTAGAAGCTATTAATATAAGAATCGATCGAATTGTGTCTGAAAAAGGCCCGACACGGTCGCGCTCATCCCTGAGCGCGGTCGTGCCTGACCAAGCACAGTCGTGCCCCAGGTGTGGCCCGGTCGTGCTTACCGAGCAAACAAGTCTTGACCAAAAACAAACACTAGACGCGGTCGTGCCAGATACGAGCACGGTCGTGCTCTATGTCCAGAACCTAGGAAGTACCTTCTGACTCGACCACGGGCGCGCTCAGACCACCACGGTCACGCCCGGCAACGAGCGCGGTCGTGCCCTACTTGAGCACGGTCGTGCTCCTTGACCAGAAACTTTAATTTTATTATTTTCAAACTTAATTCAATATGTTTTTATTTAAACATTTCAAAACTTGTTTATAAAAATTTAAGTTATAAAATCCCAAAACCCGGGAATCATTTATATACCAAATCGCTGATTTAGAAATTTAAAACGATTAATTCCCGATAGTTTCAAAACCGATGAAATAGTGAATTTATATAATCATTTTTATTTATACAAATATATATATATATATTGATTTAAACAAATATCGTTTAATTAAATTTTATTTAAATAAATATATATATATATATCGCTACTAATTTATTATTCAAAAACCAACCCTAAACACACAAACCACCAACGAACCCACTTTGGACACAAAATAACACAAACAGTGACACGCGTTATACCCTCATTCAATAGGTCAAACGTAGCGACCTACAACACGCTTGGTATTTTTGTTGATCTGTGCAAACTACACGCTCCAACACAAGTGAGTTACATATCCCCTCTTTTACTCTATTTACAAACTTTTGAGGTGGAACATGCGTTCTATTTACTATGTTTACAAACTACACAATATACAATTCCACCCTACAATCATGTGTTACAATTTTGAGCTTTGTGCTTGAGTACTAGGTGTGTAGACCAACACGCAGTTTGCTATTCACGTGCAATCATTAACTATTTTATAGCCTACAGTAAACAGTGATAGATCTATTGAGTCTGACAAACCCACCCAGGTAGGGTGACTGTTACTGCCAACACGCGTTTGTTTTGCATGCTAGTTACAAAGGTTTGATTGTACTACCAGGTCACACGATGGTATCTCTCCATAAATGCCTTAATTGCCATGTTTGTATGAATTGTATACACACAACACTATATTCTATTATATGACACGAAAACCTATGTATTCTCACCAACTTTTTAGTTGACTTTGTTTTTAACCATGTTTCAGGTGACAATGTTTGAAGTATTACAAGCTGCTACATATAGGATTTGGACCTAGCAATTAATCTAAACTATTTATATTTTGTAATCGCTACATTTGGTTCTTGTATGGTATGAACTTGCTACGTGTAATGAAAATGAATGTTTAAATTATTCAAACTTTAGCAACCATGAGCTATGAACAGTCTGCACAGCTTCACGCCCCGACTTTTTCCGCCGTCGGTCGGGGTGTGACAGATTGGTATCAGAGCCTTGGTTATAGGGAATTAGGTTATTAGACACCATTGACCTAGACTATAACTTTAGGACACCCAACAATGCCATGCTACATGTTTTATGTGATACGTGCTATTTGCTATATGTCACATGCTTTATGTGTTAGTTATTTGATACTTAAAATGTTTAGACTACATGACTTAATAAGCATGCGTAAATAATAAATTAAAATAAATCGTATCCATACCCGTATCCTAAGCCGCATATCCTCTTTAACTGCTTCTATGTCATCATCGCCATAACTTGTGGAAAAACTCATACTCGTGGACCTATGCCTATCAAAAATATTTTTCATACCCATTAAGGTTTTAGACTCTGTTAATTATTAGAGGACACGTGCAATCTGGAAGGGTGACACCTGTATTCTGGGTTTTCTGTCTAGGAAAGCATTTCATATAAATCCCAATCAACCGAGGGATCCGTATGCTTTCCTGGGAATTCCCGGGATGAGTGTTTACCTATAGGCTAAAGCACGTCTCCTTGAAAATTATATAAGTCTAATTAACCTTAATATGTCATTGTGTTCAAGTAGAAATGTGATTACTTGAAAACAATCCGAACTATGAAATAAATGTGTTATTATTCCTCCTATCCTAAATTTCAACGGATTTTTATAAATTCTCACAACACTTTTGTATCATTCTCTTTTTATAGAATGTCTCCTCGTCGTAACATCAACCGCAACAACACCGACAACGCCAACAATAGCACCAACACCAATACCGGCAATGCCAACAACAACAATAATACCGACCTTGCTGCTCTCCTCACTCAGCTAGTAACTCAACTAACTCAAGCCAATAACTACAACAATGGGAACGCCAGTGGTAGTGCTAATACTGGTGGTGGCGGTGGTGCCAACCCGCCACAATGTACCTTCAAGCATTTCAACTCTTGCAATCCCCTGAAATTTTATGGTACCGAAGGAGCCACGGGACTCCTTCAATGGTTCGAAAATATTGAGGGCACCTTCCTCAATAGTGACTGTCCGGACAATCTGCGTGTTCGCCATGCCACTAGTGTCTTTCAAAAACGGGCACTAACCTGGTGGAATGGGGAAAAGAGAACAAGGGGAGTAGAAGTAGCAATGGCTCTGCCATGGGATGAGCTGAAAAGGATCATGACCGAGGAATTCTGTCCTCGAAATGAGATGAAGAAACTGGAAGCGGAATTTTGGGATCTTACCCAAGATAGCGGTGAAAGCTTGGCGTACACCAACCGTTTTCACGAACTCAGCATGCTGGTACCGCACATGGTTACACCTTTGTCTAGGTGTATTGAAAAATATATCGGTGGCCTACCGAGACAAATCCAGGACACTGTTCTGGGAAGAAATCCTGCAACCCTAGAAGATGCTATTCGTCTAGATGCCACACTGACCGATAATCACGTTAAAGCAGGTACTCTTACCAAAAAGGGGGCCAAGAAAGTTTCTGATACCACAACTCCTCCTACTCATGTCAAAGAAGTTCAAAACGAACAGTATCGAAACACCAGGAAGAGAAAGGCGAAGAATTTTGCAATAGTCACTCCAGCTGCCCCAATTAATCAAGTTGCACCCTTGGTTCAAAATCCATCCAAGAAAGCTTATGGAGGTACCTACCCACTCTGCAACAACTGCAACTATCATCACCCACAAACTGTCCCATGTCGCCTTTGCAATCATTGTGGGAAACTTGGCCATACGGCCAACATCTGCCAACAAAAGGCACTTACTACTCAAGCCAACCCGGTTAATCAACCCGGAGCTAATCAAGTGGTTCCAATCAATGCAAATGGACGGGCTTGCTATGAATGTGGCAACCCGAACCACTTCCGGAACCAATGTCCAAAGCTTGTGAACAATAATCAGGGCGGAGCTCGTGGGCGTGCTTTCAACATCAACGCCAATGAAGCTCAAGCCAACGATCATGTGGTCAACGGTACGTTTCTTGTAAATAAACAATTTGCATCTATACTATTTGATACCGGAGCCGATAAGAGTTTTGTGTCACTTAACTTTGAACCTTTACTTGCAAAAACACGATCCAAACTCGAGAAAACCTTCACCGTTGAAGTAGCGGATGGAAACTCCATCACTATTGACTCCATCATTCATGACTGCTCACTAGAACTCAATGGTCACACGTTTCCAGTCAACCTTATACCAATGCCATTGGGAAGCTTTGACGTCATCATCGGCATGGATTGGTTATCTAAAAACCATTCCGAGGTCATGTGCTTTGAAAAGTACATCCGAGTACCTCTTCCATCGGGAGACATATTGAAAGTCTTTGGCGAGAAACCTTGCAAAGGACTCAAACTGATGTCATGCATAACTGCCCAGAAATACATTCGAAAGAAGTGCATGGTTTTCCTAGCTCATGTGATTCAAAAAGAAGACAAGGAGAGAAGAATAGAAGATATTCCCATCATTCGGGAGTTTCCCGATGACTTACCCGGACTTCCACCTATTCGGGAAGTAAAGTTTCAAATCGATCTTATACCCGGAGCAAACCCTGTGGCTAAAGCTCCATACCGGCTTGCACCTTCTGAATTGCAAGAACTTGCAAGTCAACTTCAAGAACTCGCTGACAAAGGTTTCATACGGCCAAGTCATTCACCGTGGGGTGCACCAGTCTTGTTTGTTAAAAAGAAGGATGGTTCATTCCGCATGTGTATTGACTATCGAGAGCTCAACAAGCTTACAATCAAAAACCGCTACCCGTTACCTAGGATTGACGACCTCTTCGATCAACTCCAAGGTTCTACTTGTTTCTCGAAGATTGATCTTCGATCTGGTTATCACCAACTGCGTGTACGAGAAGAGGATATCCCCAAGACCGCCTTCCGAACAAGATATGGTCATTACGAGTTCACGGTTATGCCTTTTGGGCTGACCAATGCACCTGCTGTCTTTATGGATCTCATGAACCGCATGTGCAAACCATACCTTGACAAATTCGTGATCGTTTTCATCGATGACATCTTGATCTATTCCAAGACTGAGGAAGAACATGAACAGCACCTTAGACTGATTTTGGATCTCCTGAGAACCGAACAATTATACGCCAAGTTCTCCAAATGTGAATTTTGTCTAAAGGAGGTTCAATTTTTGGGTCACGTTATCAACAATAGGGGAATTCATGTCGACCCTGCCAAGATCGAAGCTGTCAAGAATTGGAGTGCTCCTCAAACCCCTACCGAGGTTTGTTCGTTTCTTGGTTTAGCGGGTTATTACCGAAGGTTCATTTCTAATTTCTCCAAGATTGCTGTTCCCCTCACCGCCTTGACACATAAAGGTAAACCTTATGAATGGGGGCCAAAACAAGAAGAAGCTTTCCAAACTCTTAAACAAAAATTATGTGATGCTCCTATTTTGACTCTTCCAGAAGGAAACGATGATCTAGTCGTCTACTGCGATGCCTCTAACCTAGGCCTTGGTTGTGTTCTCATGCAACGAGGCAAGGTAATCGCTTATGCATCAAGGCAACTCAAGATCCATGAAAAGAACTATACGACGCACGATCTGGAGCTAGGTGCAGTCATATTTGCCTTGAAGATTTGGAGACATTATCTATATGGCACGAAATGTGTGGTATTTACCGACCACAAAAGCCTCCAACACATCTTCAATCAAAAAGAACTCAACATGAGGCAACGACGTTGGGTTGAACTACTCAATGACTACGATTGCGAGATTCGTTATCATCCCGGTAAGGCTAATGTTGTAGCCGATGCGCTGAGCCGTAAAGAACGCGTCATGTTCCAAAGTGTCAAGATTCATTCCGACATTCAAACCCGTATTCTAGCAGCTCAACACGTCTCGATTACCGAGGGCAATATGTATGAGGAAATGTCGTGTGGTGCTGAATTCCAACTAGAGACTAAAAACAATGGCTTACTTTATTTCTTGGATCGTATTTGGGTTCCCAACCGCAATGATCTCCGGGAATTCCTCATGACTGAAGCACACAAGTCTCGGTATTCTATCCATCCCGGTGCGGATAAAATGTATCACAATCTTCGACCACAATATTGGTGGCCTGGTATGAAGAAAGACATTGCACTCTATGTTGCAAAATGCCTAACCTGCTCTAAAGTCAAAGCGAACATCAACGTCCTTCCGGTTTACTTGAACAACCGGAAATCCCCGTGTGGAAATGGGAAAATCTAGCCATGGACTTCATTACTAAACTCCCCCGTACTTCAAACGGCTATGATAGCATTTGGGTAATCATTGACCGTCTCACAAAGTCCGCACACTTCCTGCCCATCCGTGAAGACTATCGGGTTGAGAAATTGGCCCGAATCTACATTAACGAAATTGTGAGTCGACACGGCATACCTTTGAACATAATCTCCGACAGAGATGCTCGTTTCACTTCCAGATTTTGGCAATCTCTGCAAAAGGCACTTGGCACACGATTGGATTTAAGCACAGCCTACCATCCCCAAACTGATGGCCAGACTGAACGAACAATCCAAACCCTCGAAGACATGCTGAGAGCCTGTGTCATAGACTTTGGTGGCAATTGGGATTCACATCTAGCACTTATTGAATTCTCCTACAATAACAGCTACCACACCAGCATCAACATGGCTCCATTCGAAGCTCTTTATGGTCGCAAATGCCGTTCTCCTATCTGTTGGAACGAGATTGGTGAAGCACAAATCACCGGTCCCGAGTTAATTCAGGAAACATCCGACAAAATCCTTCAAATCCGTGACAACATCCGAGTAGCGAGAAGTCGACAAAAGAGCTATGCCGACAAGCGACGAAAACCCTTGGAATTCCAAGTGGGTGACCTTGTGCTTCTCAAAGTATCCCCTTGGAAGGGTGTGATCCGCTTTGGAAAGAAAGGCAAACTAGCACCTCGTTACGTAGGCCCGTTCAAGATCCTTGAAAGAATCGGGAAAGTGGCTTACAAACTTGAGCTACCTCCAGCACTCAACAATGTTCATCCAACCTTCCACGTGTCCAACATGAAGAAATGTCTTGCTGATGAGAACCTCCACATACCTCTTGACGACGTGCGCATTGATGAAACGATGCACTTTGTCGAGAAACCGGTGGAAATCATGGACCGTGAGATCAAGCAACTCAAACGCAGCCGCATTCCTATAGTCAAAGTCCGTTGGGATTCTAAACGTGGTCCTGAGTTTACTTGGGAACGTGAAGACCAAATGAAACTCAAGTATCCTCACCTATTCACCAATTCTGCAGCCTCAACTAGTTGAATTTCGGGACGAAATCCCCTCAACAAGGGGAGACTGTAACATTTCTGATTTTCATCATGTAATCGTTTGATTTCAATAAACAAACACATTTCAGTTTCGATTCGTGTACAAACAAACTACGATGCAGTTACATATACAAACTATTCTATTACAATAACAAATTAAACAAAAACGCAATTATCTCACAAGCCCCGAGGACCAAAACTGACAAAACTCAAAAACTAAAAAACTAGGCAAGCACGGTCGCGCCTAGGACTAGGCACGGTCGCGCCTGCCGACCTAAGCACGGTCGCGCCTAAAGTAGACACGGTCGCGCTGATGAACCCACTTGACTGCAGAAAGTCAAACCATACCATACCTTCTGAATTCGTGAAAAATTAAAATAAAGAAAAGCCGGTCTTCGCGCGTCGGACCATACTCGACTGAAATTCGTCTAAAACACGCATCAATTGTCGTCCAATTTGCACAATTAATTAATCCCATTCACACCACAACCGAGCCTCTCAAATTCGTCGATATAGAGTCAGTTGCACGCTTCCTACACCCTCATATACACCCACTCAATCTCTCAGAACTCTCACTCGACGCTCACAACACCTCTGTCGTCCGATTGATCGCCAAGAAACGAAGTCGCTCGACCCGTAGCCGACCGCATTCAATTGCCCACTTTCAACAAGTAAGTAACACGTCTTCAGCTTTGTATCTACCTCTACTACGAAAGCCATATGTCAATTCGTTGTAGAAACACTCAAATCGATCCGATTTTGAACCAAAAAGCCGAAACATAAATTTTACTCGAACTACACTCTAGACATGATATAAATACAATTAAACTATGTAGAAACATTCGTAATCATCCACTAAGTGAAAGCCCTAAGAATCTAGAAGCTATTAATATAAGAATCGATCGAATTGTGTCTGAAAAAGGCCCGACACGGTCGCGCTCATCCCTGAGCGCGGTCGTGCCTGACCAAGCACAGTCGTGCCCCAGGTGTGGCCCGGTCGTGCTTACCGAGCAAACAAGTCTTGACCAAAAACAAACACTAGACGCGGTCGTGCCAGATACGAGCACGGTCGTGCTCTATGTCCAGAACCTAGGAAGTACCTTCTGACTCGACCACGGGCGCGCTTAGACCACCACGGTCACGCCCGGCAACGAGCGCGGTCGTGCCCTACTTGAGCACGGTCGTGCTCCTTGACCAGAAACTTTAATTTTATTATTTTCAAACTTAATTCAATATGTTTTTATTTAAACATTTCAAAACTTGTTTATAAAAATTTAAGTTATAAAATCCCAAAACCCGGGAATCATTTATATACCAAATCGCTGATTTAGAAATTTAAAACGATTAATTCCCGATAGTTTCAAAACCGATGAAATAGTTAATTTATATAATCATTTTTATTTATACAAATATATATATATATTGATTTAAACAAATATCGTTTAATTAAATTTTATTTAAATAAATATATATATATATCGCTACTAATTTATTATTCCAAAACCAACCCTAAACACACAAACCACCAACGAACCCACTTTGGACACAAAATAACACAAACAGTGACACGCGTTATACCCTCATTCAATAGGTCAAACGTAGCGACCTACAACACGCTTGGTATTTTTGTTGATCTGTGCAAACTACACGCTCCAACACAAGTGAGTTACATATCCCCTCTTTTACTCTATTTACAAACTTTTGAGGTGGAACATGTGTTCTATTTACTATGTTTACAAACTACACAATATACAATTCCACCCTACAATCATGTGTTACAATTTTGAGCTTTGTGCTTGAGTACTAGGTGTGTAGACCAACACGCAGTTTGCTATTCACGTGCAATCATTAACTATTTTATAGCCTACAGTAAACAGTGATAGATATATTGAGTCTGACAAACCCACCCAGGTAGGGTGACTGTTACTGCCAACACGCGTTTGTTTTGCATGCTAGTTACAAAGGTTTGATTGTACTACCAGGTCACACGATGGTATCTCTCCATAAATGCCTTAATTGCCATGTTTGTATGAATTGTATACACACAACACTATATTCTATTACATGACACGAAAACCTATGTATTCTCACCAACTTTTTAGTTGACTTTGTTTTTAACCATGTTTCAGGTGACAATGTTTGAAGTATTACAAGCTGCTACATATAGGATTTGGACCTAGCAATTAATCTAAACTATTTATATTTTGTAATCGCTACATTTGGTTCTTGTATGGTATGAACTTGATACGTGTAATGAAAATGAATGTTTAAATTATTCAAACTTTAGCAACCATGAGCTATGAACAGTCTGCACAGCTTCACGCCCCGACGTTTTCCGCCGTCGGTCCGGGTGTGACATAGCCGCTCATGTTTGTAAACAAATAATTAAATATCCATGTTTCTTCTTCTCTGTTGTGCGTAACAGCAGCCAAAGGCTGCGATCGTGCCTTTGCCGTCTGTCCTCTCCGTTTCTGTATAAAACCTCCTTTTATTCCCAAAACTAGCTTAGAACCCGTGTTTAAACACAGGTTGAATAATATCAATACATAAAATTTTTCTTAAATCTTTATGTATATATTTTCTAAGTGTAAAAAAGTATTACATATACTAATATAGAAAACAAAATTCAAAATATGTAAAAATTAATATATAATTGAGTTTTGAAAATACGTTAATTACTATTTAATGTAATTTGACTTCCATTTACTATTTGATTAAAAATAAAATTTACATAATTAGATTTCAAAGTTTCTTATAATAAGGAATAATTTAAAAATAAATGTGTTTTATTAGTATAATTAGTATTTTCTTTAAAGATATATTATTATTAAAAGATAAAGCTGTATTTAATAAGAGAGAGATAAAAAAAATATGATAAAAATAAATATGGACACTATATGTGACATAAAAAAAACATTTATTTATTATTATATAGTATAGATATAGATTTCACCGCCTCGTTGCTTTAGTGGGCTGACACCTTCATTAATTCACATGAACTCAACTTATAAATTCTCTTGTGGGCCTCACGTTTCTTTCTACTTATCTGCGAAACATATATATACTAAATAATGGACCAAAAATTTGAAAACTCATAAATTAACTCACCAACCCATTAATTCTCATTCTAAAAGAATAAATAATCACCGTTTTCCATTTGATATAATGATAGTTAATTGGGGGGTTTCTTTTGAGCTTAGCTGCTCTGGATGTTTTAAGTGTTGTCATGGGGAAACTCAATTATTCTACAATATCTAGGTGTTGTTTTAAAAAATATATATAATCTAAATAATTTTCAGTTGATTCATATGATGCCAAACTCACGAGAATTCCAATTCCATTTCTTTTTTTCTTTATTTGCTTTTATATTTCTCATAATCATATGAATTTATATTAACTAACATGTTCAATAATATTATATGAAAGAGTTTTAACTTATTTTCCACCTTCAACCCACAAAATATATAAACAGGTGAAAGTAAATTGTTTTTCATATAATTAGAGTTAAAAACATATGATTATATACAATTAACACGTGTTTATCAACCACTCATCAAAGCGCTTATACCCATGACCTCATGCCATGTGTTGCATTCCGGTGGCCTCCAACGTTTAGCATGTTAAATTCACATTGTATAATAACCTACCCATGTGTGTGTGTGTGTATATATATGTATAGGGTGAATTTCAAATAACAACCAATATTTATGTGATAACCATGATAACCACTCTCAAACATAGTGTTACGTATATGTAACAATTATCATTATGTTAGTATTACATATATGTAAACACTATGTGTCACGTATATGTAACATTATTTGGTACGTATATGTAAGACTCATCATTTTCGTATTTATGTTCAAGATATATGTTCAAGATACTTAAATACTATTTTAACAATGAAAAGAAAAAAATAATTTATAAATTAAGTGATTGTTTGAAGGTGGTAATCACGGTGATCACATAAAAAACTGGTTGTATATATATATATATATATATATATGTATGAAAAGTGTAAAATGGAAACTCTTGTGAGTTAAAGAAACCTTATAAACCCTAACACTTGGACTACATTGAGCCATGTGTCCCATTCTTATTTTAATGGTAAAGGGTATTATTGTCAATTCAACTAAACATCATCATCACCACTACTATTTTCTTTTCAAGATTTTCAATTAATAAACATTGTGTCAAAACCATCATACACCATTAAAACCATCTCCTTAACATAATCCCCAACCTCTTTCCTCCCACACCCACCAAATTCAACAAACCAGAAAATGCATTCTCTTTTACCCTACCACTTCTTGCCGAATTAACCAGATCCACCAAAACCCTAACCCTAGCCACTTCCCCAAATGCATCTCCGGCCTCCTCACACCCTGCCAGCTGTGCAATCCGGGTCGTTGTGTGCAAAATCAGGTGTGAGACTATGAAGATCATTTTACCGGTAACATACAACGGCCAGACCCAGATGTGAGATCCGGGTCGCTGTGTGCAAAATCAACATGAGATACGACGAGATGGTGATTTGGAAGCAGATCCATCTCATTGGTGGTGAGTCGGCGACAGATTTGAGGTTGATTTGGGCAGATTGAAGATTGGTTAGGGTAGGTCGGCTTCGTCTCTCGCTTCACGCTTTCGAATTTCTCGTGCAGATGTTGTAAGTTTCTTTTGAATTTGTGTTTTGAGATTGCTGATTTCATGCTCGATTTAAAGGATTGAGTTCTGGATTGGTGTTAAATGTTGCGTGTTTTATTCTTCTAGTGCTCGATGGTTACATTTTGATTGATGTTAAACATTTGATTTTGAATTTTTGAGGTCAAATACACAAAAAGTTCACAATTATTTTTATTTAGTTTATATGATGTATTTTTTTCGTTTATTTTAGATGATATTATTATATTTTAATATTTTGGTGGATGCTGAAATTTTGTGTGATTGATTGTAATGCAAATTGATAATCAATTTGCTGATATATTTATTCAGTTTTTATTTTGATATAATATTAATTTGCTGTAATTTTTCTGTTGAATTGTAAATTGAATAATTGGAAAAATAGTATAGTTTTGTATAATTGTATGGTTTTAATTTGTTAAATTATCTTAATTTCTAAATCAATTTTACATGTAAATTGATTTTACATATGTAACATTTGATTATTACATATCTAACATTTTTATTTTGACTTTTGTGCAGTTCGACCGCTTCTCGTTGAGATCGAAACATTTAGAGTAGAATATTTGTTAAATGACAAATGATCACATTTTTCAAACTCCATGAATTTTAAGCTAACTTACAAACCATAATTAAATATTTATTTTTCTTGCTTATAAAACAATCAATATTTTACATATTTAAATTGATTTTACATATGTAGCATTTGATTCTTACATATGTAACATTTGATTTTACATATGTAAAAATTTGCTAGTTACATATGTAAATTTGTATTAACATATGTAACAACACGTATGCTGGATTATTATACTTTTTGGAACATTATTAAATATTTAAGTTTGTGTTAACACACTCATTAAGTTTTGCCATATCTATTGCAGTGGCTAAGAATAAGCCAAGCTCATTTACTTTTGTCATATCTATTACAGGAATACTACAATCGGGTAATATTGCTTCTTTAGCATATATAATTACATATGTTACATTTGTTGGTTACTTATGTAATCCCACCTTTACAGGACCACTAGTCATTTTTGATAATTTACATACATAATATCATAAAAGTTCTATTATAACATACGTAACCTTACTTATGTTACAAGTGTTACATGCATTCTAAGTTACTTTATACTTAATATATATTTATATATGTAAGTTGATATAATGCCTCATAGCATTTAAATAAACTTGTTAGTATTTAACCATCATTTACTCGTTAAGTTTTGACATTTCTTTTTGCAGTGGCTAAGAAGAAGCTAAACTCATTTCCTACGCGCTCAACAGAAAGACTATAATCGGGTAATATTGTTTCTTTAACATATATAGTTACATATGTTAAATTTTTTGGTTACTTATGTAATCCCACCTGTAAATTACATACGTAATTTTACAGGACCACTAGTTATTTTTGCCAATTTACATACATAAACTCATAAAAGTTCTATTATAACATACGTAACCTTACTTATGTTACAAGTATTACATGCATTCTAAGTTACTTTATACTTAATATACATATTTATATATGTAAGTTGATAAACTTGTTTTCTTCGTATGTGAAGGATTTTGTGTCAAAGATGAAGATGATTATCAAGAAATTAACCCTATTTAGGTTTTATGTTTTTTGTTAGCTTATTATAGTTTTTGGATCATTTTTAAATATTTAAGTTTGTATGAAATACATTGTTACGTTTTTAATGTTGATTGTAATGAATTTTTATAGATTTAAGTTTGTATTAACATATGTAACAACACATATGCAATTATTATAGTTTTTTGATCATTTTTAAATATTTAAATTTGTTTTAACATATGTAACAACACGTATGTTGATATCACGTTTAAAATAATAGTTTTTTTTAAAAGAATTTTAATTTTAATTTTTATTTACCAGTTTTTTAATTAAATAATATAATTTAAAAAGTAAGAGAGAGAATATATTATAAATGTTTTTAGGGAAATGTGAAATAAAGTAAAAGAGAGAGGATATGATAGTGTTTTGTCAAATACCCAAATTACCCTTTTGTACTTTTTCTCATTAAATCAAATGATTTTTTTAATTCAAAAAATTCTAATTCAATCTACTTCATCCGTTAATTATGATCAATGGATGATATAGAGTTTATAAGGTTTCTTCAACTCAACAAGATTTCTATTATAATCATCCCCTATATATATATTTATATACATATATATATATATATGGAAAGTATCGGTTGTAAACCCTGAGTTGTTGTGAAAACCCAAAAACCCATTTCTGGCCACACATTCATTTCTTATTATTTTAATATGTGGTTGTAATTAATTCTGAATTTTAATACATTTAATAAAAAAATTTGTGGCATAGATTAAATATGTAACATCCCTAAAATAAATAACCAAAAAGAATAAAATGAAAGAAGGCGGGGCATCGAGTACAAGAAGGAACGAAAGGAAAAAAAACGAACCAGGGGCTCAAAGACCCGGGCTTGGGCTGGTCGCGTGGGGTGCAAGGGAGAAGGGATAAATCCCCTCATTTCTCCCATTCATCACCCTCACCTTCAAGTTCTAGAGAGAGACTAGAGAGAGAAAGCTCCATAACCGGCAACCAAGATCGTCGCCTTGGCCCGAGAGCATTGCTTGAGCTTGGTGTCGATTGGAGAAGAAGAAAACAAGCAAAAACAGGTAACATATAGAGCTCAAATCTATGTTTTAGTTGAAAAATGAGTTTTAGGGATTTTGAAATGGGTTTCAATCAAAGACGTAATTTTTACGTGTAACTTGGCTTAAAAAGTATGAATTTAGCCTCATGGAAGCTAAACAAATGTTTTAGACGTAAAAAGATTCAAACTTGGATAAAAAAAGACGATTTTCGCCAAGAACATATGAATCGTCTGAAAACTCTTTGAATGGGTCGAAAACTCTGGCCCGTCCGAAAAGTATTTCGGACACAGTAGTTTTCGAACATAATACACCCGATCGAAAATTCGACCGTAAAAGTTTTCGGAAGGAAATATTTTCAAAGGGAATAGATTTCGGTCGAAAAAGATTTCGACCGAAATAGTTTTCGGCCAGATGTTTTCAAATGAAAAAGCCATGCAATGGAAAATAGTTCTAACACAGAAGTTTTCGGTCCAAATAGTTTTCGGTCGAAAAAGATTTCAACCGAAATAGATTTCGGTCAAACAAGATTTCGGACATAGAGTTTTTGGACAGAATAACTTAGTGTTAATTCGTCTAGTTTATGACTATTAACAGATCAGTTAAGCTCCACCTCCCTCGAAGTTCTTGCTGAGTGAGTTAATCTTTAAGAAATTAGGTGAGTTCAAAAATCCCTATTTTTACTTTTTTAGCGTGGTGTGCATACTCAAGAATTAGGCGTTTATAATAAATGTATTTTATTACTTAAACGTTTTGTAAGAAAGAAAGAGAAAAAAGATAACGGTTTATTAACTAAACGTTTTGTAAGAAAGAAATATAAGAAAGATAACGGCTTATTAATTAAACGTTTTGTAAGAAAGAAAGATAACGATTTATTTATTAAACGTTTTGTAAGAAAGAATGATAAGAAAGAATGGTTTATTCAACTCTATATTTTATAAACAGAAGATAATGATTTATTTAACTATATGTTTTATAAACAGATAGAAGAAAGAATGCTTTATTTAACTATATGTTTTATAAACAGAAAGAGAAGAAAGAATGGTTTATTTAACAATATGTTTTATAAACAAAGAGAAGAATATTAAGTCAAATACATTGTCTAATCTGTAAAAGTATGCTTATACGATGAAAGACACGGGGTAGTAGCATAGTCCTCGAGACTAGTGGTACCCTAAGCATAGTAGCAAGTCTTGAGGTAGTAGTATAGTCCCTGAGACTAGTGTCACTCGAAGCCGATGTTGCGTCAAGGACAAGTCCACGACGTACCATGAGAAAAATCAGGACAGTGCTCGGCAGGGCACTGTAACGAGGATGTTGTACAACTGGTTAAGATGAGTAACGACGGTTGCTAAGTAAGAATGAAGAAGCCTGCTTGGGGGCCCAGAAAGTTGGGTATCGACGTTTGGACGTTGAGCCTTAGGGAACAATACATGCAGAGAAAGTTCCTTCAGGAAATAAGAATGAAGAAGCCTGCTTGGGGGCACAGAACAGATTATAGACATTAATGATAACTTAACGAAAAAAGCACAAAGTAAATACGTATGTATGTAAAAGAAGAAAGAAATATTTTATTGTATTATGTATATAATATAATATGTATGTTTAAAAAACATTTTAAAGAAAGCATTTGATATAAAGTTTAAGAAAAGAAACACTTGAACTCACCAGCGTTAGCTGACTATTTAGTATGCACATCAGGTAGCAAATGAAAGAAAAAGATATGATGTCATAAGGGTTTAGAAGAGGATGGCTGGATGGCTGCTACTGACAAGAAGACTGACATCCCCATTATTAGTTTATGAATGTGAACAATGCTATGTTTTAAAAGTTTTTGTTAACTCTGAATTTTGTACAAGACTTCCGCTGCTGATGTTTAATGTTTAATTCAAGGTTTAAAAACTATGTTTATGCTATTTTTGCCAACTATGAGAGGTACCCGATTTGGATCCTTTCAAGTTGGTATCAGAGCCATAGTGTGAGAGATTCGGACATTCGCCAAAATGTCTGAACTTAAACTGAGAATGGGACAGAAGGATGGGATGTCAGTCAGAGTAAGCCATGAAAGAACAGTAAGGCCTTAGTAATAGAAAACAGTAGACACAGTAAACAGTAAGGCTTTATTAAGGTAAACAGTAGACACAGTAAACAGTAGACACCTTAAATACAAATGTGTAAAATCAAATACACATGTGTAATTATCTTTATTAAGGTCTATTACACATGTGTAAAAATGAAATACACAAGTGTAAAAATAAAATAAACAAGTGTAAAACAGAACCTCAAGTTCACAAACACCAACTTCTTCATATCTGCAACTCAATATATGAACGCTTTCAGTTCTGCAACTCCGATCATTCAGGTCTACCAAAATCCAATCAATTAAATCTAGAAAAAAATGTAATTTTTGTAACTAAATAAAAAAAAATAAAAAAGAGTTACGTGGAAAAAGAACCGTAAAACAAATTTTAACTTTCTCCGTGTCCGTTTACACTTGTGTAACTTTAATCAAATACACGTGTAATTTCAGATTGCACATGTGTAAACATAGTATTCACATGTGTAAATTCAGTTATACATGTGTAAAATCAAAATCTGGGTTTTTCAAATATGAGTTTTATGCTTTCAATCCATAAATCTGAGTTTATGCTTCAAATCTGTAAAATTGCATGTGTAAAAACCTTTTGCCTACTAAACACGAAAAGCCCTAATAAACTCTATGCTTCCAATCCGTAATTCTTATTGGAGTAATAACTAGTAAGCAATGGTATTTACAAAATTCATTTATACGCTCAAGAGATGGTGTTGCTTCATTATCTTAAATATGCATTTCTTTTTTTTAAGATTAATGGAATCTTTGCTACAACTATATAAAGCAAAAAATACGAAGAAACTGGAACTATTTTTAATTTCTAAACAAAAACCAAATCTATTCCAAAATAAAAAGGGCATGATCCGATTCATATCCCCAAGCCCAAATGTCTAAATTGAATCTCAACCAATGAGGTTTTAAATTTCCAGCTTTCATTTTCATCTTTAACTTGTTGGAAGATCACTAAATACGAGCTAAACATAAAAAAAAATGAACAGAATAGATATGTGCATATGAAGTGAAAGAAAGATGTAACTTATATTCATCACCAAACTCCATCTTGAATCTCACATCTTATTCTTTTCTGTCGGTTGCTACTCCCACCACCAAAACCATACACTCGCACCATTTCAAACACCGTCTTCAACAAACTCCCTTTCAAACACTGTCTTCAATGAACTCCCTTTCAAACACCATCTTCAACGAACGTTTAAGTGACGCCACCTTAACCACCATCTTAAACCTTTTAAGTGCTTCAGCAGGTTTTATCTAACATTGAGCACTAGATCAAGATCTTGAAAAACCCAGATCTGGATCTTAAAAACCCATATCTAAGTATCGAAACAATGAGGGAGTTTTCAACAAGCTTCTTTATCATAGCCACAAGCTTCATCGTTATTGCCTGAAAATTAAAAAACGAAACCAATTCAAAAAATCTATGAAATCATCAAAAAGGAAGAACGAACGAGCAAATGGGTAAATGTCACACCCCCAATTTCAACTAACGGAGTTTTACCGTTTGAAAGGTGACACACCAGGATCTCAGTCATTAGTTACATCAAACGACACTATATGGGACTTGAAATGTCAAAACATAAAAGTTCAGAGTTAATGCGGAAGCGTAAACGTTAATATGAAATCAAAAGTAATTACACGCAATAGGCGTCAATCAATGTAAATAAGTAAACTGTTTCAAGTGTTTGAAATAGATGATATGACAGTAGGACTCCATGCATGTCCTAACTGTGCAACCTGTGCCTTAGCGACCTGAGAAACATGTAAGAAAAAGTGTCAACACGAGGTTGGTGAGTTCACAGGTTTCAAGTTTACAATAAGAGTGTGTTTGCCAGATTATGTACATTCAATATGCATATTTATAGGTAGCTAACCTATGTTCATGTCTTACTAAAGCGCTCGCAACCGAAGCTGACTGTGTTTATATGCCTCCTGCCAGGTTTATCAACTCTGACAAATGTGAGTAGGCTAACATTTCACCCGTTCGATATCCAATCGAGTTAGCGCGACTAACGCGGGTGGGATTTGTCAAACCCAGTAGTACTACTAAACATTACCTCGCTAAGATCCATATTAACGGTCTGATATAAGATGAGGACTTTCTGTGATAGTGTGTTACGCTTAGTCTCAACAGTGATATCATATAAAGTACCATAATCAAATAGTTGCGTCATGTTTTCTCTCCCGGTGGGAAAAATAATATTTGTTTGCGTACCTGTTTCTCCCCCACGGGGAAAACAAGTAAAAGTATGATAGTTGGTGTTCATGTTTGTTTCTTCCTCAACAGGAAAACACGTAAAATACGTTTGTGTGTAAGCATGTTTCTCCCCAATAGTAAAACAGGTAAAAAGGAGCCGTGAAACTCACCTGCGTTGCGTAGTAGGTAGTATCACACAAGTATGAGATTTAGAACCTCAAGTGTTATCCTGCACGGCCTACGTATGCCCTAGAATCATAAACACATAAATTAGGGACACGATGAGATTTGTGACGACCATACGGAAGATTAAACGCCTTAACGCATTCTAGGGATTTAAGAGTAGACGAACGTGTCTACGGAAATATATATATATATATATATATATATATATATATATATGTACATATCCTAATATAATAATTAAGATCGAATCGTTACGTGTCGTACGTTAATAACGAATAATAAATGAATGAATACATTCGTACGTTAAAGTCGTTTACAAAAGTTTAGGAAAATAATATAAATTAATATATTATTTTTAGGTTCGTAGTACTATCTAAAAAAATCATTTGTGTGGAAAAATAATAAATATATTATTTTTAACCGAGTATAATAAACGCGAGTAAGTAATATAAACAATTATATTATTTTTAGTTTAAACGTCACACAAGGTAACTTATACGAGGTGAAATAATATAAAAATATATAATATTTAATAGTAGGAGTTGCGGGTTGAAAATGATATAAACATATTATTTTTAAAAGTGGTTATATTTAAATAAATGTGGTTTACAAATCAAACCCGAACCTACGGGTGGTTTTCGGGATTAAAACAAGTTAATATATTATTATAATAATATGAGGTTTGATTTTTAATAAATAAATATAAGTAAAAAGTCCCCAAAAAAAAAAAGAATGCAGGAGACCGGACTCGAACCCGGGTCTCCTACGCATGAGTACAATGACTTAACCACCACAGCCCGCTAGGGAATTGCAAACGAAACAGGACTGAAATGGTTTTAATCATAAGTTCCAGTGAATCCCTTTCCCATAATCATTCACGATCGAACCCTGTTCCAAACCATCAAATCCGGTCGCGAACAGTTGAAATATCAAATGGGTTTTGTTAGTCGGTTCATAACGAACCTACGGTTATGATTAATTGCAAAAACATCGTGTATAGAATCGTTTGTTTTCAGATTAAAGTGTCGAAACCCTAGATTAAGAACACAAATTCGATTTGACCGGTTCTGATATTGAAAGGTGTTGGATTCATAGGGCTTTTGACAAGCACTGGGTTGCGAGTCTAACCGTATAGTTTAATTGAGTTATGGTTGAGTCTAGCATCAAAACCCCCAAAACAGATCATGAACATACCCTAGTTATAGGATCTTGAAAAATTCGATATTATTAGATTCAATAAACATGGGGCTTTTAAAGAGTACGAAATTTCGATTCTAACCATATGATTTAATTGCATTGTAATCGGTTCTAGGATATAATTCGATTAAACCCGAATGTGTGGAATTGAATGGTGCAGAGGCTTCAGTGGGGCTCGATTAGTGTGCGCAGGTGCTTAATTCGTGAATTGGTATACGAATTCGATGAATGTGATGGTATTTACCCACTAAGTCGACGGTTAGAAAATTAATACACATGATTATAGTTTAATCCGAATTAATGTCCGAATTTAATGTGTTAATGTTGATCTTAAATGAGTTAATCGTGTGTAATCGTTACATCCTCAACAGAAATCGGTTATGAGACATGAAATTGAGTTAGTTGTCGCGAGTTTGACTTTCAGAAGTCAAACAGAAATCAAGTTTGGTCAAATTACACATCTAGTCCTTGTAATTTCTTGTTTCTGAGTTTGGAACTTGGGAGAAATAGTCCTTGAGGTTTGAAATAGGGTTAACTTTAACTGGATTCCTAACGGAGTTTGACTAAAAAGTCCGGATTGTCACATCATCCCCTAGTTGATAGAATTTTCGTCCTGAAAATTAAATAAAGATAAAAAAAATTTTTTTGGAGGTGTCACATCTTCCCCTAGTTGAAAGAATTTTCGTCCCGAAAATTAGAATAGTACCTTAAGAGTTTGAAGTCGATTGCTTGAACAGATGCGGATACTTGCGTATCATCTGATCCTCACGCTCCCACGTGAATTCCGGTCCGCGTTTCGAGTTCCAACGAACTCTGACAATAGGGATTTTACTGCGTTTCAGCGTTTTAATTTCCCTATCCATGATTTCCACCGATTCTTCAATGAACCGCAGTTGTTCATCAATGTGTAGTTCCTCAAGAGGAACCGCGAGTGTGTCGTCTGCTAGACATTTCTTCAAGTTCGAGACATGAAATACATCGTGTACACCACTCATTTCCACATGGGAATCTCCGGTTGCTGGAGTAGGCCGGAAGGCTTTTGATATTCAACTTTGACCTTCGCGCAAGTCAGGCACTTGCTCACATAGGTGGCTATATCAGCCCTCATCTTTGGCCACCAATATAGCACCTTTAGATCATGGTACATCTTGTCCGAGCCTGGATGAATAGAGTAACGAGACTTATGAGACTCATCCATGACTAGTTCCCTTAGGTTTTCGAATACTGGAATCCATATTCGTTCAGCGAAGTAACGAATACCATCTGATTTGACTTCAAGCTGTGCTTCCATACCGCGCGTACCTTCTAGCGGTAGATTTTCCTCCTTTAAGGCTTCGAGTTGAGCACCACGGATTTTATCCGGTAATCCAGGGTGAATAGTAAGCTGTAATGCTCGAACTCGTTTGGGCTTGGTTTCTTTTCGACTTAGGGCATTAGCTACAACGTTAGCCTTTCCCGGATGATATCGGATCGCACAATCGTAATCATTTAAGAGTTCAATCCAACGACGCTATCGCATGTTTAACTCTTTCTATTCGAAGATGTGCTGAAGACTCTTGTGATCGGTGTAGATGGTGCATTTGGTACCGTACAAGTAACGTCTCCAGATTTTCAATGCAAACACTACAGCTCCCAATTCCAAGTCATGGGCCGTGTAGTTCTTCTCATGAATCTTTAGCTGACGGGAAGCGTATGCGATAACCTTCTCGCGTTGCATAAACACACAACCAAGACCTTGAATGGAGGCATCACAATACACTACGAAGTCATCCGTTCCCTCGGGAAGAGATAGGATGGGTGCACTATAGAGTTTCTGCTCTAACAGTTGGAATGCTGATTCCTGAGTATCGCCCCAGTTATAGGTTTTACCCTTTTGAGTTAGGGCAGTGAGAGGTTGAGCGATCTTCGAGAATCCCTTGATGAATCGGTGGTAGTAGCCAGCCAATCCCAGAAATTGTCGCACCTCTGTCGGAGTCGTCGGTGCCGCCCAATTCTTGATGGCTTCTACTCTAGCTGGATCGATATGTATTCCCTTCTCGTGGACTACATGCCCTAGGAATTGAACTTCGCGAATCTAAAATTCTCATATTGAAAATTTGGCATACAATGGCTCTTGCTTTAGCAATTCAAGGATTAAATGCAGATGCTACTCATGTTCCTCCTTGTTCTTAGAATAGATGAGGATGTCATCAATGAAAACGATGACGAATTAATCAAGGTAAGTTTTACACACACGGTTCATGAGGTCCATGAACACCGTGGGTGCGTTGGTTAATCCGAACGGCGTGACCAAAAACTCAAAATGGCCGTACCGAGTTCTGAATGCATTTTTAGAGGTGTCTTCGTCCCGGACTCTCAGTTGATGATAACCAGATCTAAGATCTATCTTGAAATAGAAGCTTTATCCTTGGAGTTGATCAAATAGATCCTTAATGCGGGGTAGAGGATAACGGTCCTTGTTGGTTACTTTATTAAGTTCACGGTAGTCGATGCACATGCGGAAGGTCCGGTCCTTCTTCTTGACAAATAGAACTGGAGCTCCCCATGGCGATGAGCTAGGTCTAATGAAACCTTTATCCAACAACTCTTTTAGTTGTGTGGATAGCTCTTGCAATTCACTGGGTGCAAGTCTACAGGGTGCCCGAGCAATAGGCGCTGCTCCGGGTGCTAGATCAATTTGGAATTCGACTTGACGATGTGGTGGAAGATCTAGTAGATCTTCGAGAAATACCTCCGGATAATCACGAATGATCGGGATGTCGTCAATCTTCTTCTCCTCAGTTGGCTACTCGGCGACGAGAGCCAAAATGGCAGTATGTCCTTTACGCAGACGTTTTTGTGCTTTCATGAAGGATATGATGCCCATAACAGCACCACTCCTTTCGCCTTGGACAGAGAGGATTTCTCCACTAGGAAGAGGGAGGCGAACGATTTTCTCACGGCAGACAATCTCGACTTGGTTCTTAGATAACCAGTCCATTCCGACAATTACGCCAAAACCACCGAGTGTGACTATCATAAGGTCAATGTCAAGTTCATGACCAGCCAATTCAAGTTTATAACCCCTAAGAATGTGAATTGCTTCAGTTACCTGTCCATCAGCTATTTCTATGGTGTGCTTAGCTTCTAGTAGGGTTGGAGTACGACCACATCAACATGAAATTCATGAAGTCATGCTGAGACTTCTAGTGAGACCTGTGCTTATAAGGTAAGCGTCAGTCAACACAAAGGCTGAGGGGAGAGGTTCACATGTAGACAAGACTTTAATGAGATATAGATTCCAGGAGTACAAGGGATAGGATGAATGTTTAAGTAATCGCGTTCAACTGATGGTCAGTTAGATTAAATTTTCGTTTTCCAATGTCATTGGAATAACTGGATATGATGGGGTATAAATCAAATTAGACCAAGTATTAGTCACGTGATAAGGTAATAGGGTCAACTGGAATTTATTATTGGAGTGTAAGGAATAACATGTTAGCTTAGAAAGAATTTCTCAAATTCCGCTTACATAGTTGGAGTCGATGGGTTTGCCATGAGATTCTATTAGAGTTTCAATATATATGGTTTCCTTGATCAAGTTTTGATGAGAGTCTTAAGTTCACTAAGACTCTTACATGAGTGACATAAAGTAATGGGTTCCATTGATGATATCTCAGTGTGTCTGTAAATCTCTTCAACTTGATAGTCGCATCTATCAACCGTTGAACAGGTTTAATGATACCAACTAGTCGTTGAGTGGGTCACAAGAACTTCTACTGACAGTGGAAGTTTTAAGTTTGTAGATCACTGATTAGGACCATTTTATCCACACACTAGGTTTCACCAGGACTTACATGCACCTCAAATTACTATTACGTGTGCACCCATAATGATAATTTGCTTTGCATTCTCACCCTAGCTTCTCCCTATCCTGTGTCAAAATGTCCCTCAATTTGCATTGCCGAGTACAGAGTGTTGTCAGATATGATAAATCATCGAGAGGATTAGTCATCACCCACAAGTTGATCAACTAGGACTCATATCAGGATGAGTAGTCAGGAATCGTTTGATCCGAGTATTCACTCGAGTTGAAACACAATACGAGAGCTCAATCCAGCGGATTGCAGATGGAATCATGCACATGAAGCAAACATGTACATGAAATGCGACTTCAAAAAGTGTAACTAGTTCATGGATATGTGTTACTGGAAGAAGGAAAGTAGTTGTTCTTCCCACTGAGTCGGAATAGGGTTTGAGTATGCATTGAGCAATGCGTTCTCAAATTTGTGGTCAACCTATTCTCAACAGAATATCGACCAAAGACGCGAGCCCATGGCTCGGGAAAGTGATGACATCTACGTGTCAATAGATTCTGCAATAATGCGTGCAACGGTCTACCTTCACTCGGTGTATTGTTGCTAGTGGTACAGTAGGGACTCGCCTCCGACGATCCCAACTCCCAAAGAGATATGCGTTAGTACTGAGTAACGTCCATAACATGGACCCGAGAAGGCCCACCATACTCAACAGGTGATGGTGATGTAAGTGACTCCTCCGAAGGCTCCGTCTCGCTGCCCTCGGACGGGAGTGGATGTTGTTCTGTTGATCCCCCGAGTGTTGCCACTGGGAATGATGATGCAATTCAAATGATGTGTCCCTTGCCAACTGAGGGTGATACGAATGGTGTTAAATGCCCGCACTAGAATGTATGTATAAGTGTTATATGTATCAGGTGTGAGTGTTTGTGCCGTGTAACTAATGTGTGTGGTTATAGTCTAGTATGCAATCCTAGTTCTCTATAACCAATGGCTCTGATACCAATCTGTCACACCCCCAATTTCAACTAACGGAGTTTTACCGTTTGAAAGGTGACACACCAGGATCTCAGTCATTAGTTACATCAAACGACACTATATGAGACTTGAAATGTCAAAACATAAAAGTTCAGAGTTAATGCGGAAGCGTAAACGTTAATATGAAATCAAAAGTAATTACACGCAATAGGCGTCAATCAATGTAAATAAGTAAACTGTTTCAAATGTTTGAAATAGATGATGTGACAGTAGGACTCCATGCATGTCCTAAGTGTGCACCCTGTGCCTTAGCTACCTGAGAAACATGTAAGAAAAAGTGTCAACACGAGGTTGGTGAGTTCACAGGTTTCAAGTTTACAATAAGAGTGTGTTTGCCAGATTATGTACATTCAATATGCATATCTATAGGTAGCTAACCTATGTTCATGTCTTACCAAAGCGCTCGCAACCGAAGCTGACTGTGTTTGTATGCCTCCTGCCAGGTCTATCAACTCTGGCAAATGTGAGTAGGCTAACATTTCACCCGTTCGATATCCAATCGAGTTAGCGTGACTAACGCGGGTGGGATTTGTCAAACCCATTAGTACTACTAAACATTACCTCGCTAAGATCCATATTAACGGTCTGATATAAGATGAGGACTTTCTGTGATAGTGTGTTACGCTTAGTCTCAACAGTGATATCATATAAAGTACCATAATCAAATAGTTGCATCATGTTTTCTCCCCCGGCGGGAAAAATAATATTTGTTTGCGTACCTATTTCTCCCCCATGGGGAAAACAAGTAAAAGTATGATAGTTGGTGTTCATGTTTGTTTCTTCCTCAACAGGAAAACAAGTAAAATACGTTTGTGTGTAAGCATGTTTCTCCCCCAATAGTAAAACAGGTAAAAAGGGGCCGTGAAACTCACATGCGTTGCGTAGTAGGTAGTATCACACAAGTATGAGATTTAGAACCTCAAGTGTTAGCCTGCACGGCCTACGTATGCCCTAGAATCATAAACACATAAATTAGGGACACGATGGGATTTGTGACGACGATACGGAAGATTAAACGCCTTAACGCATTCTAGGGATTTAAGAGTAGACGAACGTGTCTACGGAATTATATATATATATGTACATATCCTAATATAATAATTAAGATCGAATCGTTACGTGTCGTACGTTAATAACGAATAATAAATGAATGAATACATTCGTACGTTAAAGTCGTTTACAAAAGTTTAGGAAAATAATATAAATTAATATTTTATTTTTAGGTTCGTAGTACTATCTAAAAAAATCATTTGTGTGGAAAAATAATAAATATATTATTTTTAACCGAGTATAATAAACGCGAGTAAGTAATATAAACAATTATATTATTTTTAGTTTAAACGTCACACAAGGTAACTTATACGAGGTGAAATAATATAAAAATATAAAATATTTAATAGTAGGAGTTGCGGGTTGAAAATGATATAAACATATTATTTTTAAAAGTGGTTATATTTAAATAAATGTGGTTTACAAATCAAACCCGAACCTACAGGTGGTTTTCGGGATTAAAACAAGTTAATATATTATTATAATAATATGAGGTTTGATTTTTAATAAATAAATATAAGTAAAAAGTCCCCCAAAAAAAATGAATGCTGGAGACCGGACTCGAACCCGGGTCTCCTGCGCATGAGTACAATGACTTAACCACCACAGCCCGCTAGGGAATCGCAAACGAAACAGGACTGAAATGGTTTTAATCATAAGTTCCAGTGAATCCCTCTCCCATAACCATTCGCGATCGAACCCTGTTCCAAACCATCAAATCCGGTCACGAAGAGTTGAAATATCAAATAGGTTTTGTTAGTCGGTTCATAACGAACGTATGGTTATGATTAATTGCAAAAACATCGTGTATAGAATCGTTTGTTTTCAGATTAAAGTGTCGAAACCCTAGATTAAGAACACGAATTCGATTTGACCGGTTCTGATATTGAAAGGTGTTGGATTCATAGGGCTTTTGACAAGCACTGGGTTGCGAGTCTAACCGTATAGTTTAATTGAGTTATGGTTGAGTCTAGCATCAAAACCCCCAAAACAGATCATGAACATACCCTAATTACAGGATATTGCAAAATTCGATATTGTTAGATTCAATAATCATGGGGCTTTTAAAGAGTACGAAATTTCGATTCTAACCATATGATTTAATTGCATTGTAATCGAGTCTAGGATATAATTCGATTAAACCCGAATGTGTTAAGAACCCTAGAATCGATTCTTGTTAAATTCGTTGTTGCAAGCCTTAATTAGTATAGGGCTTTCAATCTAGGAATGAAAATGAAGCTATGGTTGCGATTGGTTAACAGAATGGAGTGTGGATTGATATTGTACGACTAGAATGGATGCCGACAGCGATTGTGTTGGTCTCCGGCGACCCTGGTTCAATCTCCGGTGGAATTGAATGGTGCAGAGGCTTCAGTGGGGCTCGATTAGTGTGCGCAGGTGCTTAATTCGTGAATTGGTATACGAATTCGATGAATGTGATGGTATTTACCCACTAAGTCGACGGTTAGAACATTAATACACATGATTATAGTTTAATCCGAATTAATGTCCGAATTTAATGTGTTAATGTTGATCTTAAATGAGTTAATCGTGTGTAATCGTTACATCCTCAACAGAAATCGGTTATGAGACATGAAATTGAGTTAGTTGTCGCGAGTTTGACTTTCAGAAGTCAAACAGAAATCAAGTTTGGTCAAATTACACATCTAGTCCTTGTAATTTCCTGTTTCTAAGTTTGGAACTTGGGAGAAATAGTCCTTGAGGTTTGAAATAGGGTTAACTTTAAATGGATTCCTAACGGAGTTTGACTAAAAAGTCCGGATTGTCACAGTAAACATAAAAAAATGAACAAAATGATTCGCTTTCTTTTTTGCCCCAAATTGATACTTGAAGTAATTGAAAATCTCCCAATTAAACACAAGGATGTCAAGAACCGGTGCCAATTTGCGAGAAAGAACGAAAAATTAGAGATAAACGGAAAATCCATGAAATGGGGATTGGAGTCGACAGATAAAAGTTAGATGAAATTAATTACCTGAAAAGTAAAGAACATTACTCCTCTTCTACGCGGTTGTGAACTACAATTAGATCGTTGTTGGCCTAGGTCAACAAGTTTAGAAAGAGAGAGAGATGAGAGAATGTAGATAGATCTGATACAAAGGTAAAGAGAGAATATGATTTTAAAAATACAGAGATAGATGGATGGAGCTTTTATAAAGGTAGGTTTAGAGAGAAAGAGGACGACAAATGACATAAATTCCCCTTTGTATTAAAAAAAACATAAAAATAAATAAGTGGATGAGAATGAGTTTAAAGGTTTTCAAAACAACTCAGGGTTTACAACCGATACATCCCCTATATATATGTATGTATGTATGTATATATATATATATCATGTGAGGTTCAAATGCTAACCAATATTTACGTGATAACTATAATAACCACTCTCAAACATAGTGTTACGTATATGTAACGATTATCATTATGTGAATGTTACATATATGTAAACACTATGTGTCACGTATATGTAACATTATTTGGTACGTATACGTAGGACTCATCGTTTCCGTATTTATGTTCAAAATTTTTATTCAAGATACTTAAATACTATTTTAACAATTAAAAGAAAAAATAATTTATAAATTATATGATTGTTTTATAGTGGTTAACAAGGTTATCACATAAAAAGTTGGTTAGTATTTGATATACACAAGTGTAAAAATGAAATAAACAAGTATAAAACAGAACCTCAAGTTCACAAACCCCAGCTTCTTCATATCTGCAACTCAATATATGAGCGCTTTTAGTTCTACAACTCCGATCATTCAGATCTGCCAAAATCCAATCAATTAAATCTAGAAAAAGTGTAATTTTGCAACTAAATAAAAAAATACAAAAGAGTTACGTGTAAAAAGAACCGTAAAGCTAATTTTAACTTTCTCCGGGTCTGTTTACACTTTTGTAACTTTAATCAAATACACGTGTAATTTCAGTTTACACATGTGTAAACATAGTATTCACATGTGTAAATTCAGTTATACATGTGTAAAATCAAAATCTGGGTTTTTCAAATATGAGTTTTATGCTTCTAATCCATAAATCTGAGTTTAAGCTTCAAACCTGTAAAATTGCATGTGTAAAAACTCATTGCCTACTAAACACGAAAAGCCTTTGTAAACTCTATGCTTCCGGTCCGTAATTCTTGTTGGAGTAATAACTAGTAAGCAATGGTATTTACAAAATTCATTTATACGCTAAAGAGATCGCGTTGCTTCATTATATTATATATGTATTTCCTTTTTTAAGATTAATTGAAAATTTCCTACAACTATATAAAGCAAAAATTACAAAGAAGCTGGAACTATTTTTAATTTCTAAACAAGAACCAAATCTATTCCAAAATAAAAAAGGGCATGATCTGATTCATATCCCAGGCCCAAACGTCTAAATTGAATCTCAACCAACGAGGTTTTAAATTTCCAGCTTTCATTTTCATCTTTAACTTGTTGGAAGATCACCAAATACAAGCTAAACATAAAAAAATGAACAAAATATATATGTTCATTTGAAGTGAAAGAAAGATGTAACCTATATTCATCACCAAACTCCATCTTGAATCTCACATCTTATTCTTTTCTGTCGGTTGCTACTCCCACCACCAAAACCATACACTCGCACCATTTCAAATATCGTCTTCAACGAACTCCCTTTCAAACACTGTCTTTAACGAACTCCCTTTCAAACACCGTCTTCAATGAACGTTTATGTGACGCCACCTTAACCACCATCTTCGACCTTTTGAAGTGCTTCAGCAGGTTTTATCTAACATTGAGCACTAGATCAAGATCTTGAAAAACCCAGATCTGGATCTTAAAAACCCATATCTAAGTATCGAAACAATGAGGGAGTTTTCAACAAGCTTCTTTATCGTAGACACAAGCTTCATTGTTATTGCCTGAAAAATTAAGAAACGAAACCAATTCAAAAAATCTACGAAATCATCGAAAAGGAATAACGAACGAGCAAATAGGTAAACATAAAAAAAATGAACAAAATGATTCGCTTTCTTTTTTGCCCCAAATTGATACTTGAAGTAATGGAAAATCTCCCAATTAAACACACGAATGTCAAGAACCGGTGCCAATTTGCGAGAAAGAACGAAAAATTAGAGATAAACGGAAAATCCATGAAATGGGGATTGGAATCGACAGATAAAAGTTAGAAGAAATTAATTACCTAAAAAGTAAAGAACATTACTCCTCTTCTACGCGGTTTTGAACTACAATTAGATCGTTGTTGGCCTTGGTCAACAAGTTTAGAGAGAAAAAGAAATTAGAGAATGTAGATAGTTATGATATAAGAGGTAGAGAGAGATTATGATTTTAAAAATACAGAGAGAGATGGATGGAGCTTATATAAAGATAGGTTTAGAGAGAAAGAGGAGGTCAAATGACATAAATGCCCCTTTGTGTTAAAAATAAACAAAAAACCATAAAAATAATAAGTGGATGAGAATGAGTTTAAGGGTTTTCAAAACAACTCAGGGTTTACAACCGAGACGTCCCCTATATATATACATATATATATATACATATATATATGATGAGGTTAAAATGCTAAACAATATTTACGTGATAACTATGATAACCACTCTCAAACATAGTGTTACGTATATGTAACAATTATCATTATGTTAATGTTACATATATGTAAAATCTATGTGTCACGTATATGTAAAATTATTTGGTATGTATACGTAAGAGTCATCGTTTCCGTATTTACGTTCAAATATTTTATTAAAGATACTTAAATACTATTTTAACAATTAAAATAAAAAATAATTTATAAATTATGTGATTGTTTTATAGTGGTTAGCACGGTTATCACATAAAAACTTAGTTAGTATTTGAACCGTTAGCTATATATATATATATTGGTTAGTATTTGAATCTCACCCTATATATATATATTTAAATGGTTTGGTTATCATACAAAAGGTTTATCGTACAAAGCATGCGAAGCCGTCAGGACGCGACACATATCCTAGGTTCGAGGGGTAAATCAATATGCGCCATCAATTAAGTTAAATAATCATGCATAAAAATTTATACAACATATACAATAATAACGCAAACTATGATAATAATAACACAACCTATATTTATAATTACGCAACATATTTTATAATTCACGCAGGTTATGTTAGTAATTACGCAACCTATTTTATAATTATGCACGATGATAATCACGCACATCATATCAATATTTTTTTAAATAAAATTCTATTTTTTATAGTAAAGTATACTAAGACTATACTCAAATTATAAAAAAAACTAAATTATGGTTTAATATTTAAAAAAAATAATATCGTGTAAAAAGTTATAGACGTTTAAATGGTAGGCTTTTCCAAATTACCGACGTATAAAAAAGTTACCCCGTCAGACTCTTTTTACGAATAAAAACTACCGACGTGACATCTCTTTATTTTAACCCTTATTTTCTTAATTAATGCCTTAATGGTACAAAATCCTTGATAGCATGATAAAACAGGTTTTACAGCTTAACTTCTCTTTATATATATAGACACTCGCATCAATTTTAGCACCTTGTTGTGCAATGCCTCAATGAGTCAATGTCGGACCACATAGCATGAAATCATGGATATGGGTCTAAATTAGCTGGGCTCTAAAGTAGCAAATATCCAATGGGCCATATATCATGGGGTTAGCAAACTGGCAAGCATTTCACAAATAAAAACATTTGTAGGTTCTGCATCATGTCATGGGCTCCAATACTTTATCTTGGTCTGGTTTACTAGTCCTTCATATGGGCTTTGCATCATGTCATGGGCTGGCGTAGTCTATTTGGCCGGTGTTAAGAAACCTAAATCCTCTAATTTATTTATATAGTTTATCTTCGCTGTATCTGAGAATGAAAATAAATAAACTAGGGATATCCATCTGGTGCAATGGTAGCCCCAAAACTTTCCGTAGTGGAGGTCTTGGGTTAGAATCCTGGCCACAGTAAAAAAAGGGTCTGTGTCCGGCTTCGTGAGTTTACCCAGTTGGTGAGTTCCTCCTGGGGTGGGCCGCCCTGGATGTTCTAGGTGTTACCCCGGGGAAACTCAATTATCCTAGAATATCTAAGTGTTGCCGTTCAAAAAAAAAAAAACTATTCAAAGTCACAAAAGCAACACTTTTTTTTCTTGCAAATGCAAATGCTCAAACACTTTATCTTTTATATAACTTGACTTTTAATGAAATTTATGTCAAACATAAATGAAAAATAAAATTGTATATTTAATTTTTTTTAAATGTTACACATATATTTCTTATTATTAAAAAAAACTAAATTATATGCTCAGTAAAAAGAAAAAAAAATAATTCACATAAGTGACTTTTCTTAACTTAAAGTCGTTGTACAAACCCATATGCCCACAACTTAACATGAAGACATTCTTTCGCTAATTAACCGGAACTACTTTTAAAGTGTCTTAAAATCCGCACTTTAATTTAAGTTCAACATTAATTACTAGAAATTTAAATATCCTATCTAGCTAACTAGCGTTTATACCGCCTATGTTAAAGGGGTGGAAGAAAAGATTGATTTTGAGTTTGATTTCAATATTGATCCACTTTGTTTCTATAATCATGCTCTTAAAAAGTGATGACAAAGAGGAAAGTATGCTTCCCTCATGATTATCTGCTACTAGCTTTTTTTTGAACCGGAATTTTGATCACTGACGGGCCACTGACCCACCTGATCATCTCCATCTCTCTCAGGAGGAAACTCATAATAGGTGAGAAAATCTCCTGTCCAACCTGAAACTGCCTATTTTAATGAAGTTTTGGGTATACAACTTGTCACTAGGCTAAGGTAGTGGTTGTATCTGCTACTAGCTACTCTATGTGCAAATTCATTCCAGTATTTGTTAATTATTTCCCCTCCACTTCCACCTCCATCACTGTACTTTCATTCCTTTAATCCTTAACTATAAAGCACTGGCTACTTCAATTTTCAACTCAATTATAATCCAAAATTTATTATATATATTCTTGTTTGTATGTATATATATGCTTGTTGATCTTAAGTGGCACATGAACATCCCATGTGGTGAGTTACAGTCTGAGATAGAACTGAAGTATATCAGCGTATGCACATGTTTTCAAAAGGAATTTTGCTAATACAGAACACCTTTTTGAAGGTACAAAGTTTGGTAATTCACATCACTAGGACCCGGATTTTTTGACATGATTGACCAAATTTATAAACTTGGCAACAAAATTTAAACAACACAGAATCTTTACCTAACATATTGTGCCATTATAGACAGATTTCATGAGTAACATACACGCTAATAAAATAATTTTGCGCGTGAGAATTCGTCAATTCATCAAATAATATACAAACTCTAAACTAATCTTGATCGAGAGAGCCGGGAGAAGTTCTTCGTTATGAAATTATATTTGCTATTCTCAAAAATTAAAATGCTTAATACTCAACTTTCAAAAAAAAAAAACAATCGAATGTACTCCTAATTTTACACCACTGTCCTCCGCGGGACTCGTACCCTCAACCTATTGGGGAGAGGCACCATTTTACACATCTTATACTATTGGGACAAAGGTCCTTTGGTTTAATACTCTTGACTTGGTAGGTTTTTCTGGCATGCATCATAACCTAATTCTCATTAATATTTAATGAAGTTTTAAAGTGAGCATATTTCTAAGTATATATGCTCCAACATATTTGAATCTAGCTACTTGGTCCAGTGGTAGGCGGGAGCCTCACCATTTGAGAGGTCACCGGTTCGAATCTCGTCTAGGGCCGAAATGCTCTGGGTGAGTCATGTTTTTCCGGTTACAGATTTCCTCCTGGGGGACGGGGCCACCCTGTTCTTCGGATGGATTTCGATTTAGCTTTGCCTTTTAAAAGAAACTTATTTGAATCTCTATAACAAGCATAGGTATTAGCAAATGAATGCCCATAATTACTTCAATTTTTTTGTGGGTCCTTGGTATTGAGGTGGGATGGCTTTAGCTGAGTCTTGAGATGTTAAAAAAAATATACCCCTCCTCCTTATTCTCCTGTTAAAAGCTGTTTTTCTTCTTCCTTCAAGTGTGTTGTGGGGTCAAAATCCAATGATCTTTTTTAAGGCTAACTTCCACTTTCTATTGCTTTTCTTTCGCTAGGAGTACGTTGTACATCTGTGGATCTTTGTTCCTGAATTCTAACATGCAAACAAAGGAGATATTAAAGTTGCTTCCTTTTTGGTAGGTCCTCTTCTTGAATTGGAAGGTATATGCTGTCATGCATTTGGGATTATCAGTCACTCCTCCCCACCCCCACCCACACCCCACCCCACCCTACCCTACCCTACCCTGAAAGCTGAAACTCAGTATTTAACATTTAAAGAAAGTTATTAAGATGCACCATCAATTATTGACTATCCTTCATCCACTTTTTAAAGATCTGATATAAGCATCTTCTAAAGTGATTTGGGTGAGGAGATAGTCTTGATTTAACTTGGATTCCTTATTTTTAGGTTCATATTTTCGGAATGTTATGATAGTGTTTGGTGATTATGATTATCAATGGCGAATGATTACACTTCAAAAGTCTTGAAAAGACTGTTTTTGGCTGGATGGCATGCAGTGTTATTGCATTACAGGCTGTCCTATGAGTCGGTGAAACAAGCAAGTCGAGTGGCGGTGAGCGTGGCAATGGGTGCCACCGGTGGTTATGAAAGAATTAGAAATCGGAGACATCAATTATAATTCAATGTTGTATACTTGTATCACCTTTAGGGTTGAACACACGAGTGAGGATATTAGGGTTAACATATATTAGATGATGGTCCACAAACAGTCAGTCCCACGTGTTCAGATGCAAACAAAACTCGCATGATGTAATATATATTTTTTCTTGAAACAGAAAGTGTTGGTTAGGGTTCTGAAATTAATTAGTCCCTGTTTTTTTTTTTTTTGTAAAAGTTAGAGTAAAGTGTCGTTTTCGTCCATATGATTTAACCATTTTAGCCACTTTTATGTAAAAACTTTTTTTTAGTTTTTTTGTCCCTAACTTTTCAAAATCTAGCCATTTTCATTCACCTGACAAACTTCGTCTACATTTTAACGTTAAATCAGGAGTGATTTGGTCTTTTTAAAAATATTTCTTGAATGCCATAGAGAGTATAAGACAGTTAAAAAGACCAAATTGCCCCTGATTTAACGTTAAAATGTAGACAGAGTTAGTCAAGTGGATGAAAATGACTAAATTTTGAAAAGTCAGGGATGAAAAGGCTAAAAAGTAAGTTTTTGAATGAAAGTGGTTAAAATGGCCAAACCAGTACGAAAATGACACTTTACTCTAAAAGTTATTAAATATCATATTTTTTTTATATTTGGAGTACTGATTTTGTTTTGTAAAAAGAAAAATGTTTAGATTAATTCGTTTGTGCATAGATACATTGTATTTCATTAGAGAGGAGGTAAATTGCAAATTTAATGTTTTGACACCTTTTATTATTATTATTATTATTATTATTATTATAAATAAGAAACCCATGAAAACTAGGTCGATTTAATTGACTCTAACTTAAATAATAATTTTATTCTTTTTGTTCTTTCCTCTACATTAATTTGGCAAGTTCATCTAATTTCATGTTTAGATTAATTAAAAAAGCTCTAAAATTGATTCAATCAAAATCATGTCTTGGGAACGAATCATCACGCTTTAGGTGGGCTTATTGTTGGATTAAAGGATGGTTGTCAATCATAAAGTTTGAGATTTTTTGAAATAAGAATTTAAATGTTTCTTCTTTCTCATTCTCCACTAGTGCATCATGAGCAAGTATGGAGTAACCATGACGATTCACTCAAAAATGAACAATTTAAATTGCATCATAAATTTCTTGGCATGTATGTGACATTAATTGCACAAGTCCCCATGCATATTTTATATGTGTGTCTCTTAATTACCGTTTAATCTAAAAAAATATTTTTTGAAAACCCATCGCCAAATAAATCCACAACAAAATAAAGGATACGATATTCTATTTATTCATCTTGGAAATGTTTACTAAGCCCATAAACTCCCCATCTTTCTATTGTGGCTAATATATTGTCACATTGTTTTTACGTCACATCATTTTCATATGGACTTTCATAATACTTATGACATTCCTGGTTTGACAAGGTTTAACCGGATTAAACAAGATCTGACATTAGAGATTTGTAAGCCTTTGAGCCGTGAAATTCCCATGAGAATGGCGTTTCATTACTTTGGTAGAAATAATAGTTAGGCCATGATTATGTGAATCGTTAAATATATGGACTAACCATTTTCCATATTTACTTTTTGAAATCGAAGAAATGATTAACATCATGTCCTTAATTTCCTATAACATTTCTAAAATTTCCTCTAAAAATATTATACTCCAGATCTTTAATACCCTCTTGGTTGCACATATATCTACCAATAAGACTCATTCGTTGTCTTATTTTTAATAATCCAATACATATGTATTCAGCATAACAATTGTAGAATTTACATGCATCATAAAGAGTATCAAAAACCCGTCCTAGCACATGATTAGCTTCTTCATTCTCAAACCAAAAATCCATGTCTATGTCATTTCTTTCATCTGATTCAACATCTCAACCTCTATACATGGTAGATTACCCTTTTGCATCAATATCCTTAATTAGATCGGTTTTAAAAGTTTCTGTTAGTCTACAATAGTATAGTCTTGTATATTTATGGATTATTTTGTAATTACTTCATTCTTGATGCAACCTCATTATAAATTGTTATCTTATAAATATACTTGATCCCCTTCTTAATAGGGGCATTAAATCAAAACCTTTCATGGTATCAGCTTGATGAACCTTCCCATATCTTCTCTCTTTGCTCTTCCATGCCTCCCTCACCTTCTCATAAAAGCCCCCTCCTCCCCCATGGCCGGGTCTTCATCCTCTGATGACACTCTCCCCATGAACACCTTACTTCACATGATCACCATCAAGCTATCATCATCCAATTATCTTTTGTGGAAGAATTAAATGCTTCCCTTATTTACCTCTCAAAACCTTCTTCATCACATTGATGGCTCTTCAACATCACCCTCACCCACCATTGTTCTCAACGACAAATCTGCCTCTAATCCCACTCACTCCGCCTGGCTTTCTACAGATCAACGTGCGATTATTATCCTTCATGCCTCTGTATCGGAAGAAGCTTCATCTGAAATCATTGGATTAACCTCTTCTAGGCATATTTGGTTAACCCTCCAGACTGTGTGTAGCAACTCCTCCGTCGAGCGTATTCAGAATCTCCAAGATCTCTTTCGACAACTTACTAAAGGCTCACTATCGGTCCTTGAATATGGCCGGATGTTTAAAAACTATTGATATGTTCAAAATTATTCATATTTTATATGCATAATAATCCTCATATTATGGTACTTATTGAATAAAAACCTGGCAAATAATACTTAATTCGCATATGTTTTATTTTTACAGGTTAAACGGTTTCCCGAACAAAAAGAAGCGAAAAAACCAAGAAATTAAAGAAAATGTGTAAGTCAGAAACCAGGCCATGCATTATACCCGTGTGCACCATAAAAGCAAGAGATTCTTCCATTGTATGTGTGTACCTATATCCCCCAAAAAGTAGAACATTCCCTTACAAGAGTACTAGTGTACCAGTGGATCAAATGCATAACCATGCATTTGAATGCATGCCCATGCAAAGCCCAACTCTTTGCCTATAAATAGCAAGCTCAAGTCTCCCATTTAGGTGTTCAAGATTGGGGGTTTTAGAAGCCCTAGTGCTCTACTAGGGCAGAAATTCTCACGGTTTTGAACCAATCGAGTCTGATTGAGTCTTTTTCGTCTGTGTTATTTTCATTTTCTTAGTTGTAATATTGATGATTTCATTCTTCTCATTCAATCAAACAAGTGGCAACCTATACCCACTCTCCCTTGGTGTTGGATCATTTCCACACATTGTCTAAGGGTTAGTGGAGTCACTTATATGGTCATTCGTGGCTAGTCCTTTTGTGTTACTTGGATTGGTTGAACTTTGTCTAATTAATGAAGTATTTTTACTATGTATTTTCTTAAAGTGTATATTGTAAATATATTTTATAAAGACAAGAATAAGTGATCTTTAAGTCAACTTAATATTCATAAATCTTGTGAGTTTCTTGGGCAAGTAATGTGTTACAAAACACATATCTCTATCCTTGTATTTTGTAGCGGTTTAGTATAGCTTTATAGTCGATTTCGGTAATTTATAGCTTGTACTTAGTAATGTTGTATTTGGCAGGTATTCGTGTGCAAAACAAAGCAAAATCTTGAAGGCATCGAGCACACGAAGAAAATAATGAAAAAGAAAACAAATTCTAGAATTCAAGATCTTGGAGTGTCGCCAAGATCATGGATCAGATCTTCGCGTGTCGCCAAGTTCTTGGAGTGTTGTTAAGATCATGGCTCAGATGTTCGCATGTCGCCAAGACCCAGAATTCAGGAAATCAGGCGCCCGGCTGTTTTGTCCCTAGCGCCACGCTAAGAAGTCTAATTGATGCTTCGCGAAACGCGAAGTTCTAAAGTTACGACAAAACCCTAAATTTGAGTATTTAAAGATTTTTATGCCATTATATCAGGGGGTTCGACTTTTAGCCGTCAAGTCTGAGGTTTTGAGCGATTTTGGGAGCAGAGAAGGCAAACGAAGCAAGTGATTGAAGCTTTCGAGCATGAATTGGTTAGCCTATAATTATTATGTTACTAATCAATCGTTTTCTTGTGTTTGATTGGTTTAATTGGCGTTATGGTCTTGATCTTTGAAAATTGTTTACTGTTTTTTAACATGATTGTTGGCTAAAATTCTGTAGCTACCTAGGTGTGATGATGATTTGTTGATATTTTGGATTTCTATCGGTTTTTGGTTATTTTGGATTTATAATTGATCTGATGTGTATGCGTATTAATTCTGATTTGTGATTGATCATTGTTTCGTATGCTTCTTGTTGAATGTCTTTCAGTTACAGTTGCATGTTTAAGTCACTTACTATGTGTTTGTGATTACTTTTGCTAGAGCTAAGTAATCCAAAGGAACGTTGATTGAGAGTTTATTAGAGCTAAGTATTCTACGTATATCGATAGCTGAAAGGTGAGAGATAGTTGGTTTGTTTTTGGTGTTAGGTGTCTAGGTATAAAGGCTCTGAAAGGAGGTTTCCCTAGGGTTCTTAGTATCTTTGCTATCCCGTGTCTTACCGATTGTTCTTAGATTACCCCTTGCATTCTTCTAATGTATTGAGATAGTGATACTGAAAGGTAATCTGTCTTTTGAGTACTTTAGTGTTGTTAGAGAGACTGAAAGGTAATCCAACTAACTGGTGAGCATTTACACCCCATATGGTTTCCTTCTGGTCACACCCGGAGAAAGATCAGGGATCCACTAGGTTGGCTAAGGGCGTCATACTTTAAGATACCGAGCACAATGACATGTAGGTGTACCTGTCGAGTTAAACTCTAGACTTAGGCACTCTAGTTAAACTCGGAAAAAAGCTTTTGACGCCCTTGCCAGGGACACTTAGGCGATAACGTATCTTGCCAGGGACACTTAGGCGATAACTTATCTTGCTAGGGACACTTATGCTATAAATAATGATGATGATGATGTTGTTGACTACATCACAACTTCGATTGAGGACGTTGTTGATGAGGATGAAAGGTTGGCAGAGGACGCTCAAGAAATTGACATATTAGAACCGGAGATGGTAATGGACACAGCAGTCCCACCTCCGATTCAGCAATACATTAATCCACGATATTGGTGTCCCACGCCATGGAATATTTATGAGGATTTTTGGAGTGATGACGAGAGAGAAGAAGAAGAGTTGATTGATGTTCCTCAAACCTTAATTGAAGATGACTTTATTGAAGAGGGATTAGTAGGTCTATTCGAGATGAAGGCAGTTAGTGAGTCATAGCCTAGTGGGCCACTAGATGAGTCTGAGAATGAGATGATAGAAGATGAGCAAGTTCCATCTTGAGAGGATGAGTTTGGTGATGAGTTGGTGAATTTGCCAACTCTGGAAGAAGAAGGAGAGTTAGACCCACTTGGTGATTTAAAATTTCTTGAAGATCTATTGTATCAAGAGCCAAGTGGGGAGATTGAGAAGAAGCCATACGAGGAGATCCATGAGATAGTAAGTGAATCGGCTCTTACGACATTACACCTCGAGTTTGAAAAATCGAAACACGGATCGTATTCAATTTACATTCGAGACGTGTTGAAGTTGGACAAACTGTCCCAGGAAAGCAAGAGAAAAAGGACCGTGGACGAAACCGATGATACAATGCCTCAACAACCAAAGGCACCATGGGAAAGAGAAAGAAAGAAGGAGCGTAGGACAAGCCTGGGGTGAAGAGACAGCTGAAGAAGCCACACAATGCTCTATCGATCAATAAAGCTGATCGTCTCCTTCAGTATACATCACATATCAAGTTTAACCCAGGTAAGTTTAAGTATTGGTGGCCCAACCCATTTGAATTTTTCAAATCAATTTTAAATTCTACCATCGGAGTTTGTCAAGTCGGTGGTAGACCAGTTACATTGAACGGGTCGGACGGGGGCGGAATAAAGGAGAAGCCTCCTGATAGAGGATAAGTGTGGGGATGTTAGGTGCATGATGGTGTAGAGTTTGCTAGGTTTATGTGATTTTATTTGAATATTTCTTCTGTTTTGCGGTGTGGCTTGTTTTCTTTTTGCTTTTCAGGGAATTCACAAGCCTTTCGGAGAGGAAAAATCAACAAGAACGCATTTCCATATAAGTTTTTATATGATTTAATGTTGGAAACACATTTACAGAGGTTTTTGAGAGAATATGGGATTGGATGGCAAAATTTTTCTAAGTACAAAAAACAAATTAACTTTCTATGAAAATCAGGTCCTCACCCCACGCGAGGACCAACCATCTTTTCCTCGTGACACGCGAGATCAAAAAAGAATTGACCGGGTCAAAAATCACTTCCTCGCGCCATGCGAAGAGTGCCTTAATGTTCTTCGCGACACGCGAGGGACTCCATTTTCTCCCAAATTCCCCTTTTCTACCAAATTCCCCTTTCTCCCATACCCGACACCATTCACCACCATTCTCACTTACTTTCACCTCCCACTGTCCATCACTCAACACCCATTCATCACCGTTCACTAAACCTTAACCACCACCATGAAAACCACCATAGGACACCTAAGAGACGTTCACGTTCGATTTTCTCTCTCTTCGACTTTCATGTCTATGTGATTGTCGTCGATCAGGTATGTTTCCCGATTTTTGTACGTTGAATCTGTTTTAGTGTCCTTTGGTTTATGTCGTGTCAGTTGTTCTTAGGTTTGTAAACGAGTCATGTACTTTGAGTCGTTGAGTCGTTTGGTTCTGTTTTTAATTAAGTCTGTATATTGTTGGTTTTATATTTTTGTACCTTAAGTCTGTTTGATGTCTGCTTCGGGTTTTGCTTGGTTCTTACTTTTGCTGGTTCAGATCGATCCGCCCGTTTTCAATTTCAAGTGTGGGGATGATCTGAAGTTTATCCAGATGTTAAGGGACACCTCAACGTGTGATTTGGATATGTAGGTCCTGGGAGCCTCGTCACACAGCGGAAAATACACAGATGTGTTCGATGATTCGTGTGGGAACAAAGAAACAAGACAGAGAAAAAACATGAACATAAAGACAAGAGAATCAACAGAAATGAAACGTAATCCATAACAAAGAAGTCATCCCGTCGTTACAGGCTACATACCGAAGGAGTACACATCTCTAGTTTACGCTCACGGTTCACGGGGGCCGGGAGAGCTCATCCCGGCCAGAACCTCTCTCAACCTTGTCCCAAGTTCCACCTACAAACGAAGACAACACCTTCTATTTATAGGGGCAGGAACAATACCTGCGTACTTGGCTAAGTACGTAGGTCATTAGGGCAAAAGCCATGCGTACTTACTAAGTACGCAACACCAATCTGGTGTACAAGCTAAGTATGCAGGAACACCCTCCTGCGTACTAGCTAAGTACACCGATACATAGAATTTTATCTATAATTACCAAAACCTGCATCTAAAGGATACAATCTCGAATGGAATGCTATACGGTCGTACGACTTTGGCTTGGAAGACTCTGAAGAACTTATTAAGTTTACTGCAAATTAACCAGCTAAGTCTATTCCAATTTTGTGTTTTTAATTTTTTTTTGTATATTTATTTTTAATTTTAATCGTCTTTCATCCTACATTGGGGACAATGTAGAGTTTAAGTGTGGGGATGGGAGACAGACATCTAATTTTTGTAATTTGAGTCTATTTTTGTATTTCTAGGAAGAATTTTAAATTTTTTTTAAAAAATGTCATTTGAATTAAATGCAACTAAATGAAAACTGATAGGTATAATTGGGAACTGGTTGTGAAATAAATTGAAATAATAAGAATAATAGAAAACGCGTCTAATTTATGATGTGTTGGTAGGTCCAACTAACTTTGAAAAGCTTAAATATCCTGAGGGTTTTAATTAATTTGAGACGTTAATCTGGGTTTTAATCAAGATACCTTGTGGGTTCTCATCTTAGGAGAAATGGTAAAGCTGAAACTGTTAATATAGGATGATGGGTACCACGTTAAGTTTAAGAATTTATATGTTTTAAAAAATTACCATAAATTCCATAATTCCATCCATATGAGCTAAAGTTTGAGAAATTAAGTTTCGCCTACGTGTCACACGCCAAGTTGTAGCTTGGTTGAAACACCACTGGGTCAGACTCTTAAGAGCTTAATTGATTTGGAAAGTTGAGTTTCGCCTACGTGTCACATGTCGGGTTGCAGCCTGATTGAAACACCCCTAGGTTAGATTCTTGAGTGCGTCATTCTTAGAACTACAACCTATGTGCCGCACGTCGAGTTACAACTTGATTGAAGCACCACTAGATAAGGTTCAAATAAAATTATAATAAATGCTCATAACATTTATCCATTATCCAACTAAAGCAATTCTTAAAACATATAAATTCTTGTTTATAGTGGTGGGAAAATCTATATGGTTTAACCCGGGCCTTGACACACCTTGAGATGGGATTAGGCTAAGCCGTATCTTTCTAAGTGTGAGACCCATAGTGTACCCCCCAGGAATTTCTAGCCTTTATTTTTAACTATTCCGGCACTTGTATTTTCATCATTCTATGATTTGTACTTCTCTATTTCAATGGAAGCCATCATAATTATCCATCTCATTATTTGATTATATACATACATAAATACATTGTGTACAATTGTTTCATTTAAAAAATAACAAAGATTTATATAGGTGGTTATATAAATAAAGTTAAAAAATAAATATATGTTCGGTTATTATTAAGCCTATACACAAACACACACACACACACACACACACACATATATATATATATATATATATAAACTTATAATAACTAAATTATAAATTCTATAAATAAAATAGAGTTTATAAATGTTATTTTATTGATTTCAAAGAAAATAATTTTTAATGGGAATAAAAATCATTTCTATTTTACAACTTATATTTTTATACAAATAACATTAATTATAATATATAGATATATTAGATTTTATAAAAACTTATAAAATTTAATGGTTTTATAATTTTATAAAGTTCAGGGTTCATTTAGTAATTTCTAAAACTTTAACTAAACTAAAAACTAAAGTTTGTACATAAAATAATAAAAGCTTGAAACTCCAGGGACTAAACTGCAAATTCAGAAACCTCCCCCCCTTCAGTCATGGGTTCGAATCCCCTACGCGACCGATTTTGAGACCACAAATCACGAACTCGTCCCTGAGATATTTTCGTATGAAAATCTCAATGGCTAAACGTTGCAGACATCCAATCGATTCATCCTTCGTGTTTAATCGAATTTTTATGAACTAATCAATGGATAACTCGTAACCGAAACTCCATTTAAAAACCATTTACTCGATCGATCAATTCCTGTACAATTGCGTATAAATATACATCCCCAAACTTGGCAAAGCTCGTAGCAAACTCACCATACCCTCAATCGCGTCGCATTTCACCTCTGAAACCCAAATCAAAGTCAAAGTCATTTCAGGTAATTCCAGTGCCTATAGCTTCGCCTTGATACGAGGAACAAAAGCCCCATGAATCGAGCTTTAATCGTTTGCTCGATCGGGCCAATTGAAGGGCTAGGGTTACGGGTTTCATTTGGGGAAGAAGATGAGTTGGGATTGTTCTTTTTAAATTAATTGCATCAGTATAAGACCAAGGCATAATCCCTGGTCTGATGGTAACGCGTGTGTGTGTCTAATGTGTTCTAAAACATATATGTTTTTGTGGGTGTTTTTGACCCGTTTTACCCGGTTTTATCAGCAAATATCTAAAGAAATTGGTACTTAATGAGATTATTGTTGAATTTGCACGTTTGTATGATAAACCAAAGAATTATACTGAAGAAACGGAGCCGGAGAGAAACAAAAGAAAAAAATGTTGAAATTATACTCCCCGCGGTACGCGAAGGAGAAGGAAGAATCCTTCGCGGTACGTGAGGGGTTTCAAAACCGGGCGCGACTATTTTGGCCATCGCGGTACGGGAAGGGCCGGGTGGATTGCTTCGCGGTATGCGAAGACTTGCTATTCCGTGAAAAAAACCTAATTTGATTATAAAAGGTTTTAGACGGTCATTCTTGAGGGGGATCGATATCTAGCGGCTGAAGACCACCTAGAGGCTCTGAGGATCGAAGTTTTGAGACCTGGTATCATCAGGATTGAGTAAAGTTGAAATCTTTCGGTTTGAAAACACTGGTTTTACGTTCTTTTTCCTATTTCAGTTATTTATTTCGAGATTAAACTATGTTTCCATTATTTTGTGGATTGTTTTTAAGTGTCATGAGTAGCTAAACTCATAGCTATCTAGATTAGGATGAATATTGGCATGATTTGATTGTTTTTGAGTTTTATTTTATCGTATGACGAATGCTATTGTAAAGAATTCTGATTTTTCGTTTATGAATGTGTTTGAATATTGATTTATGTAAGGCCCCTTTCCCGGGTAACCTCACTTGTTGGATTTACTCATAAACATAGTCATAAAATACTGAATTTATATTAAAAACATTCGTCATCCAATTACATAATCATAACAGCGGAAGTCTTTACAATTAAAAACATAACATTGTTCGAAGACATATAAAACAAAAGAGGGATGTCAGTCTCGTGCCGGGTAACCTCCACGCCATCGCACGACCTTATCTTCCTTTACCTGAAATGTATACTAAAAGTCAGCTAACGCTGGTGAGTTCTAGTTTAATGCGATTTGATATAAACATTCTTTCCTTTACTTTATAAGTATGCATTACTGTATAGTCATTCGTATAAATACGTATTCAGAACTTTTGTCTTTCTTTCATCTTTCTTTTCTGTATCTTTGTGATTTCATATATATATATATATGCATTCACCCTTTTCTTTTCTTTTCTTTTCTTTCTTTCTTTAATTTCATGGGTCATACTATATAAAGGTGATCAACCCGTCATTTGCTTACGAATGTCACAAAGACAATCGCCGCGGTCCATCGTCATGGCCCGCCTATACTTACAACCGTCCGGCAACTAGTGCCGTCCGTCATTTTATTCTTACAACCATCCGGCAATCTTTGTCCGTCCGTCATGACTTACAACCGTCCTACCGTCGTAGGCCGTAATTCGCCCGTCTACCTGGAGGTATCCGTTTCCCATGCGACTATTATTTATACAACCGTTCTACTATAATATGCCAATTGCTTCGACCGTCCATTAATGGCATTCGTACGTCCTAGCTGATGAAGGAACGCACTTGTCCTGGTCGTAAAATAATCACATGGTCGTCCGTCTACCGAAGTAGCCGTTATCATCGAAGCGTCCATAACATTTTCTGTACTTGGCAAGCAATATATACATGGATATAAAGCAGGATTTCATTCTTTCATATTGTGTTATACTTTCATTCATTCTTTATAATCATGCTTTTCATTCTTTATTCATAATTTCTCTTTCGTGTATAGGTATATATATATATACTTGTATAACACATATGATCACATTGACATTCATAACATTTATTCACTTAGTGTATACATTTCAGCCCCAAAACATTTGAAAACATTTGCACATAACATAGAAGGGGGCACATAGAACTCACATTTGAGTAGTTTCTGTAATACACTAAGCTGACTACTGGGCTTCACTAATGTCACTTACGATCTGTATAATAAAGTCATACACATAAGATGGTGCTCCTAGATGACACTAGACATTACTATGCTTGAACATAGTAGTTTCGATTGATTAGCTTATATCGAAACTTGGTAGTTTCGATAGGTTGTTTCTGTCGAAACTTGGTAGTTTCGATAGGTAGTTTCGATAGATAGTTTCGATAGGTAGTTTCGATAAGTAACTTATGTATTATCTTAGCTTCGGATCGGGGGCTCATATCGAAACTATGGTAGTTTCGATTGGGCCTGCATATATCGAAAATGGGTAGTTTCTATAGGTCTGCACATATCGAAGCTAAGTAGTTTCGATGGGTCTGCACATATCGAAACTAGGGTCTGCACTTATCGCCTTCCCAAAAATCCGAATGTTCTGCATGCGAATCTGATCATGTCGATATCTATATTTTCTTTGATCAAAACGTTCGTTTTTCATTCTAGATGCTATACCTAAGTTCACTTTCAAGTTTCATCCGCAAAATCGTTATCTTTTAGCCGAAACCCGAAACTTCCCAAAACGAACAAAAACTCATAATGTGATCGAATCGTTACCAGGATTGATATTCTGATTCGGAGGCTTTGCTCACGGGCTCAGCTGTAACGTGCTCCTCCAATCTCGTGACGATCCGTCGACTTTCTCTCTCTAGACCCGAGCTCTCCTTTCTCTCTCTAAAAGCTGCGTGAGTTGGGGAAATGAGTAGGGAAGAGGGCTGCCTTGCATATTATGTGCATGGGCTTCCCTCGGCCCATTGAAGCCGGGCCCAGGCCTGCTCCCTTTTTGTTTAAATATTCCAACTAAATCACCGGTCTCGCTATATTTATTCGTTTTATTATTTTTAGGATGTTACAAGTCTACCCTCCTTAAAGATGTTTCGTCCTCGAAACTGTTCATACGTTAAACAATTGAGGGTATAGTCCCCTCATCTCGTCTTCTTTTTCCCACGTTGCTTCTGACCCTTTTCTGTGCTTCCATTGTATCTTGACTAACGGTATCGACTTATTGCGTAGTCGTTTCTCAGCTCGGTCAAGAATGGCTATTGGTTCCTCTACATAATTTAGACTGTTATCCACTTCGATCTCGTCGTAAGGTATGTGAGCTGTGTCGTCAGCTAGGCACTTGCGTAAGTGCGACACGTGAAACGTAGGGTGTATTCCACTAAGCTCGACGGGTAGGTCGAGTCTGTAAGCAACTTGACCCACTCTTGCTAAAATCTTGAAAGGTCCGACAAACCTTGGACTTAGTTTGCCACGCTTTCTGAACCGAATGATTCCTTTCCATGGTGATACTTTCAACAGTACCATGTCCCCTACTTGAAACTCTAAATCCCTCCTTCTCTTATCCGCGTATGATTTCTGTCTGTCTTTTGCGGCTTTCATACGAGCCTTGATTTGATCAAATTTCTCAGAAGTAGCTTTGACCACTTCGAGACTTGCAAAATCCTTCTGTTCAATTTCCCCCCAACAAACCGGGGTCCTACATTTCCTCCCATACAACATTTCAAATGGCGGCATGCCAATAGTCGAGTGATAGCTATTGTTATATGAAAATTCTGCCAATGGTAGATGGCTGTCCCAACTCCCACCGAAGTCAATGATACAAGCCCGGAGCATGTCCTCCAAGGTCTGAATGGTCCTTTCCGATTATCCATCGGTTTGGGGGTGGTAAGCGGTGCTGATGTTCAGTCTAGTGCCCATTGCTTCGTTGAATTTCTTCCAAAACCTTGACGTGAATCTAGTATCCCTGTCGGACACAATCGACAGCGGCATACCATGTCTGCTCATAATTTCCTTGATAAATATTTCTGCTAGCTTTTCAGAAGAAGAAGTTTCTCGTATTGGCAAGAAGTGAGCACTCTTTGTCAAGCGGTCGACGATCACCCAAATGGTATCATTGCCTTTAGTTGTTCGTGGTAGCTTGGTAATGAAGTCCATTGTGATCTCTTCCCACTTCCATTCCGGTATTGGTAAAGGTTGCATTTTACCGCATGGTTTCTGGTGCTCGGCCTTAACTAGAGAACACGTTAGACACTTGCTCACGTATTCTGTCACATCATTCTTCATGCCAGGCCACCAGTATTCTTTCTTCAAGTCTTGATACATTTTGTTTGTCCCCGGGGTGGATAGAATAGCTAGACTTATGGGCCTCATCGAGTATTTTGGCTCTAAGCTCACCAATCTTAGGTATCCACATCCGGCCAAACCTAGTTCGTACTCCGTATGCATTCGCATCTAAGTTCCCTTGTTGTCCTACTATTCTTTCCCGTTTCACATTTATTTCTAACAATGCTTCATCTTGTGCCTTTGATATTTCACCCATTAAGTCTGGCGTTATAATCAACTGACACGCTTTGATCCGGATAGGTGCCGATTCTTCCTTTCTACTTAAAGCGTCAGCCACTACGTTTGCCTTGCCTGGATGGTACAATATCTCACAGTCATAGTCTTTCAGTAGCTCTAACCATCTTCTTTGCCTCATGTTTAGTTCCTTTAGTTCGAAAAAGTATTTCAAGCTTTTGTGATCGGAGTAGATGGTGCATTTAACTCCATACAAGTAGTGTCTCCATATTTTCAACGCGAAAACTACTGCTGCTAATTCTAGATCGTGTGTTGGGTAGTTAACTTCATGAACCTTTAGTTGTCGCGATGCATAAGCAATTACCTTTCCTCGTTGCATGAGTACGCACCCTAAACCATGCCCTGAAGCGTCAGAGTAGACTACCAAGTCTTCATTTCCCTCAGGTAGTGTTAAGACTGGAGCTTGGGTTAATCGTGCCTTAAGTTCCTCAAACGCGTTGTTTTGGGTTTGACCCCATTCATATTTCACTTCCTTCCGTGTCAGTTTAGTTAGTGGTGAGGCTATCCTTGAGAAATCTTGAATGAACCTTCGATAGTAGCCTGCCAATCCCAGAAAACTTCGTATCTCTGTTGGTGTCTTTGGGACGTTCCATTCCTTTACTGTCTCAATCTTTGCAGGATCTACCAGGATTCCGTTTGGGTTTATTACGTGACCTAAGAATCGGACTTCCCTAAGCCAGAACGCGTATTTGGAGAACTTTGTGTATAACTTTTCCTGCTTTAACACCTCCAGAACCTGTCTTAGGTGACAGTGGTGATCACCCTCGCTTTTTGAATACACCAGTATGTCATCTATAAAAACTATCACCGATCGATCCAACATTGGTCAACATACTCTATTCATCAAATCCATGAACGCTGCTGGTGCGTTGGTCAATCCGAAGGACATCACGAGAAACTCATAATGCCCATAACGCGTGCGAAATGCGGTCTTTGGAACGTCTTCTTCTCTTACTTTCAACTGATGGTAACCCGACCTAAGATCGATCTTTGAGAACCAACTCGCACCTTGCAGTTGATCAAAAAGGTCGTCTATTCTAGGTAGTGGGTATTTGTTCTTTACTGTTCTCTTGTTCAATTCGCGGTAGTTGATGCACATGCGCATACTGCCGTCCTTCTTCTTTACAAATAGTACCAGAGCGCCCCATGGTGAGATGCTCGGCCTAATAAATCCTTTCTCGGTTAGTTCCTCTAGTTGGGACATCAATTCTTTCATTTCTGACGGAGCCAATCGGTAGGGGGCTTTGGCAACGGGCTCAGCTCCTGGCAGTAAATCAATCTAAAATTCTATTTCCCGATCTGGTGGCAACCCCGGTAGATCCTCAGGGAATACTTCCAGAAAATTCCACACCACTGGTACATTCTTGAGTTCTTTCGTTTTCATTCTATTGTCTATAACATATGCCAGATAAGCTTCGCAGCCGCGCCTCATGTAACTTTCGGCCTTTATCATCGAGATGACGTTCGGCATTGTGCAATTCCAATCCCCATAAACCGTAATTGGACTGCCGCTAGGACCTTTGAGGTGTATCCTCTTACGTTTACATATGATTTGAGCTTCGTTGGCAACTAGCCAATCCATACCCAATACTATATCGAATCCTCCTAAGGTGAGAAGGAATAATCTAGAAGGAAATTTATGACCCTCTATTTCTATTATGCAATCCTCTGTTACTTGGAATACTGCCGAATTTTTACCAACGACAGTTTGTACACTAAAGGCCTTTACTACTGTGTTGATAGTGCAATTCAGTTTTCAACTAAAGGCATTTGATATAAAGCTTTTACTAGCACCCGAGTCAAATAATATAGCCGCATGTTCATCATTAACTAGGAACATTCCTGACACAACATCAGGATTTCCCCTTGCTTCCTCCTCAGTCAGGGCGTAAGCTCGAGTCCTAGTCTTTGGTTGTTCCTGTTCCTTTTCTTTTCCCGAACCAGATTGTCTGGTTTTTCTGCAATCCTTAGTCAGGTGACCAAACAGTCCACATACTTGGCATTTAGTGTCTCTCAAGCAGTCACGAGAGTAGTGCCCCGCCTTCCCACACCTGTAACATGTGGTGGAGCCGACCCGACACTCGCCAAAATGTTGCCTTCCACATTTCTTGCAGGTTTCATATTTGTCCGACCTTGGTTTCTTATTTTCAGTTGTTACGTTCCCTCTTCCGGTGCCTCTAGACGGGTTCTCCCACTTTCTCTTTTGGGTTTCTGTTGGTGGGTCCTCATTGGCATAATCGTCATAGACGATTCCGCTCAGATTCACTACCGACTCGAAGGTCGAGGGTAGGTTGGCTTTCACGTGGACACGGACCCTTTGAGGTAGGCCCTTCACATAATACTTGATCATTCGCTCTTCTGTCTCCACCAGGTGGGGTACCAGCTGTGCCAACTCATTGAATCTAGAAGTATACTGGCGGTGTGTCTTGTTGCCAGCTTTAAGGTTTAGGAATTTATTTTCCACTCGATCAATTTCGTTCTGGGGACAGAACTTTTGAATTACCAGCTTTTTCAGTTCTTCCCATGTCATTCTTGCAAGAGCGTTTGGGGACCTCGTCCTCTGGATGTTCCTCCACCAACCTAGGGCCTCGTTGGTGAAAGAATGAGCAACATATTTAACAGCCTGGTCTGGTCGACACTCGCTGATGTTGATTACAGCACTCATCCTCTCAATCCATTCAAGCGTTGCCACTGAATCTTTGCTCCCATCGAACTTGGGTGGGTCTCCGTCCTTGAAACCTTTGTAAGTGCACCCACGATTGCTCGATCCTATCTTTATTTCATCCCCATCACTATCATATACTTTCTCTTTATTGTCTCCTTCATCCTCCTCTTTACTTTTCTGTATTGCCTCGGATAGTAGATCGGGCAATACCTTCTTCAAAGTGAGCACGACTTCACGGGCAATAGCATCCCTGACTTCAGGTTCCAACTGTATAGGCCCTGGACTGTTGTTCCCAGTTGGTGTCACATCTGTTTCGTGCACACTCTCAGTGTGTTCTGCGTGCACACTCTCTTCCTCTTCCTGTCTTTGTTTCAATGGAGGTCTACCTACTCGGCCAGTGCGACCGCCTCGGCGTCCCGTTCTTCCTCCACCAGCCATAATCCTTAATTTCCTGATAGTTATAAAGGGAATACATCAATGTCATTTCTTCAGATCATAGTTTGGAACAGTACGAGCAAGGTAAATTTTTAATTACAGTGACCGGTTTGTGATTACTAATTTACATTGCTTTTCGGGTTCAAAACTCTTCAAATCGGTTGTGACATTGACATCTATTTGTTCTAAGTTAAGGCATCTATTCTTATCTAAGTGTATTAACTCTAGTACTTACTTACCGTGCTAGCGTTGGCGTTGGCTACCCGTACTGACATCCATGCGTTGGTCCCATTATCAGTTTGAGTCCAGACATTTATGGATGTCTGAATCTCTCAAACTATTGCTCTGATACCAACTTGTAAGGCCCCTTTCCCGGGTAACCTCACTTGTTGGATTTACTCATAAACATAGTCATAAAATACTGAATTTATATTAATAACAGCGGAAGTCTTTACAATTAAAAACATAACATTGTTCGAAGACATATAAAACAAAAGAGGGATGTCAGTCTCGTGCCGGGTAACCTCCACGCCATCGCACGACCTTATCTTCCTTTACCTGAAATGTATACTAAAAGTCAGCTAACGCTGGTGAGTTCTAGTTTAATGCGATTTGATATAAACATTCTTTTCTTTACTTTATAAGTATGCATTACTGTATAGTCATTCGTATAAATACGTATACAGAACTTTTGTCTTTCTTTCATCTTTCTTTTCTGTATCTTTGCGATTTCATATATATATATATATATATGCATTCACCCTTTTCTTTTCTTTTCTTTCTTTCTTTAATTTCATGGGTCATACTATATAAGGGTGATCAACCCGTCATTTGCTTACGAATGTTACAAAGACAATCGCCGCGGTCCATCGTCATGGCCCGCCTATACTTACAACCGTCCGGCAACTAGTGCCGTCCGTCATTTTATTATTACAACCGTCCGGCAATCTTTGTCCGTCCGTCATGACTTACAACCATCCTACCGTCGTAGGCCGTAATTCGCCCGTCTACCTGGAGGTATCCGTTTCCCATGCGACTATTATTTATACAACCGTTCTACTATAATATGCCAATTGCTTCGACCGTCCATTAATGGCATTCGTACGTCCTAGCTGATGAAGGAACGCACTTGTCCTGGTCGTAAAATAATCACATGGTCGTCCGTCTACCGAAGTAGCCGTTATCATCGAAGCGTCCATAACATTTTCTGTACTTGGCAAGCAATATATACATGGATATAAAGCAGGATTTCATTCTTTCATATTGTGTTATACTTTCATTCATTCTTTATAATCATGCTTTTCATTCTTTATTCATAATTTCTCTTCGTGTATAGGTATATATATATACTTGTATAACACATATGATCACATTGACATTCATAACATTTATTCACTTAGTGTATACATTTCAGCCCCAAAACATTTGAAAACATTTGCACATAACATAGAAGGGGGCACATAGAACTCACCTGTGAGTAGTTTCTGTAATACACTAAGCTGGCTACTGGGCTTCACTAATGTCACTCACGATCTGTATAATAAAGTCATACACATAAGATGGTGCTCCTAGATGACACTAGACATTACTATGCTTGAACATAGTAGTTTCGATTGATTAGCTTATATCGAAACTTGGTAGTTTCGATAGGTTGTTTCTGTCGAAACTTGGTAGTTTCGATAGGTAGTTTCGATAGGTAGTTTCGATAGATAGTTTCGATAGGTAGTTTCGATAAGTAACTTATGTATTATCTTAGCTTCGGATCGGGGGCTCATATCGAAACTATGGTAGTTTTGATTGGGCCTGCATATATCGAAACTGGGTAGTTTCGATAGGTCTGAACATATCGAAGCTAAGTAGTTTCGATGGGTCTGCACATATCGAAACTAAGTAGTTTCGATGGGTCTGCACTTATCGCCTTCCCAAAAATCCGAATGTTCTGCATGCGAATCTGATCATGTCGATATCTAAATTTTCTTTGATCAAAACATTCGTTTTTCATTCTAGATGCTATACCTAAGTTCACTTTCAAGTTTCATCCGCAAAATCGTTATCTTTTAGCCGAAACCCGAAACTTCCAAAAACGAACAAAAACTCATAATGTGATCGAATCGTTACCTGGATTGATATTCTGATTCAGAGGCTTTGCTCACGGGCTCAGCTGTAACGTGCTCCTCCAATCTCGTGACGATCCGTCAACTTTCTCTCTCTAGACCCGACCTTTCTCTCTCTAAAAGCTGCGTGAGTTGGGGAAATGAGCAGGGAAGAGGGCTGCCTTGCCTCTTATGTGCATGGGCTTCCCTCGGCCCATTGAAGCCGGGCCCAGGCCTGCTCCCTTTTTGTTTAAATATTCCAACTAAATCACCGGTCTCGCTATATTTATTCGTTTTATTATTTTTAGGATGTTACAATTTACTACTGATCTTGCATGAACTTGCTGCACTTGAGGTTTTATTTGAATGCTTTGTGTGTTTTGGGTAAGATTTCGGGTTTTCGGGTCATTTACTTTGTGTTTGTGATCTAGACGATTAGGCCAGTCGTTGTAGCAGGTTTGTGTGGTCATAAAAATCAGTATTTTACCAATCTTGAGTCCAAGAGGAGATAGGTTGTTGGGTTGTCTCTTGGTTTAGCGGTTTGGGTAGCAATTGCATGAGAGTGAATTGTCCGAGTCGTTTTTATCATTTGCAATTTCGTGTCATAAACAGTATTTTGGGATTTTACTCCTTGCTCTCTGGTCTGTCTAGGATAGCCTGTCAGTATAGAGTGGTTGAGACTGAGAGGTGAAACTGTTTTCGAGTACGTAGTGTTCTAGGTTTTGGTGAGTCCGAGAAGAAATACAATTCCTTACTGGTGAGCTTAATCCGGCCCTTTGGATAGTTGAGGTGTGTAGGTGAGTCTGAGAGGAGGTCCTGCATGTTTTAGTGATTCATGAGGTAGTCTATCTTTAGAACCGGTGCCATACAGTCAGTTGCCCCGAAAGTAGTTGACCTAGTAAATAGGATTCCTTGTCTAGGTGGTGTTTATCTCGTATTTGGTCTTTGTTTCGTATTTTAGTTCGTTTGGTCTATCCTTAGTGTCTTGTCCGTGTTTGAATCGAGTCAGTGTTTTAGTTGTTTATTGTAGATTGCATGTTCTAAAATTAACAAAAGTAATAAATAAAATCATCTCTTGTGTTAAATCGGTTAGGAGTCCATAGAGGTTCAGTATCGAGGGTCGCCGCCTTTTGTGTCAACTCGGGCTTATTGTCTTTACTACGCGCGACCGGTACACTTGTCGTGAGCGTGTGATTTAGTTGTGAGTCCATTTCTACAATTAAATCTTGGTTAATTTAATATATATAATATCACACATCAAGTTTTTGGCGCCATTGTCGGGGACACTTTTAGGCGACTTCGAGAACGACCCGAGTTGGGGTTCTGACCATTATTTGTAAACTATTTGTGCTACTTATTTGTTTAGTATATTATCATATTTTCTTATTTTCTTTTATCTATTTCATTTTGTTTCTAGTTAGCATACTATCTTTATTCTCTATATTTAGTTTTCTTTTGTAGTGTATGCAACATAATCGCCGCACCCGTTCCACAGGATCTGCTAAGTTTTCTGCTCTACTTGAGCCCGAGCGACTGTTCCGAAAGAAGCCCATTGAAGAGACCGTCGAAACATCTTCTGAAGAGATGGGCGACCGACCAGCACGAAGGACCGTATCCGATTACTCTAAGTCGACCGACGGTGGCGTACGTTCTAGCATCACCCAACCCACAGTCGAGGCCAACTCTTGGAAATTTCCATCCCATGTCATGCGCACCATAGCCACCAACATCCAATTCCATGGAAACTCTCACGAGAACCCTCATTCTCATCTCACTAGGTTCAGTAGAGTTTGCGACACTTTCCGCTCTAATGGCGTCACTGAGGATGAAAAACTGTTACTTCTATTCCCATTCAGTTTGGCAGATAAAGCCGCCACTTGGCTTGAGTCCTTAACCAATGGTTCCATCACCACATGGGCTGCTATGAAGGACAAATTTCTTGCTAAATACTACCCCCTTCTAAGGCTTCTCACCACAGGAGTTTGATCCATGCTTTTAAGTAGCAGCAGGGGGAGAGTTTTCACGACGCGTGGGAGAGATTTAAGGGGTTGTGTAATGATTGCCCGCGTCATGCTATAGAGGATTGGTGTTTGGTTGAGAAGTTTTAGAATGGCTGTTCCGTTGCTAGTAGAGGGCAGCTAGATACAACTGCAGGGGGAACATGATGACAAGCAAGTCCCCTGACGGGTGCTTTGACTTGTTTGAGGATATTGCTATGACTAGTTACCAGAGCCCGCATAAAGAGAGTTCACAGAGAGGGTTTATGCATGTTGATTCGAATACAGCCTTAGTAGCACAGATGGAAGAAATTTACTAGAATAGTGAAAAATTTTCAGATGAAGTCGGATAGGAGCTGTGAGATCTGTAAGGGAGGCAACAACACTGCTGATTGCCAGATGACCTAGGAGCAGGTAGAGTACTTAGGAAACCAAAACCGTAATAACTCATATGGTAATTCTGGATAGAGAAACAACTCTGGTTCCAATTGGAGGAGTAATCAGAACCAGAGTTTTTTTTTCCATTCGGGTCAGGGAAGCGGGGAGAAGAAGGACCGCTTTGATGAGATGATGGCTCAGCTTCTGGAGCGTGACGAGAGGAGATATCAGGAGAATGCTTTGAAGTTCAAGGAGCATGATACGATGATACAGAGTCAGGGAGTGGCATTGCAGAATCTAGAGAGGCATGTGGGAGAGATAGTTGAGATGATGAAAAGTAGAAAAGAGGGTGGTCTGCCTAGTAATATAGACACGAACCCCGGTCACTCACGGCAGTTCGCAAAGGCAGTGACTACTAGGATCGGCCGAGGTGCCGAGACTCCGAGACTGGTAGTAGATGATGATGAGCCGGTTGATGAGGAGATTGAGATGGAGGAGGACCCTAGCAAGGTGCAAGAGCGGCGAAGCCTAGCAAGTACAACACAGCCAGAGGACTCCACTAAGAAGGCGACTGAGAGAGTATAAGCCCCCACTTCCATATCCCGGTAGGCTTAGAAGAGAGAAAGAGGACGGTCACTATTAGAAGTTCCTCATCATGCTACGACAGCTACACATTAACATCCCATTTGTTGAGGCTCTGTCTAGTATGCCCAAGTATGCAAAGTACCTCAAGGACATGTTGACGAACAAAACTAAACTTGAGGCACTCTCCACCGTGGTGATGAATGAACGATGTTATGCGGTTATAGAACCCAGCCTTCCATAGAAGATGAAGGACCCAGGGAGTTTCACTATGCCTTGTGTTATTGGTGGGTTATCTGTCGGCAACGCTCTTGCCGACCTAGGTGCTAGCATCAACCTGATGCCCAACTCTGTTTTTAAGAGGCTAGGCCTAGGAGAGCCAAAGCCGCAGCCGACGCAGATGAGTCTTCAGCTTTCCGATAGATCAGTTAAGTATCCTCACGGTTTTGTTGACAATATGTTGGTTAGGGTCGACAAGTTCATATTCCCTGTGGACTTTGTCATCTTAGATATGGACGAGGACTAGCATGTTCCTCTTATTTTAGGCCGTCCATTCCTAGCTACTGCACACACGATGATTGATGTCTTTAGCGATAAGCTGACCCTTGGTGTGAATGATGAGAAGGTGACGTTCGACGTGAATAAGTCCATGAAGCATCCTAGCAGCTAGGATGATACACTTTACTTCATAGAGTCAATAATGTCACATGTGGGAGAGTTCTTGAGTGATATCTGTGGGGGAGATGCGTCTGATACGCAAATCTTGACTAGAGAAAACGACGAGATTGAGATGACAGTAGCAGCCGTTGATGAGAGCTCGAGTCCTCTAGATAGTGAGGCTCCCTAGGATCCCACTGTATTCGAGGGGATCGAGAGGAGTGAGCCTGTAGAGAGGTCGTCTGTTAAGAGCCCACCATCCTCCTTAGAGCTTAAGGAGTTACCTTCTCATTTAGAGTATGCTTTCCTAGATGATGAGAGGAAGCTTCCGGTGATTATTGTTGCGGATCTGACGGGAGATGAGAAGGAGAGACTGACGGGTGTGCTGAAGGCACATAAGCATGTGATCGAGTGGAAGTTGATGGATATCAAGGGTATAAACCCTTCCTTTGCACGCATAAGATCTTGATGGAGGATGATTTTAAGCCAGTTGTGCTAGGGCAGCGGAGACTAAACCCTAAGATGCATGAGGTCATGAAGAAAGAGGTGCTGAAGTTGTTAGATGCAGGGTTGATTTACCCCATATCTGATTCCGCGTGGGTGAGTCCGGTGCAGGTTGTTCCCAAGAAAGGGGGAAGGATAGTTGTGGTGAATTTGAAGAATGAGTTGATATCGACGAGGACGGTTACGGGGTGGAGAGTGTGCATAGATTACAAGAGGCTGAACGACGCGACTAGGAAGGATCATTTTCCTCTACCATTCATTGATCATATGATGGAGCGTCTGGCGGCACAGCAGTTCTATTGCTTTTTCGATGGCTTTTCTGGTTATTTCTAGGTCCCCATTTCACCGAGGACCAGGAGAACACAACTTTCACGTGCCCCTATGGTACATTTTCTTACCGCCGCATGCCCTTCGGACTATGCAACGCCCCAGCTACCTTCGAGCGCTGTATGATTGCTATCTTCCATGATATGGTCGAAGACTTTATGGAGGTCTTTATGGATGACTTCTTGGTTTTTGGTAGCTCCTTCCAGCACTGATTGAAGAATTTAGAGAGAATGTTGGCATGATGTGAGGAGACAAACCTGATGCTGAATTGGGAGAAGTGCCACTTTATGGTGAGAGAGGGCATAGTGCTAGGGCACATGATATCACGTGCAGGCATAGAGGTAGATAGAGCTAAAGCGGAGACGATCTCTAAACTTCCACCGCCGACATGTGTGAGGGCGATTAGGAGTTTTCTTGGCCACGCTGGCTTCTACCGACGATTCATTCACGATTTCTCTAAGATAGCGAGGCCGGTGACTTAGTTGTTGGAGAAGGATGTACCCTTCATGTTTTCTGATGAGTGTCTAAGGGCGTTTGAGTTGTTGAAGGGCAAGTTGGTTGATGCCCCTATCATGGTAGCCCCAGATTAGTCACTTCCATTCGAGTTGATGTGTGATGCGAGCGATTTCGCAGTAGGGGCGGTTTTAGGATAGCGGAAGGACAAACACTTCCATCCCATGTACTATGCTAGTTGGACCTTGATTGATGCTCAAGAGCACTACACCACCACAGAGAAGGAGTTGTTGGCCGTGGTGTTTGCATTCGATAAATTCAGGTCCTATCTTGTTGTCACACCCCAACCGTGCATCTTAACCACGGGTGCGACTAAATTGACAAAAGAACACAATGGAATAAAGACATTTACTATTAAAGTTTCATAATATTAAAAAAAATCCCAATTACATAAGTTTCGAATTAAACCAAACAGATAACATGTTCAAAAGACAAGCAACTTAAAATAAGATTCTTCAATTGATATCTAGGCAAATCCTATGTGATATTGACTTGACCTATTACGAGCTTAATCACCTGAAACATGTACGAAAAACAAGTGTCAACTAAAAATAGTTGGTGAGAAATCACAGGTTTAATAAAAGTATAAGTTTGGCAAAGGTGACAATTCATATTCCAAGATCATCATATAGCACGTAATAAAACAAACACATGATTAGAAAATCCAACCTAAAATGATGAGTAACGAATAAGTGGTACAACTCACAAGTTGCACTAATAACGAATAAGATGTCCAACCAAAAGTTGTCCATAAAGTATATGCGGTTTCCATCCTATGGCCCATATCTGTACTACCGTTGGCTTGAAAGTTTCAAGTTAAGGATTTGCAAGTTTAACGTTTATCATGTTGTGTTCATTTACTCACATACATATATGATTCGCTTGTTTTAGAATTGTTTGAAAACGTGTTTTAATGCGTGCCAACGCGTACATGTTTCCCCCAAAACGATTTGAATAAAGGGGGCTATCAAGTCTCACCTTGAAAGCTAGACGAGATAAGAAACTTGAACGAATAGAAGAGATGAATCACGGACCAGACCCTAAAAAAATAAATAAACCAGTTTTAGGGTAGGTTCGATGGTTACGAGTGTTAGATAGGCGGTTCGGGTCATAAGATTAAGAATTAGTTGCAAAAATAGAGTTTTAGTTGATTTTCAGATTTGGACAGCAAAGTAGCTGAACAGAAACGGGATTGTTAAAAATATCAAACGACATCTAAAAATTATGAAATTTTACAGGGAATTATTTTAAGTCGTCCCGAAGAAGTTTCGTTTAGAAAGTTTTTCCATTTGAGACTCGGATCATAGCCAAAATAGTCCAACAAGACAGAAGGTACTGAAAAAGGTTTCTGTCCTATTTTAGCTACTACGGAGTCATACTTTTGAATTAGAAAACGATCCAATTATGGTTGGAAAGGAAATTCGACGAACTATGTCGTGGAAATTGAGTTTGCTCAGTTTAGATTAATTATGGTCAAGTTACGCTCAGTTAAATTCAGCACAGTTTCTGTCCAAAATCAATGGTTGCACATAAGTGGTCCGTTTAGGGTTTTAAGATTACCGAACGCGCAAATAAAAATTAGACGAATGTTATTATGTTATTATAATACATAATATAATTAGATTAGGTTAGCCAAAACGTCCCGTGTCACCGGTCTAGCCATGATATTCACCGAAGCGTTTTGGAGAATCACAGAATGCAATCGGCATAGCCGATACGAGCAAGCGGATTCTATATTTAATTAGCGTGTGAGTTCATATAAGTGATAATATAGAATAAATAACATGTTTTAAGTTAGCAAGAACATACTAAAGCATCGACAGAGCCACTTTTGCAATAGTTGTCTTGAGGATTCACAGAATGCGACGGCATAGCCGCCATTGCAAACGGGATCCTTTGTTTGTTAGTTGGTGATGTTAGCTTGATTTATTAGTTTGATTAAGATTATTAGAGGGTTTTTAGGGCTGAGGTTTCACATGATCAAGTGATCATGGATAGAAAATAGAAAAAGATTGAGGGGATGAAGAAAGAATAAAATAAAAAGACGGTATTCAACTTCGGAGGGTTACTTACTTGTTTGATCTTCAAACCCTTGGAATCCTCTAAGGGATTTTCGAAATCTTCAAGGTTGGGAAGGGATTTCAAAACTTAGGAGGGGTTGAGAGTGTTTGAGGGAGAATTAGCAAAGAAAACAAGATCCTAAGCCTCCTATTTATACTAATGGTTGAAGGGGTGTAAATATGAAATGTCTTGGAAAGCAATTTAGGGTTTTAGGGCCCTCAAATCTGTGAAATTTTCCTCAATGGGGCTGGGTTTTTTTGTGATTTCTTGCTTGGGCTTGGTCCAAGAGTAGGTGGGTTGGATCAGTGCGCGCATTCGAAAATTACGATTTTAAGCATTTCTAAGCGAAATTGGCAAATGTTTTCAACATTAAAGTTGATTGTCATAACAAAAAGAGTATGTTTAGCTAAAAACATTTAAGTTAAAGTTAAGTTATTCACGTATAGTAGTTGGCGATCGGTGGGCGAGAAAACGGACTTTTTGATCGTTTTTCGAATTTCAGGATTTATTTAAGGAAAGTTTTGCAAACAAACTTTGTTTTAATTAAAGAAATGAATATTTTAAACATTTAAAACATAAATTAATGTCATGTTAAACGATTTGTCGGTCGTGGACGGTACGTAGTTAACGACGGTTTAAAAGGCGAACGATCGCACGAAAGTACTAACTAGTACTTTTAAGCATCAATTCACATTGAATGGGTTGTAAGAACATGTTTGAGATGTATGGGGGTGGTTCATGTGTATTTAATGTGTCATAAAGATCAATTAAGTCTACGTGCAATCCATGAATCAATCACAGATAAGTATAAGTCTTTGAAATCAAGCATAAACGTAATGTTTCACATGTGAACTAGTATTGTAACAACGTCTGAATAGGATTTCAAGTAAAATGAAATGTCATGCGGATTTTCATTGATAAGTATAGAATGAGTACAAGTAGTGAAAATCAGAAGTGTCACACTTGTGCTGTCCAAAACCATCGTTTACACAGACCAAGCAGCAGTGAGATATCTCTTCAGCAAGCAGGATGCTAAACCCCGCTTTATTCGTTGGTCCTGTTGCTGCAAGAGTTTGATATAGAGATTAGAGATAAGAAGGGGGCAGAAAATGTGACAGCCAATCACTTGTCATGATTAGAGGGTGCTGAGAGTGAGCACATGGGAGTTCAGATTGATGACCATTTCTCCATGGAGACTTTGATGATAATGAGTGCGAGTGAGGATGATTGCCCGGTGTTCGCGGACTACGCGAACTACCTTGTTGATGACACCTTGATAAAGGGAATGACTTTTCAGCAGAAGAATAAATTCTTCGTGGATATTAGGCACTACATTTGGGAGGATCGACATCTGTTCAGAGTAGGAGCAGATAAGGTAATTAGGAGATGTGTAGCCGAGAGTGAGGTTGAGAGCATTTTGAGGCAGTGCCACGAGGGTCCCACTGGAGGTCATAATGGGGCCAGCTACACAGCTAAGCGAGTATTTGATTCAGGTTTTTATTGGCCAACGAAATTTAACGATGCGCACGCGTTTGCTAGGAGAAGTGATGCATGCCAGAGGACGGGGAACATCTCTTCTAGGAATGAGATGCCACAGAACCCCATCCAGATTGTTGAGGTGTTTGATGTCTAGGGGTTGATTTTATGGGTCCGTTCCCATCATCTCGAGGGAATAAGTACATACTCGTCGCGGTGGATTATGTTTCTAAGTGGGTGGAGGCCGAAGCTCTACCCACGAATGATGCGAGAGTAGTTGTGAGATTCTTGAGGAAGTTGTTTGCTAGATTTTGTGTGCCAAACGCACTGATTAGCGATAGAGGTACCCACTTCTGCAATGCGCAGATGGAGAAAACCTTGCACAGATATAGGGTCGCCCATCGACTTGCAACGCCTTATCATCCGTAGACTAGTGGGCAGATAGAGGTCAGCAACCGTGGGATTAAGCGGATCTTAGAGAAAACGGTTGGATCAAATAGGAAGGATTGGGCAGATAAGCTAGATGATGCACTCTGGGTTAAAGGAGCCTAAGTCGGGGGAAAACCGGATGTACGAGTTGCATGAGTTAAATGAGCTGAGAGATCATACATATAAGCGTTCATATGATTATAAGTTGAGAACTAAGGAGCTGCATGATCCCCACATAAAAGGTGGTAAGGATTTTGAGGTAGGAAATCGAGTGCTATTGTTTAATTCCCGGTTGAGGTTATTCCCGGGAAAGTGGAGATCTCGATGGTCGAGCCCGTTCACAGTCATTCAGGTTTTTCCTTATAAGACGATAGAGATAGAGGGAGAAGATGGAGCGAAGTTCAAGGTAACTGGGCATAGATTGAAGCAATATATCACTGGCCCGGTTGCGGAACGCTCAGTAGAGGCGGTGCACCTCGACCCGCCGCAGAACTAAGTGTGAGAATGAGTTAGGCCGAGGACTCGGTAAACCAAGCGCTCTTGGGAGGCAACCCGAGTTATATTTCTCATCTGTTTTCGGTGTTTGTGTTTTGTTTGTGTCGTGTCGTGTCTTGCAGGGACTCATGCGTGATTTAGTGGGGCAAATCATTAGGAATGAAGTTCTAGGTACTTTTACAGTTGTTTTTATAGTTGGAACATGTTTTATTTGGATTTGGGATGAAAACGTTTTTAGGGGGCCAAAATTTTTCTAAGTAAAAAAATGAAAAAACTTTCTGTGATGAACACTCCCTCGCGGTATGCGAGAGTGGGAGATGGGCTCCTCGTGATACGCGAGGGCAAAACATTTTGGTCGGCTTAAAAGCCATCTCCACACGGTACGCGAGGAGTGTCCAGGGAATCCTTGCGATACGCGAGGCCATCCTGGATTTGCCCTTTTCATTGTTTTCCATGGTTTTCCACCGTTGTTCATGACCGATGATCCACCTTGCTATGGCATTCATATATCAGGGGTGTGCCTCTGCATTTTTTCTTGAGTCTTAGCGAGTCGCTACAGGTTTTGTTTGAGTTTTATTTTGCAGGTAATGATCGCTCCGTCCATACTCGATCTCCATTCGGGCGGTTTCGACCCTAATCTGATCTTTATGTAAAGGTAACCCGATAGAATGTGTGCAACCGCCACCGAAATGCTATACGGTGCACAAATGGAAGAACAAAGCTGGGCACTTCAGTGCATATACAATAACAGCTAAGTCCTTTCCTGATTATTTTAGTCGTTTCTTCCTTCACATTGAGGACAATGTTTCTTTCAAGTGTGAGGATGGGAGACCGTTGACCCTAAATTTGTTAGGTTTGTTTTTCTTACCAAAAAAAAGAAAAATTTAAAAAATTTCAAAAAAAATATTTTGTCTGTTTTTGTCCGATGTAAATCAAGAGTTTTAAGCGTGTCGGGTGTGGGTTTGCGTTTCCCTAACGCGATATTCTCCTAGTATTCGGGATTAAGTGTATTCAACTAGTCGGTTTTCAGTAATAAAATCATTTGGGATGCCTAGGAGAGTGCAACAAATTAGACGGTAATAATTGTGCATAACTTGTATCGGTAACCCTATTCCACACACTTCAGTTAGATTTTGAGCCTTTTCATATTCATTCTATATTCACTGCTTTTCGTTTGGTGTGTGTATTACCTGCATGATTTGTCTGGTTAGAACTTGATTATCTTGATGCATTTCGATACCCTAGGTTTAGACAGCACACATAAATGATCAAAGGCATCATGATTGACCCCTTTTTATTTAGCCTTTTCTTTTGTTTTCCCTACCTGAACATTACCCCGTAGTGACCCCTTTTGAGCCTTATTCCATTTCATTTGATTAACCCACATATTACACCCTAGCCTTTGCAGCCTTTTACATTTTAACCCTGTGTCACTGGTCCGGGTTGATTTAAGCTTGTACAGTTAGTAATAGCAAAAAAAAATTTAAAAAAAAGTAGAGAAAATTCATGAGAAAATAAAAAAATAGGTTATTCCAATGAATAAGTGTGAGGATCAACCTCACGGTTTAGCATAGTTTTGTTTTATCTTTTCATTCTTTTTGTCTTAAGTTCATTAGTACGGACCGGTTTCACCTTAGCCATTTAAAATTCCCTATCCATATCCTGAACCCTAGCCGGACATTACAACCCAGAAAGACCTTGTTGATCTGTGTGTTTATCTTCACATTCAGGTGGAGATTTAATTGATTCTAAAGCATATGACTTAGGCATTTCATTGGTATAGGACCTGGCACATCTTTTTCCAGCCACAGAAATAAGCCGAGAGGAGAGAACTCTTGTGAGGGGTACGAGTTGTGCACAGTTAGAGCTTGAAAGAAAGTGAGTCTTGATTAGGTGTGCCCATGTTTTCAAAAGGTTAGGTCCCGTCTAGACTGGTTGGATTGTAAATCTATTGACTGTTGTAAAACTTGGGGAGTCATTCGTTGTTATTGGACTTCACGACCTGTTTCTGACCTTAGCTTGAGGATTTTGTATTTGTGTGATTACTTGGTTGGATGTACTGCTTTGGGCTTTGCTTAGAGACAAGCAAACTTCAAGTGTAAGAATGTTTTATGTGTTCCAAAACACATATGTTTCTGTGGGTGTTTTTGACCCGTTTTACCCGGTTTTATCAACAAATTTCTAAAGAAATTGGTACTTAATGAGATTATTGTTGAATTTGCAGGTTTGTATGATAAACCAAAAATTATACTGAGGAAACGGAGCCGGAGAGAAACAAAAGAAAAAAAATATTGAAATTATACTCTCCGCGGTACGCGAAGTAGAAGGAAGAATCCTTCGCGGTAGGAGAGGGGTTTCAAAACCGGGCCCGAGTATTTTGGCCCTCGCGGTACGTGAAGGGCCGGGTGGATTGCTTTGCGGTACGTGAAGACTTGCTATTCCATGAAAAAAACCAAATTTGATTATAAAAGGTTTTAGACGGCCATTCTTGAGGGGGATCGATTTCTAGCGGCTGAAGACCACCAAGAGGCTCTGAGGATCGAAGTTTTGAGACCTGGTATCATCATGATTGAGTAAAGTTGAAGTCTTTCGGTTTGAAAACACTGGTTTTACGTTCGTTTTCCTATTTCAGTTATTTATTTCCAAATTAAACTATGGTTCCATTATTTTGTGGATTGTTTTTAAGTATCATGAGTAGCTAAACTCATAGCTATCTAGATTAGGATGAATATTGGCATGATTGAATTGTTTTCGGGTTTTATTTGATTGTATGACGAATGCTATTGTAAAAACTTCTGATTTATCATTTATGAATGTGTTTGAAAATTGATTTACTACTGTTCTTGCATGAACTTGCTGCACTTGAGGTTTTATTTGAATGCTTTGTGTGTTTTGGGTAAGATTTCTGGTTTTCGGGTCATTTACTTTGTGTTTGTGATCTAGACGATTAGGCCAGTCGTTGTAGCAGGTTTGTGTGATCATAAAAATCAGTATTTTACCAATCTTGAGTCCGAGAGGATATAGGTTGTCGGGTTGTCTCTTGGTATAGCAGTTTGGGTAGCAATTGCATGAGAGTGAATTGTCTGAGTTGTTTTTATCATGTGCAATTTCGTGTCATAAACAGTATTTTGGGAGTATACTCCTTGCTCTTAGGTCTGTCTAGGATAGCTTGTGAGTATAGAATGGTTGAGACCGAGAGGTGAAACCGTTTTCGAGTACGTAGTGTTCTAGGTTTTAGTGAGTCCGAGAGGAAATCCAATTCCATACCGGTGAGCTTAAACCGACCCTTAGGATAGTTGAGGTGTGTAGGTGAGTCTGAGAGGAGATCCTGCACGTTTTAGTGATTCCCAAGTCAGTCTATATTTAGAACCGGTGTCATACAGTCAGTTGTGCCGAAAGCAGTTGAGTCAGTCAATAGGATTCCTGGTATAGGTGGTGTTTATCTCGTATTTGGTCTTTGTTTCGTATTTTAGTTTGTTTGGTCTATTTATAGTGTCTTGTCCGTCTTTGAATTGAGTCAGTATTTTAGTTGTTTTATTCTAGATTGCATGTTCTAAAATTAACAAAAGTAATAAATAAAATAATCTCTTGTGTTACATCGGTTAGGAGTCAATAGAGGTTCAGTATCGATGGTCGTCGCCTTTTGTGTCCACGGTTCGATAACTCGGGCTTACTGTTTTTACTACGCGCGACCGATACACTTGCCGTGAGCATGTGATTTAGTTGTGAGTACATTTATACAATTAAAACTTAGTTAATTTAATATATATAATATCACACATAAGTGTCTCAGGGGAGACCCGGGTTCCAGCCGGGTCAACCACCTCTTTTTCTTGTTTTAAACCTTTTGATTATTTTAATGCATAAAACAATATTTTTAAATTCTGATTTAATTTTTATAAATCTTATAAATATAACCAGAAACTTTTATAAAAACAGGAAATATCAAATAATGTTTTATTTAATTGTAATTTAATAAAAACATAATATAAACATTATAAAATCCTAAATAAACAATATATATGACTTATTTACACAAATCTAATTTTGTGGATTTATTTATAAAATAATAATGTTTATTAAATCAATAATATAAATAATTATTTTATTTAAATGAAACAATTATTTAAACATTTACTAATCCAAAATTTATTTATTAAATATTTTTAGAATAGTCATTTAAATAAATTGAAACACATTATTATTACTATAAACACTGTATAATTAATTAGAGATTCTAATTAATTTTATAAACTATTTCTGTTATTTCAAATACTTGGGATAAACATATATTTTTCTACAAAACTTGTACAAATACCATATCCAATCCCAAATCCTATGAAACCCTAAAATCTTGAATTTCTTACTTTCATTAGGCATACTTTGAATTTAGAATACAATTATCCATGTAAGTTGATTGTGAGGAATTCTCACGAAACCTATCCATCATTAACAATTCATACTACTTGTTAGCTTCATTACAAGTGAGTTTCATAGCCCCTTTTACTTTACTTTTATTTACAAATACTCGGGGTGAAACATGTCTACAACTTTACATACACAATTCAATTACAATGTCTTATGCTAAGTCTTTGTACTTCATGTCTTAAACTACTTGGTGATACATGTGTTCATGTTTAGTACAATCATTAACTTGTGTTGCAAGCCTAAGGTAGTACCTAACATATTCATTTATATGGGAATTCGATTCATTACTTAATACAAATCTTGGCGGATTTGTGTATACAATTTGGTACCTTACAACACGCAATCAGGGGATTGTGCATACATATTACATGGCTTGATTGTACACTTTGGAACCTTGTATGTTTTCATATTTATGCCTAAACTTGATTTGAACATATTGAATTGTAAAACATATTCAACTTTTGTTTGGTGTCAAAACCTATGTTACTCACCAACTACTTGTAGTTGACATTTACTTAACATGTTTCATGTGTACCCGCTTGAGTACCGGTCTTGATCAATTTGGGCCATGGACCTAGTATTAATAAATTCAAGCTTTATTTATGTTATGTTTCTTGAACTATATGTTTTCCATTTTCCTTGTAACAGATATTTAATATGATTAATAAATATTGTAACGCATTTAATAGTTGATCATGTGCTGTTGAACAACCGCGTCAGCCTCGGCGTATAATCCGCCGTCGGTCGGGGTGTGACAGATTAGTTTCATAGCCATAGTTATAGGAAATTAGGTTATAAGTTACACATGACCTAGACTATAACCTAGGAGTCCAAAACATGAGTTTAACTCGTGTCCTTTATTAGGAACTCCACTCTATTCTTATTCTATACATATACTTACATCTATTCTTACATGAATCACATCCACTTACCTATAGCTATCTATATCTATCTATTTCTGTCTACGTGGTGCAAATACATGAACAACAACTTCAAGGGACTACATGAAACTACATGGATTACTTGAAACATACTTTTAGACTTCAAAGTCTAATCCAAAATGAAATTCTCGTCGAAAGTATGTAGGTTATAAATAATGAATGAGAACTTGTGCAATCCGGAAGGGTGGATGCCTGTATTTTCGGAAATTCTGTCGACGAAAGCATTTCGTATAAATCCAAATCAACCGATTTCCTGGGAATTCTTGGGATGAGTGTCCACTTATAGGCTAAAGCACGACTTCTCAGACATTAGATGAACTTAAAATACTTTTGTTAAGTCAACGTATCCATTTGGTGATGTAAACTGAATGGATGCCATCCAATATTTTCTTAAATATCACATGATTTTATTACAAACTCTTATACATGATTCATATCTTATGAATTTCATATTCATCCCTTCTTGTGTTTGTTATTGTAGAATGCCCCCTCCCCATGAATGTAGGAACAACCTCACTGACAGGATTGTCCAGCAAATGGCTGCAATTCTACCAACCATGGTCAACCAATTGAACCAGAATGCAACTACAAGAAATCCCCCGTGCACATTAAAACATTTCACCTCATGCACCCCCACCAAGTACTACGGGAATGAAGGATCCACCGGACTTCTCCAATGGTTGGAAAGCATTGAGGGTACTTTCATCAATGCCGACTGTCCCGAGAACCTAAAGGTTCGCTATGCTACTAGTGTCTTTCAGAAGAGGGCACTCACCTGGTGGAAAGGGGAAATGCATAACCGTGGTATGGAAGTTGCAATGGCCCTACCTTGGGCTGATGTTAAGACACTCATGACTAATGAGTTTTTTCCTCATAACGAGATTAAGAAGCTAGAAGCTGAGTTCTAGGATCTCAAGCAGGAAAGTGGTGAAAGCCTTGCCTATACCACGCGTTTTCATGAACTTAGCCTTCTTGTACCTCATATGGTCAGTCCTCTTTCAAGGTCCATTGAAAAGTACATCAATGGCCTGCCTATGCAAATCCAAGATACCGTTTTGGGTAGCAATACAACCACACTTGAAGAAGCAATCCGTCTTGCTGCTACATTGAAAGATAACCACGTTAAGGCAGGGACCTTGTCTTAGATGCAAAGAAAACCGTTGAGAAGACTGCAACGGAACCTACTAAAGAAGTCTAGTCTGAGTCTTCATTCAATGGGAAGTAGCGGAAAGGCAGGAACTTTGCTATTATCATTACTTCTGAACCTTTAGCCCAAGTAGCCCCTAATGCTTACAACCCCAACAAGAAGCCGTATGTAGGGACTCTACCTTTGTGCAACATAATACTAACGTGCCATGTCGTCTATGTACCACTTGTGGACGTTATGGACATGTGGCTAACACCTGCCGTGTTCCACAAGTTAATCAAGTCCATCAACCTGTTGTTCCTGCTCCTACTTCTATCACCAAGGGTCGTGCTTGTTACAAGTGCGGTGACCCTAATCATTTCAGAAACTGTTGTCCTAGGTTGGTCATTGTGAATCAAGCCAACATGAACTAAGGAAACATGAATCAGGGGAACATGAATCAAGGGAATGTGATCCAGGGAATGCAAACCCCGTGGCTCGTGGACGTGCCTTCAACGTTAATGTCAACGAGGCTCAAGCCAACAATGATGTGGTGAACGGTACGTATCCAGTTAATCATCAATATACTGGTTCTGATAGGAGTTTTGTGTCCATTGAATTTGAATCACAACTTGCTATGAGTCGAACTAAGTTAGACAAATCCTTCGATATATTAGTAGCGGATGGATATTCTGTTACTTGTAACACCATCATTAGAGATTGTACCCCAAACTTGAACGACCATGACTTCTCAATTAATCTTATTCCTATGGCTCTCAGAGGTTTCGACATCATAGTAGGCATGGATTGGCCAACCAAGCATCATGCTGAAGTCATTTGCTTTGACAAGTATATTTGTATCCCTCTCTACTCGGACAACATTTTGAACGTCTATGGGGAGAAGCCATCTAAAGGATCAAGCTTATGTCGTGTACTACAGCGCAAAAGTACTTACGAAAAAAGTGCGTAGCTTTCTTGACACATATTGTGGAGCGGAAAGACAAGGGCAAAAGCCTCCAATACATTCCTATGATCAAAGACTTTCCGGAAGTATTTCCCGAAGACCTACCTGGTCTTCCTCCCGCACGTCAAGTTGAATTCCGTATCGACCTAGTTCCAGGAGCAAACCCTGTGGCTAAGTCACCCTATCGTCTTGCACCCTCAGAAATGCAAGAACTTTCAAGCCAACTTCGAGAACTTTTCGACAAAGGATTTATTCGTCCTAGTGTTTCTCCTTGGGGAGCACCCGTCTTATTTGTCAAGAAGAAGGATGGTTCTTTCCGCATGTGTATCGACTATCAGGAACTCAACAAGCTTACTGTGAAGAACCGTTATACACTTTCGAGGATTGATGATTTGTTTGATCAACTTCAAGGCTCGACTGGTTTCTCAAAAATCGATCTTCGTTCTGCTTATCACCAATTACGAGTCCTTGAATCCGATATTCCAAAAACAGCTTTTCGTACAAGGTGCGGTCATTATGAGTTCATGGTTATGCCATTTGGACTAACCAATGCACCCGCGGTATTCATGGATCTTATGAACCACGTGTGTAAACCATACTTGGACAAATTCATGATCGTCTTCATTGACGATATTCTTATCTATTCAAAATCAAAAGTGGAACACGAAGAACACTTGCGATTGGTTTTAGATCTCTTGAAGAAGGAACAATTATACGCCAAGTTCTCCAGTGTGAATTTTGGCTAAAAGAACTTCAATTCTTGGGCCATATAGTCAACGAGAAGAGTATTCACGTGGATCCCGCAAAAATTGAAGCGGTGGAGAACGGGCAAGCTCCAAAAACCCCTACGGAAGTCCGCTCGTTTCTTGGCTTAGTGGGCTATTATCGACGCTTCATATCGAACTTTTCAAAGATCGCGGTACCACTCACAGCCTTAACACATAAAGGCAAACCTTAAGAGTGGGGACCAAAACAAGAAGAAACGTTTAAAACTCTCAAGCAGAAATTGTGTGCAGCTCCTATCTTGACTCTTCCTGACGGAAACGATGACTTTGTCGTCTACTGTGACGCTTCTAACTTAGGCCTTGGTTGTGTTCTCATGCAACGAGGTAAAGTGATTGCTTATGTGTCTCGACAACTCAAAATCCATGAGAAAAATTATATGTCACACGAACTTGAGTTGGGTGCGGTCGTGTTTGCTCTCAAAATTTGGAGACACTACTTATAAGGCACTAAGTGTGTGGTTTACACCGACCATAAGAGCCTCCAACACATCTTCAGTAAAAAAGAACTCAACATGAGGCAAAGGCGTTGGGTTGAACTTCTAAATGACTACGACTGCGATATTCGTTAACATCCTGGTAAGGCGAATGTCGTAGTAGATGCTCTTAGCCGTAAAGAATCTATCAAAATCCACAGCATCCAAATCCAAAATGACATTCAAACTCGCATCTTTGAGGCACAACATCTTTCAGTCACCGAAGAAAACATGTACAATCAGATGACATGTGGTGCTGAACTCCAGCTTGAAACCAAACCCAATGGTTTACTTTATTTCCTAAATCATATCTGGATTCCAGACTGTGACAACCTTCGTACTTTTGTCATGAACGAGGCTCACAAGACTCGTTATTCTATACATCCTGGTGCGGATAAAATGTATAAGGATCTTCGTACTCAGTATTGGTGGCCTGGTATGAAAAAGGACATTGTTCTATATGTGTCCAAGTGCCTTACTTGTTTGAAAGTTAAGGCCGAGCACCAGCGTACGTACGGTTTACTTGAACAACCCGAGATTACCATGTGGAAATGGGAGTGTATTGCTATGGTCACGATAGTATTTGGGTGATCATTGATCGTTTGACTAAATCTGCTCACTTTGTACCCATTCGTGAAGACTATCGAGTCAAGAAATTGGCTCAAATTTATATTGATGAAGTAGTTAGTCGTCATGGTGTACCTCTCAACATTATTTCTGATCGTGATGTATGATTCACGTCTCGTTTCTGGCAATATTTGCAATCAGCTTTGGGTACTCAACTGAATCTTAGTACGGTTTACCATCCGTAAACTGATGGTCAATCTGAACGAATGATTCAAACCCTTGAGGATATGCTTAGAGCCTGTGTCATTGACTTCAAGGGAAATTGGGATTTACATCTACCTTTAGTCGAATTCTCGTATAACAACAACTATCATACGAGCATTGATATGGCTCCTTTCGAAGCACTTTATGGTCGGAAGTGTCGTTCTCCTATTTGTTGGACTGAGATTGGTGAAGCACAAATCACTCGTCCCGAACTTATTCAGGAGACTTCTGACAAAATCATGTTAATCCGTAACAACCTTCAAGTAGCAAGGAGTCGGCAAAAGAGCTATGCCAGCAAACGTCGAAAACCTTTTGAATTTCAAATTGGTGATCTTGTTCTTCTCAAGGTATCCCCTTGGACGGGTGTAGTTCGTTTTGGAAAGAAGGGAAAACTTGCACCAAGGTTTGTAGGTTCTTTTAAAGTCCTTGAGAGGGTTAGGAAGGTAGCCTACAAATTGGATCTACCTAAAGGACTAAGCAACGTACATCCAACGTTTCATGTCTCGAACATGAAGAAATGCTTGGCCGACGAGAATCTTCACATACCGCTTGACGAAGTTCACATCGATGAGACAATACACTTCGTGGAGAAACCCATGGAGATTATGGATTGGGAAGTTAAGCAACTCATACGAAGTCGTATCCCAATCATTAAGGTTCGGTGGGAATCCAAACGTGGCCCAGAATTCACCTGGGAGCGTGAGGATCAAATGAAGGCTAAATACCCTCATCTCTTTCCTGGACCCCCTCCTAATCAATTTCGAGACGAAATTTCCTAAAGTAGGGGAGACTGTAACCCCCAAGAATTTTCGGCCTTTATTTTTAACTATTTCGGCACTTGTATTTTCATCATTCTATGATTTGTACTTCTCTATTTCAATGGAGACCATCATAATTATCCATCTCATTACCTGATCATATACATACATAAATACATTTTGTACAATTGTTTCATTTAAAAAATAATAAAGATTTATATAAATAAAGTTCAAACGGGAGCAGCCTCTCTATCCCTTGGGATAGGGGTAAGGTTTGCCCTCATCACACCCTCCCCAGACCCTACTAATAGCGTTAGCTATGTGTGGGATTATACTGGGTACGTTTGGTTTGGTTTGGTTATATAAATAAAGTTCAAAAATAAATATATGTTAGGTTATTATTAAGCCTATATATATACATATACGTATATATATGTATATATATATATATAAACTTATAAAAACTAAATTATAAATTCTATAAATAAAATAGGGTTTATAAATGTTATTTTATTAATTTCAAAGAAAATGATTTTTAATGGGAATAAAAATTATTTCTATTTTACAACTTATATTTTTATACAAATAACATTAATTATAATATATAGATATATTAGATTTTATAAAAACTTACAAAATTTAATGGTTTTATATTTTTATAAAGTTCAGGGTTCATTTAGTAATTTCTGAAACTTTAATTAAACTAAAAACTAAAGTTTGTACATAAAATAATAAAAGCTTGAAACTCCAGGGACTAAACTGCAAATCCGAAAACCTCCCCCCATTTCAGTCATGGGTTCGAATCCCCTACGCGGCCGATTTTGAGACCACAAATCACGAACTCGTCCCTGAGATATTTTCGTGCGGAAATTTCAACGGCTAAATGTTGTAGACATCCAATCGATTCATCCTTTGTGTTTAATCGAATTTTTATGAACTAATCAATTGCGTATAAATAGACATCCACAAATCTTAGCGGAGCTCATAGCAAACTCACCAAACCCTCAATCGTGTCGCATTTCACCTCTGGAACCCAAATCAAAGTCAAAGAACCCGAACATGTTCATCTAGTCGTTCTCCTTCGGTACGTAGTCATTTCAGGTAATTCCGGTGCCTTTAGCTTCGTCTTGATACGAGGAACAAAAGCCCCACAAAACAAAGTCAAAGAAGCCGAACCTGTTCATCGAGTCGTTCTCCTTCGGTACGTAGTCATTTCAGGTAATTCCGGTGCCTATAGCTTCGTCTTGATACGAGGAACAAAAGTCCCATGAATTGGGCTTCAATTGTTTGCTCGATCGGGCCAATTGAAGGGCTAGGGTTGGGGAAGAAGATGAGTTGGGATTGTTCTTTTTAAATTAAACACATCAGTATAAGACCAAGGCATAAGCCCTGGTCTAATGGTAACGCGTGTGTGTGTCTCATGGGAGACCCGGGTTCGAGCCGGCCAACCCCCTCTTTTTCCTGTTTTAAACTTTTGATTATTTTAATGCATAAAACAATATTTTTAAATTATGATTTAATTTTTATAAATCTTATAAATATAATCAGAAACTTTTATACAAACAGAAAATATCAAATAATATTTTATTTATTTTTAATTTAATAAAAACATTTTATAAACATTATAGAATCCTAAATAAACAATATATATGATTTATTTAGACAAATCTAATTTTGTGGTTTTACTTATAAAATAATAATTTTTATTAAACCAATTTCAATTATTTGTTTAAACATTATTAACCCATATTTTAAACACATAAATAATTATATTAGAAAGAATAATTATTTAAAACATCCTAAAATTTATATAAATACTTAAATAATTATTTTAAATAAATAATTATACAAATTCATTAATTTCAGTTAAAGCTTACTATTATCAATTTAATATCTCTTTATTTGTCATTTTAGTGAAGGAGATTATTTAGATAATTTAAATAATTATTTTATTTAAATGAAAAAATTATTTAAAACTTTACTAATCCATAATTTATTAATTAATTATTTTTAGAATAGTTATTTAAATAAATTCAAATGCATTATTATTACTATAAACATTGTATAATTAATTAGAGATTCTAATTAATTTTATAAACTATTTCTATTATTTCAAATACTTGGGATAAACATATATTTTCCTACAAAACTTTTACAAATCCCATATCCAATCCCAAATCCTATGAAACCCTAAAATCTCAAAATTTCTTACTTTCATTAGGCATACTTTGAGTTTAGAATACAATTATCCATGTAGGTTGATTGAGAGGAATTCTCACGAAGCCTATCCATCATTAACAATCCACACTACTTGTTAGTATCATTACAAGTGAGTTTCATAGCCCCTTTTACTTTACTTTTGTTTACAAATAGTCGGGGTAAAACATGTCTACAATCACTTTACATGCACAATTTAATTACAATGTTCTTATGCTAAGTCTTTGTGCTGCATGTCTTAAACTACTTGGTAATACATGTGTTCATGTTTAGTACAATCATTAACTTGTGTTGCAAGCTTAAGGTAGTACCCTACATGATCATTTATATGAGAATCCGATTCATTACTTAACACAAATCTTGACGATTTGTGTATACATTTTGGTACCTTACAACACGTAATTAGGGATTATGCATACATATTACATGGCTTGATTGTACACTTTGGAACCTTATATGTTTTCATATTTATGACTTAGACTTGATTTGAACATATTGAATTGTAAAACATATTCAGCTTTTGTTTGGTGTGAAAACCTATGTTACTCACCAACTACTTGTAGTTGACATTTACTTAACATGTTTCAGGTGCACCCGCTTGAGTACCCATCTTGATCAAATTAGGGCCATGGACCTAGTATTAATAAATTCAAGCTTTATTTATGTTATGTTTCTTGAACTATGTGTTTTCCATTTTCCTTGTAACGGATATTTAATATGATGAATAAATATTGTAACGCATGTAATAGTTGATCATGTGCTGTTGAACAATCGCGTCAGCCCCAGCGTATAATCCGCCGTTGACCAGGGTGTGACACATAGATATAATGATAATTTGGTAGTGAGATAATAAAACACAATTGGGGGCTTGATTAGTTGGTGGTTGGGTTTAATCGGATAGAAATACCGATGATTGCAGTTAACACGAGAGTAATTTGAAATCAATGAATTAATGAGATATTGAAAGCTAGTTTTCCAGTTGTGATTCCATTGCAGATTCTTTATCGAGGAAGAAAAAAGGTTAAGTGTGGGGATGTTTGATGTGTTGCACAACACATGTCTCTATCCTTGTATTTTGTAGCGGTTTAGTATAGCTTTATTGTCGATTTCGGTAATTTATAGCTTGTACTTAGTAATGTTGTATTTGGCAGGTAGTCGTGTGCAAAACAAAGCAAAATCTTGAAGAAATCGAGCACACGAGGAAAAGAATGAAAAAGAAAACAAATTCCAGAATTCAACATCTTGGAGTGTCGCCAAGATCATGGCTCAGGCCTTCGCGTGTCGCCAAGTTCTTGGAGTGTCACTAAGAGCATGGATCAGATGTTCGCGTGTCGCAAAGACCCAAAATTCAGGAAATCTGGCGCCTGACTGTTTTGTCCTTGGCGCCACACTAATAAGTCTAAGAGCTGCTTCGCAACACGTGGAGTTCTAAAATTATGGCAAAAACCCTAAAATTGAGTATTTAAAGATTTCTATGCCATTAAATCAGGAGGTTCGACTTTCAGCCATCAAGTCAGAGGTTTTGGGCGATTTCAGGAGCAGAGAAGGCAATCGGAGCAAGTGATTGAAGCTTTCGAGCACGAATTGGTAAGCTTGTAATCATTAGGTTACTAATCAGTCGTTTTCTTGTGTTTGACTAGTTTAATTGACGTTATGCTCTTGATCTTTAAGACTTGTTTACTGTTTTTGAACATGATTGTTGGCTAAACTTCTGTAGCTACCTAGGTTTGATGTTGATTTGTTGATATTTTGGATTTCTATCGGTTTTTGGTTATGAATGATGGTTTAAACATTGAAGTAAAGAATCTATTTAAAATTGATCTGATGTGTATGCATATTTTGTTTTGATTTGTGATTGATCATTGTTCCGTATGCTTTTTGTTGAATGTCTTTCAGTTATAGTTGCGTATTTAAGTCACTTACTGTGTGTTTGTGATTAGTTTATGGTTTTTCTAGAGCTAAGTAATCCATAGGAGCATTGATTGAGAGTTTATTAGAGCTAAGTATTCTACCTATCTCGATAGCTGAAAGGCGGGAGATAGTCGGTTAGTCTTTGATGTTAGGTGTCTAGGTATAAAGGCTCTAAAATGAGGTTTCCCTAGTGTTCTAAGTATATTTGCTATACCATGTCTTACAGATTATTCTTAGATTACAGCTTGCATTCTTCGAATGTATTGAGATAGTGATACTGAAAGGTAATTTGTCTTTTAGGTACTTTAGTGTTGTTGGAGAGACTGAAAGGTAATCCAACTAACTGGTGAGCGTTTACACCCCTTATGGTTTCCTTCTGGTCACACCCGGAGAATGACCAGGGATCCACTAGGTTAGCTAAGGGTGTCGTACTTTAAGATACCAGTTCCATCATAGTTTCCATAACCGAGAGAGATCTGAGATTCTCAAATAGGATTCTTACCTATGTAGTACCTTCCCCATTCTTGAGTTTGTCTACATACTTTGAGTGAGAGTTAGCAGTTCTTAGTTCTTTTTAGTTTGTTAGATTTAGAATCACAAAACAAACCCCCCCATATAAATCAGTTAGTTAGTTGAGTCAGAGTCTAGTTAGTTGTCACTAGCGTCTCATGGGTTCAATATCCGGACTTCCATTAGGTTTTACTGCACTCGATAGGTACATTTTCTTGTCGTTGTGGTCTAGTATTTAGGAGAGTCTAGAGTTTAACTAAAGTGTTTAGGTTAGGTTTTGTTTAGTTTTTATAGACCATACCGAGCATATCTGCAAGACTTCTTGTTCGAGAAATTTATTTGAGTTTGTACGGTCTATATACAAATCTTGGTGGTAGCAATGGCCGAGTTATTATAGGTTTAATATTATGGGTTGATTGGAGTTTTGGGTATTGAACGAGTCATTTGATTCCTAGCTAGACCTTTTGGGTTGTGTCGGTATAATTTTACTTACATGTATTGGTATTCAAGGGCGAACCGAAAGCGGGAGTCGAGTATTTAATCTTGGGAGGGAAAGTTATATTGATTTAAAATATATTTATAAGAAAACATAACTAATTTAAGAATGTAATTTGTTAGTTTTGAGCTTCATAAAGTAGATTTGGTAGGGGTTGCGCATTCCGACTTTCCAAAGGACTTACAAGACATTGGGGTAAAAAGGGGCTTAGCCATGCTTTTTAATGGTCGGGTTCCTCCACAATATTGGGTTGAAGCCTTAAGTTCAGTAGTCTACATGGTGAACAGACTTCCCATTGCTGTTTTGGACCACAAGTCTCTATTTGAAGTTCACTTTTCACGTACTCCATCTTATGGCAACTTTCGTGCTTTTGCCTATCGAGTTATCTGTATTTACGTGACTACAAACTGGCTCCCAGAAGTCTACCATGCATTTTTATGGGGGTATTCATCTCAATATAAAGGCTACCGGTGCCTTGACCCAAGTACATATCGTTCATATGTCACCCGGCATGCCCGGTTTGATGAAGGCAATTTTCCGTTTGTTAGGACTCACTCTACGGCCCATGAATCTACTTTTTCGGTTCAATCCTACTTGGATGACTCTTTGGGTGACCCAACTAATGTTCCTGCCACTGATCTACCTCCATCACAACCAGTTACTACAAACCCAGCACCATGTGGGATATGTTCGGATGAGTCCATGGCACCCCGTCCCTCAAATACACATCCCAATAATACTGCACCTATATTGATTTCTCCTATAGTCAAGGATCAGCCAAATGCTGGGCCTACTGCTGAACCAGACTTGGCTCCACTTGAGCCTATTATTGTTGCTGCAGCGCCGCATGCTATTCCCATGGCTCCGCTGCAATCAACCCACTCTATGACAACTCGGTCCAAAGTCGACATTTTCAAACCCAAATACAAGTCTAACCTGGCACACACCGAGCATCATGCTTTATATTCAGCTTTGTTTGCCTCTAGTGACCCAAAAAGGTTTAAATCGGCCGCTAAACACACAAATTGGATGGACGCCATGAACAAAGAATTAACAGCCCTCTCAAATAATCACACATGGTCACTAGTTCCCCGACTTATAAACCATAATTTAGTTGGATCCAAATGGTTGTTTCACGCAAAATATCGATCTGATGGTTTAATTGATCGCTACAAAGCTCGGCTAGTGGCCCAAAGTTTTACCCAGATACCCGGCTTTGATTACTCCCACACCTTCAGTCTAGTTGTTAAAGAAACTACTATTCGGGTCGTCGTATCATTAGCTGTTATACATGGATGAATCTTCATTAACTTGATGTTAATAATGCTTTCCTTCACGACCATCTAACTGAACTTGGGTATATGGAACAACCACTTGGATTTGCCTATCCATGCTTTCCTGATCATGTTTGTTGTTTAAACAAAGCTATCTATGGTCTTAAACAGGCTCCAAGAGCGTGGTTTCAACGGCTAAGCTCCTTTCTCCTTCAAAACGGTTTTACATGCACCCATTCTGACCCGTCTCTGTTTGTTTTCTCACGCGACACATGCATCATGTAATTACTTGTCTATGTTGATGATCTTATCCTAACAGGTAATCAAGAATCCACCATGGTGTCGTTTATTGATCGCTTACATCATGAGTTTGCCATCAAGGATTTGGGTAACCTCAATTACTTTCTTGGTCTTGAAGTCACTCGTAATTCTAATGGATTATTTCTTAGCCAGTCGAAATATCCACATGATATCCTTCACCGTGCCAATCTCCTGGATGCCAACCCGTTCATACACCTTTGGCTACCCATGAGACCTTCACCTCAATTGGTGATCCGTACACAGATCCTACGTACTACTGATATCTCGTTGGAGCACTTCACTATTTGACTATCACCAAACCCGATATCTCATATGCTGTCAATCAGGTGAGTCAGTTTCTTCAGACCCCAACTACGTCCCACATGCAACATGTTAAACGTATCCTTCGGTATGTCAAGGGAACCTTGGCGTTTGGACTCACCTTCTCTAAACCTCAACACACTTCCATATTAGGATACTCTGATGCGGAATGGGCTTGCTTCCTTGAGACTCGTCGATCCACCTATGGTTACTCGATTTTTCAAGGTGGAAATCTTATGTCTTGAAGTGCCAAGAAGCAACCCACTTTCTCTCGCTCTAGTTACGAATATGAGTATCGGGCTATGGCCAGCACTACTGCGGAAATAATTTGGGTTACTCACTTGCTGAAAGAATTACATGCTTTATCGACCGATCGCCCTACTGTACTTTGTCACAACCATAGTGCTTTGTTTCTCACTCAGAACCCTGTTGTTCACAAACGGGCCAAACACGTTGATATGGATTATCACTTTATCTTGAAATTGGTCTCATCTAGACGACTCCACACCCGTTTTGTTCCTACCAAGCTTCATGTGGCTGACATATTCACTAGGAGTTTACCTTGGCCTCAGTTTGAGTTCTTTCGATCCAAGCTTCATATCGGGCTGTCAACGTTTCACTTGAGGGGAGATGTTAGTCTACAATAGTATAGTCTTGTATACTTATGGATTATCTTGTAATTACTTCATTCTTGATGTAACCTCATTGTAAATTGGTATCTTATAAATATACTTTATCCCCTCCTTAATAGGGGCATTGAAAACCTTTTAGCTTCCACCTTTAACTCAACATCTAAATGTGTATGTCATGTAAAAGATGAATATTTTCAATTCATGTACAAGAGCTTACCAATATAAAATAAATATAAAGAAAGTGTCAGAATATAGTGAAAGAAAGAACCGATGATCAACACAGGAAGATAAGAACAAGTAATTAAAAACGATTACAAAGTTAGATGTAACCATAAATTTGAGATTGGATTCATACTAACCTTGGTATTAGATACCATCATGTCGTAGTTAATTATGCTTAGGTTTCAGAACATGGGCGCATTTTGAAGGATATCATATTCATAGTACACTCATTATTAGGGATGTATTTTGATTGAATCTATTTTAAGGTACTTTTAGCAAAACGTATGTAAATATGGTAATGGAAGATTGAGGAAGAAGGATGTCTCGGGCATCAATTTGGAGATTGTCTGCAGATAGATGAACAAAACATGCCAAATTAATGGAGAGGAAATATCGAATAAACGAATAAAAGTATTTATTTAGTAAGATTTAATCAAAATTACGTAGTTTTGATTAGTTTCACATCTAAAGTTAGATGTCTAACAATATCATATTCACTTATATATACATACATACATACTTACACAAATATATAAGGGAATGATCAAACAAAAACTCCTACATATTGTGAGAACTTGTAGAAATAATCAAAATAATTCATTAATCTAAAACACTAGTATTAGTATTAAAATACAACATTGTTATATGAATTGATATGTGTAAATTTACATGTACTCGTATATTATAAAAAATTACATGTGTGAAAATCTCTCATTTATACATGTGTAAGTTTTTAACATTTACACATGTATAAGTTTTTATCATGTACACATGTGTACAAAACTTGTTAAGAATAATTTAGAGAGGAGAGAGGGAAGATGAATTAACTAATTAAAGAGAGAAATGATTTAAGGCATGGATATATATATACACACACATAAGGCATGGATCCTTTATTAAGCGTACTTTAATATTAACATGTGAACTCAATAACCCCATCCTATGTATTGTTGAACTTCTAGAATTCATGATCCAATAATTAGGAATAAATCCTGTAGTTTTTACCGGGAAGGGAAGAAATGTCTTTACACCGCCTGCATGCCCCCATTAGCCCTTTTTGTCATCTTCAGTACACCTCTCTACTATCAAAAACTTCCATTATTAGATGATGGTTGTCTTGCTTAAAAATAACTAAATTGCCATGGACATCTATATAGAAATCATAAAAGGGATATTAAATGAAGTAGTTAATCATAGGATTCTTGACTTTTATTTTAACAAAATCAGTTATCAATTAATGATAAACTAGTTGATTGTAAACCCGCGTGATGTGGCGGGATCGTATTGTCTCAGTTTCGGCGCTCGTTACGGCGTGAATTTCGCCACGATCCCAATTATCAAAATGCATATACAAAGAACTTAAGTGTCACATGAAAAATAAAAAAAGTAGTTCAAAACAGTTCCAAGGCATAAAATATCAAAACGCGTGCTCGAAAAACATAAGTTATCAAAATAGGAAAAATAAACTAAACCCAACTCGATTTTAATTAAACACAAAACAGTTAAAAAAATATTAGATAAAGTGAGAAAAGAAATTAAAATGGACAAAAAAAGGTGGTAGGGGTCTGTCAAAGGATTCGAACCCGTGTCTAAAGGAGGGGAGGTACGCGACAAAACTGTCCCAACCAGATCACACATTTGTTTAGAAAGGGCAGAAAACTGTGTGTCTATATATATATATATATATATATATATATATATATATATATATATAAAGACCAATAGCGCCTTTCACAAAAAAAATACATATACCAATGGCCGGTTGACACGTGACTGAGCGGTCCACTAAAAGTGAATTATTGTTCCTAAGACGTTGGTCTTCAAATAAGCTTTATTATATCTTTGACAAACTAAATACTTCAGAGAGAGAATGTAACATCCTAAAAATCTCAATATGTAATTCTTGAGTTGTAATAAAAATAAATAAAGTTAATGGGGTTAAATGGTTAAAAACGAAATTCCCCCTCCCCTTTTTTAAGACCTAGCCGCCACCGCTCCTCTCATTTTCCATCTTCGAGTTTGCGCACACCACCTTAGAGAGAGAGAGAGAGATCTCGGCTAGAGAGAAAGATAAAGAAAAAGGATTTCCAAGCTTTCTTCTCACTTCATTTTGGTTGAGGATCGACCAAGGAAGAAGTTACAAGAAGCTATACACGATTTGAGGTAAGAAACTATCTTTAATTTCCTATTTTCGTTAAAGATGGGTTTAGATAGGTAAATGAGGTTTAATCCATAAAGCTTGCATTTTTTTCATATGAGATGAACTAAAAACCAACATGGGAGCAAACCGAACATTTTGAACAATTAAAGTTAGGAGCTTTATGCATTTAAAGATCATATTCGTTTATGTAGAAAGTTAGGGCTTTTTGCATAAGAGCTAGGTATTCACATGAAGTACTCGTGCGAGTACTCAGGGTATAAACATGCATATCCTTTAAGGAATAATGGGAATGTTCGCGCAGATACTCTTGGACGAATACTAGAAGTATTCATAAGAGTACCCTTATGCGAGTACTTTGGGTATGTTCATATCTCTCACGCGAATACTTTAGAGTTCTCGCAAAGAAAGGTGAGCGTGTACTTAGGATGCCTTAGCGAATAATCATGTGCGAGTACTTAGGTATTCCAGCCAATACGTGTCACGTTTACTTGTTCTTGAACTTACGTTTCATATAATGAACTTGTACAGATTTGACATAGCTGATAGAGCCCACATAATTCAATCAGAACCCAACCCTGGTAGTCAGGATACTACAAGTGAGTTTCTGTTGCCCATTTTATAAGTTTTGGGCTGATGTGCATACTTTGAAAGAAAACATTAGTTAAACGAAAGATAAAGAAAGATAGTAACAATATTTTATAACAAATGTTTTATGACAAAAATGATAGAAGGGTAAAGAATAAACTTATAATGAAAGCAACATAATAATAACATTGAATGATAGTGACAGTTACATATAATAAAAACAATATAATAATACTGAATGATAGTGATAGATGTCGTGTTATGTACTTATATGATAATACGTGCTAATTGAATTGTTTGATTATGTCTAAAGTTTGAATGTTATGTACGGTTGATATTGTAACGGTAAAGTTGCAGATAGTGATAGAATGTATAGGAGTCTTGCAAGCACTAATAGAAGCCTTGCAAACACTGACACGAGTCTTGGTTTGCACCCACGCATTGACAGGAGCCTTGGATTTCATCCAAGCATTGACAGGAGTCTTGGATTTTTATCCAAGCATTGACAGGAGTCGTGTATTCGTCCAAGCATTGACAAGAGACTTGGATTCTTCCAAGCATTAACAAGAGCCTTAGATTCATCCAAGAATTGACATGAGTCTTGGATTCGTCCATGCAACGATAGAAGTCTTGCTTAATGAAAGCACTGATAGTAAAAAGGAGTCTTGCTTCGTGCAAGCACAAAGGGGCCTTGTCATGTAGATAAAGGCCCAGACATGTTGTGACGGTATTAATGAAAGAACCTTATATTTTATAAAGTTACATTAATATAGAAAGCTAAGTGACAGTTTGACAGTAAATAAATTGACAGTAAAGTAAAGTGATAGATTTAAAAGCAAATAAAAGAGTTTTTGAATGTATACATAATATGTATAATAAAAGTAAAGTTTATGATTATGAAAGTAAAGATAGAACTCACTTAATATATCTGACTTTTAGTATTCACATCAGGTTAGAGAATGAAAGATCAGAGAAGCTGTGAGGGCTTGGATAGCATGGACTGGTGGGTTGCTCTACTATGAAGACTAGCATTCCCTTGTTATGATAGTTTATGAACAATGATGTTTGAAGTTTTAATTCCTTGTGGATTTTGAATGTTTTAAACAAGACTTCTGTTGTAATAGATTCTTATTTCCCTTTTAAGAACCATGAAATGCATGTTTTATGCCAACTACAAGATGTACCTGGTTCAGGGCGTTTCAAGTTTGTATCAGAGGCATAGTTTGAGAGATTCAGTTATTTGTGATAACGTCTTAACTTCAACTGAGAATGGGACAGAGAAAAGGATGTTAGTCGGAGTAGCTCGACCATGGAATGATAGTAGAAAGAAGACAGTTAATGTCTTAACTAGAACGTAGATAGTAAATGCCTTAGTATAGAATATAGACAGTAAATGCCTTAGAACAGGGTATGGATAGTATATTCCTTAGAGTAGAGAATCGGGACTTGGATGCAAATGTTACTCCTAACAGGAAATGTTAAGAACCCGAGTAGTAAAGTAAATTAGTAATTTCATACCGGTCTCTGTGATTAGTAATTTACCTTACTCGAGGTGTTCTAAATAATTACCTATCATGATGACACGAGTATTCCTTGTTCACAAATAGAAATAGACATGGCTAGGGCAAATAGGGGCGGACATAATGGTCGTAGAGGCCGACCTCCGGATAACCGAAGGCAGACAGAAGGAAGTGAACACTCCCATAACGAATCTGACACTGTCATAGTCGAGGATAACGACAAGGAGCACAATGTAACTGACCACAGTACAGAACATGACGAGAGGATAACCTTGAAGCCTACGGTCAGGGCAGCCATTGCCGAATAAGTGACTCTAGTCTTAAAAGTCGTTTTATCGGCAGCTCTGGCCGAGGTTATGAAAGAATATTGAAAGGGAAGGAAATGAGACTCGAAAGACAAGAGAGAAGATTGTGACAGGGATACTGAGATCACCGACAGTGATGATTCTGATAATGAACCCATTTGTGGTTGCAATTACAAGTCTTTCGGAGGTTGCGACCCACCAAAGTTTGATGGAAAGAAAGATGTCGTTGCCACGTTCGAATGGATTAAGAGGATGAACGGGGTTATTAACATCAGTGAGTGTCGTGAGGACCAGGCGGTTAAATTTGCTACTCACTCTTTTACCAATGAAGCTTTGAGTTGGTGGAGGACCATCCAGCAATTGAAATCCTCTACCACCCTCAAGAAGATGAAATGGGACGATCTGAAGAAACTGGTGATCCGGAAATTTTGTTCACATAATGAAATCGACAGAGAGGAAAGCGAGTTTTTGGGATTCAAAGCTTGTAGTAAGACTCATTGCTAATATACTTCCAAGTACAATGAAATGGCTCAGCTTGTACCGCATCTGGTGTACTCTGAGGAGAGGAGGATAAAATATTACATCAAAGGGATGCTACAAAAAGTTCGCGTCCTTGTGAAAGCTAACACTCCGAAGAGCTTTGAGTCTATGGTAGAGCTGAGTGGGATTGTGTATGACGACTTTGATCTTGAAGACCCGCTCCCAGTGTAAATTCATAAAAGAGAGTCCAACACTGTTAAGCGACCAGGAAAGGAGTGGGCATGGTCAATGAAAAACAAGCGGAGGATAGAGGAGCAAGGTACTCGTGCTAGGTGTGGAAGGAAGCAGTCGGGGGAGTGCCGACTTGGGTCGAATATATGCTAACGGTGTGGAAAGGTGGGGCACTGTTCTAGTGATTGCTCGAACTCTGCAAACTGTCATTACTGTGGGAATGCCAACCATTTTGCTAAAGACTGTCGACAACCCAAAGCCGGGGATAAGGGGAAAAGGAAAGAGGTAGAGAGCCCAAGGGCAAGAACTAGGGCTTATGCCCTAGCACAAGAAGAAGCAAAGGGAAACCTGACATCGTCTCAGGTACGTTCCTCACTAATCATACTTATGCATCAGTCCTTTTTGATTCAGTTGCAAGTAGGAGTTTTATATCCCTAACTATTTGTTCCCTACTGAAGGCAAAGTTACAAAGATAGAAACGGACTTTAGTGTGTAAACTGCTATTAGCAACAACACCAGAATTGTAGAAGCTACAGATGACTATTTGCCTGGGATGCCACCAGATCGGGAGAAAGAGTTTCAGATAGATTTGACGCTTGAGCCCAGCCTGTTGCGAAAGCACCATACCAATTAGCCCCATCGCAAATGAAAGAGTTGACGACTCGGCTAGAAGAGCTCCTAGATAAAGGTTTTATCAGGCCGAGCATCTCACAATGGGGTGCTCCAGTATTGTTTGTGAAGAAGAAAGATGTTAGATGTGTATGTGCATCGACTACCGAGAGCTGAACAAACGCACGGTAAAGAATAGCTACCCGGTTACCGAGGATAGACGACATGTTTGACCAATTGCAAGGAACAAGTTGGTTCTCAAAGATCATTCTTAGGTCGGTTTACCATAAGTTGAAAGGTAGAACATAGGACGTACCGAAAACTGCTTTTCGTTATGGACACCATGATTTTCTCATGATGTCATTCGGATTGACTAATGCCCCGGCGGCATTTATGGAATTGATGAACAAAGTCTGCCGTCCAATGTTGGACCGGTTAGTGATAGTATTTATCATGGTTGCAAAAGTCGCTAGGTGTTGCCAGGTCGGTCGACTGGGGAGTTGCGAGTACTCGGACATGGTAAATTACAAAGAAATTAATTTTCGAAAAATTATATATGTCAAATATCATAAGTTTACTAATATTTATAACAAAATACGTGAATATCAATATAAATCAAAATAATACATGTTCAAATATTAAAGTATTTAAAAAATTGATATTCATTATTTAATATTATACACATAGTAATCATTTAATTATCGTCTTCCAATATATCTCCATGCAAAATAACGAAAATCCAACAAAAATCGGTGAAAAACATCGAAAATCCGACTGAACTGAGTTGGACAAAGTTGCACTGAGTTGGCCCGACTTAGACCTATTCCGAGTAATGTTGACCGAGTTGAAGAAAATCGCCTTGGCAACCTACCGAGTACTCCGTCGCCTAAACCGAGTTCTGCAACACTGTCTCTAGGCTACAAACCCTTTGACAGGTCACATATTATTTATTTTTGTTTTTTTATTAAAGCATTCGACTATTAAAATCGTTTATAACTCAAAAGTGCATTCAATTTAATTTATATTAATTCTGACATAAATTTCGTTTAATCAGTTTAACGTATGATAATTTTAGTTTACGTAATAGAATGCATATCTATTTTTTTATAATTAAAGTTCATGAAAGACGTTTTTATATAAACAAAAATTATAAACATTTACGAGTTATAGTTCGTTAAATGATTTAAGCGGACATAGAATCTTCTACGTTATCTCTAAATCGTTAGCTGTTGATTTTGGGACCTACCTTGATGTCTTTTCGAATAAGGTTTGTTTTTTTGTTTATTTTCCTGCATCATGCTTTCAAACAGAATTGAATTCCTTAGATTACGCAAAGAAACGTACTAGCTAGGAAATATACTTGAAAAGTTAATAGCTTGTAAAATCTTAAATAACATAGCTAGCTTTGAAATATTATTTGTTACAGTTATTCGTAATTTGAGCGTATGATGTTTTGAAATAGTTTTAATTTATGTTAATTATGACACGCACAACCTGATAAACTTAGTTTAACTAATTACAAAAACCTGAACATAATTTCATTATAAAACGACTTTCGGTGACGGGCATATCGTCACTCAAAAGTCCTAAGTGAAAGCGGTAACCAACATAGTAATTTACCGACGGTTCACTAATGGATGTTACCGAAAGATCACCGACGAAGAATATCACCAACAGATTATTGACGGATTTGCTGGAAGCTCAAATGTCAATATCACCGATATCACAGAAGAATCAACGATAGATGACTCACCGACACCTTTTTCCATAATGTAATAACACGTTCAAAATAACAAAACAAATCCTATTACAATTGAAATTTTATTTTTATTTACAAAATATATTTCTAATTAATACCCAAGAGAAAATATGACTAAGAGAGGGTCATAGGGTGATGGCAATTCTCCCTATTGATGGTGGAACAGTTATTGGAACTTTTTCTGCTAACTTCCACGGTCTCTTAGAGCAGTTCTTGGAACTCCTTTCGTTCAGCCTCCCATTGTGCCAGATTTGTTGTGCATGTGCCTCGTGTTCCCTTCTCATTGCCTAAAAATCCCTTTGCATATCATTCGTTTTCTTGTAAGATGGTATATACAAACATTAAATAGATGATTAGTAGTTTATTAACGATAAAAAATAATGTCATTATATAAAGTAATTGCATACCTTCGGAGACCGACCAGAAATGTGAGATCGTGCAGGGCGGGAAGTATCGGCATCACCATTAATACTTCTCATATGATTTACCATAACAAATATGAAATGTATTAGTTTATGAAACATTAGACATTATAGCTGCTACAAATCTCACATTTCTATTACATGTATAAAACAAGTATCATAACGTGTGCCCAAAGTGGCATGATGTGATATCCGGGGAAATTTTTTTTATTATTATTATTTAATTTTTGAGACTAAAATTCTTTCAACTATGTGATGATATGACAATCCGGACTTTCCAGGTTAACTCCGTTAACCAAATCCAGTTAAAGTTTAATCTAATTAAACTAACCCAAACTTCAAGGAGGACTAATTGTGTAACTAGCCTAAACCTAACTCTATTTGATTTTGTAAACTCAAAATCCAACATTTGAGTCCTGTTAACTTGTAAAAGTCAACAAACCATGTATTTAACTCAATTAGAACCTCAGAGACTATTTCTGTCAAGTTCCAAACCCAAATACATGAAACCACAGGGACTAGTTCTGTAAATTACCCAATTTTGATTTGGTTGACTTTCAAAAGTCAAACCATGAGTTCTTGAGTCAAAATTCGTATTCAATAACCGATTTGAGCTCGATTTTGTAACTGAAACACACATTAGTATCATTAACGATCATCATCATAGCTTTAATCATTGACATTACGTGCAATTAAACTCGGTAATGAGAATTTAAAGTGTAACCGTCGACCATGATCACATCGTTATCAAATTCGTTCGTTTCTATTATCATTCCTGCAAATCGATCTTCTGCACACACTCGACGAACATCTCAGGAGCTTTTGAACTCAGTAATTCGATCGGAATCGTACCAGAAGTCGTCGGAGGACAAGATCACCGAAGTCGAAACCCATTTTAGTCGGGAACCTTCAATCCATCACGCATTCTGGTAATTACATGCACATACAGTTTCGTTTTTAAGTCTAGACAAATAACCCTATGTTAATCGGATCGTATAACATCGAATTGAACCCAATCCGTAATCTAGGGTTCATTCTAAAATCAATTTGGGGCTTTTGATTCTAGACTCTTTTGTAATCAAATTAAACCACATGTTTAACTTCGTAATCAGTCACTCAACGAAAGCCCCATGTTTATTTAAGCTCAACATCAAATTGTTCACGATCCGGATCTAGGGTTTACTCATAAGAACGATTTGGGGATTTTGATCTCAAACACTGTTTTAATCAAATTAAACTATACCACCAGATTCGCAACTTGTCACTCTTTGAAACCCCCATATCAATTGATTCAATCATCATCGAATTTAACACGATCATGTAATTAGGGTTTGTTCATAATGGAATTTGGGGGTTTCGATCTTAACAGCTTTATAAATCCAATTAAACCACATGATCAGATTAGAAATCCTTCGTTTAATGAAAACCCTATGTTTTCAACTGATTCCAATATACAAATTCATCGATTTGACTCGTATCCAAAGCTAGGGTTTCGACGGTTTCAAAGAGGAATTAAACGACCTACAACTCAATACTTTTCAAATTAAATATCACCACAGATTCGCCAAAACTCGAATAACAAAACCCCTAAACTTTGGATTCGAATCGTGATCGATTTGGTGGGATTGAGAGCCGGACTTGATTCGGCTTCGATAGGGGGGAGAACACCAGACACCTTGGTGTTAAAACTAAATTGATCCAGGTTCTATTACGATTCTCTAGCGAGCGGGACTGGTTGGGTCGGTGTGCGTGTGTGGGAGAGACCCGGGTTCGAGACCGGGCTCCTACAACTATGTTTGAGCATTTTTTTCTGTTATATTTAATTAATAAAAATCAAACTCTATAATATTATATTATTATATAAATGTGTTTTAGCGCGGAAAACAGCCCGTAGGCTCGGGTTTGAATTATTAACATATTTTTATTCCCACTTTTATAAATAAAAATTTATTGTTATTATCAACTAAAAATAATATGTTTATGTTATTTTCAAACCGTAATTTCGTAATATTAAATAATATACATATTTATATTATTTCGAATCATTTTATAACATCGTGTATCGATTGAAACTAAATAATAATATAATTAGTTATATTATTTACTCGTATATATATATATATTATTATTATCTTTCTCAATTTTTGTGAATGACAAAACACCCGGTTATATTTATTATTATTTGTGTCATTCGTCACGTAAAGTAATTTCTAACTCCGTGGACACTTTCGTCCACTCGTGAATATTAGAGCGTTTCTTTAGGACGTTTCTCATTCCGTGTCGCTGTCACAATTCCCATTTTTTATCCCTAATATATGTGTTTATAATTTTAGGGCATTCGTAAGTCGTTTGAGACTTACACACGTGGTTCCAACTTATCCTTTGTGTGATACTACCTACAACGCAACGCAGGTGAGTTTTCACGGCCCCTTTTACTGTTTTAATCTGGGGGAGAAAACATGATTAAACTATTTTGAGATTTTGCAAATTCATAAGTTATCAATGTTAAAGCTAAGCGTAACACGCTATCACAGAAAGTCCTCAACTTATATCGGACCATTAATATGGATCTTAGCGAGGTAATATTTAGTAGTACTACTGGGTTTGACAAATCTCACCCCGCGTTAGTCGCGCTAACTCGATTAGAGATCGAACGGGTGAAATGTTAGCCTACTCACACCGCCAGTGTTGATAGACCTGGCAGGAGGCAATAAACAAAAAGTAAGCTTCGGTTGCGAGCGCTTGAGTTAAACATGAATATAGGTTAGCGATCTATAGATACATACTGAATGAACATAAATCTGGTAAACGCTTATTTACATATATTGAAACATGTGAACTCACCAACCTCGTGTTGACATATTTTCTTACGTGTTTTCTCAGGTCGCTAAGATAAGGCACAGGTGCACATTAGGGCATGCATGGGATTCATCTATTTTGATTGTTGCTTATTTATGTTTGTTTGGATTATTTTGTATTGTACTTGGCTTGGTTGGACGTTTGAACTTTGGACTTTTGGTTTGGGCGCGTGTGTTTTGCGTATTTTCTTTTCTTTACGCTTCCGTATTTGAACTCTGTTTATTATGATATTTACATTTGAGTCCCATGTAAAGTCGTTCAAATTAACTAATGTCTGAGATCCTGGTTCGTCACTTCTCAAACGGTAAAACTCCGTTAGTTGAAATTGGGGGTGTGACACATCACGCTAACACAACCACTAAACATAATATACCGATAAAAAACGTACATTCACTTTAGCCACCTTCGGATAAATGTACTCCTTCGTAGACAATGACTCCCCATCCTAAGGCCTCCTTCTCAAGTGCGGCATCTCAAAAATCCCAACACTAGTGTGGTTGCATCCTAACTCCTTGATCTACAACCAAATGTTAAGTTGTTATTACAGAAACAAATACAAATGTAATACACAATAAATGAAACCTTACCAATTTTATTCGAAGTTGTGGAGCACTGATCGACCTCCCGGTCTACCAGGACGACACCCCGTCAAAGGGGACGCCTGACTGGCCTTAACAATCCTGGACTTAGACTTCTACTTGTCCGTGTTCCACACATTTTTCAAAAATGACACGTAAATTAACATTAAACAAAATTTCAATATATATCAAGTTAAAATAGAAGTAATATCTACCTCGTCAATCATCTAGTGTCAAAATGTGTCTAACATCCATCTAGGAGAGTGTGGCCTCGTGAAGTTGTAGTCATCATTATCAAAATCTCACCCATGGAACTCTAATGCACTTCTATTGGCAGTATTGTGCACATCCCTTACGAACCCTACATGTTCTTGAACCATGTTTTGTAAATCTCATCCTCTGTAAGGGTCCAACCGGTACAACCTCTACACATATATAAACTCACTGAGCATTAATGACGTAAAATTAAATACACAGATAACCCGATAAACGTAAAATGTGTACTTTCACAAAAGCATTGGTATATGTTTCAACGCTCTTGGTTAAAGACATTCTTTTAATTAGGTGTGTGAAAGAGTTGAGCCGCTTATCGACTAATGTAGATTGGCTCGCTAAAAATTTGAAACGAGCCGACTTGAATGAAGTCGAAGTGCCGGGGCTCATCATTTAATAAACGAATTTAAGCCTCAGCTTCACATATCGAGCTTAAGTAGGCTTGCGAGTGTAAATGAGCCTTTTATTTATATAATTTTATTTAATGTTTTATAAATAATTATTACATATAAAATATGATAAAAATAATTAAATAACATATATTATGTTATGTAAAATTAAATAATTAATAAATATGAAAGCGAGCAAAGCTCAAGCTTGAAAAACTACACACGATCCAATCTCGAGCATTAGAAATAGAGCTCTAAACGAGCCTAGCTCGATCTCGAGCTCTCAACAGTTAAACGAGCCAAGCTCGAGCTTAGATAACCTCGGGTTGGAGCTCATTTACATCCCTACATCCAACGATCCCAAAGACTGTGAACAAACTCTTATATAACATGGGTATGTGGCAGACAACTGTATCGTCGTTAATTCTATAAAAGTAAGACAAATATGTCACACAATACAAAACATGTGAAATAAATTCCTACCATATTAACTGACTCAACTCTTGAAAGAGTCGTCGATGGTTAAGATGTTCAGGTGCATGCATTGTAGCATTGGAGCAATGCGCGATACTGAAGCGGTGTGCTCGGAGCGAGCACCAATGTCAATCTCTTCGAAACCAATATGTAGTACGATCTTAGTCGTACCAACGTGTGAATCAGCGTGAATCACCACGCCCGTGGAGTTGTTGCTGCCCCCACGAGCATTAAACAAGTTAGTCTTATCATCGGTGTTACCCTTGTTGCTCCTACATTGTTTTGTCTAAAAAGAAATAAAAAGTTAAATGTTGGCCAAACATGGTCAATCATATTAGGTCAAACATGGTCAACCATAGGTCATACATAGTAAAAAAATATACTTAAAAACAATTAAGAATTATAGAGTAAATACTCATCCATTAAAAAAAAAATTTGAACCAACAAACACTCATTTATTCAAAAACCTCTCATCTGTAATCTAACATCCCTCGGTAATCCCGGGAATTACCTACGGATATTTTCGTTGGCATACATTCACCGTTTTTCCCTGGTTTAAATGGGTGTCGGAAAGCCATTAGTAACGATGGACAAACCAGCGACGAATATTTATTTTTTTTATAATTAGCGGTTTATTTAGAATTCATCACTAATCCGTCGATAATTAGAAACAGATGTTGGCTGTCTATGATATTCTATTGGTGATAGTCAACTTTCTAGCAGTACTTTGACATCATAATGATTAATGTTACATACATGTATCTTTTGTTACTCTTGTTCCTACTTTGATATTCACCAAACCATTAGGATGTGTTGATAAAAAGTCCTCACTTAAAGGCAATTGTTTTCACACTTAAAAGACATAAAAATTTGGTTAAATACAGTCAAAGTTAAAAGGAGTCTAAGACGAAACCAGAAGTTGAACCTGAACCAAGGAAATGTTCAACAATAAGTTGTGTATTCTCTAAAGTACATTAAGGGTATATAATTGGGTTTAATCGATTCTCATTTTCTAATGAAATTGTTTTTTTTATCACAAGCATACAATTCCATTATAGCCACAGAATTTCATATTGTGAGAAAAAGTGAGTTTCTTTGAACAATATACTACTAGGTTGAACCAATAATGATGCTTAATGTCCTTGAGAAATAACGGCAACCTATTGTTTATCATTTCGTTGGACTCCAACCCCATTTCTCCTTGCTACGTACACTTTTTTGTAGTCAAATACCTCTACCTCTTTCCATATTTGCACATAGAAAATCAGTGAGTTTCAAGAGAGTACAAAAATATATTAGGTGGGAAATGACATCTTTGATCATTAGCAATTATAATGTTAGTAATTACAAGGAAATTATGTGGGAATGAGATACCACAAATCATAAACATTTTTTTTATTTATATATCTACGGAACCCATATCAAACAAGTATTATAACTTTTACATAAGAGTTGGAAATATAACCATCTTTGAGTTTGTGTTTTTTGTGGAAACCAACATGGCAAGAATCCAACCAACTCGTTGTATACATGTCGCAAAGTAGAGTATATATCTGGGTCACAAGAAAAGTAACACCGACAACAAGTAGTTTCATATAACTGCGTAAGAGATCAAACAACTATATGAACATTGGTTAAACTTTATTATTTTGTTTTATTTATTATTGTAACGTTTTTTCTTCGCTTATCTATGGGTGATCCGTTGTTATTTACCAACTGACCGCTAAACTTAGCTAATCGTGTCAATCTAAATTATTATGTCCATGTCCGGTTTGCTCCAGAGTTTACACGGATGCATTATTGACACATGCTATTGTCACACATGGATCGCTGACGAATTAGTGACGCATGTTATTGTCCCACATGGATTGCGGAGGGGTTATGCTTTCGGTGAAAGTCCTAATGGTTTCCGACTACTACTTGTGAAGATTTGATCCTGACTTGGTACTAGCTAGCTAAGAGACTTAGGGGTTGCTTGATAGTCTCTTAATGATTCTATTAAGAGGCTACTCCTGAATCGGTCAGAGGTAGGGGGTGTTTGTTTCAGATTTTGTCAGTCTTTTAATAGTTCATCCAACCTTTTAATGGTTCAGCACAGAAACCATGTTGAACCATTCAAAGTTTTTAATGGTCAGTTGTTAATGAACCAAAGAAACCCTAAATGAATAAGTTATTGAACTCCGAAACATTTGGAAGAAAATACGATGTCTTGTTTGTGTCAATTTTTAAGTTTAGCACACTGGCAATAATCATCACTGGAGTGATGATTATTTATGCAATTCAACGAAATTTTATTAACTAATGTAGGTGTTATGGTTGTCAATGGGGTACAGCTTTTAATGAAAGAGACTACAGGATGACGTGAAGCAAAAGCCTTGATGATGGGTGGTTTTTAGTAGGACCGTTAATTAGTATATTTATACATTTTTTTACTTTTTTAAATCTTTTGTTACAAAGATTTATAATAACATCCATTAACTGTATAAAAAGAAGAGAAGAGAAGATGAAAAGGAAGAAGGTGATGTGCATGTGATCACACAGCCTTTATGTTCCCCTCCTTTTTAACTTCTTATTAACCCATGAATATATATCACCACCATTTCATTTTTCAAACTATTCTTTTGGACTTATGCTTTCTAATCATAAATTTACTTAATTATTTTAGAAAATCCTGAAACTCAAATTCGAAAAATGAAGTTCACACATTAACATGTTTATGACAATATTACTTTGACAATTATTTTAGAAAATCCTAAAAATTAAGTTAAAAACAATATTACTATATATATGTATTCATTTGTCTTCATATTATTATAAGTCGGACAAGAATGTACATTTTTATACATGAGTACAAATAGATCGATTAGATAACGCACATGTAATGAGATTTCATGGATGGACATGACAATTACAAATACCAACATCCTCGGTTGTTTCGCCTTTACCTACAGACAAAGGACAAACCCTAGTGAGTCATACATTATCTTCACTCATTCGCCATCTTATTATTACACATAATTGTTTGAATTATTATATAAACAAATTACTCTAGAAGTTTGGTAACAGGAAATATTTGTATTTCTAATGTGCTCTAAATTATATGATATATTAATATTATTAATAAAATATTGTTCTTAATTAAACAAACTCAGTAGAACAACTGAAATTAACAACAATTTTTACTCTTAAATGCCCTTTAAACCTGTATTTGCACGATTTAAATTCAAATCACTTTTTTAAAAACAATTATCAATACCACTAGATCATAAGCTAATATTTTATACGATATTTTTACATTATTAATATTATTATCATTATTTTTATTAAATTTTTATCCTAATTAACAAAAGAAATAAAGAAAATTAGAAAGAGAAAAGACAAGTGTTGTTGTTCTCTCCTTTTAATGCAAATTATTTTATTTTTCTAAAGTTTGTTAAAATAAGGTTTTCTTTTTGTAGTAGATGAGAAAAAAAAGTGGCCATGCAAATGCAATGTCTAAACCTACATCCATCTCCATCTTGGATTTATAGAAAACTACTTTTGGATCGATTTGCTAATAGAACTTTACTCTCTTTTTGTTCGTTAAAGGTGCTTTTCCATAAATTCATTAATCCATCTTCCATTATTAATTCATAAAGCTTCCCTTTTCATTGGCCCCCCACTTTTGTTTCTTGTTGTTTGGATCCTCTTCATTCGAATTTAATCTTCTCCTTCAATCATGTTTATATTATATGCTTCTAAGAAAACAAGATGAATTATGGCTTCATGGGGCCCTTATATGCAAATTATATCGGATTATGCTATTCGTTTTAATAATCCGAAATTAACAAACCACAACAGTACGTTGTTTTATAGCAAAAAGTAAAGTTTACCGATTTAATCAGATCGGAAATCCCAGTTGTTTTGTTTCCCTAATTTTGCTCATAATATTATATTATTTATTTTAATAACAGTCAGTTTATTCTACGTAAAACTCTTCATGCATCATATCATAAATTTAAATGATCCGTCCTAAAGCAAATTTTAGTTAAAAAGTTATATATATATATATATATATATATATATATATATATATATATATATATATATATATATATATATATAAAGGTTATAACGAGTTATATTTGATTGAAATTTTTCATAATAAGTCATATTTGTATTGTATAATTTTTTATTGAGTAATTGTAACACCCAAAATTTACACCCGATTTTAAATTTCAAAATCATGCGTAATTATGTCTCATTTAAAACTCTTGACTAATCAACACATAATAAAATAAAAGATAAGACAAACGACATAGACTTTGCTTTAAATAAACAACAACCGACACTTCAAAAACGACAACAAGTTTATCCTCCAAAGGATAATTTAAAACACGTCTAATGAACCCCAACAAGAAGTTCTAACTCCAACCATTAACATACACCAAAACGAATGAGACTCCAATTCCCCCACGAAGCATGACCCGAGACTTCATACCAAAGCTTTACCTACAAGAACACCATTTAAAAACACCATTAGTAATGATATAACATTGCATGACAACCCCCAAGTGCTTAACTCCCCAAAACTCCAAAATTTCCCAAATCCACCAACTGGCGTATGGGTCGGCGTATGACAGACCCCCACCGGCGTCCCATACTCTGGTCTCAGGTCTGCACACCTAAATTTTCAGTTTTCAACCTTTTCGACCCTCCCAGCTCGACCCCTAGTCGTTTTAAACCACCAACAACAATTTATGAATGTTTTAAACACCTTACATCCCTACCATACTTCTTTGTGAGGTTCTAAAGACCTCAAGGAAACACAAAGGACTATGTGAATTTCACGACCTCAATTAACTTTCGTGTGAGGTTCTTAGACTTCAAATACTACAAAACGACTTGTGAAGTTCATGACCTCAAATATCTACCTTGTGAGGTTCTTAGACTTCAAACTCCTCTATATGATATCATATTAACTCCCATGTGAGGTTCAAAGACCTCAAATCACCACGACCATAGTGAAGTTCAAGACTTCAAGCAACATCAATACAAATTAAGTTCATGACCTCAGTTACCACGTGTGAGGTTCTTAGACTTCAAATACCAAACCATCTCTAAACCTCATACTTTATTTACCAACATGTGGGATTCAAAGATCCCAATTCACCATTTAAACTTGTGAAGTTCAAAGACTCCAATTACAATCTTAATCACCCTATCCGTACATTAAATATAGACATACAAATGACGCCAAAGAACTCATAAATAATTCTATGACTATGGCTACCATACGACATTGTGAGGTTCATAGACCTCAAGCACCTTAAGCACCCACCCTTTGCATATATACACTATATGCAATTTCATCAAATCAACATACACACATTTGCACATATGATTATCAATAAAATCAACATGTATATCGAGTATATGCATTTACTACCACCTATCATTACTAAGTAAGTGCAAAGCACTTACCTTTAGCTATAGACAAATCCACTTGGTCTTCCAACCTAGCTCCTTTAACTCCTTGATCACCTAGCAATCAACTTGTATTTAGAAATCTTATGATCTCAACTCATACACCAAATTTAGATTCAAGTCACATCTATGATCTAAAGATCAACACCCTAACTTAAGTTGGTTAACACAACCTTAACCAAACCTCCAACTCCCAATAATCAAATTTCAACCCAAGTTGACCAGTTTGGGTTTCATCCAATTTCACCTAATTCCCAGTGGTTCTTGATTCACCATTTGATTGAGGTTTCTACTAAGTAATATGTTTATAAACACTTACCAAACTCCAATTCACCATTTAAACCGTTGCAATAAAAAACCCTAATTTTTCACCTCAAGAACATAATTTTCAAATCATCAAATTAGATTGGGTTTCTTACATAATAATGTGTCTTTTAACACCATAGACACTTATCAACCACCAAATTATCATTTAAACATCATCATATTGTAAACCCCCAAATTTCCTTCAAGAACACTAGTTTTTGAATCACCAAATTGGATGTTTGAATGATGTTATCTCCCTTCCATTACCATTAACCAAGCTAGATTATAACTTTAATCAAGTTATTTACGAACCAAACAACTCAATTCAGCCTTAGCTCGGATTTCACCCAAAACCCACCAAGAACACCAAAAATGGTGATTCAAGAGATGTAGGAGATGCTTACTTGATGATTATAAGGGATTGTGCAAGGCAAAACCCTCAATTTTCACATGCAGTTGCTTGCTCTTGACTTTCAACCCTTCTCCTTCTTTCTCCTCTCTTTGCAAGACACAAAACACACACAAAAAATGTGTTTTGTGCATGCCTCCACCCCCATATAAACCAGAATTTCGAAATTACAAATTAGCTCCCGAACTTTCATATTTGACCCCTTTTTCCAAAACTAGGTTAATGTTCCATTTAAAACAAACCATCCACTTTGTTTTAATCATCTTTCACCCCTATAATATTATTTTAGGAAAATAGCATTATATCTTGGATTTTGGTTCGTTACAAATCATCCCCCCTAACTTTGGGTTTCGTCCACGAAACCTACCACCAAATACTTAACTTAGGGTAACGATTCAACACTCATCCTCTTTACTTTCTCAAAGTTAATTCCACCTTTCATAGTGCTTTCAAGGGATAATACATGGTAAATCCCAAACTTCACAAGTAATTCGTTCCACTATCTAAGATAGTCATTTGTTTTTCTACTTGATTCAAAATGATAACCTCATTAAAACCATGAGAAGCAGCAACAACAACTTCTTCCGCCAAAATTTTCGTGAATGTGCCACACGAAATGTATCATAGAGTTTACCCGATTCCTCTGGTAAATCCAAACGCTAAACTACTTACCAAGTTAGTATCAAGTTTGATCAGTCCAACAAAACGGGGACTTATCCTCCCACGTTTTCAAACCCGAAACACCTCCTTTCAATGAGAAACTTTGATAGAGCCAAGTTTCCCACTTGAATATCAATACACCTCCCTATATTCGACTAGGGTTACTGTCACATCTTGAGCGGATTTTCAATCGCGCTTACTTACAAGTTCATCTAAACTAAGTCTTGAATCACACCTTTGATTTTAAACTCCCAACAATCACTTCTACAAAAGTTAATCGGTGATCGACACCGTCCACCGTCTTAGCAAATTGAACAACGACATATCAATACTCCAACTATAGCTAATTTGACACCATGATAGCTAAAAAAAATTCACCGACTTCCTGCAATTGGACAAGTGAAACCGATATTTCAATCTAAATCAAAATATACGGTCACGCCATGTCGTATCACACCCTCCACTAAATCGACATTCTTCGATCATTCATAAGAGTAGATTTCCTCCAAGAATAGGAATTGCATACTCTTCGGTCAAAGGACCCGCCACCTTACCAAATCGTAACATGTTACATCTTTTTCATATACTCTTGTAGTCAAACTACTACAAGTTTCTCCTACCACGCATAGGTATATGAAGCCATTGAGGCTTCCCACACGACCTTCCTTTAGCGTTTGGCCTTAGCCCACAAGCCAACGAGACATTTGTCAACATCTTCGATTATGTCTCCTTCCACCTCTGGCAACCAAAATTTTATGCCCCATAACCAAGCATTATTGTCACCCCGTGTGTATATACTACTTGAATTTATGAATCACCTTATAACAGTAGTCAATAAGTTTGACAACTAAGGAATCCAAGTTCTATCACAACGTTTCCCCTACCTCATAATTGGAAGTTTCATAACCTCCCCACCAGTCCATCCATTGAGAGTCAAGGTCTCAAGTGTTTCACACTGTTGGGATTCAAGGATCCTATCACCTGCATACATCACTCCTTTGAAGCTCGAGACTTCAATTCAACCACCTAATATACACCCGCGTATACACCCACCGGTTCCTTCCTCAAGTTATCTAATTTAGTTGCTACAATCAAGCTTACAACTGTCTAGGAGAATACGTGATAATCCCGCCTCGTTGCATAAACACATAACTGAGTCTAATGCATGAGGCAACAAAATAACCGACAACATACGGTTTCTCCAAGTAAGGACACGACAATTGCCTTACCTAATTCCTCTTTCACAACTCTTAAAGACAACTCCATATCCGTGACCCAAACACTCAATTTATCTCAAATGACTAAATCATAAGTCCTCCTTTGAGATTCAAGGATTCCAATCACAAAATCCCCCTTTGAAGTTAGAAAACTTCATTCTTAAACACCATTGGTGAAGTTCTAAGACTTCAAACACTACTTGTGAAGTTATAAGATTTCAAACACCACTTGTGAAGTTCTAAGACTTCAAGCACAACTTGTGAAATTCTAAGACTTCAAACACTACGTACCCCTTGTTTATCTTTATCTTTGATGGGTCTACAGATATGCCTTCATAATTTTCCACCTTATCCAAAATGGATTTCCACCAAAGCCGAAACGACACACCGCAATCTCATAGAATCCGCAATGGATTTCATATCCTTTTATGGGATATTAACCTCTTCTACATTCATTGGTTGAATCTATGACCTAAGTCACTTGTTCAACCCCGACAATTGATGCACAACGCATTCTTCCATCCCTCAACTCTACAAAGAATGACTACACCCAAGAAGAGCCACTAAGGTATAAAACCCTTAATGAACTTCTTCATGCCTGGAACATCAAGTATTCCATTACTCCGGTTGCTATCAATGGCATAAGCCATGTACACACCTATTCATGCGCCATGTGTTTCACCGTCTCTAATGAGAACATATCGACACGTCACCTCTTAGTAACACACGACATTGATATGGTCACTAAATAATGACACAAGTTCCACTACAATCGTAGGACTCCATTCCATGTGATTGTCAAACCCGCAACCTACAAATATCAAATTATACACTCGTCAACATTTTATCTCCCAATGTTGATCACCTCCAAATCCACTGATCTAAATAGCTTCTCACCCAACAATATAACCAAAGGACTTCAGTCTCGTCCTTGGTAGTTAGAAATGCCCGACTCGAAGGCCTCAGAATTTCTAATTTCTCCCCTTTATCACCCTTGTGCTGTAACTCAAGACATTCACTTCAAATGTGTCCCGATTTATAACAACTGTAGCACATATTATTAGGACTTTAACACTATGGCATAGTGTGTGCCAACATTTTCCAATTGTGTTACTTTCCATACCAACGACAGTAACATGTATTGCCTCCCCAAAAGATTTCGTGTTTCTTGAAGCCACCTCTAAGTCCTCCTTACAGTCCACTTGTCTCCCGGATTTGATCTCTCTGCAACATATAAAAATTGGCTCCACCAGAGTTGTTCACCATGCAAGAGAGTTCATTCTAACTCGTCAACCGATAGTATCGAGAAGCCGATCTATCTTCGTTCTTCCGACACTCCAAGATTAAGGCAAGACTACACTTTGTCATACAACATGCCCTTAGTTTTAAACTAATTCACGGTCCACCGTACGTGAAGGAATTATCTGAATACATAATCCAAAACAGCTTGTGGATAGAATCATTTCAAGAACGCCCCTTGAATTAACCCGACACATTGCCTTCACGCTCTTCAACTTTTCTCCTTTTGGATAAGTCCCAACCAATTCTCCACCATGCCCCGGAGTCGAATCACCGCAAACCATATTCTATCCGCCAATCACAATGGATTGCTTCTGAAGCCAATACCATTATAGTGATGCACCATTGACTAACCAACAAATAAACTACCACCAATTTACTCCTTTGGTTCGCACGACACGAACCCTTATGAAAACAAGGTTTTTCTTCCTCCTTAAGTCACTAAATTTATTTCTCCCACTCCTTAGACTTCATACGTTTCTTCCAAAGGCAAGCCTCGAAGAGCCCTATCTTCCTTGAAGGAAGTTTCACACGACAAGATAGAAAGCTCTAGCCGTCCTCCACTAGATTGATGCTCTCTAACTCTCCCAACTAACTTCAAGATCCTCACCATCCCTGAGGTGATACATGCGTGGACTCTTTCGTACATGAGTCTTTAAGACAACTGCCATCTTCTATTTCTGCCTACTAACATCCGTCTCCATTAGTCATTCCCTGACTGTGATAAAACCATCTACTCGTCATACGTGTATAAGCATAACTATAGGCATCTATCTTAAGTTATACTTCTATATGTATATAATTATATCTACATCTATATACATATGTAATCACCTTCATTTACTCCTTGGTGATGATTATTATTACATGGCCACCATGAAGACACGTAGACATGTTACATTACTAAGCATCCTAGCCATACATGATTAGTAATATACTACGCCTAAGTATATTCATTGTCCCCATGTGATAACTCCCAAGACAAGTTTCAGCACACCTTGGACACCAAAAAAATACCAACAAATATCATTACTAACCTCCATCTAAGCTCCGTGTCTCGGTCATGTCTTTGTTGGATTCTAATTACACCCACCTCATCAAGAGCAAATAAGTTTGAGTTCAGTGTCTTGCACATCCGAATCCCTCAAACCATTGCTTTGATACCAAGTTGTAACACCCAACACTCTTGATTAATCAACACATACCAAAAGAAATTATATGACAAACGACATAGACTTTGCTTTAAATAAACAACAATCGACACTTCAAAACGACAACAAGTTTTAACCTCCAAAGGATAATTTAAAATAAGTCTAATGAACCCTAACAAGAAGTTCTAACTCCAACCATTAACATACACCAAAACGAATGAGAATCCAATTCCACCACGAAGCATGACCCGAGACTTCAAATAGAAGCTTTACCTACAAGAAAATCATTTAAAAACACCATTAGTAATGATATGACATTGCACAACAACCCCCACGTGCTTAACTCCCCAAAACTCCAAAAATTCCTAAATCCCCCAACTGGCGTATGGTTCGGCGTATGATAGACTCCCACCGGCGTCCCATACTCCGGTCTCAGGTCTGCACACCCAAATTTTTAGTTTTCGACCTTTTCGACCATCCCGACTTGACCCCTAGTCGTTTTAAGCCACCAACAACATTTTGTGAATGTTTTAAACGCCTTACATCCCTACCACACTTCTTTGTAAGGTTATAAAAACCTCAAGGCAACACAAACGACTATGTGGAGTTTATGACCTCAATTAACTTCCGTGTAAGGTTCTTAGACTTCAAATACTACAAAACGACTTGTGAGTTCATGTCCTCAAATAACTAACTTGTGAGGTTCTTAGAATTCAAACTCCTCTATATGATATCATATTAACTCCCATGTGAGGTTCAAAGACCTCAAATCACCGCGACCACAGTGGAGTTCAAGACTTCAAGCAACAACAACACAAATTAAGTTTATGACCTCAATTACCACGTGTGAGGTTCTTAGACTTAAAATACCAAACCATCTCTAAACCCCATACTTTATTTACCAACATGTGGGAATCAAAGATCCCAAATTCACCATTTAAACTTGTGAAGTTCAAAGACTTCAATTACAATCTTAATCACCCTACCTGTATATTCAATATGGACAGAAAAATGATGCCAAAGAACTCAAAAATAATTCTTTGACTATGGCTACCATACGACATTGTGAGGTTCATAGAACTCAAGCACCTTAAGCACACACCCTTTGCATACATACACCATATGCAATTTCACCAAATCAACATACACACATTTGCACATATGATTATCAACAAATTCAAAATGTATATCAAATATGTGCATTTACTACCACCTATCATTACTAATTAAGTGTAAAGCACTTACCTTTAGCTAGAGACAAATCCACTTGGTCCTCCAAGCTAGCTCCTTTAACTCCTTGATCACCTAGCAATCAACTTGTATTTAGAAATCTTATGATCTCAACTCATACACCAAATTGAGATTCAAAACACATCTATGATCTAAAGATCAACACCCTAACTTAAGTTGGTTAAGACAACCTTAACCAAACCTCCATCACCTAATAATCAACTTTCATCCCAAGTTGACCCGCTTGGGTTTCATCCAATTTCACCCAATTCCCAAAGGTTCTTGATTCACCATTTGATTTAGGTTTTTACTAAGTAATGTGTTTATCAACAACATAAACACTTACCAAACTCCAACTCACCATTTAAACCTTCCCAATCAAAAACCCCAATTTTTCACCTCAAGAATCCTAATTTTTAAATCATCAAATTAGATTGGGTTTCTTACATAATAATGTGTTTTATCACCATAGACACTTATCAACCACCAAATTATCATTTAAACATCATCATATTGAAAACCCTCAAATTTCCCTCAAGAACCCTAGTTCTTGAATCACCAAATTGGACGTTTAGATGATGTTATCTCTCTTCCATTACCATTAACCAAGCTAGATTATAACTTTAATCAAGTTATTTACCAATCAAACAACTCAATTCAGCCCTAGCTCGGATTTCACCCAAAACCCACCAAGAACATAAAAAATGGTGATTCAAAAGTTGTAGGAAATGCTTACTTGAAGATTAGAAGGTATTGTGCAATCCAAAACCCTCAATTTCCACATGCATTTGCTTGCTCTTAACCTCCAGGCCTTCTCCTCATATCTCCTCTCTTTGCAAGAAACAAAACACACAAAAAAAAAATGTGTTTTGCGCATGCCTCCACCCCCATATAATCCATAATTTCAAAATTATAAAACAGCCCCCGAGCTTTTATATTTGACCCCTTTTTCCAAAACTAGGTTAATGCTCCATTTAAAACAAACCTTCCACTTTGTTTAATCATCTTTCACCCCTATAATATTATTTTAGGAAAATAACATTATATTTTGGATTTTGGTTCGTTACAGTAATATTTGGTAATACTGCTCCTAATGATCATACATGGGTCATCGTTGAACTTCGAAGAACTGCTAAACGTTTCCTGTGAAGACTATCTGGTGATTAGAAGTCGATCGGTTAGTTTGTCAGATGAATTCAATTAAAAGTACAAATTTACTGGTGAGATTCCTCTATTATCTATTGTAAGGCCCCAAACCTGGGAGGCCTCACTTATCTGATTTACTCATCAACACATAGCTCATAAACATAAGACATTCAACACATGCAGCGGAAACATTTCAAACTTTAACATACGCAGCGGAATTACATAACATGTCTAAACATAGCTTGTCTGAAGCGAAAGGAAACTTGTCTTAAACAACTGAAACATAAACATAACCTAAACGGGATGCCAGACACCGATCTTCGGGTAACTCTTCTCTCCAAACCAAGCATCCTCATCCATCCAAAGTCACCTACACTTAACTGATATGCATACTAAAAATCAGCAACGTTGTGTGAGTTCTAACGTTTACTTTATCAATTATTGTAAAAGTTTTACTAATACATACATACTGCCCTTAAGTCAAAACTTTACATACGCTACTTTTCAAATCAGTTTAAAACATATAGTAAACCGTCAATTCCTTTACGTTGTACTGCCCTCATGGCTAGCACCATGAACCGAAAATACCTAGTCAATGCCCCATGGCCAACGGCCATGAACCGACACTACCGCTTAACCGTCAATCTTGTCACTACTGTACCACCCTCATGGCTAGCACCATGAACCGACAATACCGCTTTAAGCTAAGGGGAGTTACGTGGTTCTCCCGAGCAACCGCCGTCACTCATACCAATTGTACAACCGTTAGCGAACCCAAAGGTTCTTACAAATGGGTAGAACCCATATCTGACATCTTGTACAAGTAACATCTGTCCCAAGGACCTTTGCAGCTGGTACGCATTTTTGTAGGAATTCTATTCACTTTCTGTTCATAAAACTTTATCTGACTTGTTCATAACTTGCACATATCTTATACCTTTGTTTATGTATAAAAATATAGTAAACGCTTGCAATAAAATATCTTTAATTTACTGAACATAGCTTGAAACATATGAAAATATAGTAAATGATTGCCATAATGATATATCTTACTTCACTGAAAACATACTAGCACGTATATTATGAATTTGTTTATGTATATGAAAATATAGTAAACGCTTGCCATAATAGAGCTATACATTACTCAAAACGTACATTTGCCTCTTTTACTTTTCAATAAAACATAGCTTTTCACTTTGTTTATTAATATAAAATATGTAATAAACACTTTACACTAAGTATTCACACCACCCCTAAAGAAGGCAAAAAGGGGATTAGAACTCATCTGACTCTTCTTAGCTACTCTTCTTAAGGCTCAACGATCTTTTCGAGTGTCATAAACGAAACGTGTTAGCTCCAGGTCGTATCTGTCCAAAATCTACTTAACCGAAAACTCTACTCGTCCGAAATCTCTTTTCGACCGAAATCTTAATCTTATTTCGCCCAAAATGTCTTTCATCCGAAATCTATCTAGCCCGAAAACTAATTCGTCTGAAATGTCCTTCATCCGAAAACCATTTCGCCTGAAAACCAATTTGTCCGAAATATCTTTCATCCGAAAACTATCTCGACCGAAAACTAAGTTGTCCGAATTCTTATGTCTGAAATCACCATTGTCCGAAATCTACCCTTCGTTCGAAATACTTTGCGGATGTATCAGACTTCTCGGACCATTGTAACATCCCAAAACTCCTAAATATAAGTTGGGGCACGTGTCAGTTGAGAAACGTGGCCTAAGAACTCAACCGGATGCGAAACGGGAGACTATTCGCCCATAAATAGCCTAAAAATTGCGTAAGCATATCTAGAGCTAGAAAATGAGTTATATGAGCCATAATATATGAAAATGGGGTGCTTCGATGAGGAGAATCTGAAAATGAGGTATGTCGGACCGATATCTTAAGCATAACGGTCCTACATGTATTCCCGAAGCAATTCAAGAGGCTTTGACAGGTGTTTTGATGACTCAGCACCCATGTCGGGCCGATATGCTTTACACGTCGGTCCGACATGTGGATGTCGGACCGATATGATTTACACGTCGGTCCGATATGGGGATGTCGGACCAATATGAATTACAAGTCAGTCCGATATGTGCTGCAGAAGCACAAAAAGAGGTTTTGACACATGTCACCGACTTCAGCCGAAGTCGGACCGACTTGGCATGACATGTCGGTCCGACATGGGTCCTATTTCAGCCTATAAATAGATTCTTGAGGCCGTTCAAATGAGAAAACATCACACACAAACACCACAACACACATACACACTCTGAGAAGGATTAGAAGACCCGGTGCGACGTGTTTAAGTGCGAGTGTGGTTCGATGCGAGTGCGGTTCGGATCCGGAAAGACGTTTAAGCGAGGAACGAGCGTAGGAAACAACCCGAGATTATCGTAAGTACACTTGACCCGTACCTTAAATAAATTTTTATGTTATTATGTGTTATGTGTTGTATGTGGAACTAAGGTACGGGGAAATAAAAGAAGGTAATGGGAATTAGTCTAAACACTACACGGGAATAATGGAGTAGCCACGAGATATCCAAGGGGTGGTGGATACGCCGCTGGTACTTCCTATATATAAACTTCTTGGTAGTTCGTGGTGAAACCATTAGGAATGTTTAGGGGAATAGACTAAAAGACAGTAATGAAAATATTGTAAACGTACGGGAGAACTTCCGACCGGTATGTAGTTATCTGACAAACGAAATGTTCTTTCTAAGGAAAAAGTGATGTATAAATCTCTCCTAGACCCGTCACTCTTTCCTAGGAACATCTCTGTCGGAGGTACTACACTAGGAGGATAATCATCCCAGTTTACAATATATGATAAGTATTAATAAGGGAGGGCTTAATTCTAAATAAAGGAATATCTGTGATGTATTTTAGGGGTGGTGGGTACGCCGCTGGTACACCCTATATATAAACCTCTTTAATATATCATAGAGACGCCTTTACAGAGAATTAGGACAAGAATGAGATAAAAGCATGAGGAAATCATGCTATCAAATAAATGATGAGAAACACTTAATCTTAAGCAAAGGAGTATTCATGAGATGTTCAAGGGATGGTGGATACGCCGCTGGTACTCCTATATATAAACCTCTTTAACATAACATGACGAATATGCAAGTATGCAATGTGTGACAAAAAGTCATGCTATATGTGCGAATATGCAATGTGTGTTAAATGTGAATATATGAATGCATGATAGACGATCATGCTATATGTGTAAATATGAATGTGTGATGGAAACGAGTCTAAGTCTTAAAATGGACCAACAGAGTACTCATGAAGTATTAAAGGGGTGGTGGATACGCCGCTGGTACTTCCTATATATAAACCTCTTTAGTGCATTATGGGGAAACCGTTAGGAAGTTTTAAGGTGAGGACGGGTTGGGAATACATTGGGAGGTTGTGAGTCTATGATACTCAAGGTCCCAATGTAAAAAGATGTCCAGCCTACGGGGCGGGTCTCAATAAGAAATGAATGAATGGAATGAGATGTCCAGCCTACGGGGCAGGTCTCAGATAAAAACTCGGACCGGAGGTACGTCCGAAGATGGTCGTGAGGGGGTTAGTACACCCATTAAAATATACGAATGACGTCACCGGAGGTACGTCCGGAGATGGTCACGGGGGCGTCGAGAGCCTGGAAAACTTTAACAATAATAAGAACCAGAATGGTTCACAATAAAATGAACGATGCAATATACTTACTTAGCGTAAGCTAATCCAAAAACGTTTTCCAAACACTGTAGGTTAAGAGCACGTGGAATGAAGCTTCCTGAGGACGTGGCTGATCGGAGTTGAAGAATCCCTATGTTACATGATGTAATATTTTATGTAAAAAAAATATTATAATAAAATATACCTTTGTCATTATAGTGACAAAGTTTTGAAAAATCTGGGACCATTTTCCGCATTAAGCTTTGATAAAATAATATAGTTAAAGTAGAATGTTTCAAGTTGGTATCAGAGCACAGTTTAAGGGATTTAAGTATCAAAAGGGGATGCATAAACTCAAATCATAAGTTCTCATGATATAAATAGGGAATCCATCCCTTAAGTATGTTTAAAATTCCAGTGCTTAAACATAAATATGTGACTATACGTGGGCTGAACTTTGTATGAGATAAGCTCCATATGATAGTTAGGATTATCATGATGCGTGACATACATTTCCTTATACCTGGCCAGTATTGGAGCTAATGTATGGGACCCCGTGATATCGCAAACATCGTATGATAACTTATTTTAGTATATAGTAAGCCGGGAATGTGATTATACATGATTGAAATGTATAAGTGAATGTGAGTATGTGTAAATGTATGAAGGGGGCCTTACGTAAAACCCTAGAATGTTTAGTTAAGGTTAGAATAGTATGAGGCCTGTAAATATGAAACCCTAGACTATAATTAGGGTGAACGAGCGAGTAATTAAACGAAATTCGAGTATCAGTAACAATTGATGAACGTCAAAACAATGAAGTACGCGACGAAGGGAGCCATGGGAAAGTTGCGTCTCCACTTCACAATGAGAACGAAGTAGAACAAGTCCCGGAGAATATCCGTAGACAGATTGCGTTAGAAGTAGGGAAGGCTTTTGATACAAACCTTCCGATTATGCAAGCTGAATTACAAAGCTCACTGGAAAGCTAGTTCAAAAACCATAGAAATATAGAGAAATCCCATAACGGAGAGGTTGGAAATTTTAAATTAACTCGATGCACGTATTAGGACTTTATGACCTACAAACCACTGGAGTTTAAGGGAGTTATTAATCTCTTAGAAAGTCAAAGGTGGATAACTGCAATGGAAACATCCTTCAATACTTGTCATTGCGGTAAAGAGGACGAGGTAACCTTTGCTACCAACCAATTGAAAGAGAGAGCCAATGATTGGTGAGGCGTAGTAAAGAGAGAAAAGGGTCGAGATAAGATTAAAGGAAATATTTCTGAAGCATTATTGCCCAAGAGCGGCAATAGACAAAATCACCGAGGAGTTACTTCAACTCCGTCAAACAAACGAATATGTGGATGAGATTAATGGCATTTTCTTCGATAAAGCCAGATTCTGTCCCGCGTTGTTAACAACTCCTGAGTTATGGATGACACGATACCATCTCATTCTGAAAACGGAAATTAGAGAATTCATTCATTCATCCAAGTGCGCGAACTCGGAGGAAATGATTGATTGGGAACGAGGACGAGAAACAGAGCTCAAGAGACGGGAACAAGAGGAGAGGAGAGGATTATCCATCTCCTATGCCTTTGAGGAGAATTAAATTTAGAAGACCTGATAGTGATTCCTCTCAAAAGAAAAAAATAAGCGACTGTGAAGTCTGTGGAAGGAGGCATCCTGGAGAATGCTAATATGCCCTAAATTATACATGTTTTGCATTTATAATAATCCCCATATTATGGTATTAATCAAACAAAATCTTTGCAATTGATACTTAAAACGTTAATATTTCACAATTGCAGGTTATTCGGTGCCCCAAGATAAACAGAGCAAAAACCAGCTTAAAATATGAAGAAATCAAGCTTTCGGAGGACCAAACCCGAGCATTGACCCACAAGAAGTCAAACCAGGTCAAAGGAAGTCAACACAACAGTTAAAAGATAAATCTGGGAAGCAGAGGAGGGTTACACGACCGTACAACCCATTGCACGGTCGAGCATTGCCTATCTTGCTCCCCAAGGTTCCAATACACTGTCCCGTGTACCCTGTATGATTCCTGAGGTGTTTGCACGCCCCTGTAATCCAATGCATGGCCGTGCATTGCTCATTTTGAGGCCAATAAATAGATGGCTTGAGTTCTTCATTCTACACACCTTACAACACCATTACACACTTCAAGAAGACACTAGAGAGAGCTTATTTCGTAGTTAGAGTAGTGAGTAAAGAGTGGAGAGGCTCTTCCTCCTTGTTCCACAATAGGGGAGCCTACGAAACTCAGCGTTATGCTGGTTAGCATGGCCATTCGTGGCTAAGCTTCTTGTATTGCTAGGGTGAAGATGATGTTTGGTGCATGTTAATGTTTGACATATTAATCTAGTGGTATGTTTATGTCTTTAATTATTCGTTCTTAAAACAACCTTTTGGTGGGCTTTTATTATTGTTTAAATCCGTCTTTATATTTGTGAGTGTCTTGATTTTAAAGTGTAAGATCGTAAAACATTTTTAATCAAACTTTCTTTGAAACTCGTATGTCTTTATACGAGCAGAGATTGATAAGCCAAGGCTTGGTCTACACTTCTAAGGTCGTACCTTTATACGAACTTATTATACGACCAAGAATTGGTGAACTCATGTTGGGAACGGTATGTCTTTATACTTGGTCCCATTGTTGCACCACCTCCGGTGAGCAAAATATAACCACCTATTTAACTCTAATACAAAGCATTTTAAGTTCGATGTCTTAAACCAACCCGGAGATGACCATTCGAATGGTTGAGGGTAACTGTTGTCCTTAACGGGAAGCAGTACTTCTTTTTAAAGATTTTAATTTGCAAATCAAATGTCTTGAGGACGAGGCTCTAGCGGTGACCCGAGTCACAAGTTTGTAGTAGTCATACCACTAAATTAGTCAAGTTAACATTATCACGTACCAAGCTGATTCGAATCCCGAAGCAATACTGTCCGTGACTTGATTATCTCCGAGATATTTACTTTTCTGCTATTTACTATTCTGTTCGTTACATTTCTGTTACACACATCACGCATGTTCTTACTTTTATGTTATTTACTTTATCGTCATTTACTTTTCTGTCATTTACTATTCTGTTTCACAAGCACACAAAACCCACTTATCAATTAATCCGGCTAAACGATAACAAAAGTTGAGTATTGAAACTCTACCGTGTCCATTAATTCGATACTTGGTTCTTACCTAGACTATATTACGCTGCGATAGGTACACTTGCCTATTGTGTGTGTTTTAAGTTAAAGTAATTATCATTTTATAAATTTAAAACCTGATCTCGTGAAACCATAATCTTTAAATATTATTATATAATATTTAACTACATCAAAATTCACACATCAAGTTTTTGGCGCCGTTGCCGGGGACACGGTGATTTCCAGAAAAATTCGAGTTAATGGATTAGCCTTATCATTTTCCATCTATTTTCCTCTTACATTTTGTTACAGGTAGTGTATGATCCACAGCTCCACTACTGGTTTATATCGACCTTTAGGAGAGCTTGAAAGATTCTTTCACCGCCTAATATGAGAAAACCGTGCTAGAAAAATGGCAGTTGAAAACCACACTATTTCCGATTTCACAAGACCGTCACTAGAAGCTTTGGGGTCTAGCATCACAAGGCTAACATTGATGCTAACAACTTTGATATCAAGTCTCATGTTATCCACATGATTCAGTCATCATGCACTTTTCATGGATTATCCGATGAATATCCACATGCCCACATTGCAAATTTCCTCGAAATTTGTGACACTTTCAAACTGAACGGAGTTTCAAATGACGCAATTCGCCTCCGAATGTTTCCCTTATCCTTAAGGGAATGAGCTAAGGCATGGCTAAATTCTCTTCCTACTGGGTCAATCTCTACATGGGACGATCTTGCTCAGAAATTCTTGTCGAAATACTTCCCGCCAGCTAAAACTGCTAAACTAAGAAATGATATCACCACTTTCACTCAGGATGATGGTGAATCACTATATGAGGCATCGGAACGCTTTAAGGATATGTTGAGAAAATGTCCTCATCATGGGTTAGAGGTTTGGTTACAAGTATCATCATTCTACAATGGGTTGCACAACCAAGCACGTCAGACACTTGACGCTACTACAGGTGGTATTTTTGTAAACAAGAGGCCACAAGAAACATACAACCTAATTGAGAAAATAGAAATCAATAACTATCAATGGTACAATCCAAGGAGTAACAGGGGAGCAAGGCAAGGATTTCACTCTATCGATATTGTCACTTCACTTTTTGCTCAAGTAGACGCCCTCACCACTCGACTCAATCAACTTAGCAAGGGCAAAGCAACTCCTGAAACTACTGAAGAAGTAAAAAGCATCACTGTTAATGTTGAGCAAGTTGATTTTATTGAAACAAATCGCACGCAGAACAACCCCTACTGCAATACTTACAACCCTGGATGGAGGAACCATCCGAAATTCAGCTAGAGGGATAATAACAATCAGGGACACTCTGGCTTCGGACAACAACAACAGTTTCAACAAAGACAATCCCTGAACTCTCAGCCTCATCAACAATTTCAAGGAGCTAATAAGCCAATTAATGGGTTAAGCCTAGAGGAAGCGGTAACTAAATTGATCTCTAAAACTGAAAGTCAAGCACTTCTAGCGGACTCCCCTCACAAACAATATGAGGAATGGTTTAGTCTTCATGCAGCTGAGTTCAAGACGCAAAAAGCAACTCTTCAAGCCATTGAAAAGCAATTAGGGAAAATTGCAAAACTATTATCCGAAAGACAACCAGGATGTCTCCCGAGTAACACTGAAACCAATCCGAAAGCTAACGTGAGTGATATCACTCTTAGAAATAGCAAAGTCTATCCATAGCCACCAATTCCAGGAGAAGAAGTCCAATCACCAAGAAGAGTAATATTCATCGGAGTACCACTTCGCCCACGTGTCGCAGAAACAACCACTCAAGGGTCACAATCAAATGTGATTCACCTTCTCCGATGGATCTCCCTCCGAAAGCTCGAACAAAAAGAGCATTCCACTCTCACATACCATATACAGGAAGGTTGGTAAAGAAGAAGACTGACGAACAATATGAAAAATTCATCGAGCTTTTGAGTCAAATCCATGTCAATCTTCCTTTCCTAGATATCATACAACAAATGCCTATGTATGGGCGTTTCTTGAAGGATTTCCTTACAAACAAGAGAAAATGGAGGAAGCAGTAAAGAGGACTAACCATTGTGTCGCTCTCATTGAAAGGTTCCTTTCAAAGAAACTTTCAGATCCTGGAAAATTCTCTCTACCATGCTCTATCGGACCACTACCGATCACTTTTGCACTAGCTGATCTAGGAGCAAGCGTGAACGTTATGCCATATAACATGTTCCAAAGACTCCAAATTGGAAACTCGTGACCTGTTAATGCAACTATCAAACTCGCTGATGGATCAATTAAGTCACCTATAGGAGTCATTGAAAACTTACAAGTAAAAGTTGGCAAGTTTGTCTTCCCTGCCGATTTCATGGTGCTGGAAATGGGACCCGATTATTCAGTACCCTTGATTTTAGGTCGCCCATTTTTAGCTACCTCTAGATCCGTCATTGACATGAATGAAAGAATCTTAACACTTTGTTTTAGAAAACAATCAGTAACCTAAAACATCGGAGGAAATGAATGCTTGTCAAATGATCTCTTTGAAATTACACAATTCATCGATGCTAATCTGGACTACCAACTTAAGAAAGCTAAGGAATTCAACAAAGGAAAGAAACTTGATCTTGGCAAGGACCTTGACAACACCAATTGGATCGATGAATACTTTTATAAGCTACCAAATTTGAAGGACTTGAATGAAGGGACAGGAGACACGGGGGAAGTTGATGGCCCCCACTTGAAGAAAGACTGATGCAGCACCTATGGGTCTGGCTAAAGACCCTTAATTAAACATAGCGCTTCTGGGAGGAACCCGATGATCATGAATAAATTGAGAGGTTGGTGCATACGGCAGAATCATGGACCTCAGGTTTGAATTTTCAAATTTAAGTTTCTCATACTTCAGCCTCAGGTATGCCCTCTCGATACTAGGACCTTAGTAGCTTAACTACTACCTTTTATTTTCCTCGTCTGCTTTTATGTTTCCTTTGTATGTCAGGTATAATAGCATCACCAGATCATCTGTCTACATTGAAGAGTTACACTCCACATCTACAAGCTTGGAGCCAGAAACCACATCAAATTTCTGAGAAATTCGATGAAGTCTTTGAAGCAACATGTTGACAAGTAGCTGATAGGCACCGCCTGACATCAGCAATAAGTTTCGACCTTAGGTTATACACCAAATTGACCGAGGGAGTACAAGTTTCTTTTCCCTTAAAATTTCATGCATTAAATTCCTGCATAGCATTTCATTACATACATTTGTACATTGAGGGCAATGCATAGTTTTAAGTGTGGGGTGGGGAATTAGAGATTCAGGACTACTTGTAACCTCAAAGCAGTAAAACTTAACTTGTGATTTTCTACCCATTTGACTAAAACATTACAAAAATCTACCTTTTGAAAAACCTGAAAAATTTTCAAAAATTTTAAACCTTAAATCTAAACCTCTTTAAGTTCGCACCTAATTAAATAAAACGAAGACATGGCAAGTAGAAACAAATGGATATTATGCATAACAAATCGCTAAACCCTATTCCATCCGTTTCCATGTGAGAATAATCTGAGCCTTTTCACGAGCACTATTATCATTATTTTCGCATGCTTTTCCTTTGGTATATTGAGTGTTTGTTCGATCGAATTTTATGCATAATTAGAACTTGTATTACTTATACATATCAAGATCATGAACTAGTGGAAGTATGAAAATGATTGAGGCACCTAGGACTTTATTACCCTTATATATTATCCTTAAACCCTAAAAATCCCAAAAATATTATCCGCCTAGATAGCCCTCCGAGCCTTAGCCTTTTCTTTTCTACTACCCACATTTATCACCCAACCAGCTTTTCGCAAACATCGCTTATTGGATGAATGTCTTCAAAATGGGAAAATTATCTTATGTCATCATTTAAAGTTTATTATCATTGAGACAATTTTGGAAAGAAATCTGTTTTACTCAAAAGAATTGGAATATACAAGAAGTTAGATGTATTAGGAAGAAACAGCCGAACTATCTGCAAGGAATTTATGGAAATATTATTTCAAGAAGATTGTTGAAAAAGGATTATGGAAGAAAATGTTTTAATACAAAAAAATGGAAATATAGAAAAGAAAAAGAAAGAGAGAAGTGGGTCTTTTACCGATAAGACCTTAAAGAACTGGATATGCAATCCTTTGATTTCAATTTTCTTTTCTGCCTTCATTTCGCAAAGCTTGAATTATCATACGAACTCAGAGAGAAGATTTTCTAAGCAACCAGTGATATTAGAAAAAGGTGGCGCAAGCAAGAGAAATTACCATCATTCTGCGACTTGTCAAAACGTGCCGCCAAGAGAAGAGCCAAAAGATACAGAAAATGTCTTAATTGTGGCAACTTGAGCCACGATGGAAAGTGTAGCAAGAATCAAACTTATTCCCAAAGTGAGTATACGCACCTGATCCAAGTAGGAGCTATTAGGCTACAAGCCGAAAGATCCATGTGCAAAGGCAGCAATGCGTAGTGTAAGGGCAAGCCGCCAAACAGACACTGGACCGTGAAATGACCCGAATCTCCCAATTTCTCGGGCAGCTTGTTCTGCACCACAGCAGAACATTGCTCACTAAGTGAGACTTCAGAGATCCCTCCTAGTTTCTTCTTATTGGAAAGAAGATCTTTGAGAAATTTACCATACTTAGGCATGTGTTGGAGGAGCTCTATAAACGGTAGATTGACCTAGAGTTGTTTAAACATATCAAGAAAGGTACCGTATTCCCTAGCGTTCCTATATGGTAGGCTTCTCCATCTCTATCTCTTCATCCACCGATTCTTCCCCTTCTACCACCAGTGGGCTCTCCTTTTCTTCAGCCATCTTAGGATCGATTCCAGCAAATCGAGCTCTCCAGTCTACCTTATTCACTTCCTCTACCGAAGGTATTCCATACTCAATGGAGTGGGAGTCATCCTCTACAACCTCTTTCTTCTCCACACTCCTAACTGACACGGCCATCACTGAAGCGTTGGAGCCTGAAGATTGACCTCCTTGTCTACCCTTCAGGCTCTGAGCTATGTCTCCTACCGTGCGCTGCAAGTCCTGGAATGCCGACTGCTGATTCTTCAATAGAGTGTCATGGCTATCCAGTCTTTGCCTTGTATCCTTGTCTTGCTGGACTAGGTGGGCAAGCGGTTGTGTTTGATTCTTGAGCATATTTTCGATCTTCCTTGTATTGACACTGCTTCCCGAGCTCGCTCCAGCCTCTCCTCCTCCATACTGCTGCTGGCAACCGTTAAACCCAGGAGGGTTATTTCCAGATCTCCATCCCGAGCCATAAGTATTGTTGTTATTATACCCTTGGTTTTGGTTTTGGTTGCCAGCATAGCTCACATGCTCCTGATTATTCACGGGGCAATCTTGGGTGTCGTGGCCTCCTCTGCACACTTGACACCGCTGAGCACGGAGCTTCAGCTCCTTAATCTCATTAGCCATTGAGGCGAGTGCAGCAGCCACTAGTCTCAGGAGTGACCTGATATACACCTGTAGGAGAAGAGGCGGGTGATCTAGCAATAGGAATGGAATTCTTAACAGAATGTGGATGATGTTGTTTGGCTTCAGAGAAGCTCTCGAACATTTCCTCACACTCATCAGGCTCAAGTCCCTCCATGATATGGCCTCCCGCATATGTGTTAAACATTTACTGCTTCTCGAAAGTGAGGCCATTATAGAACTTCTCCCCCAGCGCCCAGTCGGAAAGACCGTGCTGAGGACATCGGCTCAATAGCGTGTTGAACCGCTCCCAGGCCATGTGATAAGGCTCGTCAGGATCCATCCGGAACAAATGGATTTGACCCCGAAGGCGAGCGGCCATGGAAGGTGGATAATACTTCTTGAAGAATTTGGCTTGAAGAGCCTCCCAAGTGGTGATAGAATTGACAGGGAGGGTGTCAAGCCAAGTAGATGCGCGACCAGATAGCGAGAATGGGAAGAGACACAGGTAGATAGCGTCCTTAGATACACCCGTGATATTGAAGGTATCACATATGCGGGCAAAGCGGGACAGGTGTCCGGGTGCATCCTCATTCTCAAGGCCATGAAATTGAGTGGCATGAGTGATTGTGCTCATGACATGTGACGGGATCTGCCATGTATTGGTGTTAGGAATAGCGGGGTGTGTGATGGAGGATATCGCCCCGGTGACCCCGTCACTGGCCCTCTGGTGTACGGTACGTCTCGCTGGTGGGTCAGCATCGCCCATGATAGGAAATGGAATTGGGCTAGTATAACGTACCTGGGATTTGCAAAGCTCTTTCAAACGCTCCCAGAAGTTTCTGGTGCGCTCGGGAAGCTCTAGTTCGGGCTCTGGAAAAGCTTAATAAGGTGTTGATCCCTGCGAACGAGTATTGTGCATAAACTGACACAAGAACAAAAGAAACAAATAAAGACTCAAGACAGAAAGACTCGATCCTAAATTAGACACTAAGATAACACGTAGGACAAGCACAGAAGACACACAAGACTCAAAAACAAAACAAACAAAAAATCACTAAAAGAACTAGTCAAAGCCAATATTGCTATTGCCAAGTGTCCCCGGCAACGGCGACAAAAACTTGATGTCGCCCAGACGGTCTATTAATATAATAACAAAACCTAACCTAGACTCCCAAGTAATAAAAGGAGTACCTTCAACTAAACCGCACTAACAGGCAAGTGTACCTATCGAGTGTAGCACACCTTAACAGTAAACCGAGTTATCGAACCCTGGAGACACTACGAATAACAAAACTAGACTCTGACTCGAACTAAAGATTTAATTGGTTTGGGGGTTTACTACACTAAATATTAAACTAATAATGCAGAAAACTAAGGTCGACTTAACTAACCAGACAAAGAACAAAGGTAATATCAAGAATGGGAAGAATATCACCTAGGTCGGAATCTTACTTGCAAAGCACAACTTCTATCGGTTATGGAAACTATAATGTATCTGGGTTTCTAAGGAAACAACTCTAGATAGCCTAGTGGATCCCTAATCACTCTCAGGGTGTCAACTAAAGAACCTAAAGATTTACTAACTCATCAGATTGTTGGATCACTTCTCATGAATTTCCAACTATGATAAAGTACCCGAAAGACAGATTACCTCTCAGTCTCACTGTCCACAATATATTCAAGGAATGCATGGGGTAATCTCAAGATGACAACTATGACACCAATAGCAACAATCACTAAACACCTAATATCGGCTTCCTCTCAGACAGCTGACACTCGGATTCCTAATGACGAAGACTAAACGACTAATTCTCACCTCTCGAGTATTGAACTAGGATACAAATTTAATTCTAACCAGCAATCAAAGACAACTCCTATAGCTACTACGTCTAGCAAACCACCCTAATCACAAACCCTAAAATCTATAACCAATATACGCTAATCAGACCGGCAGACAACCACAATAAACGCAAGTAGTTGAAATCAAACACAAGATCAGATCTAAACATGCAATAACATCATAATTATCAACTCAAGATCTTTTACAAAATCATAAACCCATTAATTAAAATCCAAAAACCGATAAAAATCAAAACTTTAACAAGTATTCATCATTAACCTAGGCAATATCAATGTTTTTGCCTAGGATCATGTTCAAACAACCAACACATAAGTAATAAAAAAGATTCATGGTTTCAAACAATCAAATCAAAGATAAAACTTCAAACATGCAAACCTGAAACGCTTAAACAACGAACCCGGATCTCAAAGCCTTCAAACTGTAACTCCACTTGACCTCCAATTTCCCAAAGTCTCCCTAATGCTCTCTCTGGACGGCTAAGAATCGAACTCCTCTCATAATGGGATTAAAATTCTATTTAATTTGAAAAACTAGGGTTTTGCGGAAACTAGCTCTCTCGCGTACCACGAGACAATTGGGTTGGGTTCCTCACGTACCGCGAGGAACAAAATAGTCGCGGCCTCATCTGGCTTCCCTCGCGTACCGCAAGAACTTTGGTCTCCACTCTTTGCGTACCGCGAAAGGCATAAATTTCCCATTTTCTTCTTTTGTTCTTCCGGATTTCATTCTCTTGCTTGATTTCTTCACGTATTCACTTGTAATGTTCATGAGCACCTGCAAATATACAATAGACTCAAATACAGACTTAAATGAATAAAAACAAATACAAAACTAATCAAAAACACACAAAACACTAGGAATAAAGATGTGTGCTTTGCACTACATCAATAATTCGATTCGAAGTTGAGTGTTCCACTTAACTTACATTATCCATACATATATAACCCTAGAGCTGAGTGAACATTGTGAGGAGTGATAGATTATGCATAATTAAGTTCTAGTAGGCTTGTCATGGATTGCATCATCTTGAAACAGAAAAATACAAAAATAGAATAAACAACTCAAGAGTTATCCCGGAGCTTCAACTTGTTTGGAGTTCCATTACCTTTGTAAAGTTTGTAGTTATGTGTATGATCATGCATGAGTTTGCTTAAGGACAAAAAAATTTTAATTGTGGGGTATTATAATATACCCTAAATTAGACGTGTTTTGCATGCATAATAATCTCCATATTATGGTATTAATCATACAAAAGCCTTGCAATTGATACCTAAAATGTTAATATTTCACAATTGCAGGTTATTCGGTGCTCCAAGATAAACAGAGCAAAAACTAGCTTAAAACATGAAGAAATCAAGCTTTCGGAGGACCAAACCCAAGTATTGACCACCAAGAAGTCAAACCAGGTCAAAGGAAGTCAACACAGCAGCTAAAAGACAAAACTGGGAAGCAGAGGAGGGTTGCACAGCCGTGTAACCCATTGCACGGTCGTGCATTGCCTATCTTGCTCCCCAAAGTTCCAGTACATTGTTGCGTGTACCCTGTTTGATTCCCGAGGTGTTTGCACGCCCGTGCAATCCAATGCACGGTCATACATTGCTCATTTTGAGGCCTATAAGTAGATGGCTTGAGTTATTCATTCCACACACCTTACAACAACATTACACACTTCAAGAACACACCAGAGAGAGCTTATTTCGTAGTTAAAGTAGTGAGTAGAGAGTAGAGAGGCTCTTCCTCCTTGTTCCATAATAGGGTAGCCTACGAAACTTAGCGTTAAGCTAGTTAGCATGGCCATTCGTGGCTAACGGTGACCCGGGTCACAAGTTTGTAGTAGTCATACCACTGAATTAGTCAACTTAACATTATCACGTACCAAGCTGATTCGAATCCCGAAGCAATACTCTCTGTGACATGATCATCTCCGAAATATTTACTTTTCTGTTATTTACTATTCTGTTTGTTACATTTTGGTTACACACATCACGCACGTTCTTACTTTTATGTTATTTACTTTATCTTCATTTACTTTTCTATCATTTACTATTCTGTTTCATAAGCACACAAAACCCACTTATCAATTAATCCGGCTAAACGATAACAAAAGTTGAGTATTGGAACTCGACTGTGTCCATTGGTTCAATACTTGGTTCTTACCTAGACTATATTACGTTGCGATAGGTACTCTTCCCTATTGTGTGTGTTTTAAGTTAAAGTAATTATCATTTTATAAATTTAAAACCTGATCTCGTGAAACCGTAATCTCTAAATATTATTATATAATATTTAACTACATCAAAATTCACACATCAAATGCCAGTTTAAGGCTCTAAATTGTAGCAAATGCTAGAAAGTTGGACACACTGCAATACAGTGTATGACTTCAACTAGGCTATGCTACACTTGTTACAAGCTGGGACATTTCAGCTAAGAATTTCCTAAACTACGATCTCAGACTAAGAAGGTCGGTGAAGGGCCAAGAGTAGCAGACAACGAAATCAAAAGGATTCAGGCTCCGAAACCAAGAGGTAAGGCTTTCCAGATCACAACCGAGGAAGAAAAAGATGTCCCTGACATCGTATCAAGTATCTTCCTCTTCAATCCCTTACCTGCTGGTGTTTAATTCAATATGGAGACTAGTCGATTATTTATTTCATTAAGATACATGAATTCAATAAACTTCAATGAAGTTGGCTAGAACATTAGAGGTTAAAATCGTGAGTGATAGAGACCCCGTAGTAACCAAAATATGTTAAGATTGCCAACTATTAATAGAAGGAGAGGAGTATCTCGTCAAGATTCAATATAGTGGACTAGTTATCTTCGCATACTATGATGATTATATATGATCAGAAGATTACACCATTCGTGACGTCTGCAGGAAAGGAAGTTAGTATCATTAACCAATGATGAAACTAGATTGTGTTTATATACGATGACTTAAATAAATAGCTATGAGAGACAAGGTCACCAAGCCTTCATAGCTTATACGGCCGATGTGAAGATAAAAGGGAAAGAACTAGAGCAGGTTCCAAATTCCCATGAGAATTCCAGATGATCTTCCAAGTGTCCCATCTAAGAGAAAGATCGAATTCAACTTAATTCCTGAAGCTAAGCCAGTGACTAAGGCTCATTATCAATCAGCACTTACTGGAATAACGGAATTAGTGTCACTACGAGAACCGTTAGGCAAGAGATACAGACCAATAGAATTCCAAAAAGGATATTATGTTTTATGTCTCATTGGAAAGGTCAAATCTGACGTAAGAAACGTGGCAAGATAAGTCCATGATTCATTGGTCCTTTTAAGGATCATTAAACAAGTCGGAAGAGCGACTTGTCAACTAAAGCTAGCTGAAGAACCGAAACACGTTCCACATCTACAGAAGTGTATAGCAGACAAGAGTGCTCAAGAACCTTTGAAAAAGAAAGAAGTTGACGAGAAACTAACATATGTCAAAGAACCCGTAAAAATTCTAGACACAAAGGAAAAGCAGTTACATCACAAGACGACCAAACAAGTATTAGTGCAATTGAGGCACAAAAAAGGATCAAAGATGGTTTGAGTAAGTGAGGATGAAATGAGGAAAAGTTATCCTCAATAATTCAAAGATTAACAGGTTTCGAGACGAAACTTAAATTAAGGGGGGGAGAGTTGTAACATCCCAAAACTCCTAAATAAAAGTTGGGACACGTGTCGGTTGAGAAACGTGGCCTAAGAACCCAACCGGATGCGAAACGAGAAGACTATTCACCCAGATATAGCCCAAAACTTCGCATAATCATATCTCGGGCTAGAAAATGAGTTACGGGAGCCATAATATATGAAAATGAGGTGTCTCGACGAGGAGAATCTGAAATTGAGGTATGTCGGACCGATATCTTAAGCATAACGGTCCGACTAGTGTTCCCGAAGCAATTCAGGAGGCTTTGACAGGTGTTTTGATGACTCAGCTCCCACGTCGAACCGATATTCTTTACACATCGGTCAGACATGTGGATGTCGGACCGATATGATTTACACGTCGGTCCGATATGGGGATGTCGGACCAATATGAATTACACGTAGGTCCGATATGTGATGTAGAAGCAAAAAAAGGAGATTTTGACGCGTGTCACCGACTTCAGCCGAAGTCAAACCGACTTGGCATGACATATCGGTCCGAAATGGGTCCCATTTCTAAGTAAAGGAGTAGAGCAAGAGTTTAGATAAAAGCATAAAGAGATTATGATACTAAAATTAAATGGGAAAGCATAATTCTAAGTAAAGGAGTATTCATGGGACGTTAAAGGTGTCACACCCCGCCTCAGGCACCCCTTGGACGTTTGCGACCAACGATTAGTACCTGTTTTGATTTCAGAGTTATTATAACACACATCGGAAGTCTTTTTCACAAGGATCGTTACATCTTTTGTTTAACCTCAAGGGTTGTATTTGTAAAATATCAAAACTCAATTGAAAAACAAAAGTCTTGTATTTACTTCATAAACATAGGGACTTAAATACCCTTTTCACTTTGATTACAAAACAGTGTTTGAAATCAAATACATCTCTTGTCTATCATGGACAAGTTTAAGCCACTGGAAATAGTACTATCCGAGGTTGATCAGTTCCCCAGTCCTATTTCTTTTTTCTTTGTTTAGGATTTCCTATACACGAGGCCTGAGAATCCAGCGTGCAAGTTATCCTTTATTAGTCCCTCGGGTCAGATCTCATGTTTGCCCTTCACTTATCCTAGGTCAGATATTATGTCTGCCCATATCCCTTTTCTTTCACGTTTTATTCATTACCTGAAAACATTTAGAAAATAAAACGTCAGCACGAACACCGGTGAATACAATTATCTTAACGATAAAATCATTTGGCACAAACAAGCATTAGTTCATAATCACAACTTTATATTCATTCCACACATTCAGCAGGCCCATCCTGTTCAATCGCACTACATTATACACTAGCGTCATATCTTATAACAACGAACAGGTTAATACCTCTGACATTGTTATAAGATAAGCACCAGCCGTAATCCGGGAATTTCACCAGAGACCCGTGTATCCAATGCAAGTTTTACGCATACCTATGGCCTGAATGCTTTCACGTAGAAGAACGTTGAACATTACTCCCTTAACCTTATTTGGCCATTTTTGTAAACATAAATGTTTGACAAAAACTTTTGAAAGAGATAAAGTATTCACCTTGTTTATAGGAATGAGCCTCTAAGTTGAAAGCTTATAGACTAGCTTCTTAACTTTATTTTTCTAGCGTAACAACACTTCTATGAGCTTTTCTTCTCAATCTGAGCACTACAACGAGCGGGAGTTGGACCGTGATCGTCGGGAGCGGACTAGGGATCACCTGAGACGAGAATTGGAAGTTGGATTTGGGTTGGGATGAATAAAAATGAACGAACTCGTTTAACTATTTATAGGCTGTGGCTAGGGATGTCGGTTCGACATCAAGCCATACACATGTCAGCCCTAATTGTCGTTGTCTGATTGGACCGAACATATTTGGGGGCATATCGGACCGATATGTGTACCATGTCGGTCCCATATCTAGACTCATGTCCCATCATTAGGGTTGAGTCACTGGATACGTGTCATCACCACAAATTGTGGCTGAGAGGAGGTTTACGGACCGATATGGAATGATGTCGGTCTGATAACCGACGTATGTTGTATTGCGAACCGATATAGGAATGGATATCGGTCTGATATCCATCCTGATTTTACTTCGGTCCGGTATCTAAACCTTTATTCATTTCGGACCGATTCTAGATCAATGTCGGTTCGATATCAACTTACTTTCCAAAATTTTCATTTTAAACCCTAGACCTGGTACTCTTGATACACAAGTCCTTAGAGGTTTCTAACCTTGGCATTTCTTGGACATTTTTGTGGTAGGTGTTACATCCTCCCCACCTTGTTTTAATCTCGTCCTCGAGATTATTCGAACAATTGAGGATATTTCTTTTTTCATTTCGGACTCCAATTCCCATGTGTACTCAGGTCCACGTTTGGAGTTCCATTTCACTTTCACATTTATCAATTTCTTTCTTTTCAATTTCTTTTTCTGCTTGTTCCCGATTTGTAAAGGTTGTTCTAAAAATTTCAACTTTTCATCTACCTCTACATCGTGTAGGGGTATTACCAGAGATTCATCTGCCAAACATTTGCGTAGATTTGACACATGGAATACATCGTGTACTCCATTAATTTCTTCTGGTAATTTGTGTTGGTAGGCCACAGGCCCAACTCTTTTTAAGGTTTTGAATGGTCCTATGAATCTCGGACTTAATTTCCTTTTTTTTCCAAATCTTACAACGCCTATCCAAGGTGAAACTTTCAATAAAACGTTATCACCGATGTTGAAATCTAACGACTTTCGTCTTCTATCAGCATAACTCTTTTGATGATCTTGAGCCGTTTTTAATCTATCTTTTATATGAATCACTTTTTCAGTTGTTTCCAGGACTATATCAGGACCGGACAACTGGTTTTCTCCTATTTCAGACCAACAGATTGGAGTTGGACATTTACGACCGTATAAGGCTTCACAAGAAGTGGCCTGTATACTCGTATGATAGCTATTGTTATAGGGGAATTCCATTAGAGGCAAGTGTTCATCCCAACTTCCTCCAAGATCCATAACATAAGCCCATAACATATATTCAAGATTTTGAATTGTTCTTTCGCTCTGCCCGTCCGTTTGACGATGATAGGCAGTGCTGAGATTCAATTTCGTACCTCTGGCTTTTTGAAAGCTTTGCCAGAATCGAGAAGTAAATCTACTATCTGTATCTGACACAATAGATAGTGGCACACCATGTAAAGACATGATTTCATTAACGTATAGTTGTGCCAACTTATCCATGCTGAATGTTTCTTTCATGGGAAGAAAATGAGCAGACTTAGTAAGTCTGTCAATGATAACCCAGATATTATCATTCCCTCGACTGGTGCGGGGAAGCTTTGTAATGAAATCCATGGTTATCATTTCCCATTTCCAGACAGGAATTTCAAGTTGTTGTAACAAGCCAGATGGCTTTTGATGTTCAGCTTTAACTTGAGAACAGGTTAAGCACTTTGCAATGTAGATAGCGATATGTTTCTTCATTCCTATCCAACAGTAATTGGCTTTTAGGTTGTTGTACATTTTATCGCTTCTAGGATGCATCGTATATTTAGATTTATGAGCTTCATCAAGAGTCTCTTCACGTACATTTCCATAGATAGGAACCCAGATTATCTTATTCATTCTAAGAATATCAGCATCATCTCTAACCAGTTGTTCGATCATGCCTCCTAAACCTTCTTTCTCTAGGTTGGGTTGTTTTAAAGCCATCTGTTGAGATTCCTTAATACGAGTAATAAGATCGATTTGAAGACCGAGTCTTAAAGCACGAACTCGTTTAGGTTTCTCATGTTCTTTTCTACTCAAGGCATCGGCTACAACATTGGCTTTGCCTTCATGATAATAGATTTTACAATCGTAATCATTCAGGAGTTCCATCCAACGCCTTTGCCTCATATTCAGTTCTTTCTGACTGAATATATACTTTAGGCTTTTATGATCAGTGAAAATAGTGAATTTGACTCCATATAGATAGTGCCTCCATAATTTCAGTGCGGAGATTATGGCGCCCAATTATAAATCATGAGTCGTATAATTCTTTTCATAAGTTTTCAATTGACGAGAAGTAGAAGCGATAACTTTGCTTCCTTGCATTAACACACAACCAAAGCCGATATGTGAAACATCACAGTAAACTGAAAAGCCTTCGTTTCCATCTGGCAAAGCCAGTATGGGTGCTTGAGTCAGTTTTTGTTTCAGAGTTTCGAAAGCTTGAGATTGATTAGGTCCCCATTCATACATAACTGATTTGCGAGTCAGAGAAATTAATGGAACAGCAATTCAAGAGAAATCTTGGATAAATCTCCCATAATAACCATCTAAACCGAGAAAACTTTGAATTTCAGTTGGTGACTTCGGGATTTCCCATTTGGATATAGCTTCGATTTTAACGAGATCAACTTGGATGCCATTAGTGTTAATGAAATGTCCAAGAAATTGGACTTCTAACAACCATAATTCACATTTTGAGAACTTAGCATATAGATTTTCGTTTCTCAAGAGTTCAAGCAAAATTTTCAAATGATCGGCGTGATCTTCTTTACTTTTGGAATAAATAAGGATATCGTCAATGAATATGATAACAAATTTATCCAAGTAAGGTTTACAGACTCTATTCATCATATCCATGAAAGCTGCTGGTGCATTAGTAAGTCCAAACGGCATTACCGTGAACTCATAATGACCATACCGAGTTCTAAAAGCAGTTTTGGGAATGTCTTCTTCCTGTACTTTCAATTGATGATAGGCAGATCGATTTTCAAGAAACAATGAGTTCCCTGAAGTTGATCAAAATGATCATCAATTCTAGGAAGCGGATGATTGATCTTAATTGTGACCTTATTTAGCTCACTATAGTCAATGCACATACGCATGGAACCGTCTTTCTTCTTAACGAATAGGACCGGAGCTCCCCAAGGCGATGAGCTTGGTCTAATGAATCCTTTCTCTAGCAATTCATCTAACTGTTTTTTCAATTCTGCCATTTCATTTGGAGCTAATATGTATGGGGCTTTAGCAATAGGTGCCGTACCGGGTGCAAGATTAATTTTGAACTCCACTTCTCTTTCAGGTGGAATCCCAGGCAGTTCTACAGGGAAAACATCGGGAAATTCAGCCACAACCAGCACATCTTCAATCTTCTTTTCAGTGTCGGTGGTTATAGATACAAGGTATGCTAAGCATCCCTTTCGTAAGTACTTTATGGCTATTAACATGAAAATTATTCCAACAGAGTTGGATAATTTATCACCATTTATATTAATAATATCGCTTTTTGGCGAACGGGGTTTGATAGCTTTCTTATCACACATGATACGGGCTTGGTTATAGGCTAACCAATCCATTCCTAGAACAATATCAAATCATTCCAAAGTCATTGGTAACAGTTGTGCATGAATAACATGCCCGAATAGTGTGATATTACAATCGTTGAGGATTTCTGAAAATTTGGACTAGTTTCCCGTTAGCAGTTTCTACCACGTATTTCATATCTAATTTAGCTAGAGTTTTATTTAATAGTCTACAGAATCTATGATTTATAAAACTTTGGTTTGCACCAGAGTCAAACAAAACTTGAGCGTAAATATCATTGACAAGAAAGGTACCCGTAATGACAGCGGGCATACCTGCTGCTTCACGAGTATTGAGAACAGATGCTCGTGCATTCTTCTTTACTCCACCTGCAGGGTTGGGACCTGTCCCATCGGGCTTCTTCAATTTGGTACAATAGGTTTTGATGTGGCCAGCCTCGCAACACTCAAAACTGGTGATAGATTTCTTCGTAAAACTATCTTCTGTTTTGTGTCCAGACATTTTGCAGAAATTGCAAAATGGTCTAGATCGACATTGTCCCAAGTGCCTCTTCTTGCACCTTGGACACTCAGGAATAGAAGAGTTATTGTTTCGGGAAGTAAAATTTGATTTCTTTATACCACTAAGGCCTTGCCCAAACTCCTTCTTCTTCTTCCTTTCCTCCTGGTTTCTAATCAGGCAACTGGTTAATGATGCTCCCAAATCCATAGCATTATCAAGATTTTAACAAATTGCGACCTTTACCATGTCGCGGATTTCTCCAATCAAACCACAAATATATCTCTTTATTATATTAGATTCAGGGGTTGCTAGATGAGGAATTATTCGTGCATACTCAAGGAGTTTAGTCGAATATTCTTGATGGTTGGTTCCAATCATCTTCAGACGTAGAAATTTCCCTTCAATCCGTTCCCTTTCGTTTTATGGAATATTTCTTTTCTATCCTTGTCTTGAAGGCACTCCAGCCCATATCATAGGTTGCTTCTCTTCCTTTGACAACAACAATGTTGTTCCACCATTCTAAAGCTTGATCTTTAAATAGATTGGAGGCATATAGAACCTTGTCTTCCTCTGCACATTTGCTAATTGCGAGTACAGACTCAGTCTTTTCTATCCACCTCAAAGGGGTTATCCTTCATTCTTTTCCAGAAAAATTAAAGGGTTTGCAATCCTAGAACATTTTATAAGTACAACCAATCATCTTCCTCTTCTTTTCTATATGGTCGTAATTGTTACCCATCCCTTCATCTTCGGATGAATTATGGTAATATTTCTCCCTTTCAGTATTCCTGGTTGGATGAGTAGCAGAACCTTCTGGTTTGAGAGTAATGGGTTTGGATTGAGTTATGGTTCGGGTATGTTGGGTCAATGGTTGAGAATGGACAGAATTTGGAATCGAGGGTTGAGCAGATAGCTTATCTGCTTGTCTCTTTTCCATTTCAGTAATGATCATCGAGAAGGAATCCATGATTCCTTCTATAATCAATTTCTGCAGTTCTTTACGAGAATCAGGCACTTCAGCAGCATTTTTAATCACTGCTTGTTTCCTCTTTCCTCTTGTATTGTAAGAAGGTCCGGTTTGTTTAGACATGTAATAACAGAATTAAGATGGGAATCAAAAACAAAACTTTTTATTGATAAAATACATATATACAAGAAAAGTACATATTGTTTCTAGAAATTTCTAAAATTCTTTTCTTCCAGGGCTTGAACCAACAAAGCATTCCTGGCTTCAACTTCATCTTTTTGTCGTTCGAGTTCAGCTATTCGATTTAACAACATTTGTTCCCTTTCATTTCCTAATGCATTCTCCTTTATATGAGAAGCAGGGAAAGGAACAGTCTCATAGTATGGAATGTAAAGTTTATTAGAATCATCTCCTTCTTCTTCTTCTTCAGAATCACATTTATTTTCATAAGGCATCTCCGCATATCCTTCATGAAAATTATGTGAGTAGATTGGAGTGATATTATAGCTTCCAGCAGTAGGAGCAAAATGAAAACTTATAAAAGGATTACAGGGAACATTTGGGTTTCCTATTTCTCCGAGGCTTCTGAAAGTTGAACCTTCAATTTCCTCATTACTTTTTATTGTAGTTTCATTCGTTTGACGTTTGAAATAATTAGCTGGAGTGTATATACGAAGGAAGCTAGGACCTTTGCCCTTTCCAACCATTCTATAACAAAATAAACTAAACGAGATTTATTATAAAATACGTGACAAGGAAATAAAAAATAATATAGATTTTAATCTTTCATCAGCTCTTCTCCAAGAGTCATCAGGCTTTCTCCATATTCATAAACCTGTTGTCCATAAAATTTGGTTCTAGCCTTGTCCATGATTTTCTCTCGTGTTACTTCGTCCGTTTGGCGCAACGAACGATCTAAGCATTCAATAGGAGAAGAAGGCATACTATGCTCATAATCGTATTTTGGCGAAGGTTCAGAAAGTCAAACCATAATATCGTTATAAGCATTTTGGTATGCCGGAGGAGCTTGGAAATAAGTTTCAAAAGGACCATGGTAAACTGGTTCAGGAAACATATAAGGATCATATAGGACTGGGGATTCAGAATTATAAGATTGATGATCAGAATTTCCTGAGGTATTATTAAAGAAGGGATAATCTTTAGGATTTTCATAAGCGGGTTCATAATGATGAGATTCTTCAGATGGATCTTCTTCTGTTGATATGTTCTGCTGAGTTGGACTAGATTCGGCTGCAGCAGTATTCGAATTGCTAATATCTGATCCAGCATCCATCCATTGGCTTGAAATATCATGGAGCTGGGGAGGGTATTCAGGAATAGGGTTATCTCGTAGAATGGAAAATGGATCGTCGTTATAGTAAGGTGACGATATAGGATTCATTTGTGAACCCAGTGGATGGTATTCCGGAGTTCTTGTTTAACTGGACGATTGGGGTCATAATAAACAGGAACAAAATTATCTCCAGACATCTGCAATCTTGAAGTATTAGTACTTATCTTAGATACTAAGGCCAATATTCTTATTTTAACTAAAGCTCTAAAAGGATGGTTATTTTTCCAGAGTAGTACCTCCAATAGAAATGTTCCCACGTAAGAGCGACGGATCTAGGAGAGATTTATACACCACTATTTACTCAGACAGAACATCCCGTTTGTCAGATAACTACATACCGGTCAGAAGATTACCTTGTTTTCTTAAAAGCATTAATGTTTGAAGCCTAGATACTACTTCCAATTATCTATTTCTCTAAAACTTGTGGCTCTGATACCAACCCTGTCACACCCGGCCTCAGGCACCCCCTGGACGTGTGCGACCAACGATTGGTACCTGTTTTCATTTCAGAGTTTTTATAAAACACAGCGGAAGTCTTTTTCACAAGGATCGTTTCATCTTTTGTTTAACCTCAAGGGTTGTATTTGTAAATATCAAAACTCAGTTGGAAAACAAAAGTCTTGTATTTACATCATAAATATAGGGACTTAAATACCCTTTTCATTTTGAATACAAAACAGTGTTTGAAATCAAATACATCTCTTGTCTCTCATGGACAAGTTTAATCCACTGGAAATAGTACTATGCGAGGTTGATCAGTTCCCCAGTCCTATTTCCTTTTTCTTTGTTTAGGATTTCCTATACACGAGGCCTGAGAATCCAACGTGCAAGTTATCCTTTATTAGTCCCTCGGGGCAGATCTCATGTTTGCCCTTCACTTATCCTAGGTCAGATCTTATGTCTGCCCATATCCCTTTTCTTTCACTACCTGAAAACATGTGGAAAATAAAACGTCAGCGCGAACGCCGGTGAATACAATTATCTTGACAATAAAATCATTTGGCACAAACAATCATTAGTTCATAATCACAACTTTATATTCAATCCACACATTCTGCAGGCCCGTCCTGTTCAATCGCACCACGGTATACACTGGCGTCATTGCTTATAACAACGGCCAGGTTAATACCTCCAACATTGTTATAAGAGAAGCACCAGCCGTAATCCGAGAATTTCACCCGAGACCCGTGTATCCCTTGCAAGTTTTACGCATACCTATGGCATGAATGCTTTCAGGTAGAAGAACGTTGAGCATTACTCCCTTAAACTTGTTTGGCCATTTTTGTAAACATAAATGTTTGACACAAGCTTTTGAAAGAGATAAAGTATTCACCTTGTTTATAGGAATGAGCCTCTAAGTTGAAATCTTATAGACTAGCTTCTTAACTTGATTTTTCTAGCGTAACAACACTTCTATGAGCTTTTCTTCTCAATCTGAGCACTACAACGAGCGGGAGTTGGACCGTGATCGTCGGGAGTGGACTAGGGATCACCTGGGACGAGTATTGGAAGTTGGATTTGGGTTGGGATGAAGAAAAATGAACGAACTTGTTCAACTATTTATAGGGTGTGATTTGGGTCCATGTCGGACCGATATGGCTAGGGATGTCGGTTCGACATCCAGCCATACACACGTCAGCCCTAAATGTCGTTGTCTGATTGGACCGAACATATTTGGGGGCATATCGGACCGATATGTGGACCATGTCGGTCCAATATCTAGACTCATGTCCCATCATTAGGGCTGAGTCACTGGACACGTGTCATCATGTAACATCCCGAAAATCTAAATATAGATGGTTCGAGCTAGCGGACGACCCGACTCTGTGTGAACTAAGAGAGGACGTCGTGACTGTGCTTAGAGGTGCGTTTATCTACCAAACTAAACCCGGATAGTTATTTTTAAAGCATCCGATATGGAAACGCAATTAATGAAACAGGAGGGACCCTGAATAAAACCTTCTACCCTATAAAAGCAAGTTTAAAAGTAAACCCTAGGCCTAATTCGGCCTAAGTGGTGTCGCGCGGCAACAGGGAGAACTGTCACACCCCGCCAAGGCGGAAACGCGAGGCGTAACATTACATGATTTCCAAAGCATATGATTACCGCAAACACATACATGATAAATGGATACATAAACAAGTTTAAAGTTTTACATTTCAAAAATGTAAATTGGGTTTACAAAAGTGAAGATTTCACAAATATGACTCTATTACAATAAGTTATACAAGAGAAATCCCCCAAATAGTTGTATCCATCGTGCATGCATGTAATCTACATTGCTAACCTTGCGATCACGTCAATTTCCTGAAAAACATACTTAAAATTGTCAACACGAGGTTGGTGAGTTCACAGGTTTAAATCAAATAGATCTTTGTAAAATTCAATTGTTCGTAAATAGTTCCAGTTGCATGTGATAATCAGAATAAGAATTGTTGACCCATTTGTAAACTAGCTAGGAATACAAATAATATGTTCCTACATGAGCCGTAACCAAACCATGACAATTGTTCGTCGCCCCTAATTTCGTTATCCGGTTCTATGCGGCCATAAATCCTCCAGATTGTGGTGAGCGCGACTAACCATGACCGGGAGATGTCACTCTCCATAGTACTATTCATAGGACTCTAGGCTACAGTTAATGGTTACTAAATTGTTCCAGGGGACTTTAGCGGCCTAAAATCGTTTAACTCATGTAAACATAAAAGTCGAGTCTTATTCTCTTGTTATCACATAAAAATAGTTGTAAGTATGTTCTTCCCCCAAATATTGAAAACAGTAAAAAGGGGCCGTGAAACTCACATTGAGTTTGTGTATGCTTGCAATGATAATTGTTCTAGTCAAACTTGACTATTCGTACCCTAATTACAAAAAGGGTAATTCGTGTTATGATCGAATGTCTCATATGCAAATTGTTCACCGACTTAGCAAATCTGATTGCTTTTGTTTAAATATCTTTTTAGTTTTTCAACACTTTTTTCGTTATAAAATAGTTCTAAGTTACTGCCCCATGGGACTGATGAACAGGTATCGAAACTTTCTTAGTTTCGATTGAACAGAACAAATGTCGAAACTTCCTAGTTTCGATTGAGCAAAACAGGTATCGAAACTACCTGGTTTCGATTAAGTAATAGGTATCGAAACTACCTAGTTTCGATTGAGTAAACAGGTATCGCAACTACCTAGTTTCGATTGAGTAATAGGTATCGAAACTACCTAGTTCTGATTGAGCAAACAGGTATCGAAACTACCTGGTTTCGATTAAGTAATAGGTATCGAAACTACCTAGTTTCGATTGAGTAAACAGGTATCGAAACTACCTAGTTTCGATTGAGTAATAGGTATCGAAACTACCTAGTTTCGATTGAGCAAACAGGTATCGAAACTACCTGGTTTCGATTAAGTAATAGGTATCAAAACTACCTAGTTTCGATTGAGTAAACAGGTATCGAAACTACCTAGTTTCGATTGAGTAATAGGTATCGAAACTACCTAGTTTCGATTGAGCAAACAGGTATCGAAACTACCTGGTTTCGATTAAGTAATAGGTATCGAAACTATAGTTTCGATTACTGAAATTTTGATTGACAGAATCAGTTTCAAAACTTTATTCATACATATACGCATATATTCATGTTTTAATCTTGAATTCGACACACTTTTCTGGTTATTTTTCTTACGTTCGAGTAAACTGTATGTTTAGCTACGGTTTTAAAGAAAGTAATATGAATAATATTGAGTTTTTACCTCTAAACAGAGATGATGATTTTTGAGAGAAACAGAGAAGATGGTCTTGAATTCTCTTGGTTAGAAATCATTGGAAGCTCCTTATAATACCGAAATATGGTGGATTTTGCCTTAAAACTTGACTTCGATTTGAAGAGAAATGGGGAAGATTGCCATAAGAAATTAGAGATAAAAAGGAATTATGAGAAAGGTGATTAAAGTGGTATGGTTTATATCAGAATTCTCATTATTACGGTATGGGTTTCTCTCTGAAACTTGGTTAAGAAAGTCAAGGAGTTGGGGGGGGGGGGGAAAGACCCACTTGTCTCGGCCGATTGATATATTTGGGTTTAGGGTTAAATAAATCAAATAATTAGATTTAAGTGTAACTTAATATTGATTAAAGTTTTTAAATGGTAAATAAATTCGGTTTGGGTTCTTCACGGTATTACAAATTTATCAAGTTTATGGCTCGTTAAAGAAAAATATTGAAATCTTGAATTGTATAATTTGTTGAGGTGATTATTTGTAGGTATGAGTACCTAAAGGTGACGCTACATGGTAACGTCTTCGAGAGGGTCGTTAGTTTACTTTTACGTATATTATATGATTTATTCTAAAAATAACTTATTGACCAACGTAAAAATTTGTGTAACATATACGTAAAAATTTGTGGAACATATACGTCTAGATATTTTTCTGGTTATTTAATTTCACCACAAACGTTCGTATTAGTCGGTTTATATGGTACGTGAACCGGTAACTCCTAGAATTACCAAAATATGAAATGAGACAATGTACGGTTTTTGTTAGACCTTAATGTCCTTGTTTGTGAAATTAAGTAAATCACAAAAATAATTATAATGTAAACTTGTTTATAACATGTATGGATATTGACTTGAAATGTCGGGTGTCACATTCTCCCTATGTTAAAAGAATTTCGTCCCGAAATTCAATTCGTGCCATCTTGAACTGGTGTATCCTTAAACAAGGAGGGGTATTTTGTTTTCATTTGATCCTCTCGTTCCCATGTATACTCAGGACCACGTTTTGAGTTCCAACGTACTTTAACCAGTTTGTTCGACTACGTCTCAACCTTTGAACTTTCCAATCTGAAATCTCAATCGGTTCCTCGATGAAATGAAGTTTATCATTAATGTGAATTTCATTAGGCGGTATGATCAAAGTCTCGTCTGACAAGCACTTTTTGAGATTAGACACATGAAATGTATCGTGTACGTTGCTTAGTTCTTGCGGTAGCTTGAGCTTGTAGGCTACATGGCCAACCCTAGCCAGTATTTCAAACGGTCCAACGTATCTAGGGTTGAGCTTACCACGGTTACCAAACCTTGCAACGCCTTTCCATGGTGAGACTTTTAACATTACTCGGTCACCAATTTGAAATTCTAATGGTTTCCGTCGGTTGTCAGCATAGCTCTTCTGTCTATCTCGGGCCGCTTTCAGACGGTCCTTAATTTTGAAGATCTTATCAGTGGTTTCCTGGACAATCTCAGGACCTGTCAAATGTTTTTCACCAACTTCCGCCCAACATAGCGGTGAGAGGCATTTACGACCATATAAAGCTTCAAATGGAGCTGCCTTGATGCTCGTGTGGTAGCTGTTATTATAGGAAAACTCTGCCAACGGTAAATGAGTATCCCAATTTCCTCCGAAATCAATTACACACGCACGGAGCATATCCTCTAAAGTTTGACTGGTCCTTTCGCTTTGACCATCTGTTTGTGGGTGATATGCCGTGCTCATGTCAAGACGTGTGCCCATGGCTTCTTGTAATGATTTCCAGATTCTAGACACGAATCTGCTGTCTCTATCAGAGATAATAGAAATTGGCACTCCATGCCTAGCCACAATTTCCTTGATATAAAGCTTTGCAAGTTTCTCGGTTTTATCCGTCTCTTTGATGGGTAGAAAATGAGCTGATTTTGTCAGACGATCGACAATTACCCATATCGCGTCATACCCGCTCGACGTCTTGGGTAATTTCGTGATGAAATCCATAGAAATCTGTTCCCATTTCCATTGGGGAATTTCGGGTTGTTGTAACAAGCCAGACGGTTTCTGATGTTCGGCTTTTACTTTTGAACACGTTAAGCATTTACTGACATATGTGGCAATATCTCCTTTCATATTGGGCCACCAATATAATTCTTTTAGATCCTTATACATCTTATCTGAACCCGGGTGAATGGAGTACCTGGACTTGTGGGCTTCATCCATAATCAACCCACGTAAGTTACCGTTACTCGGCACCCAAGTTCTGTCCATGAAGTAAAACGTATCATCTGACTTAGACTCCAATTGTTTGATCATTCCACGTAGTCCCTCATTTTGGATGTTCTTTTCTTTAAGTGCTTCTTGTTGTGCCATTCGGATTTGAGTAGTAAGACTCGTATGAATTGTTAACCCTAGGGCACGAACACGAAGAGTTTTAACTCGTTCTTTGCGACTTAAGGCGTCTGCTACGACATTGGCTTTCCCGGGATGGTACTTGACATCACAATCATAGTCGTTTAGTAGTTCTACCCAACGACGTTGTCTCATGTTAAGTTCTTTTTGATCAAACATATGTTGGAGACTCTTGTGATCAGTAAAAATAGTGCATTTCGTACCATAAAGATAATGTCTCCAAATCTTGAGCGCAAACACAACTGCGTCCAACTCCAAGTCGTGGGACGTATAATTCTTTTCGTGCACTTTTAGTTGTCGTGAGGCATATGCGATGACTTTGTCTCTTATTAACACACAACCAAGTCCTTGGTGTGATGCATCGCAGTATTCGACAAAATTATTGATTCCCTCCGGAAGAGATAAGATCGGTGCACTACACAGCTTCTGCTTTAGTAATTGGAAAGCTTACTCTTGCTTGTCACTCCAATCATACTTCTTTTCTTTCTGGGTTAATGTGGTTAAGGGCAGGGCTATTTTTGAAAATTTCTCAATGAATTGTCTGTAGTAGCCGGCCAAGCCCAAAAATTGACGCACTTCGGTCGGAGTCTTTGGTGCTTCCCAGTTTTTGATCGCTTCTATTTTAGATGGATCAACGTGAATTCCTTCCTTGTTGATGACATGTCCAAGAAAATTCACTTCTCGGATCTAAAACTCACACTTAGAGAATTTAGCGTAAAGATTCTCGTTGCTGAGTAGTTCCAAAATTAATTTCAGATGATGTTCATGATCCTCCTTGGTTCGTAAATATATTAATATATCATCAATAAATACTATCACGAATTTATCCAAGTATGGCTTGCACACTCGGTTCATGAGATCCATAAAAACAGCTGGTGCGTTCGTCAAACCAAACGGCATAACTAGGAATTCGTAGTGGCCATAACGAGTCCTAAATTCCATCTTTGGTACATCTTCTTCTTGGATTCTTAGTTGATGATACCCCGAACGTAGATCGATCTTAGAGTAGAAGCTAGAACCTTGTAGTTGATCGAACAAATCGTCTATTCGAGGAAGTGGATATCGGTTTTTGATTGTAAGCTTGTTTAATTCTCGGTAATCAATACACATCCTAAAGGTTCCATCCTTTTTCTTTAAGAATAGGACCGGAGCTCCCCAAGGTGAGAAACTCGGTCTTATGAAACCTTTATCAAGCAACTCCTGGAGTTGATTTGATAATTCCTGCATTTCAGAAGGTGCTAATCGATACGGTGATCGCGCAACCGGGGCGGCTCCTGGTACCAAGTCGATTCGGAATTCGACTTGCCTCGGTGGTGGTAATCCAGGTAAGTCTTCAGGAAAAACTTCGGGGTAATCCTTGACGATTGGTATGTCTTCAAGTCGACGTTTCTCGGGTTTCTTCTCGACGACGTGAGCCAGGAACACGCAATAGCCTTTACGTAGGTACTTACGAGCTTTCATGCAGTTTATCATCTTCAATGTCACTCCACTTTTCTCACCTTGAACCGAAAGTACTTCTCCATTCGGGAGGGGAATATGAGCAATCTTCTCAAAACAAACAATCTCGGCGTGATTCTTCGACAACCAATCCATACCAATAACAACGTCAAAACTTCCCAGGTCAACGGGTAACAGGTCTATACTAAATGTGTGGTTTTTCAAACATAGAGTACAACCCTGAATGACTTCTTCGGTTTTAATTAATTTCCCGTTTGCTAATTCAATTGTATAATTTTGGTCTAGTTTGTTGGACTTAATACCGAGTAGGGACTTAAAGTCATTTGACACAAAACTCATATCAGCACCCGTATCGAAAAGTATAGAGGCATAGTGATTATTTATCGGGAACGTACCAGTGACAATGTTTGGATCTTGTCGTGCGTCCCCAGCCCCCATCACAAACGCTCTTCCACGGGCCTGATTGTCGTTTCGGTTCTTCAACTTTGGATAGTCTTTCCTGAAGTGCTTTGGATCTCCACACTCAAAGCATCCCTGATTCATCCTTTCTGCTCCTGGCTTGACCTTTCCTGCTACTTGATTGATCTTATTAGGGTTCGCATTGTTCCAACAGTTATGGGCTAGATGCCCATACTTTTTACGCTTTCCACATTGGGTACATCTTCCACTGTGATGATATCCACATTTGTCACACTTCGGTCGTGTTCCAATATATCCTTTTTGTTCCACAGTGTTGACAGCATAGGCTTTCATAGTTCCAGGTCTCTTGTAAGTTTGATTCTTGTTTTGATTACTTGGTTTTCCAAACCATTTCCTCTTTTCCCCAGACCTTCCTTCCTCGGTCTCCTTCTTCTCAAACAAACCATCACGCACAGCATTATCCCTTAGCTTGAAAGCTAGAATTATAGCGCTCTTGGCATCCATAGGGTTCGATGAAGTCACCAGGCTTCGGATTTGAGGTGCAAGACCCCACAAATATCTTTCAACCTTCTTGTATTCTGGGGTAACCATGTATGGAACTAAACTTGCTAACTCATTGAATCGGTCAGTGTAACCAGCCACATCATCTCCTATCATTTGTAAATTCCACATTTCAGATTCGATCTTTTGCAACTCATTTCGAGGACAGTACTCCTCAGTCATCATGGCTTTCAGCTCCTCCCAAGTCAGTTGGTATGCAATCTGTCTTCCCAGTGTTTTCACTTGTGAATTCCACCAAGTTAAAGCCTTATCAGTGAGCGTGCATGTAGAATACTTCACCATGCAGTCAGCGGTGCATTCACTAATATCAATCACCGACTCCATCTTTTCTATCCATCTCATTAGCCCAACTGCACCCTCGGTGCCATTGAAGTTGCGGGGGTTGCAAGATAGAAAGGCCTTGTAGGAGCACTTCCTATTTGGAGCATCTGTAGCATTACAAGTCATAACGTCGTTAATTCGGATCATGACTATGTGTTACGGCTTATTTATTCTATTAACTCCGGAACCTCCGGAACCTCCGGCTGTACCGCTACCTCCTGCACCTCCTCCGCCGGTACCACTGCCCTTTCCTCCTCCACTATTTCGATTTGCCTCATACTGCTCCATGGCAGCAGCTACTCGCTGTGCTATGAGTTGCTCCACATTTGGGGAAATCGTCTCGTTGTTGTCACCAGTAGTGTTACGGGGTGTCCCACGCTTAGGTGCCATGATGTTCTTTTTAACATATCAATTAAAAAGAAACAACATTATATAATAATAATAATGATAGATCATGACGTAAGGATACAACAACATCAAACGTAAACAACCATCATTACAACATAAACCATCACATACATAGTTAAAACATGCATAGTACATTGTTCCAAAATACAAGGATACAAAAGGGATGGGTTCACATGACCACATCAGTACCAAAGTTTTAAACTACATAATGCGCTACGGAAACAACCCGCCCGTAATAGGTCTAAAAGAAGATGTGGGAGTACAACCCAATCATCATAGCAAGTCCTGCCATGACAAAGCTAGCCCTAGCCACAAATTCTACAGCCAAAGTCCTTTGTTCCAGCGCCTCCACCATGTCTCGGACCGTGAGAGTGAACTGCCAGTCCATATCAGCTCTCAACTCTAGGTAGTCAGTGGCACCCTGTATGTCTCGGGTGCTGTCCTCCAGAGTCTGTACTCAAGATCCGAGCCCTTGACGTAGTCGTGTGGCTGCATCCCCATGTGCTCGGATATCATCTAGGAGGTCATCAAGACGTTCCTCGTGCGTATGATCGCGTGCTACCAATGTAGGCACTGTGAGCTCCATGGCTTCCCTAGTGTGGGGTAGGGGTGTTGAGGAGTTGGAGGACTCTCCGAGCTCAAAGGTAGAGGGGATGCTCTCCATCTCCCTCCATCGTGCCAGTGTACGGGGCATCCAACTGATAGTCCCCACAGTAGGGTGGTAGCAGGGTCGTTGCTTAGGTGGTTCTTCATCAGTCTCCAAGTCTTCCGGGTCATGGGCTGCCAGGGTCCTCTTGCACGGAAATCGAACTTTTTTCCTAGCACTTTTTACCATGACTGGTCCTTCGCTTTTCTTTTGGTAGACGATAGGCGGTTCTCCCAGGGCGACATTTGGTGGTGTGGAGCTGCGAACTTGTACTCGATTTTTGTGGAGTGTGGCGGAAAGTTCCTCGTTGGATTCAGAGGTAGAGTCGGGGTCAGAGTGTGACGACATGCTTGTGACTACAATATCCATATGACCAGATGAATGGTTATGCAATGCTTATGTAATGAAAACGTTTTAGTGAGTTATTTAAATTATAGACTAGGTTCCATTTTAGACTCCTAGTTCGCTATAATCAATGGCTCTGATACCAAATCTGTCACACCCCGCCAAGGCGAAAACGCGAGGCGTAACATTACATGGTTTCCAAAGCATATGATTACCGCAAACACATACATGATAAATGGATACATAAACAAGTTTAAAGTTTTACATTTCAAAAATGTAAATTGGGTTTACAAAAGTCAAGATTTCACAAATATGACTCTATTACAATGAGTTATACAAGAGAAATCCCCCAAATAGTTGTATCCATCGTGCATGCATGTAATCTACATTGCTAACCTTGCGATCACGTCAATTTCCTGAAAAACATACTTAAAATTGTCAACACGAGGTTGGTGAGTTCACAGGTTTAAATCAAATAGATCTTTGTAAAATTCAATTGTTCGTAAATAGTTCCAGTTGCATGTGATAATCAGAATAAGAATTGTTGACCCATTTGTAAACTAGCTAGGAATACAAATAATATGTTCCTACATGAGCCGTAACCAAACCATGACAATTGTTCTTCGCCCCTAATTTCGTTATCCGGTTCTATGCGGCCATAAATCCTCCAGATTGTGGTTAGCGCGACTAACCATGACCGCGAGACGTCACTCTCCATAGTACTATTCATAAGACCCTAGGCTACAGTTAATGGTTACTAAATTGTTCCAGGGGACTTTAGCGGCCTAAAATCGTTTAACTCATGTAAACATAAAAGTCGAGTCTTATTCTCTTGTTATCACATAAAAATAGTTGTAAGTATGTTCTTCCCCCAAATATTGAAAACAGTAAAAAGGGGCCGTGAAACTCACCTTGAGTTTGTGTATGCTTGCAGTGATAATTGTTCTAGTCAAACTTGACTATTCGTACCCTAATTACAAAAAGGGTAATTCGTGTTATGACCGAATGTCTCATATGCAAATTGTTCACCGACTTAGCAAATCTGATTGCTTTTGTTTAAATATCTTTTTAGTTTTTCAACACTTGTTTCGTTATAAAATAGTTCTAAGTTACTGCCCCATGGGACTGATGAACAGGTATCGAAACTTTCTTAGTTTCGATTGAACAGAACAGATGTCGAAACTTCCTAGTTTCGATTGAGTAAAATAGGTATCGAAACTACCTGGTTTCGATTAAGTAATAGGTATCGAAACTACCTAGTTTCGATTGAGTAAACAGGTATCGAAACTACCTAGTTTCGATTGAGTAAGAGGTATCGAAACTACCTATTTTCGATTGAGCAAACAGGTATCGAAACTACCTGGTTTCGATTAAGTAATAGGTATCGAAACTACCTAGTTTCGATTGAGTAAACAGGTATCGAAACTACCTAGTTTCGATTGAATAATAGGTATCGAAACTACCTAGTTTCGATTGAGCAAACAGGTATCGAAACTACCTGGTTTCGATTAAGTAATAGGTATCGAAACTATAGTTTCGATTACTGAAATTTTGATTGACAGAATCAGTTTCAAAACTTTATTTTATACATATACGCATATATTCATGTTTTAATCTTGATTTCGACACACTTTTCTAGTTATTTTTCTTACGTTCTAGTAAACTGTATGTTTAGCTACGGTTTTAAAGAAAATAATATGAATAATATTGAGTTTTTACCTCTAAACAGATATGATGATTTTTGAGAGAAACAGAGAAGATGGTCTTGAATTCTCTTAGTTAGAAATCCTTGGAAGCTCCTTATAATACCAAAATATGGTGGATTTTGCCTTAAAACTTGACTTCGATTTGAAGAGAAATGGGGAAGATTGCCGTAAGAAATGAGAGATAAAAAGGAATTATGAGAAAGGTGATTGAAGTGGTATGGTTTATATCAGAATTCTCACTATTACGGTATGGGTTTCTCTCTGAAACTTGGTTAAGAAAGTCAAGGAGTTGGGGGGGAAAAGACCCACTTGTCTCGGCCGATTGATATATTTACGTTTAGGGTTAAATAAATCAAATAATTAGATTTAAGTGTAACTTAATATTGATTAGAGTTTTTAAATAGTAAATAAATTCGGTTTGGGTTCTTCACGGTATTACAAATTTATCAAGTTTATGGCTCGTTAAAGAAAAATATTGAAATCTTGAATTGTATAATTTGTTGTGGTGGTTATTTGTAGGTATGAGTACCTAAAGGTGACGCTACATGGTAACGTCTTCGAGAGGGTTCGTTAGTTTACTTTTACGTATATTATATGATTTATTCTAAAAATAACTTATTGACCAACGTAAAAATTTGTGTAACATATACATAAAAATTTGTGTAACATATACGTCTAGATATTTTTCTGGTTATTTAATTTCACCACAAACGTTCGTATTAGTCGGTTTATATGGTACGTGAATCGATAACTCCTAGAATTACCAAAATATGAAATGAGACAATGTACGGTTTTTGTTAGACCTTAATGTCCTTGTTTGTGAAATTAAGTAAATCACAAAAACAATTATAATGTAAACTTGTTTATAACATGTACGGATATTGACTTGAAATGTCGGGTGTCACAAGAACGACTAAGGGAAGGGACACCGACGGCGTTGGTTTGGCAGTAGTTTCGATAGCGGGAACTTCACGTCAAGGCAAGGTAATCCCCGTGCTATGTTTTCTTATCATGTTTGTTTGCGTTGTGGAGTGAGAAACCCGATTAGGGTTTGGGTGTTTGTTTGCTGAGATCAAAGGATAGATGGGGGCGGTAGTCGAATGTGGTGATGGTAACGGAGGTAGCAAGAAAAGGCAACAGTGAAGTGGTAGTGGCACGCGACGGAGGGTGTGTGTGGATGCGGCATGAAGTGGATCACGGTGAGGATGGCCGGTAGCGGAACGCAGCAGGGATGAAGAAGGTAGCGGGCTACGGTGGTCCGGAGACTAGGATGGGGGTGTTGACAGCAAGCCGAGGGTTAAAAAGGGTGGTTCACGGCGGCGGGCAACCCGGTGGTGCACGGTGGAGGGTCGTCAAGGGCTGCCAACGAGGAGGATGGTGCTTGTTCGATTAGTGTGACATCCGTCAATTTTTCGTTAATCCAAATCTAGTTATCTAGTAACTCAGTTAACTCAATCTTGAACCTTGGGGACAAATTCTGTCGATACTTAAACTTGAACTACAGGGACTAGCTATGTAATTACTCAAAAATCAAATATGTTGTCTCTAAGAAGTCAAAATCGCAAGTTTTGTATTATGTTGACTTTTAGAAGTCAAACTCGTGAACATTTGATCCAAATTCGCAGCAATAACTTGAAATCGGCTCAATCCAAATTCTCAGTATGACTTCACAAATTCCATAAACTTGACATTGACTTTCTGCCAATTGACATTGACCTTATTGTTGGTATGAATTGGTTATCCAAGAACCAACCTGAGGCCATCTGTTGCGACAAAAATGTTTGCCTTCCTCTCCTTAGAGGGGAAATCCTTTCTATCCAAGGCAAAAGGGAGTGGTGCAATCGTTGGCATCATATCCTTCATGAAAGCACAGAAATGTCTTCGAAAAGGTCATACTGCCATTTTGGCTCTCATCGCCGAGCAGTCATCTGAGGAGAATAAAATTGATGATATCCCAATCGTACGTAACTATCCGAAAGTATTTCCCGAGGACTTGCCTTGTCTGCCACCGTACCGTCAAGTTGAATTCCAAATCGATCTAGCACCCAGAGCGGCACTGATATCTCGGGCACCTTATAGACTTGCACCTAGTGAGCTGCAAGAGTTATCAACACAACTACAAGAGTTGTTAGATAAGGGTTTCATTCGACCGAGCTCATCACCATGGGGAGCTCTAGTCCTGTTCGTCAAGAAGAAAGAAGGGACTTTCAGCATGTGCATCAATCAACGTAAGTTGAACAAAGTAACTATATAGAATCGTTATTCTTTACCCGTATCGACGACCTATTTTATCAACTCCAAGGATCAAGCTTCTATTTCAAGATAGATCTTAGATCCGGTTACCATCAATTGAGAGTCCGAGAGGAGGACATCTCAAAGACGGCATTAAAGACTAGGTATGGTCACTACGAATTCATGGTCATGCCATTCGGATTGACCAATGCAACCGTGATATTCACGGATCTCATGAACCGGGTGTGTAAACCGTACCTTGATCAGTTCGTCATTGTTTTCATTGATGACATACTTATCTATTCCAAGAATAGGGACGAACATGAGGAACACCTTCGTCTGATTCTATAATTCCTAAAACAAGAACAATTGTACACCAAACTTTCATAGTGCGAATTCTGGATTTGTGAAGTGCAATTCTTAGGACATGTAGACAACGAGAAAGGAATACATGTCAATCCAACTAAAGTAGAAGCAATCAAGAATTGGGCAGCACCTACAACGCCGACGGAGGTGCGTCAATTTCTGGGGATTAGCTGGCTACTACCGTCGTTTCATTGAAGGATTTTCCAAGAATGCACAACCACTCAGTGCTTTAACTCAGAAGAGTAAACCTTATAACTGGGGTGATATCCAGGAGTCATCATTCCAACTTCTTAAACATAAACTCTTCAGTGCACACATCCTATCCCTTCCGGAGGGAACAGATGATTTTGTGGTGTATTGTGATGCATCAATCCAAGGTCTTGGTTGTGTACTAATGCAACGCGAGAAAGTGATTGCATACGCTTCTCGTCAACTGAAAATCCACGAGGAGAAACTACACGACTCACGACTTAGAGTTGGGAGCCGTGGTATTTACACTAAAGATATGGAGACATAACTTGTACAGTACAAAGTGCACTATTTACACCGATCACAAGAGTCTTCAGCACATCTTCGAACAGAAAGAGTTGATCATGCGACAACGTCGTTGGATCGAACTCTTGAACGACTATGATTGTACTATCAAGTATCACCCGGGCAAGATTAACGTAATAGTCAATGCCCTAAGCCAGAAAGAAACTAAACCCAGACGATTCCGAGCATTACAGCTCACTATCCACCCTGGACTACCTGATCAAATCCATAGTGCTCAAAGCCCTTAAAGAGGAAAACCTACCGTTAGAATCCACGCATGGTATGAAAAAAAAAACTTGAGGTTAAAGCAGATGGCATTCACTATTGTGCTGAACGAATATGGGTTCCAAAGCACGGGAGCTTAAGAGAACTTGAAATGGATGAATTTCTCAAATCTCGCTATTCTATTCATCCTGGTTCCAGTCAAATGTATCATGACCGAAAGGTGCTATATTGATGGCCAAGGATGAAGGCTGATATAGCCGCCTATGTTAGCAAGTGCCTGACTTGCGCAAACGTTAAAATAGAATACCAAAAGCCTCCTGCCTTACTAATACAACTAGAGATTCCTATGTGGAAATGGGATCAAATCTCTATGGATTTATCAACAAATTTCCCAGAACTCCTAGCGGATGTGACATCATCTGGGTAATCGTCGAACGTCTGACTAAATCCGCTCACTTTCTAGCAATCAGAGAGACTGATAAGATGGAAAAGTTCACTCGTAATTATCTTAAGGAAGTCTTCTCTCGGCACGGGGTGCCAATTTCATTTATCTCGGATCGTGACGCACGATTCACCTCACATTTCTGGAAATCTTTACAAAACGCTTTACGCACACGTCTAGATATGAGCACGTCATACCATACTTAAATATATGGCTAAACAAAACGTACTATTCAAACTCTTGAGGACATGCTACGGGCTTGTGTAATTAGTTTCAGTAACAATTGGGAAACTCACTTGCCAGTAGTGGAGTTCTTCTATAATAACAGTTAAGCAGCACCATTCGAGACATTGTACGGACGTAAATGCCGATCTCTTATCTGTTGGACTGAAGTTGGGGATAGCCAACTTACAGGTCCTGAACTTGTATTCGAAACCTCTGAAAAGATCGTTCAAATTAGAAACAGTATGGCGGCAGCCCGTGATCGACAAAAGAGCTATACCGATAAGCGTCGTAAACCGTTAGAACTCCAAATAGGCGACATGATTCTTCTGAAACTCTCACCTTAAAAAGGTATAATTCGCTTCGGGAAACGAGGCAAACTGAATCATCGTTATGTTAGACGTTCAAAATAGTGAAGAGAATTGGCCTAATATCATATCAACTGGACCTACTGTAACATCCCGAGTTTTAGAGCACGAGAGAATTCACGAGGAATTAAAACTTAAATAAAAAGAAAGGAAGCGGGCTTGGGCCGGGGTGTATGGGCCGAAAGGGGCAAGGGTCGGGCCCTTATAAGCCTCAAGATCAGCCAAAAGCTCTCATTTCCATCATCATTTTCGTTTCTAGAGAGAGAAGGTGAGAGAGAGTCTAGAGAGAGAAAGTCCCGTTTTTCAAATCCGAGCTTATAGGACTGTGGGCATACGTATCTGGACCGTTTATCTGTGAAGGAGAAGCGATTTCAGGTAACCTATTCTCTTAGATCTGAGTTTTAGTTCGTTTTTGGGATTTTCGGGTTTTGGATAAAAAGGCAACGATTTTACGGATGGAACTTGAAAATGAGCTTAGGTATAGCATCTAGAATGGAAACTGAACATTTTGATCTAAGAAAAGTTGAGATACTGACTCGATCAGACTCGCATGCAAAAGCTTCAGATTTTTGGAAAGACAATCTGTGCAGACCCATCGAAACTACCTAGTTTCGATATGTTCAGACTCCATCGAAACTACATAGTTTCGATATGTGCAGACCCATCGAAACTACAAGTTTCGATATGTTCAGACTCCATCGAAACTACAAGTTTCGATATGTGCAGACCCATCGAAACTACCTAGTTTCGATAGGTGCAAATCCATCGAAACTACTAGGTTTAAGCATAGAGATGTCTAGTGTCATCTAGGAGCACTACCTTACAAGTACGGCTTTATTATAACAGATCATGGGTGACATTAGTGACGCGCAGTAACCAGCTAAGAGTATTTCAGAACTGCTTATCAGGTGAGTTCTAATTCCCTTTTTGCCTTCTTTAGGGGTGGTATGCATACTTAGTGTAAAGTGTTTATTATATTTTATATATTATAAACTGAAGAGAAAAGCTATGTTTTAGTGAAAGGTTTAAAAGAGGCAAAAGTATGTTTTCAGCAAAGTAAGATATATCATTTGGCAAGCGTTTACTATATTTTTATATACATAAACAAAGGCATGATATATATGATAAGCTATGTTTCAGAAAGCAAGATGTATTTTATAATAAGCTATGTTTTAGAAAGAAAGATATATCATTTGGCAAGCGTTTACTATATTTTCATATACATAAACAAAGGCATGATATATATGATAAGCTATGTTTCAGAAAGCAAGATGTATTTTATGATAAGCTATGTTTTAGAAAGAAAGATATATCATTTGGCAAGCGTTTACTATATTTTCATATACATAAACAAAGGCATGATATATGTGCTAGTATGTTTTCAGTAAAGTAAGATATATCATTTGGCAAGCGTTTACTATATTTTTATATACATAAACAAAGGCATGATATATATGATAAGCTATGTACAAGATTTACAGAAAGTTTAATGAACAGTAAAATGAACAGCTTTCCTTCGGGAATGAGTACCAGTTTGTAAAGGTCCTTGGGACAGATGTTACTTGTACAAGATGTCAGATATGGGTTCTACCCATTAGTAAGAACCTTAGGGTTCGTTAACAGTTGTACAATTGGGATGAGTGACGGCGGTCGCTCGGGAGGTCCACGCAACCTCCCCTTAGCGTTAAGCGGTATTGTCGGTTCATGGATGTAAGCCATGGGGGCATTGACCAGGGTATTGTCGGTTCATGGTCGTTGATCATGGGGGCATTGACCAGGTACTCGTCGGTTCATGGATGAAAGCCATGGGGGCGGTACAGTAGTGACAAGGAATTGACGAATAAGCGGTATTGTCGGTTCATGGTCGTTGATCATGGGGGCATTGACCAGGTACTTGTCGGTTCATGGATGTAAGCCATGAGGGCAGTACAGTAAAGAGGAATTGACGGTTTATTATACGTTTTAAACTGTTTGAAAAGTAAAGTGTGTTAAGTTTAGCCTTAATGGCAGTATATTTGTTTGAAAAGTAAAGTGTGTTAAGTTTAGCCTTAATGGCAGTATATATGTTTTAGTAAATCTTTTGTATAATTGATTTAAAGTAAACGTTAGAACTCACTCAGCGTTGCTGATTTTTAGTATGCATATCAGTTATGTGCAGGTTTAGATGATGGATGTGGATGCTTGGGCTTAGAGAGAAGAGTTACCCGAAGATCAGGGTCTGGCATCCCGATTATGTTTATGTTATATTTTAGCTTGACGTTGTTAAAGACAATTTGTATTAGACATGTTTATGTTTCCGCTGCGTATGTAAAGAAGATTAAATCGTTTCCGCTGTATTAATGAATGCCTTATGTTTAAAGTGCTATGTGTTGATGAGTAAATCCAATAAGTGAGGTCTCCCGGGATCGGGGCCTCACAAGTTGGTATCAGAGCCATAGTTTGAGAGATTTGGACATCCCCGATGTCCAGACTTAAACTGAGAATGGGACAAGTAGCGGATGCCAGTACGGGTAACTCAAGCCAAAGCATCAGAAGCGTATAGTAAGTAAAGTTTACCTTTAGAGTGTCAAGATAAGAATAGAGGCTTTAGTGGAACCATGAAAGCGAATAAATAGAAAACAAGATGTGATGTAATGGTTAATTACAGATGGCCAGTGTATATTAACATCTTACCTTACTTATTGTGTTCTACATATTCCCTAGCATGATGAAATTAAATCTTTTGTTCTCTATCTTTCAGTTAGAAATGGCTAGACGTGGAGGAACTAGAGGAGGTGGAGGAGGAAGACGTGGTGGGCGTACAGGCCGCCACGGTGGAGCTAGCACAAACCAAGTGATTGATGGGAGTGTTCACACTACCCATACTGATACGGTAGTCAGTCAGCACAATGTTGAACATGCGGCAGAAGATGATCAGACATTCGAGTTCGAGCCGGCCGTGCAAGCAGCTATTAGCCGTGAGTTTACCCGACTGTTGAAGGAAACCTTACCGGCCATACTAGACGAAGCCTTGAGGAAGGCCAAGGAGAGCCCTAACACAACTGAAGAGCCTGTGGTGCTTCCAGCAATGGGAGGACCAAATCTAGTAGAAAATGTTGCACCGCCTGCTCGCGGCTGTGACTATAAGGCATTTCGGGGTTGTGATCCAGCCGTGCTTACTGGGGAGAAGGAAGCATCAGATACCTTAGATTGGATTAACGGCATGGAGTCGACCATTCGTCTTAGTGAATGTCGACCGGAACAAGCAGTCATGTTCGCTGCAAAGTCATTGAAAGGAGAAGCAGCGCACTGGTGGGAAACTGTGAAACAGGCTAAGGGTGACCAAGCGGTCGGATTGATGAGGTGGAGCGACCTGAAAGCGTTGGTAATTGAAAAGTTTTGTCCTAAAAATGAGGTCCACAAGGTGGAAAGGGAATTCTTGACTCTACAAGCCGGACTCATGACTCACCGGCAATATACTTCAAAGTACAACGAGTTGGCACGCCTGGTGCCTCATCTTGTAACGACTGAGGAAAGGAGAATTCACTACTATGTTCAAAGGTTGCCTCCAAAGATACGTACCTTTGTAAAGGCCAACACACCGAGTACCTTTGAGTCGGTGGTTGTTCTGAGCGGAGTTGTCTATGATGACATTGCCTCTGAAGTCATTGCTGAAGCACCCAAGAAACAAGCAGCTAAGCGCACTGCTGAGGAACTCCAGGGTCCTAACGATAGGAGGGCAAGGGTAGAAGCAGAGGGTCTATGCGGTAAATGTGGGAGGAGACATGGAGGTGAATGTAAGGCGGGTCAGGTGGGATGTTTCAGGTGTGGCAAGTTTGGACACCAATCACGGGACTGCCCGGAAAGGCCAAAATGCCACAATTGTGGGGGACAGGGACACGTGAGCCGATATTGTAGGAAGCGCAAAGAGCCGGAAGCGGGAGGATCCGGAAAGGGTAAGGGTGCAGAGAAAGAACCTTACATCAACAAGGCCACAGCAAGGGTTTACCAGATGACTCAGTAAGGTACGTTGCAAACTCTTATTTGTGATATGCCAAGTTTATGATTTTATTTCCTTGAATGATTAGTTAGCCCCATCAGCTTAGGAGCCTTAGAACTAGATATTACCCGGATTAGATCCTCAGCGGTAGTTAATCACAATGGCCTTCATGACCAAGCTGCCTTGCATAGCTACGGTTTATGCCACCCATTCTGTGATTTGCTATCGGTATAGCTTATGGCAGGTTTCGAGGACGAAACCTATTGTAAGGAGGGTAGACTTGTAACATCCCGAGTTTTAGAGCACGAGAGAATTCACGAGGAATTAAAACTTAAATAAAAAGAAAGGAAGCGGGCTTGGGCCGGGGTGTATGGGCCGAAAGGGGCAAGGGTCGGGCCCTTATAAGCCTCAAGATCAGCCAAAAGCTCTCATTTCCATCATCATTTTCGTTTCTAGAGAGAGAAGGTGAGAGAGAGTCTAGAGAGAGAAAGTCCCGTTTTTCAAATCCGAGCTCATAGGACTGTGGGCATACGTATCTGGACCGTTTAGCTGTGAAGGAGAAGCGATTTCAGGTAACCTATTCTCTTAGATCTGAGTTTTAGTTCGTTTTTGGGATTTTCGGGTTTTGGATAAAAAGGCAACGATTTTACGGATGGAACTTGAAAATGAGCTTAGGTATAGCATCTAGAATGGAAACTGAACATTTTGATCTAAGAAAAGTTGAGATACTGACTCGATCAGACTCGCATGCAAAAGCTCAGATTTTTGGAAAGACAATCTGTGCAGACCCATCGAAACTACCTAGTTTCGATATGTTCAGACTCCATCGAAACTACATAGTTTCGATATGTGCAGACCCATCGAAACTACAAGTTTCGATATGTTCAGACTCCATCGAAACTACAAGTTTCGATATGTGCAGACCCATCGAAACTACCTAGTTTCGATAGGTGCAAATCCATCGAAACTACTAGGTTTAAGCATAGAGATGTCTAGTGTCATCTAGGAGCACTACCTTACAAGTACGGCTTTATTATAACAGATCGTGGGTGACATTAGTGACGCGCAGTAACCAGCTAAGAGTATTTCAGAACTGCTTATCAGGTGAGTTCTAATTCCCTTTTTGCCTTCTTTAGGGGTGGTATGCATACTTAGTGTAAAGTGTTTATTATATTTTATATATTATAAACTGAAGAGAAAAGCTATGTTTTAGTGAAAGGTTTAAAAGAGGCAAAAGTATGTTTTCAGCAAAGTAAGATATATCATTTGGCAAGCGTTTACTATATTTTTATATACATAAACAAAGGCATGATATATATGATAAGCTATGTTTCAGAAAGCAAGATGTATTTTATAATAAGCTATGTTTTAGAAAGAAAGATATATCATTTGGCAAGCGTTTACTATATTTTCATATACATAAACAAAGGCATGATATATATGATAAGCTATGTTTCAGAAAGCAAGATGTATTTTATGATAAGCTATGTTTTAGAAAGAAAGATATATCATTTGGCAAGCGTTTACTATATTTTCATATACATAAACAAAGGCATGATATATGTGCTAGTATGTTTTCAGTAAAGTAAGATATATCATTTGGCAAGCGTTTACTATATTTTTATATACATAAACAAAGGCATGATATATATGATAAGCTATGTACAAGATTTACAGAAAGTTTAATGAACAGTAAAATGAACAGCTTTCCTTCGGGAATGAGTACCAGTTTGTAAAGGTCCTTGGGACAGATGTTACTTGTACAAGATGTCAGATATGGGTTCTACCCATTAGTAAGAACCTTAGGGTTCGTTAACAGTTGTACAATTGGGATGAGTGACGGCGGTCGCTCGGGAGGTCCACGCAACCTCCCCTTAGCGTTAAGCGGTATTGTCGGTTCATGGATGTAAGCCATGGGGGCATTGACCAGGGTATTGTCGGTTCATGGTCGTTGATCATGGGGGCATTGACCAGGTACTCGTCGGTTCATGGATGAAAGCCATGGGGGCGGTACAGTAGTGACAAGGAATTGACGAATAAGCGGTATTGTCGGTTCATGGTCGTTAATCATGGGGGCATTGACCAGGTACTTGTCGGTTCATGGATGTAAGCCATGAGGGCAGTACAGTAAAGAGGAATTGACGGTTTATTATACGTTTTAAACTGTTTGAAAAGTAAAGTGTGTTAAGTTTAGCCTTAATGGCAGTATATATGTTTGAAAAGTAAAGTGTGTTAAGTTTAGCCTTAATGGCAGTATATATGTTTTAGTAAATCTTTTGTATAATTGATTTAAAGTAAACGTTAGAACTCACTCAGCGTTGCTGATTTTTAGTATGCATATCAGTTATGTGCAGGTTTAGATGATGGATGTGGATGCTTGGGCTTAGAGAGAAGAGTTACCCGAAGATCAGTGTCTGGCATCCCGATTATGTTTATGTTATATTTTAGCTTGACGTTGTTAAAGACAATTTGTATTAGACATGTTTATGTTTCCGCTGCGTATGTAAAGAAGATTAAATCGTTTCCGCTGTATTAATGAATGCCTTATGTTTAAAGTGCTATGTGTTGATGAGTAAATCCAATAAGTGAGGTCTCCCGGGATCGGGGCCTCACACCTACCTGAAGGACTGAGTGGAGTACACGATGTCTTTCATGTCTCGAACTTGAAGAAATGTTTATTAGACGAAACACTCACAGTTCCTCTTGAGGAACTACAAATCGATGAACAATTGTGGTTCGTTAAAGAACCGGTAGAAATCATGGACAGGGAAGTCAAAACGCTTAAACGTAGTAAAATCCTTATCGTCAGAGTTCGTTGGAACTCGAAATGCGGACCGGAATTCACATGGGAGCACGAGGATCAGATGATGCGCAAGTATCCTCATCTGTTCAAGCAATCCACGTCAAACTCTTAAGGTCCTATTCTAATTTTCGGGACGAAAATTATTTCAACTATAGGATGATGTGACAACCCAGAAATTTTTTTATTTTTATTTTTATTTTTATTTTAATTTCCGGGACGAAAATTCTTTCAACTAGGGGATGATGTGACATCCGTCAATTTTTCGTTAATCCAAATCTAGTTATCTAGTAACTCAGTTAACTAAATCTTGAACCTTGGGGACAAATCTGTCAATATTTAAACTTGAACTACAGGGACTAGCTATGTAATTACTCAAAAATAAAATATGTTGTCTCTAAGAAGTCAAAATCGCAAGTTTTGTATTCTGTTAACTTTTAGAAGTCAAACTCGTGAACCTCTTATCCAAATTCGCAGCAATAACTTGAAATCGGCTCAATTCACGACTGTAATGACAAGCATTGATGATCTCGACCCTGGCATAATCATTCCCATACCTTTTTGATGGTTAATGAGTACGAATTTAATCCTAGAACCCGTAACCGTCGACCCCTCGTCATTAACCCATCAAATTCGATTACTTCGATCAGAATTTTCACGAATTGAACCCCTGTGCATCTAAATCGCATCCCTCTGAACTTGTTTCATCATCCAATTTGATCGAAAGTAAAACTGTGGTAGCCGGAGACAAACTCACACAGATCAGAATCTGCATTTACTCGATCGTCATCAATCCGTGCATCATTTTGGTTATTTCTTACACCTATAGCTTCGTTTTCATTCCTAGATTGAAAGCCCTATGATTATTGGGGCTTATAACATCAAATCGATCAAGAACAGTTAGCTAGGGTTCATCGCAAACCGATCTAATCGAACCCTATCCTAGGCCCGATTTCAATTCATTTAAATTGCATAAACAGATTCGCCATCATCAACTCTTTAAAAGCCCTATGAATCCAAACACTTGTATTATCAGAATTATGTAATTTGATTTTGAGTTCATGAACTAGGGTTTCTAATTTCAATCGAACAATTAACCAATCTAAACTTGTTGTTTTTGCAATTAAATCCACTCACAGGTTCGCCCATCACTGATTCACAAAACCCCTATACTTCTGATTCAAATCTTAATCGAAATCGTCAGATCTCGGACGGCCTTGGGGTTCGATTCGCGTGGGAGAAGAACTCACTAGAGTTCGGTGTAAAAAGAAATCGGGAACGAGTTTTGTTGCGATTCCCTAGCGGGCGGGACTGGTTAAGTGCATGTGCTTGTGTGGGAGAGACCCGGGTTCGAGTCTCTCCACACCCATTTCTTTTTAAAACCGTTTTTAATTAATAGTTTTAATATAAAAATCATTCCACTACTATTATAATAATATATTAATGTGTTTTAGCCCCGGAAACAACCCGTAGGTTCGGGTTTGATTTTATAACTCATAATTAATATTATTTACACTTTTAAAAATAATATATCCATATTATTTTCAATCCACAACTTCGAATAAAATAATATGTTTGTATTATTTTCAACCCGTGAATCATATCATAAAATAATATATATTTTTGTATTATTTCTCCTCGTTTATAAATCTCGTGTATCTTTTTCAAACTAATAAATAATATAGTTATTTATATTATTTACCCATGTTTATATACTTGAATAAAAAAATAATATATTTATTATTTTCGCCACGATATTTATTAAATATGAAATTCTCTAAACTTAAAAATAATATATTAAGTTATATTATTTCCTTAAACCATTATTATAGGCACAAACGTACGAATTTATTTGTTTATTTAATAGTATTCGTAGTAGAGGCATTCGACGCGTAACGCATTAATCTTAATTATTATATTGAGAAATCTATATTCCTGTAGACACGTTCGTCTACTCACAAATCCTTAGAATGCATTAAGACGTTCTAATCTTTCCGTGTCGTTGCCATAAACTCTTACGTGTTCCTAATTGTCACATCTTATTCTAGGGCATTCATAGGTTGTCCGTGTGCAATCCATTTGCAGTTAGTGTTGCATCCTTGTGTGGTGCTAATTACTACGCTCTGCTCAGACTCAGGCCGGCCCCTTTTTACTTGTTTCACTATTGGGGGAGAAACATGCTTACACACAAACATATTTTACTTGTTTTCCTGTTGAGGAGAAACAAACACGTACACAAACTATCATACTTTTACTTGTTTTCCCCGTGGGGGAGAAACAGGTACGCAAACAAACATTTATTTTACATGTTTTTCCCGTTGGGGGAGAAAACATGACACAACTATTTTAGATTATTGTAATTCATATGTTATTACTGTTGAGGCTAAGCGTGACACACTATTACAGAAAGTCCTTATCATACATCAAACCGTTAATATGGATCTTAGCAAGGTAATATTTAGTAGTACTACTGGGTTTGACAAGCCCCACCCGCGTTAGTCGTGCTAACTCGATTGGAGGTCGAACGGGTGAAATGTTAGCCTACTCACATTTGCCAGAGTTGATAGGCCTGGCAGGAGGCATACAAACACAAACAGTCAGCTTCGGTTGCGAGCGCTTTAGTAAGACATGAACATAGGCTAGCTACCTATAGATATGCATATTGAATGTACATAATCTGGCAAACACTCTCTTATTGTGAACTTGAAACCAGTGAACTCACCAACCTCGTGTTGACACTTTTTCTTACATGTTTCTCAGGTCGCTTTGGCACAGGTTGCACACTTAGGACATGCATGGATTCCTACTATTATATCATTCATTTCAAACATTTTAAACAGTTTACTTATTTATATTGATTGACGCTTGTTGCGTGTAATTACTTTTGATTTCATATTAACGTTTACGCTTCCGCATTATCTCTGAATATTTATGTTATGAATTTTAAGTCCCATATAGTGTCGTTTGATGTAACTAATGACTGAGATCCTGGTGTGTCACATTCCAAACGGTAAAACTCCGTTAGTGGAATTTGGGGGTGTGACAATTAGAATTAGGCTTAGACGAGGAAGACAATGACGGTGCTTGAAAGGAACGGTAAAGCCTTTGATGACGCGTGGTTGTAGTTCACGATGGTGGTGGTTCATGGTGGTGAACGGGGAAGAATGTGGGATCGGGTTACACCTGATTAGGGTTTGTGATCATGAGGTTTGCATGTGGAGTTGGACGTGCATAGAGATCTCGGCTCATGTACATGTGACCTACGAGTCTAAGGCTTTACATGGCGCGTGAAAATGCATGCATTCGGGTCTAGACGGATCCGGGATGAACTGATCCAAGCAGACACGTGGATTAGGGTTCTTGCATGATTGATGGGGTTATGTAGATGAGACAATTATCGGGAACATTTATGTTTTTAAGTAGTGACACATGTTGGAACGTAATCTGACCATGTGATCGTACGTTAGCAGGTTCGGGTTCGTACAAGGAGACCTTTGCAGTTCGAGAATTGGATCTTCATATCCAGTGAGTTTCTAATCCCCCTCTTTTAAACGTTTTACTGTTTTGGGGCTATCGTATATACTTACAAGGGATTTTTAACGTATTAAATGTGTTAAGAGTTGTTTATGAACTAAAACATTCAGTATAGAGTCAGAGGGTCTACGAGGGTGTTTATGAGATCATGTGATCTAGGCTTAAAGGTGTGTATATGGTCGTGGGTCGTATAGTGACCTAATAGGGATGAGTTGGGATTGTATTTACAGGTCGTACGGGTACGACTAGGAGGTGCCAAAGGGTGCATGTATGTAGTAAGTGCTTCAATAATGAGGTATAGTATTTGTATGTGTGTAGCTATATTAGCAGTATATTGTGTTATGAGTTAGTCGGGGTGGGTCGGTATATAAGGTAAACGCTTATGATTATGTGTAGGATACTTTGTCCTAGTACTATGTGTGAAGTGCAGGTGCAGTTAATGAGTCGTGTACATAGAGTTTAATGTTACGTGATTATACATGTCTTGTGCGCATTGTGTTGTTGTCCTCGTGAAACGGTGGGTATTGTGTTTGCATTGTTGTCATTATGACATGGCAAACGGGATTGTGGAGGACTAAGTCCTTCGGGAGGTCACCAAAGGTGACGATGTCCAGCAGGACAGTGATGAGCTCGGGGTGTGTCGAACGCCCTGACGAGGGTGCAGTAATGAGGTATGTGTTTGTGTGCTTATATAATTGTGATTAAATTGCATACAAGCGTTGAGTTATATTTATTGTGCATGCGATAGTAATAATGTGGTAAGTAGAGTTAGATTGACCATTGTGTCAGGATTGTGATGTAGTGTTTATAAATGTTATGTCAGTTGATTTGTAAGAGCCTTGGTCAAGGCTGAGTAACTTGATGTCTAGAGACTTGTTGTGTTAACCAAGTGTCGAGTTAATACATGGACTTGAGTATGACTTATTAGTGTAGTAAGTTCGACCTATGTCGATGAGACTGCGGGATTATTATTTTTATTATGTGATGAGTCTTGGATAATGAACTATTATGTGATATCGTGTGATAACAGGGGTTATCTATTTATTAATGAATTGTGGTCCTACTTTATAAGGACCGTGGGTCCTGGGTAAAGTTCAAATAACTTGTGATACAAGTTGGCTTTTAATTAAACTAAACTATTAGAACTCACTCAGTGTAGCTGACTTTGTGTGTACGATATCTTGGCTTAGGAGCGGTGCTACTCGGATCGATGTGCAAGCATTTGTGAGGTAACTTGATGACATTAAATTGCAATTAATATTTTTAGAAAGACTTGCGCTGTAGTTTAATATATCTAAAATGAGTGTGTTTAAGAGAATAACTGTAACGAACCAACTTTTGGATTTACCTTATAATATATTCTTTATATTATGGGGAGTGTTTTTAAACAAAAGGAAGTTGGAGGATGCCTTTTAATTGATGGAACAACCTAGTTTGGGTGGGAGGAGTTAAATTACAAAGTCGAAGGGCTAAATGTGAAATATAGCTAAGTGTTGGGGGTTTTTGGTGGAGGAATCGCAGACACACACATATGGTGTGTGTGTGTGTTCCAAAAATTGAAAGAGAGAAAGAGGAGAAAGAAAGCTTTGATCTAGAACTTGAAATCTGGAGTTGCATGTTCAGAATTGAAGGATTTGGTTAATACATCTCCTTTCAAACAACAAGTAAGCTCTATTTCACCTCTTGAATCCACCATTTATGGTGTTCTTTGTGTGTTTTTATATAAATCGAGCTAGGGGCTGAATTGGTGGCTGTTTGTGGTTAATAACTTGTTTAAAGTTAAAACCTAGCTTGATTAGTGTTAAAGAGTGGTTAATAACATCCTTTTAACACCTAATTCTAGAATCATAAAGTTAGGGTTCTTGAGGGTGATTTGGGGGTTTTATAATTGGGGATGTTTTTATGATGAATGGAAGGTTGGTAAGTGTCTATGGTGGTAATAGACACATTAATTGATAAGAAACCTCAATTAATCTGTTGATTTGAAAATTAGGGTTCTTGAGACCCAAATTGGGGTTTTTTCAACTGGGATGTTTAATTTGTGAATTAATTGTTGTTAAGTGTTTATGGTGTAATATAAACACATTTTCATGTAGAAAACCCAATCAATTTGGTGATTTAAGAAATTGAAAGTTTGGGTGAAATTGGGTGGAATCCAAACGGGTCAAAATGAGTGAATACTTACGTAGGGAGGTTACAACTTGTTTAAGGTGTAATTAATTAAGTTTAGAATGGGTGTGATCCATAAGGTCTAGGGTGGGTGTTAGACCTTAATTGGAAATGGTCAATTGGTGATCATAGGATTACTAATTGTAAATGGGTTGTATAGGTGATCAAGGAGTAAGGAAGCTAGCTTGGAGGATCAAGCAAGATCATCTTTGGCAAAGGTAAGTGCCTTGCACTTACTTAGTAATGATAGGGTATAATAATAATAATACATAAGTAGATTATGTGCGGTTAATATATGCTTATGTATTGGTGAATGTTGAATGGTGTTTAATCGTCATTTATGTCAAATAAATAGGCATGTTGTGGTTTGGATATTGGTGTATTGACTTGTGTGGTAATAGTCAAACTTGTATGCATAATGTTGTTGAAATTTGTGTAGTTGACTATGTGGTTAATAGTCATACTAAAATGTTGAATGTGGTAGATTGATGTAGTTGACTTATGTGATTACTAGTCAAACTAAATGTGGTAAATTGGTGTAATATGACTTATGTGGTAAAAGTCAAAGTAGCATGCATATTGTGGTTTGGATATTGGTGTATTGACTTGTGTGGTAATAGTCAAACTTGTATACATAATGTTGTTGAAATTGGTGTAGTTGACTATGTGGTTAATAGTCATACTAAAATGTTGAATGTGGTAGATTGATGTAGTTGACTTATGTGATTACTAGTCAAACTAAATGTGGTAAATTGGTGTAATTGACTTAGGTGGTGTATAGTCAAATTAAATGTGGTAAATTGGTGTAATTAACTTAGGTGATGTATAGTCAAACTAAATGTGGTAATTCAGAGTAATTGACTTTTGTGGTATATAAGTCAAACCATTGTGGAATAATGGTGAATTATCGTAAAATTGACATAATGTGGTATATAAGTCAAACCATTGTGGAATAATGGTGAAATTGGTGTAAATTGACTTATGTGATATATAAGTCAACCATTGTGGATAATGGTGAAATTGGTGTAAATTGACTTATGTGGTATATAACTCAACCATTGTGGATAATGGTGAATAGTCGTAAAATTAACTTATGTGGTATAAAGTCAAACCACTGTGGAATAACATGTGAATTAGTGTTATTTGACTCTATGTGGTAAAGGGTCAATTTAATATGTGGTAATGGTATAGTTTGACTTAATGTGGTATGACTTGTATGGTGTCTTAAATACATGTCTAAAGTCATTTTCTGCACAAATGTGTAAAAAGGCGGGTGGTCTTAGAATTAAATGCTCCATGGGTGAAAACGAGAAGTGGTTCTCGTATTTCAAACTAACAAATTGATGTTAGTAGATGTGGTAGGACTTGTATGGTGTCTAAAATACATGTCTATAGTTGTTTACTTGCACAAAGATGCAAGCGGGTCGGTCGGTGGGTTGGAAAAGGCTGAAAATTTGCAAATCAATTTCGCTGAATTTGGACCGGAGTAATTTACGGCGGGCTGGAGTAATTTACGCAGCCCCGGAGTATTTTACACCCAAAGTAGCCTGTTTACGGCCTTATTTACGCCCAAAGTAGAAATTTGTCGTTTGGGGCCGGTTGTTATTGTAAGAGCTTGGGGGCTCATTTAGGGGTTGTATATCATTACTAATGGTGAATTATGGGTGTTTCCTTGTAGGTAAAGCTCCGGTGAGGTCTCGGGTCTCGCTTCGCGTGGATTTGGATTCTCATATTAAAGTCGGGTGTTGTTTGCTGCACACTTCACGTGGTGGGGTTTTACAAACTTGTTGGTCGTTAATTAACTTGTGGATTGTTAAAATAAGTTTAACTTCTTTTCTTTTGGGAATTTGGAGTCTTAAACTTGTGTTTGTAAAACTTAATGTTATGGTTGTCGTTAATGTTGTAATTGGGACCGCTTCCGCGTCGTTTTAAAAAGTTTAAATCGGTTTGAAATTTTGGGTGTTACAATAACTCGTTATGAGAACCAATTGTAGGGTGCCCGGTTTGGGTGTCTTACACATCACCACAAATTACGGCTGAGAGGAGGTTTGCGGACCGATATGGAATGATATCGGTCCGATAACCGACATATGTTGTATTGCTGACCGATATAGGAATGGATATCGGTCCGATATCCATCCTGAATTTACTTCGGTCCAATATCTAAACCTTTATTCATTTCGGACTGATACGAGATCAATGTCAGTCCGATATCAACTTACTTTCCAAAATTTTCATTTTAAACCCTATACTTTGGTACTTTTGATACACAAGTCCTTAGAGGTTTCTAACATTGGCATTTCTTGGAAATTTTTGTAGCAGGTGTTACAAAAGGGGTGGTGGATACGCTGCTGGTACTTCCTTTATATAAACCTCTTTAACGTAATATGGAGAAACCTTTATAAGGAATTAGAGCAGGAATGAATATGAAAGTACGACAAAAAGTCATGCTATATGTGCGAATATGCAATGTGTGTTAAATGTGAATATGTGAATGCATGATAGACGATCATGCTATATGTGTAAATATGAATGTGTGATGGAAAAGAGTCTAAGTCTTATAATGGAATAACGGAGTACTCATGAAGTATTAAAGGGATGGGGGATACGCCACTAGTACTTCCTATATATAAACATCTTTAGTGCATTATGGGGAAACCGTTAGAAGGTTTTAAGGTGAGGACTGGTTGGGAATACATTGGGAGGCTGTGAGTCTATGATACTCAAGGTCCCAATCAAAATAGATGTCCAGCCTATGGGGCGGGTCTCAATAAGAAATGAATGAATGAATGGAATGAGATGTCCAGCCTACGGGGCGGGTCTCAATAAGAAATAAGTATGGAAGAGATGTCCAGCCTACGGGGCGGGTCTCATATAAAAACTCGGGCTGAAGGTACGTCCGAATATGGTCACGAAGGGGTTAGTACACCCATTAAAATATATGAATGACGTGACTGGAGATACGTCCGGAGATGGTCACGGAGGCGCCGAGAGTCTAAAAAACTTGAACAATAATAAGAACCAAAAAGGTTCACAATAAAATGAACGATGCAGTGTACTTACTTAGTGTAAGCTAATCCAAAAACGTTTTCCAAACACTGTAGATTAAGAGCACGTGGAATGAGGCTTCCTGAGGACGTGGCTAATCGGAGTTGAAGAATCCCTATGTTACATGATGTAATATTTTATGTAAAAACAATATTATAATAAAATATACCTTTGTCATTATAATGACAAAGTTTTGAAAAATCTGAGACCATTTTCCGCATTAAGCTCTGATAAAATACTATAGTAAAAGTAGGATGTTTCAAACATTCATAGACTTTTCAGACGACTCATCTGCTCTAAGTTAGATTCTTCATTTTTGATCCAAAATCCTTACTTTTTACGTCCAAACTGTTGTAATCTTAACCATAAAGCTAAATCTATAGTTTTTATTCAAAAGCACACGTAAAAATCTAATCTTTTTGAAGAAAACTTGTTGAAACCCTAAAAACGCACTTTACATAAAAACTCAGTTCTGGACGTGATTCGTACCTCTAATCGGCCCGTTTCTTCAGCTAATCCTTGTGTTAACACTGGAGAGGAAGGTTGGATCGATCTTAGGGCAAAACCGACTCACTCTCTCTCTAGAATGTTTCTCTCTCACTTTCTCTCTCTAGAAAATGAAAATGGTGGTGATAATGGGGTTTGGGGCTGGTCTTGAGGCTTATAAGGGGCCCAACCCTTGCCCTTATTGGCCCATACACTCAAGCCCAAGCCCGCTCTTCTCATCCTTGCTAAGTTTTAAATTTTGCTAAGTATTTCGTGTTCTAAAACTCGGGATGTTACATCTATCAACTGATTTGATTCCACTAATCGATAAGACACCTGATGATTAATTGTTAGAGTTGACTTGTTGAAGATCTACTAACGAAGACATCAAATGTCGAAGAAGATTAATTGATCTGTTTCAGTTGTTAATGAAGAATCCACTAATGATCTTCAACTCAGGATTCCACTTGTGCTTATTAACCATGATTCCGCTGAAAAGCAAATTTTGTTATAATTAATTTGTCTAACGTCACAAAGAATCTAATCGTTCAAGCTTGTTATTTTCACAATTCTTTCATCATATTTATAATCCATGCAATAAAATAGTGTGTAAAATCAATGTGTGTTCTTTATCGTTAAAAGAGATAATTGTGAATGATTTCATAATAAATTGATTTGTGTTTAATTTCTCTGCTCATTTATTCTGTTTGTATCAAATCAATCCAAGTTACTATTCGATCCCAACAATTGGTATCAAAGCTGTTGAGAATCAATGGTGATCTGTTTGACTTTTTATAAAAAAAAGGGTTTTGACAGAGAAATAATACGCAGCGGAAAATAAAATCATAACCTATTTAACAGCACTGACAAACCGACCAGGATCTGGTTATGAACACGCAAACACACAAAAAAACAGTTAATCTACTGATGAGATTAATTATACTTTATTGGTTAATGATTAACCGGTTGAGACACCGAGATTCAACGAACCGATGCTAGATCACGAACCAAAACGCGAGAGACAGAGAGCGCCAGGGCTGGTCGGAAACGGGCAGGCAGCGGCTGGTTTGGTGGCCGGAAGTCCCAAGGCAAGATTCGTCTAGTCGATAGCAGCTTTTGAAAACAAAAAAAAAACAAAACTCAATTGTCTTTGATTCTTGCGGCCGTTTTCTTGTTCCGTTTTTTTTAGAAACAATTATTATTAGGTTTATTATATAATAATAATAATAATAATAATAATAATAAATCCTACTAATTGTTTCCGAGCCCATAGTCCAAAACGAGATGCAAAAGCCCGAACCCATTTAATTGTTTTAATGAAAGATTAAAACAATATATATACAATTATTATTTATAAACTAGTATAAATAATAATTCGTGTCTAACGAATATATATAAAATATATCGTCTCGCTAACAGTTCGTAATTACCAGTTAAGCGGGTTAAGTGGATTTAATGTTCGTTGCCCAAGGTGTAACTCTTATGGGTCATAGCTCGGTCAGTCGCGTTGTCCATCGGGTCGGTCCATAAAATCCAACAATCTCCCACTTGGACGATCCACGATAAAGCAACGCAAACAGTCAGCGGCGCTCTAGCTGCACATGGTTGTCCCTAACAAGGTATGACGCTTTAAAGTCATTAACCAAATATCTTGATGTTAGTAACAGCTAACTAAAGCAAGACAATAGACTTATGACAATAGTTGTCATTTATCCTTTCCGTATAAAACATCAATTGAATCAATGAGACATGGATTTAGTTCATTCTCATATGGCGTTCAATTATTATTGTTCTCGATCAAGAATCAAAGTGGTCCAATCAAACACACAGTAAGTTTAGGTAAGGCCTTACACTTCACCAGTTTGAATCAACGAGGGCGCCACGATGCCTATCTGTTACATATAATGCAAGAGTACAGAATCCCTTATTGACTACATACAACTCCCACTGAACTTCATATCTGTTCCTAACAAATGCCTTTATGACTGGTAGTTACGCGACAGCGTTTGACAGTGATTAAAGAATGGTTCTTGGTAAACGGCAGTTCTAGTTCGTATCTCAGATCAGAGGATACTAATGAGTATACCAATAGCAAAACATCTTATGATTAAAATCCATGAAGATGATTTGAAACGAGTTACATCCAACGTCATCCAAGATGAGGTCTGTGAAGTTGGAAGTCAACTACTTGAGTCCAAGTTCAGAATAGTCTTAACTCAGAGTCGTTCCCACGATTCTGATTGACTACGGATAATTAAGAATACAAGATTCATGGATTAAACGTATTAAAATCGAACACAGTTATAAGAATTCAGAATTGCATTTAAATCAGTAAACCAAAAGAATTCAAAAATACAACTGTTTAAATGTTCGCACATTCAAAATACTAAATCAAAACATATCACTAGCAAATCTAAGACAAATAGCATCTCTGTGAAGATCATGCTTGTCCAGAGTCATGGGCTTAGTAAACGGGTCCGCTAGGTTTTGATCTGTGTCTACTTTGCTTGTCATGACGTCTCCACGTTCCACAATTTCCCGTATATAGTGGAACTTCCTTTGAATGTGCTTGGCTTTGTGAGGAGATCTGGGCTCTTTGGCTTGAGCTATAGCACCTGTGTTATCACAAAGAATCTCGATTGGTTGGCGAATACTCGGAACCACATCGAGGTTAGTAATGAATTTCTTCATCCAAGCAGCTTCCTTAGCAGCATCTGATGAGGCTATATACTCAGATTCGGTGGTTGAATCCGCCACTACACTATGCTTGGAGCTTTTCCATGAGACAGCTCCTCCATTAAGAGTGAATACGAAACCTGACTGTGAGCGAGAGTCGTATCGGTCAGTTTGAAAGCTAGCATCAGTGTAACACCGTACAGTGATCTCCTCTTTCACTCCTCCAAATATTAAGAACATGTCTTTGGTCCTTCTTAAGTACCTTAGGATGTTCTTGACTGCAGTCCAATGGGCAATGCCAGGACTTTGCTAGAAACGGCTGGTCATGCTTAAAGCATACGAGACGTCAGGTCTAGTGCATAACATAGCATACATGATAGAACCAATCGCTGAGGCATATGGAATTGCTTCCATTTCCTTAATTTCAATGTCCGTGGAAGGAGATTGCGATTTGTTCAACACAGTGCCTTTAGTCATCGGAACACCTCCTTTCTTGGAGTTTTCCATCCTAAAGTGTGGCATCATTTTGTCTATGTAAGTACTCTGACTTAGCCCTAGAAGCCGCTTAGATCTATCCCTGTAGATCTTGATTCCTAGAATGTAAGCAGCTTCTCCAAGATCCTTCATTGCAAAACAAGATCCTAACCATTGTTTGACTTTGTCAAGCACAGGGATGTTGTTTCCAATGATTAGTATATCATCCACATACAAGATGAGAAATGATATAGTACTCCCACTAGCCTTTCTGTAAACACAAGGCTCATCTTCATTGTTGACAAAACCAAATTCTTTGATTTTCTGATCAAAATGAAGATTCCAGCTTCGAGATGCCTGTTTAAGTCCATAAATGGACTTATTCAGTTTGCAAACCCTACTAGGATACTTTGGATCAACAAAACCGTCAGGCTGAACCATATAGACATCTTCAGAGAGATGTCCATTAAGAAAAGCGGTTTTGACATCCATTTGCCATATCTCGTAATCATGGTACGCGGCTATGGCAAGCAGTATCCTGATCGATTTGATCATAGCAACGGGTGAGAAAGTTTCATCATAATCAATACCTTGAGTTTGAGTGAAACCCTTTGCAACTAGCCGTGATTTATAGGTTTGTATATTACCATGCATGTCGGTTTTTCTTTTGAAAATCCATTTGCTCCCTATTGCCCGAGAACCGGGGGGTAGCTCAATCAAGTCCCAGACCTGATTATCAATTGCATCTCGGCGTTCATGGCTTCAAGCCATTTCTCGGATTCAGGATCTGAGATAGTAGATTTGTAGTTTATAGGTTCGTCATTTGATTCAGTTACTAACATGACTTTAGAAGCTTCAAGATGCCATAGGTATCTATTCGGTTCCTTACGAGACCTGCTACTTCTGCGAACGCTTGTGTTTATGTCTGATTCATCATCAACAACTTCTTGTTGATCAGACACTCCGACTTCCTCAGCGGTTGTTTGTGTTTCTTGAATTTCTTCAAGATCCATAATATTATTTCCGGTTCCTCGATTTAGAAGATCTTCCTCGAGAAAGCGTCCTTTCCTTTTGATGGAAACAATGTTTGCATCAGGATGATAGAAATAATATCCACTTTTGTTGTAGTAACCGACGAAAACAACTTTTTCGCCTCTGGGATCGAGCTTGTCATCAGAATCGCTGGTGACATATGCATCACATCCCCATACTCTAAGGTAAGACAAATTGGGTTTAGACCCTTGCCATATCTCATATGGGGTTTTGTCCACCTTCTTAGTCGATGCCAGATTTACAAGGCGGGCGGCGGTTATAAGAGCATAACTCCAGAAGGAGTGAGGCAAGTTAGTTCTACACATCATCGATCGAACCATATTAGGTAGCGTTCGATTTCTCCTCTCGCTCACGCCATTAAGTTGGGGTGTGCCAGGAGGAGTGGGCAGAGAAATAATTCCGTGCTCCTTCAGATGATTAAGAAATTCTAAGCTGAGATACTCGCCGCCTCGATCTGATCGAAGTGTCTTGATAGATTTATCGAGTTGTTTCTCTACTTCGTTTTGAAACTCTTTGAACTTTTCAAATGCTTCATGCTTATGTTTCATAAGATATACATAAGCATATCGACTATAATCGTCAATAAATGAAACGAAGTATCTTTCATGATTTCTAGACATGGTTCTGAAAGTGCCACACGCATCAGTGTGTATAAGGCCTAGAAGATCCTTGGCTCGTTCACCAACATGGGTGAAGGGGTCCTTTGTGAGTTTGCCAGCTAAACAAGACTCACAATTATCAAATGAGTCCTGTCCGGTAGGTTCAAGAATTTCCTCGGATTATAGTCTTTTAATGCGTGCCTTGCTTATGTGGTCAAGTCGACAATGCCATAGAAAAGTATCATTAATGCCAGATTTGATACGTTTAGAAAGATTATATATGTTATTGTCAGTTTGAACGTCAATCTCATAAATACCGTTTTGAGGTTTAGCCTCAAAATAAAAGATATCATTTAAGTAGGCAGAAATAGCAATACCATTAAAAATGTACTTAAATCCTTGTTCAAACAATAAAGAAACTGAAATAATGTTTCTGGTTAAACCAGGTGCAAACAAACAATTGTTCAAAACAACCACAAGGCCAGAAGGACATGAGAGATGATATGTTCCAGTTGCAAGAACTGGTACTCTTTTCCCATCACCAACGATGAGCTCCATGTCGCCTTATTTCAGCTTCCTCCAACTTTTAGGCTCCTGCAAGACGTTAATGATGTGGTATCCACATCCGGTATCAAATACTCATGTGTTGCTAGAAACAGTAAAAATTTCAATAACATAAATGAGAATACCTGAAGATGTGCCCTCACCACTGGCCCTCTGCAGCTTCAGCTTGGCTAGATATTCAGGACGATTACGTTTCCAGTGCCCCATTTTGTTGCATTCAAAGCATTGGCGCTCCTCAGGAGGGGGTGCTTTTGAAGCTTTCTTGTTATTGTTGGTGGCAGGCTTGGCAGCAACATTAACCTTCTTCTCGCCTTTGCTATTAAAACCTCTTTTCTTGGGGTTAGGCTTTTTAACACCAGCAGATCTGACCATCAGAACTTGATTTTTCTTTCCTTGGATATTCATCTCGGCCGTTTTGAGCATACCATGTAGCTCGGCCACTGTCTTCTCCAAGCCATTCATGTTGAAATTCATTACGAATTGAGCATAGGAGCTTGGGAGAGAGTTTAAGATGAAATCAGTAGCCATGTCATCCTTCATGGGATATCCAAGTTTGTTCATCTGGTCGATGTACCCTTTCATCTTAAGTACATGAGTACTAACAGGCGTGCCCTGTTGCATCGTGCAACGAATGAGCTGAGACATGGTTTCATAGCGTTCTTGTCGGGCTTGTTTCAGGAACATGCCCCTAAGTTGCTCAATCAGGTCAAAGGCATCCAGGTCCTCCATGCTCTTTTGGAGCTCACGGGACATGCAGGCTAGCATAAGGCAGGCCACTTCAGTGGCATCATCTCTTTGTTTTTCCCAGGCCTTACGAGCGGCAGCCGTGTTACCATCGGGTGCCTCAGGGACTGGTGCATCGAGAACATAGAGCTTCTTGGCCATCTTAAGAACTATTTCAGATTGCACTGCCACGAGAGAAAGTTGGTGTTATCCAGCTTTTCATTCTCAAGGATAGACTTGAGAGCAAAGGAGTTATTAGTATTATTATTTTCAGTAGACACCTGTCAAGATAAGCAAAGAAAATAAATTAGTATAAAGAAAGTGAAAAATCCTCATTAATTTATGACCCAATTACAGAAATTAGAATAAGGAGTGAGAATCTAGCTAAATCAGTCACTAATGGTAGCTGTGGCATACAACATTAGTAAGTGGGTAACTAGACTGACAATTAGTGTCAATTGTGGAAAGATGCACAACTCTCGTGTATGAGGCCGCTAAGACAAGACATGTTTATGCATTGATACGTTTAGCCTCATCTATGCCCACTTTTAATCTCTTGACAGCTGGGGCATGTAACAAGAGAGAAAAGTAATAGTCGTCCTAAAACAGGTACTTGCGGAAGGGCCGGATGTGTCAGCGAAACCCTTGCGCCTTGGAAGGATAAACTACACATCCAGTGCGGTGCTGTGGCTCCAAACACCGATGTTTCGTTTTATGCTCCAAGTGTTCCTTATAATAGGTGGCATAGACCATTGGTTTTAAATATGGGTTCCAATTTTAGTGTTTACCGAATAGGGTCAAACACAACGAATGATTAAATCATACGTGTGTTGTAAAAGCCAGTTTTACTATTTAAAGTCATGACAAATTTGATGAACCCTTTCATCTCTCAGGAAACTTAATTTTAAATAACCTATTAAAACTAAGTTTGTCGCGACTTGAATAACCAGTTAAAGTTAATAGTTGAAAACTATTAAGTTATAAGTTCTGAAATTAAATTTAGTTTAAATTGTAAAACTTTAGTGGTTATTTATTTTATAAAAACAAGCCAATTATTATTTTTATAAAATTCTACAAGTTGTAAAATTAAAACTTGTGGTGACAGATTGTGATATTTTAAAACTCCTTTTAAAACGTTTGGCGTTTGGTTGGTTTATAATACATTTAAGTTATAAAAAATTAAAAGCAACCATAAAGCAAATAAATATGTAAATCTTTTAGGGCCAAGTTTGTTTGATCTCGCTAAAGCCAGTTAGCAAGATCAAACGGGTCACGGAGTCCAAAAAATTAAAACAACCACAAGGATGGACTTCTGTGCATCTAGTCGTCTCGGATGACTCTCACTGACTCCATGATTCCTGTTGCGTCTTCAGATTTGTCTTCGGGTTTTTATTACATTACATAAAATAAAAAAAGCCTATTCTATTACAACTTTGAGCCATCAAAAGTGGGCCAAAACCATAAAACCAAAAACTGAATAATAAACACAAACAACTCAATCACATGGGTCGGGCCAGATTTACATATTCAACACAATCACATACGCGCAATAAATTTGGTCAAATAAAAAAAATTAAAAACGACCAAATTAATAAATAAAAAAATTGCCCCAAAAACAGATCAGATCAGAAACTTCAAGATAGTTAAAGTTTGTGATTAATCTAACCGGTGAAACCAGACCGGTTCCGATTTGCGTGTTATAACACAGGCTCTGATACCACTGTTGGGAATCAGTGGTGATCTGTTTGACTTTTTATAAAAAAAATGGGTTTTGACAGAGAAATTAATTAATTCAGTTAATTAATAAATACGCAGCGAAAAATAAAATCATAACCTATAATCCATGCAATAGAATAGTGTGTAAAATCAATGTGTGTTCTTTATCGTTAAAAGAGATAATTATCGTTAAAAGAGATAATTGTGAATGATTTCATAATAAATTGATTTGTGTTTAATTTCTCTGCTCATTTATTCGGTTTGTATCAAATCAATCCAAGTTACTATTCGATCCCAACAATTGGTATCAGAGCATGTTTCACAAGATTTTTATTTAACGATTGAATTTGGTCTCTGATTCTTGCTTCTGCTTGGATTTCACTCATTTCATCTTCAAATCTTTCTCAGATTTCTAAAACCCTCTTTCTAGCTTTCTCTAAATTAAAACCATGGATGTTCACAACACAGGCTCATCAACCAAACCCTCAATCCTTGTTTGTCATGAACTCACAACTTGGAAGATCGATAAGCATAGAACATTTCTTATCCATTAATGATGCCGGATGTCGCAACCCGACCCAATGGGGATGGACGGCATGATTGATACCAAACTTAAAAAGCCAAAATAATAATAATAAACATAATATTACATCATGATTTGTTCTAAAACATTCTAATAAAGCTTAGTACCAATCATCACTAAGCGGATCGAAATACACGAGATATTTTCTACAACCAATAATAATGTTTTAAAAGTCTAATCTCACTAAATCTTCACAAGCAATCTCCAACTAGCACTACGTCAAAGTTGAGCTTTGGTCACACCTTTTCAAAAACCGATCTGCCACGCTTTTGATTAAATGTGTGGCTAATCCTAGTTTTAGCCACACATTTCTAATTCGTGTGACACAAAAATTCAGTTACGTGGCCTTTAGTCACGCTTTCAAAAACAATGTGACCATAAACACATCTGTTAGCGACAACTTTAGAAAAATATGTGACATTTACTAGCCACGCTTGAAAAGTGTGGCAAATGTGAGCAACTGCCATGGTATTTTGTTTGATTTTTTTTATTCATATGACCAAAAACAGATCTATTAGCCACATGTTAAGCAAAACATGTGACAATTAGTAGCCACACTCTATTAGTGTGGCCAAATGTGGCCAACCGCCATGGTTGTTGTTTAGTGATGTGGCTAAAAGGTAATAGATATTGCCACTTATATTAGATTGAATGTGTGACCAAAGAGTAGTTTATTATGTTCACGGTTAAAGATCTTATGTGTGGCTAAATAAAAAAAAACGGCCATTGTTTTCGTTTAATGATGTGTCTAAAAGCTAATACATACGGCCACGTATATCATTTTGTGTAACCAAAAGAGTAGTGTTTATTAGCCATGTGTATGATAATTAACTATTTATAACTATAATTATAAGTATTTTATGGTCATAGATATAGTTACTTTGTGTGGCTAAAATACTCAACGGTCACAGTTAATTGTATATGTGTGGCTAAAAGTAATCATGGCTTTCCCACTTCCTGCCGCCAAATTTCAATACTATTGTCAGAAGTTCGATCATATAATGGCCTTCCCACTTCTAGCTCCGTGTCATTTGGGTTTTCTTCCTTATCAATGGCGAGATTAGGGTTTTCATTCTAGGTTCAATCGATCAAATCAACAAACAATGGCGAGACAATGGAGACTACGATCCGCAAATGGCGAAGCACCACACTACCAGGGTAAGTATTCTTGTCGATACTCTGTTCATGTTAGAAATAGGGGTTGCTTGTTCAACATTTGGGTTTTTTCTTGTCGATATCCTCAAATGTGTAACATAAACTTGAAATTACAGGTGGTGGGAGGTTCTCAATCTATATTCATCGCAAGGAGGACGTGAAGGTTGTGGCCCTTAACTCCAGGGATGTTTCTGAAATCTCCCTCTACCTTGAGAGGGAGCGGGACTCTACCTATACCCCCGATGCTCTGTTCGGGGAGAGGAGGCCACCAGGCCAGGGCTACATCATAGACTCGAGTGATGATGATTGTGTGTTTGATGCTAGGACAAATAACATGTCTTAGGAAAAGAATACAGCCATCGAGTTTTTGAAAAGGATACGAGGCTCGGTCAACCCTCTAGAAGACCTGCTCATCACAGAGGTGATGATCAGGTCTTCTAGCCTCGTCAACCCTTTAGAAGACCTGATCATCACAGAGGTGATGATCAGGTCTTCTAGAGGGTTGACCCGAGCCTGAGTATTCGTTTGGGAGATTATACCTTCCTGTCAGACATAGAAACTCCTTGCCTAGTATTATGTAAAAACTGTGGATTCATGTAAAAACCAATAAACGCTCTACCTTAATCGAAAAATGCCACGAGTCTCACTTTTGACTTTTCAAAAATGTTTAAATAGTCAAATTGTCTATCATTTTTTTATTAGTTTTATTTAAACTACCCCCTAACTTTAATAACTCATACAATATATATATATATATATATTTAAAATTATACCAATAAACGAGCATTTTTTATCTTATATATTATAGTTTTGCTATATAATTTTTTTAATCGTCTATATTACAACATTAATATATGTAATGAACAATTACATATGTGTAAATGAACATATATGTAATTGTTAAGCCAAAAAAACCTATATATTAACATGATCATCTAACTTGTTCATCCGAAAAAACAAAAAACCAAAAATATGTTAATTCAAAAAACCAAAACCCTATAAGTTTTATTATTCAAAAACCAAATACAGAAATTTGATATTACATTTGTGTAATACATACACGTAATATGAACAATTTTATATGTAATATGAATACACATATGATTGTTCATATTATAACACATATGTAATATGTAATTACGTATATGTAATATGAACACATAACAATTACATATGTAATTGTTCTTTTACAAATAAAAAATACTCGATTTCAAATACAACTAATGTTGTTCGGTCAGTATCAGTTCGGTTCGTCACGATACCCGTACGGCATCAGTGCTCGATATAATTTACGATACAAAATAATACTCGATTTCGAATATAACTATGTTTTCAAAAAACAGCTTATATCAGAATATTAAGAAAAAAATAAACACAGTATATTTACCTTTCAGAAAAGGTTAAAAAAACTAACAAATAAAAGTTATAATAGAAAATTAAATTAATAAAAAAATTAAATAACTTAAACGCGTATTAAATGAAATTGAAACAGTAAAATGGGGTTAAGTTAGTGGGCTTGATAGTGTGTATCAACTTCAAAACATTATATTGAAATTAGCCTTTCAAAAAAAAAATTCAAAATATTATATATAGAATGGTACGGTGTATAGCCTGATTTGTCCTGAAGTGATGACTTTTCTTGCAGTTTACAGGACAAACCCCAGCTGTCTAAGCTTCCTGCCAAATTTACCAGAAGCTTCTGATACAATCTGATCTTCATCAGTGAAGATGCCTTTTGGGAAAATAAACTCAATTTAATGGAAAATCACGGAATATGTCATTGATATATTCAACTTTTAAATTAATCGTATATATGATGATTAAAACTTTCACGTAACCAAAAACTCAAAGATTCCATGAATTTTTCCTAAATCTCTCATTCCTTTGTTGAACAAAATGTAACCCACATTAATTTTAAGGAATTTCCAATAATTTTTTTTTCTTTTTTAAATAAATGTTCGTGGACACAAGACTCATATTTACAGGTAAGTTCATTTCAAAATAAAAAAATTAAACGATAACATAGGAACAAACGCAAATCGTTCAATTTTTTTTATTCATGGTAAATTTATTTAAAATTTTATACTTCTCATATAAAAATATGTATGTCTATATACAAAAAAAACCATTAAACTAGTTTTTTTTATATGTTTTTATGTATTCGTACACATGTGTATGTTATGTGTAAATAAAAAAACCTAGACATGAATTACACATGTGTAGCTATGTATATAAACGAAATTTGTTCATATTTTTTGTTTGAATTTAATAAAAAATGCATAAACATTACATTTATATCATTTTCTTATATTTTAAAACTTTTCAAGATTGAAAAAGTAAAAGATTCGTTTTGTTTTGCGTGTTCTCGAAATATTTAGTGTTCTGAATTGAACTCTCCCGTTATTCGGATAATCTCGAAATATATATATAGGGAAGTGTTCAAATGATAACCAACTTTTTATGTGATAACCGTGATAACCACTATCAAACAGTCACATAATTTATAAATGTAAAATCCCAAAATTTGAAAGCGTAGATCGGGCACGAGATTTTCAAAGAACAAGGTGGAAGGTGGAAGGAGGTGGGCCTTGCTCCAAAAACCCCAACTTCATCCTCTCCACCCTCATTAGCTCATTTCCATCATTTTTCAAGTTCTAGAGAGAGAGAAGTTAGAGAGAGAAAGTGTCGGTTTTGCTCCAAGATCGAACCATTCTTCTTCTCTAGTGATTACACGGAGCTTTGCTGAAGAAACGGGGTGATTTGAGGTAAGAAACTAGCTCAGATATGAGTTTTTGTTAAAAATGGGGTTTTAGGGATTCATGGAGTTTATAATCTAACGGTCAGATTTTTACATGTAAAAAGAGGTTTTAAACTTGGATCTAGCTTCATGGATAGGATTAGAACGTTTTGGAACGTAAAAGTTATGATTTTGGACTAAAAATATGGTCATGGTGTTCTTGTGCCGACACTAGAGTGTCGCTACCTGCAAGTAGCGATACTCAGCGAAGAAGATGAAGTGAGAGTTGGCTAGAGAGTCGACCAGAGAGTCGGCCAGAGAGTCAGCCCTCCTAAATCCTAAACGCAAGTTCAGATGACACCTAGAGTGTCTGGTCGACACTGTCGGGCGACACTCTGTTTGCCTGGTCCACATTATCTGGCGACACTCTGTTTCCCTGGCCGACACCGTCTACCGACACTAGCAAAGTTTAACCAATGTCATGTATTGTATTCGTACAGGTCAAGTAGCACTCGTTTAGCCCAAAGCTTTTTAGTTTCCGCAGTAGATCGTAAACCAGGTGAGTTCTAATCCCCTTTTTACCTACTTTATGGGTGGTGTGCATACTTAATGTAATGTGTTTATTATATTTTATATATTAATAAACAAAGTGAAGGCTATGTTTTAGTTTAAAGATTAAAAGAGGCAAAAGTACATTTTTAGTAAAGTAAAGATATTTCATGGCAAGCGTTTATTATATTTTCATATACATAAACAAATACATGATATATGTGATAAGCAATGTTTAGTAAAGTAAAGATATTTCATGGCAAACGTTCACTATATTTTCATATACATAAACAAAGGCATGATATATGTGTTAAGCTATATTTCAGTAAAAGTAAAGGTATTTATGGCAAGCGTTTACTATATTTTTATATACATAAACAAATGCATGATATATTTGTTAAGCTATATTTCAGTAAAAGCAAAGGTATTTATGGCAAACGTTTACTATATTTTTATATACATAAACAAAGGCATGATATATATGTTAAACTATATTTCAGTAAAACAAAGGTATTTATGGAAAGCGTTTACTATATTTTTCATATACATAAACAAAGGCATAACACATGTTAAAGTTATGATCAAGTAAAAGAAAGTTGTATGAACTGTAAATGAATAGTTTTCCTACGGGAAAGTGTACCAGCTTGTTAAGGTCCTTGGGACAGATGTTACTTCTACAAGATGTCAGATATGGGTTCTACCCATTAGTAAGAACCTTTGGGTTCGCTAACGGTTGTACAATTGGGATAAGTGACAGCGGTTGCTCGGGAGGTCCACGCAACCTCTCCTTAGAGTTAAGCGGAATTGTCGGTTCATGGTCGTTGATCATGGGGGCATTGACCAGGGTATTGTCGATTCATGGTCGTTGATCATGGGGGCATTGACCAGGTACTCGTCGGTTCATGGTCGTTGATCATGAGGGCGGTACAGTAGTGACAAGGAAATTGACAGTAAAGCAGTACTTGTCGGTTCATGGACGTGAGTCATAAGGGCAGTGCAGTGTAAAGAAATTGACGGTTACATCATATGTTTTTAAACTGATTTTGAAAAGTATAATATGTAAAGTTTTTCCTTAAGGGCAGTATGTATCTATTAATAAATCTTTTGCATGATTGATTTAAAGTAAACGTTAGAACTCACTCAGCGTTGTTGATTTTTAGTATGCATATTAGTTAAGTGTAGGTGGCCATAGATAGATGTGGATGCCTGGCTTGGCAAGAAGAGTTACCCGAAGACGCATCTCGTTTATGATTTCAGTTGTTGAAGACAAGTTTTAGTTTGAATTTGGGAAGTTGTGTTAGACATGTTATGCTTCCGTTGTTATATGTGAAAGTTTAAAATCGTTTCCGCTGAGATGTGTTGAATGTTTTTCGTTTAAGTGCTATGTGTTGATGAGTAAATCCAATACGTGAGGCCTCCCGGGTTTGGGGCCTTACAAGTTGGTACCAGAGCCATAGTTTGAGAGATTTGGACATCCTCGATGTCCAGACAAAGCTTGTTGGACAACCCGTTGTCGGACTTGATTACTGGCCTTTTGTTGTTCAAAATTTATAGTTTCATTTTTGTAATTTTCTAGTTGTTCCAAAGTCTTATAAGTTGAATCAATCAAATTCATTTTTTCTCGCTCTATCTCAGGGTAACCATTCACGCGAAACTCATCTGCTTATTTGGGACCCTATTCACCTCTTTAGGCTTCTATTGAATTGAGAAATAGGTTTGATTGTCCATCTTTTTGATATATTGGATATTTATATAAGGCATTCTCTGGGTCATTCAAATCGAAGCAATTGGACAATGGGTCCATATAGCGGATGCAAGTATGGGTAACTCAAGCCAAAGCATCAGACACGTAAAGTAAGTATAGCTATTCCCTTAGTATACGTTACACTAAAACGAGGGTTTGATGAAATCGTAAAGGTGATCTGATATAAACCAAGAAGTAGTGTAATGGTTAATTGCAAATGGCTAGTGTATATTAACATCTTACAGTGTTTGTTGTATTCTATTCGTGAACTAGCATGATGAAATTAAATTCCTTTGTTTCCTGTCTTTCAGTGAGGTACGTTATCAGCTCTTATCTATGTTATGAAAAGTTCAAGTTATTTTTCCTTACCTAGTAGTTAGCCCTATTAACTTAGATGCCTTAGAAGTAGAGATTGCCCTGGTTAAACTCTCAGTGGTACTTAATCACAATGACCTTGTTTATGCCACCCATTCTGTGATTTGCTATCAGTATAACTTATGGCAGGTTTCGAGGACGAAACCTGTTGTAAGGAGGGTAGACTTGTAACATCCTGAAATTCGAAAGCGTAGATCGGGCACGGGATTTACAAAGAACAAGGAAGGTGGAAAGAGGTGGGCCTTGAGCCGGAACACATGGGCTAAAGGAGAGGGAGTTGGGCTCCATAAAACCCCAACTTCATCTTCTCCACCGTCATTACCTCATTTCCACCATTTTTCAAGTTCTAGAGAGAGAGAGACACAAGTTAGAGAGAGAAAGTGTCGGTTTTGCTCCAAGATCGAACCATTCTTCATCCAATGATTACACGAAGCTTTGCTGAAGAAACAAGTTGATTTAAGGTAAGAAACTAGCTCAGATATGAGTTTTTGTTAAAAATGAGGATTTAGTGTTTCATGGAGTTTTTAACCTAAAGGTCGGATTTTTACGTGTAAAAAGAGGTTTTAAACTTGGATCTAGCTTCATGGATAGGATTAGAATGTTTTGGAACGTAAAAGTTATGATTTTGGACTAAAAATGGGTCTGTATGGTTGTGGTGTTCTTGAGCCAACACTCGAGTCAGCGAAGAAGATGAAGTGAGAGTCGGCCAGACAGTCGGCCAGACAGTCTGCCAGACAGTCGGTCAGAGAGTCGCCCTCCTAAATCCTGAACGCAAGTTCATGTGACACTCAGAGTGCCTGGTCGACACTGTCGGGCAATACTCTGTTTGCCTGGTCAACATTATCGGGCGACACTCTTCTTGCCTGGCCGACACTGTCTGCCAACACTAGCAAAGTTTTAACAATGTCATGTATTGTATTCGTACAAGTCACGTAGCACTCGTTTAGCCCAAAGATTTTTAGTTTCCGCAGTAGATCGTAAACCAGGTGAGTTCTAATTCCTTTTTTGCCTGCTTTAGGGTGGTGTTCATACTTAGTGTAAAGTGTTTATTATATTTTATATATTAATAAACAAAGTGAAAACTATGTTTTAGTGTAAAGTTTAAAAGAGGAAAAAATACATTTTTAGTAAAGTAAAGATATTTTATGGCAAGCGTTTACTATATTTTCATATACATAAACAAAGACATGATCTATGTGATAAGCTATGTTTAGTAAAGTAAAGATATTTCATTGCAAGCGTTCACTATATTTTCATATACATAAACAAAGGCATGATATATGTGTTAATCTATATTTCAGTAAAAGCAAAGGTATTTATGGCAAACGTTTACTATATTTTTATTTACATAAACAAAGGTATGATATATGTGTTAAGCTATATTTCAGTAAAAGCAAAGGTATTTATGGTAAGTGGTTACTAAATTTTTCATATACATAAACAAATGCATAATACATGTTTACTAGATAATGTTAAGTTGACTAATCCAGAGATATAACTACTACAAACTTGTGACCCGGGTCACCGCTAGAGCCTCGTCCTCACAACATTTGATTCACGAATTAAAATCTTTAAATTAAAATAGTTGTGTCTCCCATTAGGGACAACAGTTACCCTTAACCCTTCGAATGGTCATATCCGGGTTGGTTTAAGACATCGAACGTAAATGCTTTGTATTAAAGCTAAATAGGTGATTATATTTTGCTCACCGAGAGGCGGTGTAACAATGGGACCAAGTATAAAGACGTACCATTCCCAACATAATTCTTGGTCGCATAATAAGTTCGTATCAAGACGTACGAACTTAATAATGTTGACCAAACCTTGGCTTATAAATCTCTGCTTGTATAAAGACGTACACGTTTCAAAAGAAGTTTGATTAAAACGGTTTTACGATCTTACACTATAAAATGAAAAACACTCACAAATATAAAAGACGGATTTAGACAATAATAAAAGCCCACCAAATGGTGGTTTTAAGGACGAATAATTAAAGACATAAACATACCAACAGATTAATACGTCAAACATTAACATGCACCAAAAATCATCTTCACCCTAGCAATACAAGAAGCTTAGCCACGAATGGCCATGCTAATTAGGGTAACGTTGAGTTTCGTAGGCTCCCCTATTGTGGAACAAGGAGGAAGAGCCGCTCTACTCTCTACTCTATACTCTAAACTACGAAATAAGCTCTATCTGGTGTATTCTTGAGGTATGGATGGGTGTGTTAAGGTGTGTGTAATGAAGAACTCAAGATATCTATTTATAGGCCTCAAAATGAGCAATGCACTCCGTGCATTGGATTTCACGGGCGTGCAAACACCTCGGGAATCAAACAGGGTACACGGGACAGTGTACTGGTCCCTTGGAGAGCAAGTTGGGCTTTGCACGGTCATGCAATGGGATGCACGGCCGTGCATCCCCTCCTTGCCTCATGTTTTATCTTTTAGCTGCTTGTGTTGACTTCCTTTGACCTGGTTTGATTTCTTGGGGGTTAATGCCCGGGTTTGGACCTCCAAAAGCTTGATTTCTTCATGTTTTAAGCTGGTTTTTGCTCTGTTTATCTCGGGGCACCGAATAACTTGCAATTGTGAAATATTAACGCATTAAGTATCATTTGCAAGGCTTTTGTTTGATTAATATCATAATATGGGGATTATTATACATGCAAAACATGTATAATTTAGGATATATCAACCATCCTTGTAGAACTTTAATTAAGATAAGGATACTGGCCTTAGTATCTAAGTTTTGACCAAAAGAATAGGATAAGATACTAATACTTTAAGCTATAGGATGTCTGGAGATAACTCTATTCCTACTTATTTTGATCCTAATTGACCAATTAAGCAAGAATATCCTGAATACCATCCATTGGGTTCACAAATGAATCCCATTTCTTCGCCTTAATACAGCAACGATCCATTTGCTATCATTCCGAATAATAATACTCCCGAATATCATCCCTAATCTTATGATACTTCAAACCAATGGATGGAAGCTGGATCCATTTTTAGAAATTGGAATACCAATGCCCCATTGCTACAGGAAAATAATGAGGCTGAGTCTAGCCAAATTCATCAGAACGTATCTGCAGAAGAAGATCCTTCTGAAGAAGAATCTAATCATGTTAACTCTGAATCTCCAGTTTTTTATGATCCATATATGTTCCCTGAACCTGTCTATCATGGTCCTTTTAAAGATTATTTCCAAGCTCTTCCGGAGTATCAAAATGCTTATAACAATATCATGGTAGGACTTCGTGAACCTCCACCTAAATTTGGTTATGAGCATAGTATGCCTTCTTCTCCTATTGAGTGTCTAGATAGTTCGTTGCGAAAAATGGACGAGGTAACACGAGAGAAAGTTATGGATAAAGCAAGGATGCAATTTTATGGACAACAGGTCGAATACGGAGAAAACCCAATGATCCTTGGAAAAGAGCTGATGAAGGATTAAAAATCTTATATTGTAATTATATTTTGTTGTAATGTATTTTTAATATAATAAACATCGTTTAGTTTTGTTTGAACATATATGGTTGGAAAAGGCAAATGTCCTAGCTTTCTTCGTAAATTTGCACCACCTAGTTATTTCGAACGTAAACAAATGAAACAACTATAGAAAATAATGAGAAAACTGAAAGTTCCACTTTCAGAAGCCTCGAAGAAATAGGGAACCCTAATATTCCCTAAAACCCTTCTATAAGTTTTCATTCCGCTCATACTGCTGGTAGCTATAATATCACCCCAATATACTCACATAATTTTCATGAGGGATACGCTGAAATGCCTTATGAAAATAAATGTGTTCCCAAAAAAGAAGAACGGGCTGATTCTAATAAACTCTATGTCCCTTACTATGAGACTGTTCCTCTCCCTGCTACTCATATAAATAAGAATGCATCGGGAAATAAAAGGGAACAGATGTTGTTGAATCGAATAGCTGAGCTAGAATGAGGAAAAGCTGAAGTTGAAGCTCAGAATGCTTTGTTGGTTCAAGCTTTTGAAGAAAAGAATTTTAGGAACTATTAGGAACAATGATTTCTATATGTATATTTTCTCTTGTATATATTTTATGAATAAAAAATTCTGTTTTTGATTCCAATCTTATTTCTCTTATAGTATGTCTAAACAAACCGGACCATCCTATAACAAAAGGGGTAAAAAGAAGCAAGCGGTAGTTGAAAACACTGCTGAAATTACTGCTTCCCGCAAAGAACTTCAGAAGATGATCACAGAAGGAATCAATGATTCTCTTCCAATGATCTTTACTGAAATGGAAAAGAGGCAGGCTGATAAATTATCTGCGCAGCCATCAATTCCAAAATCTGTCCATTTTCAACCTATAACTCAACGTACTCGAACCATTACTCAATCCAAACCAGCTACTCTCAAACTAGAGGGTTCTGCCACCCATCAAACCAAGAAAATAGAGAGAGAAGAATTCTTCCATAATTCCTTAGAAGAAGAAGGATTGGGGAATAATTATGGTCATCTACAAAAGAAAAGGAAGTATGTTGGTTGTACGTACAAGATGTTCCAAGACTGCAAGCCATACAACTTTTCTGGAAGAGAGGGAGGAATAACCACTTTAAGGTGGATCGATAAGACTGAATCTGTGCTTGCTATAAGCAAGTGTGCTGAGGAGGATAAAGTTCTTTATGCTTCCAATCTATTTAAAGATCATGCTTTAGAATGGTGGAATAACATCATTGCCGCCAAAGGAAAGGATACAACCAATGCCATTGCTGGAGTGTCTTCAAGGCAAGGGTGGAAAAGAAATATGTTCCCTAGAATGAAAGGGAACAAATTAAAGGAAAATTTCTAAGCCTGAAGATGGTTGGAACAAATCATCAGGAGTATTCGACCAAGCTCCTCGAGTATGCTCGAATAGTTCCTCATCTTGCTGCCCTAGAATCTAATCTGATAAAAAGATATATTTGGGTTTGATCGGAGAAATCCATGACATGGTTAAGGTAGCTAAGTGCGAAACCCTTGACGATGCTATGGATCTGGGAGCCTCCCTGACGGATAGTCTAATCAGGAATCAAGAAGAGGGGAGAAAGAAGAAGGAAACACCTGGGCAAGGCACAAGTGGTTCTAAGAAGCCATGATCAGGCTTCAATTACAGAAATAACAATTCTTCCATTACTGAATGTCCAAAGTGCAAGAGAAGGCACTTGGGACAATGTAAATCTGGACTTTATTGCAGTTTCTGCAGATGTCTAGACACAACGGAGGATTGTTATAAAAAGAAGCCTATCACTTGCTATGAATGTGTTGAGGCTGGCTACATCAAAAGCTTTTATCCCAAACTAAAGAAACCTGAAGGGACAGGTCCTAAGCCTGCTGAAGGAGTAAAGAAAATGCACGAGCATTTGTTCTCAATACTAATGAAGCAGCATGTATGCCCGACGTCATTACGGGTACATTTCTTGTCAATGATATCTATGCTCGAGTTTTATTTGACTCTGGTGCAAACCAAAGTTTTATAGATCATAAATTCTGTAAACTGTTGAATAAAACTCTAGCTAAATTAGACATAAAATACATGGTAGAAACTGCCAACGGAGTCCTAGTCTAAATCTCAGATATTCTGAACAATTGTAATATCACACTATCAGGACATGTTATTCCTGCATAACTGTTGCCAATAACTTTGGCAGGTTTTGACATTGTTCTACGAATGGACTGGTTAGCCTCTAACCAAGCCCGTATCCTGTGTGATAAGAAAGCTATAGAGCTTCATCTGCCGCAAAGCAATATCATCACTATAAATGGTGATAAATTATCCAACACTGTTGGAATAATTTCTATGTTGAAAGCCACAAAATATCTACGAAAAGGATGCTTAGCATACCTTGTATCTGTAACGATTGTAGCTAAATTTTCTGATGTTTTCATGATGAACTGCCTGGAATTCCACCCGAGAGAGAAGTGAAGTTCATAATTAATCTCGTACACGGTACGGCACCGATTGACAAAGCCTCGTACATATTAGCTCCAATTGAGATAGCAGAATTAAAGAAGCAGTTGGATGAATTGCTCGAGAAAGGATTCATTAGACCAAGCTCTTCACCTTGGGGAGCTCCGGTCTTATTTGGTAAGAAGAAAGACGGTTCGATGCGCATGTGTATCGATTATCGTGAACTGAATAAAGTCACGAATAAAAACCGTTATCCGCTTCCGAGTATTGATGATATCTTTTATCAACTCCAGGGAGCTCAATGTTTTTCAAAAATCGATCTTCGTTCTAGATATCATCAATTGAAGGTCCAAGAAGAAGACATTCCCAAAACAACTTTCAGAACTCGAAATGGTCGTTATAAGTTTACAGTAATGTCGTTCGGACTCACTAATGCACCGACTGCTTTAATGGACATGATGAATCGAGTTTGCAAACCTTACTTGGATAAATTTGTTATCGTATTCATTGACGATGTTCTTATTTACTCCAAAAGTAAGGAAGAGCATGCAGGTCATTTGAAAATCTTGCTTGAACTCTTACGAAATGAAAAGCTATATGCTAAGTTTTCAAAATGTGAATTCTGGTTGTTAGAAGTTCAATTTCTTGGACATGTCATTAATGCTGATGACATCCAAGTTGATCCTGTTAAAATTGAAGCGATATCCAATTGAGAAATCCCGAAGTCTCCAACTGAAGTCCGAAGTTTTCTCGGTTTAGCTGGTTACTGTCGAAGATTTATCTAAGATTTCTCTCGAATTGCTGTTCCATTAACTTCTCTGACTCGCAAGTCAGTTAAGTATGAATGGGGACTTAAGCAATCTAATGCCTTTGAAACTCTGAAACACAAACTGACACAAGCACCTATACTGGCTTTGCTAGATGGAAATGAAGGCTTTGCTGTTTACCGTGATGCTTCCCGTAAATTGAAAACTCACAAAAATAATTATACGACTCACGATTTAGAATTAGGCGCCATAGTTTTCGCGCTGAAATTATGGATGAACTATCTCTATGGAGTCAAATTCACTATATTCACTGATCATAAAAGCCTAAAATATATATTCAGTTAGAAAGAACTGAATATGAGGCAAATGCGTTGGATAGAAGTCCTGAATGATTATGATTGCGAAATATGTTATCATGAAGGCAAAGCTAATGTTGTAGCTGACGCCCTGAGCAGAAAAGAAAACGAGAAACCTAAACGAGTTCGTGCTTTAAGAATCGATATTCAAATCAATCTTATTACTCGTATTATGTAATCTCAAAAGATTGCCCTATAAGAACCAAACCTAGAGAAAGAAGGATTAGGAGGTATGATCGACCAATTAATCAAGGGCAATGATGATATTCTTAGAATGAATTTGAGAATCTGGGTTCCTATCTATGGAGTCTTACGTGAAAAGATTCTCGAAGAAGCTCATAAATCCAAGTATACGATGCATCCTGGAAGCGATAAAATGTACAAAAACCTGAAAGCCAATTATTGGTGGATAGGAATGAAGAAACATATCGCTATCTATATTGCAAAATGCTTAACCTGCTCTCAAGTTAAAGCTGAACATCAAAAGCCCTATCTGGGTTACAGCAACTTGAAACTCCTATCTGGAAATGGGAAATGATAACTATGGATTTCATTACGAAACTTCCCCGAACCAATCGAGGAAATGATACTATATGGGTTATCATTGATAGACTTACTAAGTCTGCTAACTTTCTTCCCATGAAAGAAACATTCGGTATGGATAAGTTGGCACAATTATACGTTAAGGAAATTGTGTCATTACACGGTGTGCCTCTATCTATTGTGTCAGATAGAGATAGTAGATTTACTTATCGATTCTGCAAAGCTTTCAAAAAGCCTTAGGTACAAAACTGAATCATAGCACTGCCTACCATCCTTAAATGGACGGGCAGAGCGAAAGAACTATCCAAACATTGCAAGATATGTTAAGGGCTTGTGTTATTGATCTTGGAGGAAGTTGGGATTACCACTTACCTCTAACGGTGTCACACCCGTAACACAGGACAATCATCTAACTAGAGTAGTACCTCCAACAGATATGTTCCCAGGTAAAAGTACACCGCTCTTTCCTAGACAGAACATTCCGTTCGTCAGATAACTTCATACCGGTTGAAGGTCGCCTTCTAGTTACTGTGACGTTGATACCAAAAACACACAGTGAAAGACTTAACATCATAACTTATTTCATTTCATAACATAACGTTTGTACAATAGGGACTGACTGACACAATACAACATAAACAACTCTAGACTTATAGCTCACGAAGAATCATGCCCTCCACTCAGGCCTTATGGTCACATAGGGACCTGTCCTCAGTCATCCCTATATCCAATATCTGTACATTCTCTGGAATGCCAACTACCCGCTAGGGTTGACCTGTGCTCAAAAACATTTGAAAACATTTTTGATCAGCTTAATGCTGGTGAGTTCATAAACAAAATCATATTTACGGTTATCTTTGATACAGGGATGAAGGCCCCTCATGGGTCTTACAACCATCCCCTCCAATCCATCACCCAGTAACCTCTGCTTTACTCAGGCTCTGAGTCTACAACATACATATACACAGAGACCTTACGGCGAACTCGTCCCATACGTACCAGATCTCAAACAAGAGGATCAGTCTTGTCCCTAGGTCCCACCCCAATCATGGCTATAATAAGTACTTATTATAGGATATATGCACAAATAGTATTGGGATCTCAGATAAAAATCATTTACAAAACATTTCATAGAGCACAGTTTAGAGGAACTCACCTCAAGTAGAATCTCCTATTGTATTGAATATAACAATCAACACTTCGACAGAACCCTAGATCATATTCGACATTATCATAATTAATACCCCTATCTTAGGTTTACATGAAGGAACCTTAGTGTGTGTATTTGAAGTGTGTTGTGTGTGTAAAATGATCGAGCTCGACACATCTATTTATAGGCTGATTTTGGCCTTATATCGGACCGACATGTAGGGGGATATCGATCCGATATCACCCTGTATGCGTCAGCCCTACATGCGTCGCTCTCTAATTGGACCCGCCTGATTCTTGCGGCTAACGGACCGCAATGGGAGAATATCGGTCCGACATGGTGCCACGCGTCATAATTACTTTAGTGAGTCATAGGACACGTGTCAACACCTCATTCATACCTTCGTCAACACATATCGGACAGATATGGATTGGATGTCGGTCTGACATTCGCATCTTTTTCAAAATTTTCACTTTTAGTACTTCATCTTTGAAAAACTTACCATTCAACCCCTGAACGTTATCTTTTGACACTTTTAACCTTTATTTTACTTGGGAATCATCCGGGTGTTACAAATCTCCCCTCCTTAAAAGAATTTCGTCCTCGAAATTTTAAGAATTATTCAAATAGATGGGGATATTTAACTTTCATCTGTTCTGTTAATTCCCAAGTTTTGTCCGCACCTTTCCGAACTTACCACAGTACTAGTACCATTGGTATAGTTTTTCTTCTTAACTTTCGGTCTTGGGTTCCTAAGATCTCGACAGGTTGCTCGGTGAAATGGAGTTTATCATCGACGTGCACATCGTCTAATGAGATTGCCTGATTAGGATCTGCTAAGCACTTGCGTAAACATGACACGTGGAACGTGTTATGAATACCCTACACAGCTTCAGGTAGTTCTAATTTATATGCTACTGCTCCCACTCTTTCGATGATTTTATAAGGTCCAATATATATTGGCCCTAACTTTCCACATTTCCTGAAACGTACAACGCCTTTCCAAGGTGATACTTTCAACATCACATAGTCATATACTTGGAATTCTAACGGCCTTCGTCGCCTGTCTGCATAACTTTTCTGCTGCTCTTGTGCAGGTTTTAATCTTTGTTTGATCCTGATTATCTTATCAGTTGTCTCCTGTAAGATTTCTGGTCCAGATAGTTGGCTATCTCCAACTTCAGTCCAACAAATTGGAGTTCTGCATTTTCTACCGTATGATGCTTCAAACGGTGCAACTTTTATGCTCGAATGATAACTGTTGTTGTAAGAGAATTCTATTAACGGTAGATGATTATCCCAGCCACCTCCGAATTCTATTGTACAAGCCCTTAGCATATCTTCTAAGGTTTTGATTGTTCATTCATTTTGTCCGTCGGTTTGAGGGTGATATGCTGTGCTCATATTGATTCGAGTTCCCAATTCTTTCTGGAAACTAGTCCAGAATCTGGAAGTGAATCGACTATCTTTATCAGAGATAATAGATAGCAGTATACCATGGTGGCTCAAAATTTCATTGATGTAAAGTCGGTCAAGCTTATACATTGAATAATTCTCACAGATAGGAATGAAGTGTGCTGATTTGGTTAGTCTATCAACCACGACCCAAATAGCATCATGTCCTTTCTGGGTTTTCGGTAGTTTCGTGAAAAAATCCATAGTAATCCTATCCCATTTCCATACAGTTATCTCCAACTGTTGCAGTTGACCTGTGGGTTTCTGATGTTCAATCTTGGCTTGAAGGCAAGTTAGACATTTTTCTATATACTGAGCTATGGATCTCTTCATATTCGGCCATCAATAATGAGTTTTTAATCCCTTGTATATTTTATCAGCTCCAGGATGTATCGAGTATTTGGATTTTTGATCTTCATCCATTATCTTCGTTTGGATTTCCCCAAGCATAGGAATCCAAATTCTGCTACCAAATCGTAGGATTCCATCATCGCCTTTGGTTAGTAACTTTTCTTTACCAACCATGTGCTCCTTCTTGGTGTTATCTTCTTGTAGTGCTCGGGTTTGAGTTTCCTTGATCTGATCCATCCAGTCTATCTTGATTTCAAATATTAAGGCTCTTATTTTAATAGGCTTGATTCTCTCATTCCGACTTAATGCATCTGCTACAACATTAGCTTTACCGGGAAGGTATTTAATCTCACAATCATAATCGTTAATGAGTTCCATCTATCTCCTTTGTCTCAAATTCAATTCCTTCTGTTTGAATATATGTTGGAGACTTTTGTTGTAATGCCCTTAATTTAAACACCGGTTATAATAAACGCTTACACACGCGGAAACATTTATCCCAAGAAAAATTTTTTTATTCTTCGCGTGTCGCGAAAACCGGGCCCCCCTCCTTTCAAATGGCGCGAGGGAGTCCAAAAAGAGAAATCCGGGAAACCAGGTCTTCGCGTGTCGCGAAGAATAGACTTTGGTTTTTCGCGTGGCGCGAAGAGCCCCTTTTCACAGAAGGTTTCCAAACCTGCACAGTTTTTAACACTTAACCATTTTTTTTCATCTTTAACCCATTTTGCCATAAAATTTTCCCAACACTTAAATATGGGTTCTAACCTTCAAAATAATATACTTTTGCATCAAAATCTACAATTTCAAGTATCCATTTACATCCATTAGATGGACTTCTAATTACACCCGAAATCACCAAAAAATGCATACGAGAATCCAACATTCGCCATAGACTTGACCTTGACTATCCCAGAGCTTTTCCTACATAACACCACATGTAACAACCATTAGTAATGAAGATAAACATATCAAACAAGTAATTACAACCTGTTTTCACCCATTCACCCACTTGACCCGTTTGCATCCAATTTGTCATTTGGCTACAAATAACTTGCATTTCACCTTACAAGTTCCATTCTTTTCATTTGTCAATCATAATTAACATATTTCCATTTCCATTATGGCGCGTAGGCCATAACCTCATTTCCATTATGATACTTAGATCATAACCTCATATCCCATTTCCATTATGGTACTTAGACCATAACCTCATTTCCATTATGGTACTTAAACCATAACCTCATTTACACATATCCATTATAGCATTACAACTATAACTACATTCTTTCATTTACACACATACTAGTTCATACACATTCATACACAACAACATATTATGCACACATAACACAAGTATCACCCTTTATCATCAACACTAAGTAAGTGCAAAGGCACTTACCTTTCGAGTTAGAAGATCCCGCACCACCGTCTCGGTTCACAATTTGATTACCTAAACATATACACCTAGTTTAGTAATCTAATTATACATCAAAATCACATTATAATTGGGTTTACAACCCAATTTCCCATTTCCAACCCAAACTGACCCGTTTAGTTTATTCCCATATCCAAACACCCTCTTTCCATCCAAACTCACCTACTTGAGTTTCATTTCCAATTCCTTGACAATAATTTCTCATTCATTATTTTTCATTAGGTTAATTTGGTGTTCATTCAAGTGTCTAACATCATATAAACACTTAACCAATCATTAAATCAATATCCTATCATCATAATCCAAACACCCCCAAATTTCTCCATATGAACCCTAACTTTTCATAATCATAATAAAAGGGTTCTAGGATGTTAATCACCATTCTTTACCTTTAGATTTACTAGATTATCAACAATCTAAGACCGATTATCCACATGCATCATAAATTTTTGGATTTCTACAAAACCCACCTACTAGCTCATCAAGGGTGAAATCAATGGAAGATAATCACTTACTTGATGTTAGGAAGGTGATGTGTGAGCCAAAACCTTCACAAAACAAGCTTCAAATGCACGATTTTGCTTCAATTTCACTTTCTTTCTTTTTCTCTCTTGAAATGAACGACCCTTTCACCAACAATGACCCAATTTTGACTTCACCAAGTCAAATAGTGCATATTTGCCATATTTACAAGTTTAGCTCCTCATCTTCCATTTCACCCATTTCATTCCAAAATTAGTTAAAAACTAATATAACCCCCAACACTAACTTGAAATCCACTTGTTACAACTTACTTTCTAAAATATTATTTCCACCATAATATTAATTAGAATATATATTTATTTATAACGAAACCCGGATTTTGGTTCGTTACAAATCACCTCCCCTTATTTGGTTTTCGTCCCCGTAACCTGACTTCACATAAAAAGGTTTGGATAATATTTGAGCATTTCTTCCTCGGTTTCCCAAGTCATTTCCGCTCCCTTCTTATATTTTCACTTCACCAAAACTTGGCTAATCTCTTTATTGCGTAAACGCTTCACCTTTCTATCCAAGATTGCCACCGGTTCCTCAACGTAATTCAACTTTTCATCCAATTCAATATCATCCAATGGAACAAAAGTAGATTCATCCGCCATACAACGCCTCAAAAGGCGGCATACCAATACTAGAATGGTAGCTATTGTTATAAGAAAATTCATCCAATGGTAAATGGTCGTCCCAATTACCCCCAAAATCCAATGCACACGTTCGTAACATATCCTCAAGCGTTTGAATAGTCCGCTCGCTTTGACCATTCGTTTGTGGATGATAAGCGGTGCTAAGATTCAATCTAGTCCCCATATCCTCATGGAATTTCTTCCAAAAACGAGAAGTAAATCTCGTATCACGATCCGATATAATCGTCACCGGCACACCATGACGTGACACAATTTCCTTCACATACATTTTCGCCAATCTATCCGATGAAAACGCTTCCTTTATAGGAAGGAAATGTGCACTCTTTGTTAACCGATCCACTACTTCCCATATCGCATCATATCCCTTTCGAGTCTTTGGTAGTTTAGTGATCAAATCCATGGTTATGTTCACCCATTTCCAAAGCGGTATTTCAAGCGGTTGAAGCTTTCCATATGACTTTTGATGTTCCGCTTTTACCCTTAAGCATGTGAGACATCTCTCCACATACTTAACAATATCACGCCTCATACCCGGCCACAAAAAAATGACACCTCAAGTCATAAAACATCTTTGTGGCCCCCGGATGGATAGAATAATAGGATTTATGCGCCTCATCTAAAATAGTTGTCAAAACACTTGACAACCTAGGTATCCAAATCTTATCAAAATATGTCTTCAACGAGTTATTTTCCCCAAGCTTATCAACATATGGAACCATCTGTTCCTTCTTCAAATCTCCACCAAGTGCTAACACTTGAGCCTCCCGGATTTCATCCACAAGAGATGATGAAATTGTCACCTTGAATGACTTCACCTTAATTGGTGCGTGACTCACCTTTCGACTAAGGGCATGCGCCACTACATTTGCTTTACCCAGATGATAAAGTATCTCATAATCATAGTCCTTGACCAAGCCACCACCTTTGTCTCATGTTGAGGTCCTTTTGGTCAAATAAGTAGTTGAGACTTTTGTGATCCATATATACCGTACACTTAACCCCATACAAATAATGCCTCCAAATCTTGAGCGCAAAACCCACGGCCGCAAGCTCTAAATCACGGGTAGGGTAATTCACCTCGTGAGTCTTAAATTGCCTAGACGCGTAGGCAATCACTTTCCCCCTTTGCATCAAAACACACCCTAACCCCGAATGCGAGGCATCCGAATACACCACAAAATCTTCAGTCCCGTCCGGCAAGGATAAAACATGTGCCTTAGTCAACTTTTCTTTCAAGATTTGAAAGGTAGATTCTTGCTCGGAACCCCATACAAATTTAGTCTCCTTTCGGGTTAACCTCGTCATCGACAAAGCAATCCAAGAATAGTTCTCAATAAACCGCCGATAGTAACCCTCCAACCCCAAGAACCTTCTAATCTCCGAAGGCGTTTTCGGTGATGACCAATCTTTTACCGCCACTATCTTGGATGGGTCGACTGTAATCCCTATCTCATTAATCACATGACCCAAGAATTGGATTTCGCGCAACCAAAATGCACACTTAGAAAATTTTGCATAAAGCTTTTCCCTTAGAAGAACTTCAAGAATCTCACGTAAATGACAAGCATGATCACCCTCGCTCCTTAAGTAAATGAGAAGATCATCAATAAACACAATGACCGAACTGTCGAGGAACGGTCTACACACCCGGTTCATAAGATCCATGAAAACCGCGGGCGCGTTGGTTAAACCGAATGGCATAACCGTAAACTCGTAGTGACCGTATCGAGTGTAAAAAGTTGTCTTATGAACATCATCTTCTTTCACTTTCAATTGATGGTACCCGAATTTTAAATCAATCTTAGAGAACCATGACGCCCCTTGCAGTTGATCGATGAGGTCGTCAATCCGAGGTAATGGGTACCTATTCTTCACCGTCAACTTGTTCAACTCCCGATAATCCATACACATCCTCATTCTTCCGTCCTTCTTTTTAACGAAGAGAACGGGTGCACCCCAAGGCGAAACACTTGGGCGTATGAAACCTTTATCAAGCACCTCTTACAATTGCTCCATTAATTCTTTCATTTCCGGCGGTGCCAACCTATAAGGTGCTTTGGCTACCGGCTTAGAACCCGGTATCAAATCAATCCCAAACTCTACTTCTCTCTCCGGTGGAATCCCCGGTAACTCATCTGGAAACAAATCCTCAAACTGATTCACAACCGGAACATCACGAATATCTTTCACTTTCTCAATCACATCCGTAACATAAGCCATGTATGCGTTGCACTCACGCACCATGTACTTTGTTGCCTTCACATAAGAACATATCTTAATCTTACCTTTCTTCTCAACTTCTATGTAAATGGACTCACCCGATGGGGAATCGAGTTGTATCGCCTTAGGTCCACATAGAATATTCGCTTTGTTCTTTGATAACAAATCCATCCCCACTATTACATCAAAATCCCCCATGGTCATAGGAATTAAATCAATAAGGAACGTTTCACCCCCCGCCCTTAACTTGCAATCCCTATAAATATCAAACACTAGGAAACTTTTATCATTTGCCGCCTCGATTTCTAAGGGTTCATCTAACTTGCTACTTAGAAAATAAGAATACTTAACAAATTTCAAAGACACAAATGAACGACTAGCCCCCGAATCAAAAAGAACTAGTGAAGGTAAAGAGTTAATCTTGAATGTACATGACACCATCTCCGGGTTATTCTTCGCCTCTTCCGTCGAGAAGTGAAAAGCTCTACCATTTGGCTTTGGTATTTCAACATTCCTTTCACTTCCACCTTGCTTAAGCTCGGGGCAATCTGCCCTATTGTGCCCGAGGTTGTACCAGTTATAGCAAAAATGAATTTGGCTTGTACATTGACTAGCCATGTGCCCTGGCTTTCCACATTTATAACAATTCAAAGTCCCCTTCCTACATTCCCCGAAATGTTCTTTCCCACAAACTTTGCACCCTTGAGGAGAGAACTTGCTAAAAGGCTTCTTACTAGGGCTCCCGCCCTTTATCTTTTTCACCACTTGATCCATAATCTCCTTTTTCCTCTTTTCCCCTACAGCTTCTTGCCTCCTCAACTCCACTTCCCTTTCCCAACACCTATTTATCAAACCTACAAGTGTGGTAAAAGAGGATGGAGATATACTATCTCTGAACTCCACCATCAGCATAGCATAAAACCTGTCAATCATCGCCTTCTCAGTCGGCACCACGTCCGGACAGAACTTGGCGCGATCAAAGAAAGCCCCAGCCAATTCATCTATTGACTCATTCTTTTGCCTCATGAGGAGGTACTCCTCAGTCATCCTGTCCACTGCGGCCCAAGGGCAATGATATTTCAGAAAGGCCATCTTGAATTCCTCCCAAGTCATGGAGGTCACCCCTAATTCACCCTTCTCTTTTCGGAGATTCAACAACCATTCCTTTGCCCTTCCCGTCAGTAGAGACACACTAAACATAACCCTATCCTCGGTCTTACACTTAGTCGTCACAAAGTTAGATTCCATATCCACCACCCACCTGTGGCTAAGGATCGGGTCCACTTACCCATCATACTTCGTGGGTTTAATCACCATAAATTCTTTTAGGGTACAACCCTATGGTTCCCTTTCCTTTTCTTTCATAACCTCCTAAAGAGTAAGCTTAACAACTCCTCTCATTTCTTCCATAAGCAAAGATGTGGCTTGCTCAAAGGCCTTAACCACTTTTTCCTTAATCATTTATTGTATTCTTGAATCCAACGGTTCATTGCTCGTTTCTTCTGTCATCTCTTAACTGAGAATTAGAACAAAAACACCTTAACATCCTTACACCTTCAATACCTTAGGTATCCATCACACTTACACTCTTATGTATTAAGTATATATATATATACCTATATACATACATACATATATAATCACCTTCACCTAATCCTTGTCATATGGTTATCATAAAGACCCGTGCATATCTCGTCTTATTAATCATATTGGCCAGACATGTTTAATAATACGTTATGCCCAATTGTAATTATCATATTCGTAAATCACAAAACAAGTTTCGACACACATAACACATTGTCATTCATTCATACATATACATATACACCATATATATATATATATATATATATATATATATATATATATATATATCCACTTTAACAAATCATTACTAACTGATATGACGTAAATTATACATGTTTTACACGCATAATTATCCCTGAAATCATCATAATTAGATATAATATGATAATAATTGATGCCTAATCCACTCATTTGTGTTACGATAGGATAATTGACCCGGATTTACAAAAACATGAAGAAAACACTCAAAATCAGGGTAAAATCAGCATTCGGGGGGCCAATTGAACGAAACCGGACGCAGGAAGTCAAACCAGAAGATCAAAAAGTCAACAGGGACCAGAAAAGGGCAATGCACGGCCGTGCATTGCCTTGCATGTTCGTGCAAACCTAATTCTGGGTCCCTGTACTGCCAGATTCCGCACGTCAAAGAAATGGGTACTTTGCACGCCCGTGCAATCCAATGCACGGCCGTGCATTGCCAAATCTTAGCCTATAAATAGCAAGCTCGTTCTAGTATTTTAGGTGTCCATTACCATGGGTTGGGAAGGCCCTAGAGCTCTGCTAGAACCGGAACTCCCTCGGTTTTGGTCCGTTTTAGCATTTCTTTTTTATTTTCTATGTCTTGTAATATGAAACGATTCTTCTAGTTCGAGCAAGCAAGAGACAACCTATACCCACTCTCCATTGGCGTTGGAATACTTCCACACAGTATCTAAGGGTTAGTAGAGTCACTTGTATGGTCATTTATGGCTAGTTCTCTTGTGTTGCTCGAGTTGGTTGAACTTTAATTAATTAATGAAGTATTTTTAGTATGTTATGATTTTAAAGTCTTTACTATGAGTTATCTTTAAAAGATAAAGAATAAGTTATCTTTAAACCAATCTAATAAACTTAAATCTTGTGAGTTACTTAAGCAAGACTTCTTGTTTGGGAAGCTTATACGATGTTTGTACGGTCTATATACAAATCTTGGTGCTATCACGTCCAGTTAGTATAGATTTAATGTTATGGGTTGACTGGAGATTTGGGTATTCAACATGCCGTTTGAGCCCTAACCAGTTTGTGTCGGTATTTCTTTACTTCTATTGTGTCGGCTTGCAGAGGACTTCTAGCGGGAGCCATGGGGTTTGATCTATAGAATGAAAGTCTTATTTATTTAATGTCACACCCCAAAGTTCTACTAACGAAGTTTTACCGTTTGGCGTGTGACAAACTAGGATCTCAGTCATTAGTTACATCAAACGACACTATATGTGACTTAAAATGTCATAACATAAAAGTTCAGAGTTAAATGCAGAAACATAAATATTAGAATGAAATCAAAAGTAATTACACGCAACAAGCGTCAATTAATGTAAATAAGTAACACTTTTTAAAATGTTTGAAATGAATGATATGACAATAGGACTCCATGCATGTCCTAAGTGTGCAACATGTGCCAAAGCGACCTGAGAAACATGTAAGAAAAAGTGTCAACACGAGGTTGGTGAGTTCACAGGTTTTATATGTAAATAAACTGTTTGAGTGTTGCTGGATCCACATACGTAAGTCACACCTATTGCTAGCTAGACAATGTACAAGTTACTCTAAGCGCTCGCAACAGAAGCTGACTGTTTGTTTTCCACCAGCCAGGTCTTTCAACTCTGACTAATATGTTTAGGCCAATCTACACCCGTTCGACCTCCAATCGTGCTAGCGCGACTAGCCCGGGTGGGGTTTGTCAAACCCAGTAGTACTACTCAAATTACCTCGCTAAGTCCATATTAACGGTTCGATGTGAGGACTTTAATGATAGTGTTTATGCTTAAGTACACAAGTGGTAATGAAATACTATGTGATCCATGTCCGTGTGTATGTCTCTCCCTGACTGGAAGACAAGTAACGGATGTCTATTCGTGTGCATGTTTATCCCTAATGGGAAAACAAGTAAGATGATGCTTGTGTATATGCATGTTTCTCCCCCAACGGGAAAACAAGTAAAATGATGTTTGTTTGTATGCATGTTTCTCCCCAACGGGATAACATGAAAAATGATGTTTGTGTATATGAATGTTTCTCCCCCAATAGAAAAACAAGTAAAAAGGAGACGTAAAACTCACCTGAGTTGTGTACGAGTAGATAGCTATTAGCACCACACAGGGATGCAATAGCAACCAAAAATTGGTTTGCCTGAGTACGGTCTACAAATGCCCTAGAATTACAAGCATAGTAGTTAGGGATACAATGGGATTTGTGACGACGACACGGAAGATTAGAACGTCTTAAAACATTCTAAGGACCAATGAGTAGACGAACGTGTCTACGGGAATATAGGTTTCTTAATATAATAATTAAGATAATGCGTTACGTGTCGAACGTTAATAACGAACAATATTAATTAATAATTAAATATATCCGTGCGCTTGTACCATTAAAATAATGGCTAGGAAAATAATATAGTTAATATATTATTTTTAAAGAAATACATGATCATTTAAAATGTATGACAAAATAATAAAGCTACTATTTTTATCCGGATCATAACCACGTGGATAATAATATAAATAAATAGAGTAAAGTGCCATTTTCGTCCCTGTGGTTTGGCCATTTTAGCCACTTTCATCCAAAAACTTTTTTTTAGCATTTTCGTCCCTGACGTTTCTAAATCTAGCCATTTTCATCCAACTGACTAACTCCGTTAAAATTTTAACGTTAAATCAGGGGCATTTTAGTCTTTTTCAAAAATTCTTCTTTTTAACTCTTTTTTTAATCCCTTTTGTTTCCCCTCCTTTTCAAAGCTTAAAAAAAATAAAAAATTCTCGAAGTTTTTTTTGAAGATGACGATGACTAGGGGTGTAAACGAGCCAAGCCGCTCGCGAGCTACTCGAGATCGGCTCGCTAAAAACCCCTAGTCATCGTCATCTTAAAAAAAAACTTCGAGAATTTTTTATTTTTTTTAAGCTTTGAAAAGGAGGGGAAACAAAAGGGATTAAAAAAAGAGTTAAAAAGAAGAATTTTTGAAAAAGACTAAAATGCCCCTGATTTAACGTTAAATTTTTAACGGAGTTAGTCAGTTGGATGAAAATGGCTAGATTTAGAAACGTCAGGGACGAAAATGCTAAAAAAAAAGTTTTTGGATGAAAGTGGCTAAAATGGTCAAACCACAGGGACGAAAATGGCACTTTACTCAAATAAATATATTATTTTTAGTTTGAAACGTTTCATGAAGTTTATAACCGAGGTGAAGATAATATATATAACCATATATTATTTTTAATTGGAGTCACGGGTTGAAAATAATATAGATATATTATTTTAAAAGTGGGGAATTATATTAAAATGATTTATAAAATCAAACCCGAGCGTACGGGTGATTTACGGAGTTAAAACACATTAATATATTATTATAATAATATAGGGTATTGGTTTTATATTAAAATAATAACTAAAAATTAGTTTAAAAAGAAATGGGGGTGGAGGGACTCGAACCCGGGTCTCCTCCCCCAAAGCCAAACATCCTAACCACTTCTGCCCGCTAGGGAATCGCATACAAACCCGGTTCTGTTTGGTTAAATCATACAACTCAAATGGATCTCCTCCCCATATGAACTTACAATCGAATCCCCCCTAGAATCCATGAATTTTGAATATGAATTGAAACAGAAGCATAGGGGGTTTTGATTACAAGGCAAAAACGAATCTGATTACGAGTTCAATTAGGAAAACATCAATTATTGAGTTGATAAATTGTGGATTGGATGGCCGAACCCTAGTTCAAGAACTCAAAATCAAATTGACGGATTCTAGTAATAAAAGTTATAACCATAGGGCTTTTACTAATTAAGGTGTTGTGAAACTGCTGGTGTAGTTTAATTTCATTTAAATCAAATGCAGATAGGAGTTCGATCAGACCAAAATACGTATGAACTCTAGATACAGTTCGAGTTAAATTTTGTGATATAAGCCCTGGATTTCATAGGACTTTCAATTAACAGGTGAAACCGAAACTAAAGGTGTAAGAATTTACCAGGATAGGACTCGAATTGATGGTATACGAGTAAATGGGGTTTCCGACTTGCGTGAGCTTGGTCTCTGGCAACTCTGCTGCGACTCCGGCCAAACTAATGTGTGCAAACGTTTCAGAAAGGTTTGTTCAACGTGTGTAGATGTTCAATTTCAAAACGAATGATCGAATTGATATGCCTATGATGATGGTCAAGGGTTACGGTTTCTACAATCATAATGGGATTAAATTCGAGCTTCATGACAGTGATTAAGGCTGTAGTAGTGGTCGTTAATGGTGTTAAATTGCATTACCGTTACAATTTCAAACACAATCCGGTTGTTCGTCGCGAATTTGGATCAAAGGAAGCTATGGGTTTGACTAAAAAGTCAACAGAACAATTTTCAATCAAATTTGACTTCACAGAGTCAAAGGAGTGGGTTTTGGTTAATCACAACTTTGGTCCTTGTAGTTTCAGTTTTAAATAAAGGTAGAATCAGTCCCTGAGGTTTGAGATGAGTTAAGAACAAGTTAGTTTAACTATCAAAAGTCAACAGGAACATCATATTCGAATTTTGACCTTAAAAGTCAATAGAATTAGAGTTTGGACTAATGGCATAACTAGTCCCTACAGATTTAGCTTAATATATGACAGAATTAGTCCCTGAAGTTAGAGGTAGAGTTAACTAAGTTAGGATTTAACTGGAATTTTGTAACGGAGTTAACCCTAAATAGCCGGATGTCACATTTAAAATAATATTACAAGTAAAGACAACTATTTAAGAACATAATTTGTTAGGTCCGAGCGTTCATAAAGTAGCTCTGGAGGGAGTTGTGCATTCCGACTTTCCAAAGGAAGTTACAAGACATGACGTACGTCAGTCATTGGATAATCTTAGTCCGAATAATGAATTGTGAGATACAAACGGACTTGAGACCCCGTTTAGGGTTCGTTATATTCATTAAGGAACAGTTGGCCAACCGTATCCACTGTTCCGTTACGAAATGCTAACTCCCCTATCGAAAAGGTTAGTACTAGTAACTATGACAAACCTTACTTTAAATATATCATTAATTAACAAGGGATAACAACTAAGGTAACGCCTTAAATGAGATAACCTTTCTAATTACATTTCTTATCTGTTTATTTTTCTTTTAAAACAAAACCTATTTTCTAACTTATTATCCTAGTTAGACAATAGCAAGGGTTGAGTACGGGATCCGTGTCCATGGTTCGATAATTGGTTCTTACCCATACTTTACTACGCTGCGATAGGTTCACTTGCCTATTGTGTGTGTATTTAGTTGAAGTAATTATCATTTTAATTTATAAATTTAAAACCTGATTTTGTGTAGATTCAAATAGAATATATTTATTACTAAAACCACGCCATCAAGTTTTTGGTGTCGTTGCGAAGAATATATATATTTATATTTTTATCTACATACAAAAACACACATCAAGTTTTTGGCGCCGTTGCCGGGGACACGGTAATTCTGCGAAAGATTTAAGTCGTTGGACTGACTATTTATTTCTATTTTACTTTTGTTTTATTTCTACTTTTTATTTTTCATTTTGATTTTACCTTCATCTTTATTTTATTTTTGTTTTATTTCTACTTTATTTTTCCTTTTATTTTTATTTTTCTTATTATTTTTGTTTCGGTATTTGTGCTAGCTAATCTATATTTGTAGAATCTTTCAAGGATCGCAACCCAGGAATTATTGCAAAGAAAAATGAGCGGATACAAGTGCCGCCATTCGAAAGCATTTTAAGAATATGCGTTATACTTTCGAATGGTTTTACGTGTTTAGATTTTACATTCCTTCTTATTCCCGATGATTACAAGCTCGATACTTTGAAATTGGATATCAAGAAACAAGGTAAGTTTTCTAACGTGAAATCGGGATTTTAATGGTGACAATCTCCCTTGACCAATTTATTTTAATATTTTTTTTAAATTAGTACTTTAATACATTAAAATAAATTTTTAATAAAAAAAAGTCAAATTGGTCAAACAGGGGTGATGCACGGCCGTGCAACCCAATGCACGACTGCACATTGGGCTTCATGTGCGTCTGGTGTTAAAATTGCAGAAAAATCACTTTTCTCTCAAAACCCCAACTCCGAAAACGCTCGGAACTCTCCGAAATCAACCAAAAAACGCTCGATTTCTCACGGTTTCTCTTGATTTTTGCTTCCAATCTCTTCCTCGAGGTATGTAAACTTGTCCATTGTCAATTTTAGTGTGAATTATGCTTCAAATGTGGCTAATTTTGTTCAAATGAGGCTAGGGTTTCGTTTTGAACTTTGGTTTGAATATGCTTGAATATGAACTCAATGCTTGATCTAGATGCATATTTGACTAGGTAGGATCATAATGTAACTCATTTTAGCCTTGTTTGAGTAGGATTTGTTTGACTTGTATGAATGAGTTTATGAATTTTGACTTAGAGTTCTTGAACATGGAATTACAAATTAAAGCATGAATCTTGTTTGAATGTGTCTAGGTTTTAACATAATTAGTGGAAAATTATTTATTAGTTGAATTATGTCAAGAATTTTGGCAGGTTTGAATTTTCAAAAGTCAACACTTTGACCATCTATTTTGATAGTCAGATTACACCGTTGGAATTTGCGCCTTGCTCGATTGATTATAATTGACCATTTAAGGACTCGAGAAACATAATAGTGCCATAACCATGCCCGAATTTGTGTTTCCCTTGAGTGGTCCAAAAATTATATACATATATATTTTCTCTAAAAACATGATTCATATCAGGTTTTTGGCACTAAAATGCATCGTAATGTACATCATATCAAGTTTTTGGCGCTATTAGAATATATATGTTGGGTTATTCTTATTCTTATGTACTAACTCCTTTAAATGGTGATTATATAGGTCATGGCTGAGTCTTCCCGACAAGCGGGGCGAAAGAGAAGACACACCCGATCAGGTTCTAGGTCGGGTTCATCCTCATCTGCCCACATGAGTGGCTCACCACAGACTCCACCATCTCCTACACCGCCTTTTCACCCGCAGCTTATGCCAGAAGGACCACAGGATTTGCACCCGTGGCTTATCTTTGACCCTAATGAGGCCATCGAGGTCCATGCCTACCAAATCCTGCCAACATTACTGAGCCAAACCTTCGGGTCACACAAAACCATTTGCTAACCAACCTTGGAGGATATAAATCTCTTAGATAGTGCAGTTCCCCTGATCACAAAGCCATGGCAAAGATTCTTTGCTATCAGAGAAACAACCTACTATGAACTAAATCTTGAGTTCCTAGCATCCTTCCAATTCGATAGGCCAGTGGTAAGTTTGGAAATGCATGATTGTGTGTGCATCAGGATGGCTAGGCATTGGTATGAAATGTCATTGACACAGTTTGGGGTAAAAATGGGATTATATAGGCACAGGGAGATTACGGAGCCGATATTTACTGACAGTAAAAGGGAGTTCTCCGAGGGAGAAGCATCAGCATTTTGGCATAGGATCGGATCCAAATCTTTTGACCCGCACAGTCAAAAGAGCACCAAGATCAGACATCCCCTCCACCGTTGTCTGCACCGATGCATTGTCCTTTCCATCGGGGGAAGAAAGGATAGCACGGGGGTTGTGAGCGTTAGAGATCTCCTTCACTTACACTACTTGATTGATGGGATTCCTTGTAACTTGGCTTACAACTTGGCCAAGTTCTTTACCAGAGCTACTGGCTACTGTTCCAATAGCCACATATTTGGTGGACCATACATTACTCACCTTGCTTCCTACCTGGCTAGTGTCTCCTGTGCACCTCGGTATACTTATAGAAATGGACACACCCATTCTACCTGTTGACACCCAAGTATTGATCAACATGCATATGATGAAGAAGTTCAATGGGGTGTACCGATTAGTAAGCCATCGGGGAAATATTTGGACTGGTGTAGTTGAAGAATCAGAGGACGAGGGAGCACCTATGGGACAATTAGGGCATCAAGGCCCAGGTATGTACCACACTACCACTGACCCAACAATGTTAGATTTAATGATCCGTATGGGTCAGCTGGGTCAGACGATGGATGACATGCGACAGGATTTTCACGATCATCTACAGGCCCTGTATGCTCACCAACCACATCAGCAACCTCCTGGCCCATACCAGCAGTGGCCTCGCCCGCCATATCACTAGCAACTCTGTCTTCCTTTTGTTTATATAGTTTTGGTTCTTGACTTTTCACGTTGGTTGACTAGACACGATACCATTTTTACCGATTACAGGAGTAACCGTTGACATGGTGGCACTGCCACCAACCTTATTATGCTGCTTTATTATCTGAATATTAGTTTAATTTTTCCTTTTAGTACTTACTTTATGTGTTGAGCATTTCATAGCATTACAGGTGATACAGATTTTGGTTCATGCCCGGAAATACGATCTAGGCAATAATGAGAATCGACTACATGCATGGAAATTACGTCTCATCAGGGGAGTATTAGTTCACCACACTCTTATTATCCATGACACATATCATATTGCATACATTCATATTGTCATAAACTAAGTGTGGGGTGGAACCCCGCTGATATTTTGGCTGCCAAATTTTGTCCTAAGTATTACGAGTGCATGACTAGTAACTACCCAATCTATTGAATTAAAAGTTATATAGAAGTAATAAAAACATTTTCAAAAATAATTTTAAAGCAAAAGTCTTAAAAATCATTTCGTATAAACAAGCATATAAAAGCAGCAATTTGGAATACCGTTGAAGTGAATCAAGGAAACAAATAGGGAAGATTAGGAAGCACAACAGAAAGAAAGAAATAAGTTTATGCACATTTTTACTTTATTACCCTTTACCTTCCGTTTCCATGTGAGAAATTTGAACCTATCCGAGTATTATCACATATACATCAAGTTTTTGACGCCATTTCACATGATCATTTCGTTTGATAGAGTGAATGCTAATTATTGCTTTGCATGTTAGAACTTGAGTAAAATATACATTTCAAAATCATGGACTAAAAGAATGCATAAAAATGATTGAGGCACTAGGATTAACCCCTTTTTTAGCCTTTTCTTTTCCTTTACCTACCCTAAACATTATCCCCTAGTTAACCTCTTTGAGCCTAAACCTTTTTCATTTCTAAACCCACATCTCAAAACCATTAAACCCGAAAAATTAGCCTTTTATCTTTTAACCCCTTTTAGTTGAAAATCGACTTGGCTATGATTTAAAGAATGATTATCCTCCGAAAGTTTATAGATCCATCCTATGTTCGAATAAAGAAACTCATGAAAAGAAGAATTATTATGAAAAGAAGAATTATTATGATAAGAAAAAGGGGCAACCAAAAAGGAATTCATAATCACCCAAGCTAGTGAAGAAATCTCATCAAAAGAGAATCAAACTTACTCGAAAAGTTGGAGTATGCAAAGCTGATCAAAATGAATGTATTAGGAAGAAACAACCGAAAAATTCATGGAAAATGATAGCAATGAATATTTCAAAGATAAGAAGAAGTTGACATTCTTGAAGGAAGGGATTTGGTCTTGACGATCTGACCTTAAAAGAGTCCTTAGATTAGTCACAATGTCTAATCTAAGTTGGATGAAGGAATCAATTACCTTTTTATCATTAAGCCAAGTCAGATTTTTAAAATTTAGCCACTTTTTCCAAATACTTCCTACCCTTAACCCTAAGCCAATCATTACAACCCATTATAAAGCCCTCTTGATTTATGCACATATTTTATGTCAATTGATGGAGATTTGATTTCTATACAATCCTATGATTATGCAAGCATTAATTATAGTATTGAGTGTTCTCCTTAACATACTATATCCATATATTTAACCCGAGTGTTGAGTGAACATTTGTGAGACTGCAATTTTGTGCATAATCATAGTTCCATCAAGTATGTTGGAATTGCTACCCTATTGTGGAGAAACACTCGAAAGGTATAACCACCAAATAATTGTTTTTAAAGAGGTCCATTCAGCCATTTGGGACAACAACTTTGGATTAACATTTAATCATTATCTTACTTCTACGGGTATAATCATGAATGAGTTTTCTTGAGGACAAGCAAAGTTTAAGTGTGGGGTATTACGATATAACGTAAATTATACATGTTTTGCACGCATAATTATCCCCGAAATCATCACAATTAGAGATAATATGATAATAATTGATTCCTAATCCACTCATTTGTGTTCCGATAGGATAATTGACCCGGATTTACAAAAACATGAAGAAAACACTCAAAATCAGGGTAAAATCAGCATTCGGGGGCCAATTGAACGAAACTGGACGCAGGAAGTCAAACCAGAAGATCAAAAAGTAAAAAAGGGACCAGAAAAGGGCAATGAACGGCCGTGCATTGCCTTGAACGGTCGTGCAAACCTAATTCTGGGTCCCTGTACTCCCCTGTACTGCTAGATTCCGCACGTGAAATGGGTACTTTGCACGCCCGTGCAATCCAATGCTCGGCCGTGCATAAGCTCATTCTAGTGTTTTATGTGTCCATTACCATGGGTTGGGAAGGACCTAGAGCTCTGCTAGAATTGGAACTCCCTCGGTTTTAGTCCGTTTTAGCTTTTCTTTGTTTATTTTCTATTTCTAAGTCTTGTAATACAAAACGATTCTTCTTGTTCGAGCAAGCAAGAGACAACCTATACCCACTCTTCCTTGGTGTTGGAATACTTCCACACATTATATAAGTGTTAGTGGAGTCACTTGTATGGTCATTTGTGGCTAGTTCTCTTGTGTTGCTCGAGTTGGTTGAACTTTAATTAATTAACGAAATATTTTTAGTATGTTATGTTTTTAAAGTCTTTAATATGAGTTATCTTAAAAAGAAAAGAATAACTGATCTTTAAACCAATCTAATAACCTTAAATCTTTTGAGTTACTTAAGCAAGACTTCTTGTTTGGGAAGCTTATTCGATGTTTTTACGGTCTATATACAAATCTTGGTGCTATCACGACCAGTTAGTATAGATTTAATGTTATGGGCTAATTGGAGGTTTGGGTATTCAGCATGCCATTTGAGCCCTAACTATCGGTATTTCTTTACTTCTCTTGTGCGGCTTGCAGAGGACTTCTAGCGGGAGCTATGGGGTTTGATCTAGAGAATTAAAGTCTTATTTATTTAAAATAATATTATAAGTAAAGACAACTATTTTAGAACATAATTTGTTAGGTCTGAGCGTTCATAAAGTAGCTCTGGAGGGAGTTGCGCATTCCGACTTTCCAAAGGAAGTTACAAGACATGACGTACGTCAGTCATTGGATAATCTTAGTCCGAATAATGAATTGTGAGATACAAACGGACTTGAGACCCCGTTTAGGGTTCATTATATTCATTAAGGAACAGTTGGCCGACCGTATCCACTGCTCCGTTACGAAATGCTAACTCCCCTATCGAAAGGGTTAGTACTAGTAGCTATGACCAACCTTACTTTAAATATATCATTAATTAACAAGGGATAACAACTAGAGTAACGCCTTAAATGAGATAACCTTTCTAATTACATTTCTTATCTGTTTATTTTTCTTTTAAAACAAAACTCATTTTCCAACTTATTATCCTAGTTAGACAATAGCAAGGGTTGAGTACGGGATCCGTGTCCATGGTTCGATACTTGGTTCTTACCCATACTTTACTACGCTGCGATAAGTTCACTTACCTATTGTGTGTGTATTTAGTTGAAGTAATTATCATTTTAATTTATAAATTTAAAACCTGATTTTGTGTAGCTTCAAATAGAATATATTTATTACTAAAACCACGCCATCAAGTTTTTGGTGTCGTTGCCAAGAATATACATATATTTATATTTTTATCTACATACAAAAACACACATCACTAACCTTTCATTTCCGTAAGCTCCAAGTATTAGTCAAGTTCTTCATGGATTCTTGTATCATTTCCCCCATATCAAGAGCATCCGGTTTGAGTTTGTTGCCACCCACACCAAATCCCTCAAACCATTGCTCTGATACCAAGTTGTAACGCCCTTAATTTAAACACCGGTTATAAATAAACGTTTACACATGCGGAAGCATTTATCCCAAGATTTTTTTTTATTTTTTTATTCTTCGCGTGTGGCGAAAACCGGGCCCCCTCCCTTCGCGTAGCGCGAGGGAGTCCAAAAAGGGAAATCCGGGAAACTAGGTCTTCGCGTGTCGCGAAGACCATACTTTGGTTTTTCACGTGGCGTGAATAGCCCCTTTTCACAGAAGGTTTCCAAACCTGCACAGTTTTTAACACTTAACCATTTTTTTCATCTTTAACCCATTTTGCCATAAAATTTTCCCTATGGGTTCTAACATTCAAAATAATATACTTTTGCATCAAAAACTACAAATTCAAGTATCTATTTACATTCATTAGATGGACTTCTAATTACCCCCAAAATAACCAAAAAGTGCATACGAGAATCCAACATTCGCCATAGACTTGACCTTGACTATCCCGGAGCTTTTCCTACATAACACCACATGTAACAACCATTAGTAATGAAGATAAACATATCAAACAAGTAATTACAACTTGTTTTCACCCATTCACTCATTTGACCCGTTTGCACCCAATTTGTCATTTGGCTACAAATAACATGCATTTCACTTTACAAGTTCCATTCTTTTCATTTGTCAATCATAATTAACATATTTCCATTTCCATTATGGCACGTAGGCCATAACCTCATTTCCATTATGATACTTAGATCATAACCTCATATCCCATTTTCATTATGGTACTTAGACCATAACCTCATTTCCATTATGGTACTTAAACCATAACCTCATTTACACATATCAATTATAGTATTACAACTATAACTACATTCTTTCATTTACACACATACTAGTTCATACACATTCATACACAAAAACATATTATGCACACATAACACAAGTATCACCCTTTATCATCAACACTAAGTAAATGCAAAGGCACTTACCTTTCGGGTTAGAAGATCCCGCACCATCTTCTCGGTTCACAATTTGATTACCTAAACATATACACCTAGTTTAGTAATCTAATTATACATCAAAATCACATTATAATTGGGTTTACAACCCAATTTCCCATTTTCAACCCAAACTGACCCGTTTGGTTTATTCCCATATTCAAACACCCTCTTTCCATCCAAACTCACCTACTTGAGTTTCATTTCCAATTCCTTGACACTAATTTCTCATTCAATATTTTTTATTAGGTTAATTTGGTGTTCATTCAAATGTCTAACATCATATAAACACTTAACCAATCATTAAATCAATATCCTATCATCATAATCCAAACACCCCCAAATTTCTCCATATGAACCCTAACTTTTTATAATCATAATCAAAGGGTTCTAGGATGTTAATCACCATTCTTTACCTTTAGATTAACTAGATTATCAACAATCTAACACCTATTACCCACATGCATCATAAATTTTCAGATTTCTATAAAACCCACCTACTAGCTCATCAAAGGTGAAATCAATGGAAGATAATCACTTACTTGATGTTAGGAAGGTGATGTGTGAGCCAAAACCTTCACAAAACAAGCTTCAAATGCACGATTTTGCTTCAATTTTACTTTCTCTCTTTTTCTCTCTTGAAATGAACTACCCTTTCACCAACAATGACCCAATTTTGACTTCACCAAGTTAAATATGGCAGATTTGCCATATTTACAAGTTTAGCCCCTCATCTTCCATTTCACCCATTTCATTTCAAAATTAGTTAAAAACTAATATAACCCCCAACACTAACTTGAAATCCACTTGTTACAACTTACTTTCTAAAATATAATTTCCACCATAATATTAATTAGAATATTTATTTATTTATAACGAAACCCGGATTTTGGTTCGTTACATTTATGGTCTGTATATATCATACACTTAGTACCATACAGATAGTGTCTCCAAATCTTTAAAGCAAACACTATGGCACCAAGTTTAAGATCATGTGTGGTATAGTTCTTCTCATAAACCTTTAGTTTTCATGATGCATAGGCTATTACTTTTTCTCACTGCATCAACACATAACCTAGACGAATTCGGGAAGCATCACAATAGATGACAAAGTCATCATTCCCTTCAGGTAATGCTAAGATTGGTGAAGAGCTAAGTTTCTGTTTAAGGGTTTTGAAGGCTTCTTCTTGTTTTTGACTCCATTCAAACTTCACAGCTTTCTAAGTAAGGGTAGTTAATGGAGTAGCAATCTTGGAGAAGTCTTGTATAAACCTTCGGTAGTATCCGGCTAGACCAAGAAAGCTCTGAACTTCAGTCGGTGTCTTTGGAGTCTCCCACTTTATAATGGCCTCAATCTTAGCTGGGTCTACTTGAATTCCCTGATGGTTTATAAGATGCCCTAAGAATTGTATTTCTTGTTTCCAAAACTCGCATTTAGAAAATTTAGCTTACAACTTCTCTTTTCTAAGAGTTTCTAGGATTATCTGAAGATGTTTGGCATGATCTTCCTGAGTTTGAGAGTAGATAAGGATATCGTCTATGAACACTATAACGAATTTGTCCCGGAATGGTTTACAACTTGATTCATTAGGTCCATAAATGTCGCGGGAGCATTAGTTAGACCGAATGACATAATTAAGAATTCATAGTGTCCAGATCTAAGATCTATCTTTGAAAAGTATTTAGCTCCTTGCAACTGATCGAACAAATCATCTATCCTTGCAATGGATATTTGTTCTTTAAAGTGAGCTTGTTTAGTTCCCGATAGTCTATACACATGCGCATGCTTCCATCCTTCTTCTTTACAAACAAAATCGGTGCTCCCCAAGGTGAAGTACTTGGACGTATGAAGCCTCTGTCTAATAATTCTTGAATTTGCTTCATTATTTCTTTTAATTCAGATGGTGTTAGACGATACGGTGCTCTCGCTACGGGTTAGCTCTAGGAATGAGGTTGATTCGGAATTCGATTTGTCTATCCGGTGGTAGACCAGGTAATTCTTCCAAAAATACATCCGGGTGATCACATACTATAGGAATGTCCGCAATCTTCCGTTCAGGTTTAGAGTTTAAGGCATAAACTACGAATACACTACCTCCTGTATTCACACATTTCTTAGCTTTGGCTACAGAAATTGTTTCAATCTTATTCTCATCACTATCGCATTGTATCAACATAGATTCTCCTTTGGGCCTACAAATTCTAACAGTCCGTTGATCACAATCGATCTGAGCATGGCATTGGTTTAACCAATCAATTCCAATGATAACATCGTACTTACTCATACCCATTGGCATTAATTCAATCATTGAATTTTCGTTACCAGAGTCATCTTGCAATTCGCGTATGATTCGGTTATCCTAATTTGCTCACCACTTGCCGTCTCAACTACGTAAGCACGCTCAAGTGGAGTTGGTTTCATGCCTAAATGCAAACTAAAGGCATCTTAAACAAAACGTCTATTTGCTCATGTATCAAATAGGATTTTAGCATAAATATCGTTAACTAGGAACGTACCAGTTACCACCCTATCATTGTCGTTTCTCCTTCCTCCGCCTATCACAAACACCCGACCTGTAGCCCCAACCCCGGGCTTCTGCTGAGCGGGTTTTGTACAATTCCTTGCCAGATGTCCCATTTCATTACAATTAAAAGATCTAAGGGATGGACAATACGTGGCAGTATGCCCTGTCTTCTGGCATTTGTAACATCTCATTTCCTGAGGATTTCTTACTGGATTATTTCCCTCTCTCTTAGGGAACTTGAAATTTCTTGGTTTGAACTGATACATAATTTCCTCACTTTTCCTCTTTGTTTCTACTTTTTTTATCTCTGCCGCCTTCTCCTTGGCTTCTTGAGATGCCACATCATCATAAACCGTGGAACTTAATACTAAAGGTGCATCCATTGTTTGAGGTGCAGATGTTTTCACCAAGGTACGCACCTTGAGTGGCAAACCCCTAATAAAATGTTTGATTCTTCGGGGTTCGGGTGTCACTAGATGTGGCACCAGTTTAGATATCTCATCAAATTTTGTCGCATACTCCTGATGTGTCATAATTCCAGCCTCCAGACGCTGAAACTCCTCCTCAAGCTTATCTAGTTCGTTCTAAGGACAAAAACATTATAGAACTAACTCCTTCAATTCGTTCCATTTCATGTTGTCTACTGTTTGCTCCCCTCTAGCTTGCTTCACAGACTCCCACCAATCTAATGCGGTGGTTTCTAAGGAATTGGCAGCAAACTTGACTGCCTGGTCGCTTCTACATTCACTTAGTTTGATTACAGCTTCCATCTTTGTGATCCACTGAGTAGTATCAATGGCTCCCTTCTTGCCATCAAATGGCTTGGGTTTGCATCCTGCGAAGGATTTGTTATTGCATCCTTCGTGATTCTCACTTCTCATCACTGAGCTAGTATTGGCATTTCCATTTGCCCCTCTGCTGTTGTTGGTTCCTCCTCCGGCATTTCCGGCACCCATTCTCCTTGAAAGAACTTCGTCTAACAATTCGGGTAGTGTGTTTCGTAAAGCTTTTGTTACTTCACTGGCCACAGCATCTTGGAACTAGGCCTCAGACATAACCACTTCTTCCGTATGAATATCCGTATGGTTATCGTTCTCGTTCGTTTCATGATGGTCGTTAGTATCGGCGTTAAGTTCAGCCTGCCTACTGTTCCTAGTAACCGGAGTATGACCTGTTCTTCTACCATTTCCTCTTCCTCTTCCGACCATTGTTACCTATACACACGGATGTATTATATCAGAATTCGTATAACTGGTTATGATCCAGAAAATCAGAAATTAAAGACATTTGGCCAAGAATGTACTTAATATTTGTTTTCTCGACATCTCCTGTTATATTCATAATGATAGCCAACATCTCATCTTATATCCTGTGGCATTCCGGCTATTCTCAGAGCTCTTAGTTTAAGTCTAGATACTAATCTTTCCTATTAGTATCTAAATCTCTTAAACCGAGGCTCTAATACCAACTTGTCACACCCGTAACACAGGACACTCATCTAACCAGAGTAGTACCTCCAACAGATATGTTCCCAGGAAAGAGCGACGGGTCTAGTAGAGATTTATACACCGCTCTTTCCTAGACAGAACATTTCGTTCATCAAATAAGTACATACCGGTTGAAGGTCGCCTTCTAGTTACTGTGACGTTGATACCAAAACACACAACGGAAGACTTAACATCATAACTTATTTCATTTCATAACATAACGTTTGTACAATAGGGACTGACTGGCAAAATACAACATAAACAACTCTTGACATATAGCTCACGAAGAATCATGCCATCCACTCAGGCCTTATGGTCACACAGGGACCTGCCCTCATTCATCCCTATATCCAATATCTGTACATCCTCTAGAATGCCAACTACCCGCCAGGGTTCACCTGTGCTCAAAAAAATTTGAAAACATTTTGGATCAGCTTAACGCTGGTGAGTTCATAAACAAAATAATATTTACGGTTATCTTTGATACAGGGATGAAGGCACCGCATGGTTCTTACAACCATCCCCTCCAATCCATCACCCAGTAACCTCTGCTTTACTCGGGTTCTGAGTCTACAACATACATATATACAGAGACCTTACGGCGCTGGTCCCATACGTACCAGATCTTAAACAAGAGGACCAGTCTTGTCGCTAGGTCCCACCCCGATCATGGCCATAATAAGTACTTATTATAGGATATATGCACGAATAGTATTGGGATCTCAAATAAAAATCATTTACAAAACTATAGGGTGTTCAGAAACCTTACCTCGGCACTATCTCCGGCAGTTTGCGGACGAGTTACGAGAAACCGGACTTTCGAGAGCGGACCAGAACCTCGGGACTCCGGCTACCAGAGCTTAGTGTGTGTATTTGAAGTGTGTTGTGTGTAAAATGATCGAGCTCAATCCATATATTTATATGCTGATTTTGGCCTCATATCGGACCGACATGTAGGGGGATATCGGTCCGATATCACCCTGTATGTGTCAGCCCTACACGCGCCGCTCTCCCATTGGACCCGCCTGATTCTTGCGGCTAACGGGCCGCAATGGGAGGAGATGTCGGTCCGACATGGTGCCACGCGTTAGAATTACTTCAGTGAGTCATAGGACACGTGTCAACACCTCATTCATACCGTCTTCAACACATATCGGACCGATATGGATCGGATGTCGGTCCGACATCCGCTTCTTTTTTAGAATTTTCCTTTTTAGTCCTTCATCTTTGAAAAACTTACAATTCAACCCCTGAACTTTATCTTTTAACACTTTTAAACTTTATTTTACTTGGGAATCATCCGGGTGTTACAAATGGAATTCTCCTATAACAATAGTTATCATACGAGTATACAGACCGCTCCTTTTGAAGCCTTATACAATCGTTAATGTCGAACTCCAATCTTTTGGTCTGAAATAGGAGAAAATCAGTTGTCTGGACCTGAAATAGTCCAGGAAACTACTGATAAAGTGATTCAAATAAAAGATAGATTGAAAGCGGCTCAAGATCGTCAAAAGAGTTATGCTATTAGAAGACGAAAGCCGTTAGAATTCAACCTCGGTGATAACGTTCTGTTGAAAGTTTCACCATGGAAAGGCGTTGTAAGATTTGGAAAGAAAGGGAAATTAAGTCTTAGATTCATAAGACCGTTCAAAATCTTGAAAAGAGTTGGGCCTGTGGCCTATCAACTCGAATTACCAGAAGAAATGAATGGAGTACATGATGTATTCCATGTGTCAAGTCTGCGCAAATGTTTGGCAGATGAAATTCTGGTAATGCCCCTACAAGAAGTAGAAGTAAATGAAAAGTTAAAATTTGTGGAACAAACTTTGCAAATCGAGGACATGCAGGAAAAGAAATTGAAAATAAAGAAATTGATGATTGTGAAAGTAAAATGGAACTCCAGACGTGGCCCTGAGTACACGTGGGAACTGGAGTCCGAAATGAAAAAGAAATATCCTCACTTGTTTGAGTAATCTCGAGGACGAGATTAAAACAAGGTAAGGAGGATGTAACACCTGCCACAAAAATGTCTGGGAAATGCCAAGGTTAGAACCTAAAAGGGCTTGTGTATCTAAAGTACCAAAGTCCAAGGTTACAAATGAAAATTTTGATTTCTGGGTAAATAGCGGACCGCTATCATATTTCTCAACGGTCCGCTATGAGTATAGGGTCGGATAACGGACCGGTATTGTCTAGATAACGGTCCGACTAGCCGCAATCTAATCTCAATTTCTCGTGCCGACATGTGTCATGTGACTCAGCCCTAAGTTTGACGCGTGTCTTGATAACGTACTGCCATGCCCTCCATAACGGTCCACTAACCATAAAATGAGGTGCGGTCCAATCAGATTTGGACGTGTAGGGCTGACACAATCATTGGGCGATAGCGGACGCTACGCCTTACCATAACGGTCCGCTATGGGTCTGAAATACAGCCTATAAATACTTGGACCATTTAATTCATTTCTCTTCACACCAACACGTCCTTTACTCTTAACACTTGTTCAAGAGCTTCCCTAAGACGATTCTGACGACCCTGGTCCAAGTCCCGCTTGTTGTAGTGCTCTTATTAAGAAGAAAACGCTCGTAGAAGTGTTGGAACGCTAGAGAAACCAAGTTAGGAAGCTGACTCTATAATTTCCAACTTAGAGGGTCATTCCTATTCTCAAGGTGAATACTTTTGTCTCTTTAAAAACTTGTGCCAAACATTTACGTTTACGAAAATAGCCAAATAAAGGTTAAAGGAATAATGCTGAAAGGTTCTTCTATGAACAAAGCATTCATGTCATAGGTATGCGTAAAACTTGCAAGGGATACACGAATCTCGGGTGAAAGTCCCGGATTGCGACGTGTACTTATCTTACAATAATTTCAGAGGCGTAGACGTGGCGTTTGTTATAAGGCATGATACCAGTGTATACAGTGGTGCACATGATCAGGAGATAAGGGTCTGCTGAATGTGTAGATTGAACACAAAGTTGTGAATATAAAATTAATACTTGTTTGTGCCAAATGATTTTCTGTCAAGATAATTGTATTCACCATCGTTCACGCTAACGTTTCATTTTCAAAAAATTTTCAGGTAATCAGTAAAACTGTAAAAGAAAAAGGGATACAGGCAGACAAAGGATCTGACCCATGAAAGGAGAAATGAAAAGGATAAAATTCATGTTGGATTCTCAGGCCTTATGCATAGATAATCCTGAAAAGAAGAAATAAGAGATAGTACCAAGGGATTGATCAACCTTGGATAGTACTATTTCGAGTGGCTTAAACTTGTCAATAAGAGACAAGAGATGTATTTGATTTCAAACACTGTTTGTAATGAATATGAAAATGGTATTTATATCTTTGTTTTTATGAAATAAATACAATACTTTTGTTTTCTCACTAGGTCTTGATATTTACAAAAAACAACCCTCGAGATTGAGAAAATGATGAAAAGATCCGTATGAAAAATACTTACGCTATATTTTTTAAAACAACTCTGAAATCAAAATGGTTACCAATCAAGATCACACCCTTCCAGGTGGTGCCTGAGACGGTGTGTGACAGTGATGGTTGGTTGATGGACGAGTAAGTCGAAAGAGGATGACACTAGTGGGTCCAACCAACCTAATCTACGGGTCCCGTCAGTACTATATATTTAAAAAATATTAAAGCTGGTTACGTACTTCTAAAAGAAATTAAAAAAATATTGATGCATTAACTCTACGTGTCCCAATCAATTTCAGTCCATTATTAAAAAGTTGCTTCTTCGGTCCAAATATTATTTTAACTAAATATTTAAGTTGTTTCACTCGTTACTGTTACTAAAAACATACGAAGTGTGTGTTTGTGCGTGAAAACAAAAGGCAGTCATGCAGAACAATCTGCAAGACATAAATGAAGGAGGTGCCATGTAGTTTGGTCCTTCCGGTGTTACAGTGACATGTTTAATTAGGTTTTCAAAAAGGATACATTGCACATAAGAATAATCATCTTTGATAATATATTTTTTATTTAGATTAATAATATTCAAAATTTTTCTCAATCTCCGACATTTTATGTTCTTTACTTCTTTATTTTTAAAAAACTAACAGAATTATAAAATCATTAAATAAAACATAAGTATGTTCCAAATCGAAGGAAAATTATTTTATATAACGATAAAAGAGAGAATAGAGATCAAATGTGTTCTTTTTCTGTAATAACTTCTTCAAAAATCATTTTGAATATATATTATAGTGCAGAAAATCTTAATGTTTTATAAAATAAAAAAATACTCGATTTCATCTATGAGAAACAATATATTATGAAAGCACTTGTAAAAAATAGATTATAATAAAATTTAAATACATATTATATAAGTCTAAAATAATTTAAACTAGTGTCTATTGCTATAACAATCAAATAAACAAAAAGAATTAGATTTGGCTGAGTCCCCTTAAAATAGATTGGCTGAGACATTGAGTCCCCTGTAGGGTACAATACACACAACATAGGGTACAATACACACAACAATAGCTGTACTCTCGGAGATGAAATCATGAGTCCGAGGAAACATGCATGAGGGGTTTTATGTATTTGATCGTTTGTGAAAAACAAATATGTTTAGTAGGTGTATGTTAACGAACAAGAGACCACAGATTCTTAATTTCGTAAAATGGAATAAATATATTTTGAGATTTCTTCTCTCTATTTTTCTAAACTATATTTCGAATCACTCGTTTATCATATTTCTAGTGTGTATAGAAAAAAAAGCACGTATAGATGATGAATCAATAAGTTCATTTTATAGCCAAAACTAAAAGAACGGTTTAATGGTCTAAATGCAATTAACGGTTTTTAATATGCCATTAACTTATATAACTAAAATTAAAGAAAATGCTATTTTCTTTAGTGGCGGTAGTTACAACATCTCAGTAACGGGTTACAGTGAAACCAGTGCCAGATCTAAAACATAATTTCAGGGGTAGCAAATTTTTTTTACCGTACATTAAAAAAAACGATAATAAACACAGTAAAACATGTACCTAATAGATTTCTCATCTCCGACATTTGCTTGAAATCGAGCCATTATATCGTCTTCTGTTACTTTATCAAATGTTTCTTTGATTCGAGTGCAGTGTTGAGTAGAGGTGCACAAAAGGACCGGATCCAAATCCGATCCGACGGATAATTAATCCGGAATCGGATCCGGCACGAACCAGACAACAAATAACCGGACCGGATCTTCCTGTAACCGCCGGATACAAAACCGGTTAAGGGTTTTTTAGTCGACCGGACAAAAATCGGATATAAAAGACCCACACAAATATCGGACAAAAAAAAAACGGTTCTAACCGGATCTAGCCGTTGAGACTGAAAAACAAAACTGGCTATATAGCTGTTAACTAGCCTTTTTTTGTTTTTTGGGGTTTTTGAGACTTGAAACTTGGTATAAATAGGTATTGGGGGTATGAGTTAGTTCACCACAACATTCTAGCTCTCAAACCTTAAAAACGCTCTCAAAACGCTCACTTTTACGCAAAAACAACGCTCTCAATCTCTCACGGCTTCCGCTTCCGCAAGCATTCAAAATTCGGTTGGTGGTTCTACTAGCAATGCCACGGTGGTGAGAGTACTTCCTCGCTCCGGAAACCAAAAGATATGGGCTTATTTCGATTTATGCGAAATGTCGAACGGTTCGCAAAAGGCTCGTTGCAAACGTTGTGGTAAAATTTTGGGTGCTGCGGGAAATAACACTTTGAGGAAACATATTGGTAGTCACGTAAAACACACTCAAGGTAAAGATCAAACTCAAATTGGTAGGGATGGAGAAATTTGTCAATACAATGTCCAGATAATTCGTGAGAGAATAGCACATTTCGTCATTCAAGAAAGTTTGCCTTTTGATCACTTTGATAACCCTCGCTTGACGAGGATGATACAAGAGACGCTTCAACCGAGCTACACAAATGTAAGTCGTTCTACTTTGAGAAGAGATTGTTTAAAAAGGTGAAAAGGAGCTAAAAAGATTTAATCTTTGGTTTTGAAAATTTAAATGCCGGTATTAACTTAACCACGGACGTTTGGTCCGCTCCACGTGGTTTACCCGAATCGTACCTTTGAGTTACCGCACATTGGGTTCAACCCGAGTCGTGGCAAATGATGAAGCGTACAATTGCGTTTGATTATTTTGGATATCCACATACCGGTGAAAACTTATTTTATATTTTACACTCGTAATTCAAACTAATAAAATTCAACCAAAAATATACACAAACGCGCTTCAAATAACAAAAACGCGGTGGAGAAATTAAAAATAAAATATGAACCTTGTTGTAACGGTGTTTTCTTTCATAGTCGATGTCTTGCACACATCATTAACTTGGTTGTACAAGACGGTTTAAACGTCCAAGAAATAAGAGACGTGAAAGAAAATTTTAAAGTGATGTTACGGGATGTTTTTAGCACAAGCAAAAAAAGATATATGGACTATAGAAACTTATGCCAACAAACGGATTTCATCTTTTTACGTACGAATTGGGACGTACCTACTAGATGGAACTCGACATGGAAAATGTTTGAATCGGCCTTAAGGCAAAGAGTTACTTTAAAACATTTCCATGATAAACTTGTCCAAAAGAAACGTTGTTCCAATAAATTTGATAATGTAAGTTGGGATACGATCGAGAAACTAACTAATTTGCTTGAGGTTTTTAAAAATGTAACTACATGTTTATCGGGAGTTTATTATCACACGTCTTCGCTAATAATTCAACAATTATATTTAATATATAATAAATTAAAAGAGTTTGAATATCACGACCCTATTTTTTTTAAAAATGGTACCACCTATGAAAGCTAAATTTAAAAAATATTTTCTGGAAATGCCGACCGTTGTTACATGTTCGGCCGCCTTAAACCCAACGATAAATGTAACCGGTGTTGAAACATTAATTGGATCAATATCGGACGATTTAAATATGTTCGAGGAAGACCCAAATTTTGAATCAAACACAATAAGAGATTTCAAATCGACTTTTAATAATATGTTTGATTATTATTTACGCAAATATGGTGGAAGTGGTGATCCATCAAACATACGTGAATCAATGGGGTTGGGTTCAAGTTCTAGTAGTTCAAGGAACCAGATGCTAAATTTATTTAACACTTTAAGAAACGAAAATACTAAACGAGCTCGTGGAAGCACACCAAGTAGCGAGCTTGAGAGATATCAAGCTACCAATTTTATTTCAACTCTAAGATCCGAAGAGTTTGAAAACTTTGATATCTTGAGTTGGTGGCAAGGAAGGGAATCCCAATATCCCGTTCTAGCCGCAATGGCCCGTGACCTACTAACCGTCCAAGTTTTCACGGTAGCTTCGGAATCTGCGTTTTCTCTTAGTGACATTGTTTTGTCTATTCGAAGAACGAGGCTTACACCGGAATCTATGGAGATGTGTCTTTGCTTGAAGGACCATTTGGATGCCGCCGAACGTGTACAACATGTTGCAAAACTAGAAGGCGAGCTTGACATTGAATAAGAAATACAGGAGTTCGAAGTAGAACAAGGGGCTGCGAATCCACTTTCGGACGAAGAACAAGCTTATGATAAAGCTCAACGTATCTCAAGCGAAAAATATTGAAAACCGAAGTTATGAAGGCTAAGACGAGGACGAGTAGACGACGAATAACGAGTAACAATAAATAATATATATTTTGTGATTCAATTATGCCTTTTGTAATTTTTTTACGAACCATTGTTAAATCACTTAAAAAAATATAAAAAATAAATAAAATATGTATTTTATAGTGTATCTTTGTTAATTTTTTAATTTTTTTTTTAAATCCGGTGGAACCGGTTTTTTTGTCCGATCCGGTTCCAAAAATCCGGTCCGGTCCGGTCCCAATAGGTTCCAACTTTCCATGCCCAAAACCGGATCCGATCCGGAACCGGTTCCCCCTTGTCCGGTCCTTGACCAATGTTGACGGATCCGGATCCCATAAAAATCCGATTTGTGCACCTCTAGTGTTGATTTGTGCACCTCTAGTGTTGAGTAGACCAAAATAGGCTAAATAAGTAAATATCAACAACAACAAGCCCTTAGCCAACAATCGAATGGGAGTATGGGACTTGGGGTTGGGGGCGACAATAGTCAACAACAATAACGATCGGATGTTTTTTTTTGTTTGTTAATGAGTTTATGTTTAAACTAACTTCGGCTTTTGTGTTTTAAATCTTTTAATTAACTTTAGCTTTTTTGTTTTATAAACTTGAGCTTTAGGTAATTAATCAATAATTAGTTTTGGGCTTTTTAAAAAAATATTGAGAGGTAACCAAATATAATTTCAGGGGTAACGTAATACACAAAACGTAAAGAAAAAAATTCACTTCGTCGGAGAAGTTGAGGGGTAGCTGGTGCTACCCCTACCCCTCACATATAGAACCGCCACTGTGTGAAGCCATAAATTTTTTTTAACGTGAAACCATAACTAAACAACATAAAACACAATTTAATATAACTAGTTATTTGAGCGATACTAGGTCAACACAACTTTAGCAGGTAAATGTGAAACTGATTTGGTGAGGAGAACACTCTTGGCTGAGCGAGACATTTGTTGGTTTAGGAAAATTACGAATAAGAGAAAACCACGTGCGTGAATCCGAGAGTTTTGGTCTAGCATTTGTAATCACATGTAGCAGGAATGCAAAAGTTCGGAATTTCAAGTCATCCATACCAAATTTTGTAACCCTAGCGTGTGAAGTAGTTGGAATAAAACACATGTAACGAGTTAATTAAGTATATTAGCTATTTACATATAAATCACTTTAAGGTTTATTTGAGCACCTGTATGAGACAAGTTTTACTCATTTTCTGCTTTCAAGTTCTATAACAGATGCACTACATTGGGCTTTGATACTCGTTCACCTTAACTCTATTTTTGACACTTCTTAGATTTTTTTTTAATGGCGTAATATTTTATTAAAAGAAAATAGCAAGAGTCTAGATCTAAAGATAACAAAATTAAGCATGGTTACAATTAGAAGAAAAGATTACAGCATAAGTTGCAATCAATATGACCTAATTAATTTACCCATGTTTTTAATTACCCAGAAAAGTGACCGTGACTTAATATCCCCCAAAACTTCTTTCGGTCGATGCAAAGTGTTGTTGAAGATTTTCGGATTCTTTCCTTTCCATAAGATCCATAATGTTGTTAGTAGGATAGCGTCCATCACCTTCTTAAGACCATTGGGTATAGGCCAAATTACAGGGGCTTCTAAGACCTCTTTAACGATCAGATTGCCAATCTTGGTGCTTTACACCAAGCTAAAGCACACTCTCATACTTGACATGCAAAACGGATTGATGTTAATTCCTCTTTTAGCTAATGCTACACAAGTTGAGATTCTTTTTAAAGCCGCTCTCCAACAAAAAAACATTCACTTTTAAAGGTACCCAAGAATTCCATGAATGAGTTTAGTTACCTTGGGAAAGTAGTTTCTTCTCAATTAGTTTCCTTGTATTTTGCACCAAGAAGTATCCGGATGCGTCTCCGATTCAAGCCCACTAGTCTTTACCTTCCGAAATGAGATCTTGAATGTTCAGCTCAGTCCACTTCCAAAACTCAGTCCATAAAGTTTTGCTCGCTCCATATCTTAGATCGTTGCGAAGATTTCATCATGGATCGAGGATCCAAACCCAAAAGTTAGTAATTTTGTATCTTATATGTTAAAATATCATTTGTGTACAAAGTTAGTAAGATATATAAATTTTCAACTAAATTTTCTGACAATCCCCACATGATTATAGATTGATCAAAAACACATAAATGTCACGACGAAGCCTTGACGGTTGAACCATTCATAGTAGGATATGTAATTGTTAACTTTGAACCTTTGGTGTAATACACGGTAATGAAACATTTCAATGGAGGATTTTTCATTCACCACATATGTCATAGTCATGGAAATGTATCACCACTTGTGTCATAGCCATGTCAATTTTCATCAGTTATGACACACAATTGAGTAACTTTGTTGAGATATGCATCTAGATTTAAATATGTATGTTATGGGTTATCAAGTTTGTTACTTAGAGGCTTGAGGTACGTTAATGGAATGCTTGTCCTTTTGAGATTAGAATAAAGAAGCTTTGTGTACTAATTTCTACTAGTTAAAGTATATTGAAATCCATTACTATTTCGTGTTTATGATTCTAGATAGTCATGGAGTATGAAGCAAGTTATGATCATAAAAAATCCATTAATGTGAATTATTATATCGTAACACCAAGAACACACCAAATTAAGTCTTTTCGATCATGCCTTAATTTGCATTGTGTTCTCTTGCAAATTATTGGTGATTTTATGATCATCAATGTTGAGGTCGCCAATAACCATGGAAAGAGCCATCTCTTCACCAACTAACTACGTCAGTAGTAACATGAGAGTTAAGTACCAACTGATTAGGTCAGTACTAAAAAAACCTTACATACAACTTTGACATTGATATCTTATTAATCTTATCTCCGTTTTGGACGTTGTTTGATTCGTTGCGATGTTCTCACATAGAAGACACACAAACCCAGAAAGAAAATAAGTATATTAACAGCAGTTACATAAACTTATTTTTGTCCGGAGTTGGAAAAAAATCATTATTTCATTTATGTAAAAACTCATTTTTGGTCAAATTTTAAATAGTATGCCAATAAGTATGACTATACATTTGTTATGACATATTTTGATAAACCATTTTAGGTATAGTTATTTTAAGAAGTGTGTTGCCTTTTATAAATTACACATGAAAGTAAACTCAATAGATATCGATACTGAGTATGTAAGTACATGAGAAACGAGCGAGTTAGATGAAAAATAAACTCCATACAAGAAACAAAGAATATTTAACTTAGATAAAATTTAAGACCAAAAGTAGGAAGACCTACTAAGAGTTCTAGGAGCCACCAGTAACCACTGAGGGGTGCGAAAATCTATTAACTTGGTTACATGGGGTCACCAATTGAGTAACTTTGTTGATATATGCATCTAGATTTAAATTCATACGTTATGGGTCACCAAAGTCGTTACTTGAGGTCTTAAGGTACCTTAGAGGACTATGTGTGCCCTTATTAGGTTAAATTAGGATATTTTAAGCATAATTTCTTTTAATTAACGTGAGTTATTCTTGGTCTGATGGAGTCTTGCACAGGGACTGGGTAGCCAGCCCTAGGCCCTGGCGCCGCTCCCTTGGGCTGAAAAAAGGCAGGTTGCCTAATACATCGTTTCTTAATGTCCAAGTTTCATATTTTAAGTAAGGGATCAAGGGTTTAACCCTAATTCTCTATTATACAGGGGACCTCTTGTACATGTAATTATTCATAACCACCTAACACAAATCCTTCAGTTGTAGCCCATGGATGTACGTCACATTGACCGAACCATGTAAATCTCTCGGGTTCATTAATATTATGCAATTGTGTATGCACGTGTGTTTGTTTGCGATCCCAGGCCAGACCCGAAACCACCAATCACCGCCCATAACAGCCTTTGCTAACCTTCTGCTGCATGGTCACCGCCTCCACTGCCACCAGGCACAGCCGCTGCCGCCGTCATACACCCTTTCTAAGCCTCCATTCTGTTGGCATTTTGCTGCTCTATCAGTTTAGTTTAGTTTTGATTTGTTTATGTTTTCTACACCTTTTTAGCCTATAACCACCCAAATAAGTGGTATCAGAGCTCCAACTCATTCGTTTCTGGTTTACCGGTTACTATGGCAGGAGAAGGAAAGATGAAGATTGATAAGTTTGATGGCCATGACTTTTGGTTTTTGTAGATGCAAATAGAGGACTACTAATGTGCCATAAAATATACATGCTTTGCATAAATAATAATCCCCATATTTGACTGGTTTTTAGGAAAATTCATAGGAAATGATACTTAGTTAGCTTTTTATTTGAAATCGAAGTTTAATTGGTTCTCCATATCAAAACGGGAAGAAAAGTAAAAAGAAAATCGAGATTATTGAAAGTCGGAAAACAAGCATGGCCATGCATGCCAATGCATGATCATGCCTCCCTGATATCAGCAAGAAACCAAGTTAGAAAGTCAAAGCTTGCTACAGCCCAAGAAGCACGGACGTGCCTCCCTATGCACAACCATGTATGTACCCTCCAACTGATTCTGGAAAGGATGACTATTCGTGCTAGTACAATGCCAGAAAAGCTGAAAGGCACGCCCGTGCCTTCATACGCACAGTAGTGCCTCACCACTTTTTCAGCCTATAAATAGCAACTCAAGCCTCATTTGTTGGTATGCACTTCTAAGGGCGATATTACACCCTTCTACTCTCAAATTCTGCAAATACTTGTGTACTAATTAGTGTAGTAGGCTAATAAATTGTATCCAAGGATTAATAAGCCTTTTCTACTCACTTTCACTTGGCTTTGGTTTGATCCTTAGATCATTCCATGATTATATTACCAAGTGCTAGTTTTATCATGGTTATGGTCATTCTTAGCTAGTCTTCTTGTATCACTTGGATTTTGATGAACCTTGTTTTAATTTAATTTTTTAGTTATGAAAATGGTGTGTTTATGTTTCTTAGTTATTTTTTTTTTACTTTTGTCACACCCGTAACAAAGGACAGTTATCTAACCAGAGTAGTATCTCCAACAGATATGTTCCCAGGAAAGAACGACGGGTTTAAGAGAGATTTATACACCGCTCTTTACTTAGACAAAACATTCCGTTTGTCAGATAACCACATACCGGTCAAAAGGTCGCCTTCTAGTTACTGTGACGTTGATACCAAAAATACACAGCGGAAGACTTAAAAGTCAAACTATTTCATTTCATATATAATAATGTTTTACAACAAGGACTAACTGGAAAATACAACATATAACTCTGGACTTATAGTTCACGGAGAACGTGCCATACCAGGCCTTACGGTTACACAAGAACCTGCCCCCAGTCATCCCTATTTCAAAACACCTATACACTTCCTGGAATGCCAACTACAAGCTAGTGGTCACCTGTGCTCAAAAACATTTAAAAACATTTTGGATCAGCACGAAGCTGGTGAGTTCATAAACAATAATCATATTTCCACAACTTGTATCCTTGATACAAGAACACCCTAGAACCTCAGCTTTACTCGGGTCTGGGTCTAATAATCATCCCTCCCAATCCATCACCCAGTAACCTCACATGGATTCTGAGTCTACAACATACATATATACAGGCGACTCCCTGTCTTCCGGATACAAGTCCGGCAAATACGAGAGGATCAGTTCTCGCCCGTCTGTCCCCCTAATCATGGCCATAATAAGTACTTATTCATGAGATATATTTACGGATGGTATTGGGATCTCAGATAAAAATCATTTACAAAACATTTTATAGAGCACAATTAAGAGGAACTCACTTCAAGCAGAACCTCCTTTTGAACCCATTATATCAATCAACATCTCGACAGAACCCTAAATCATATTCGATATGTATTATAATAAATATCCCTCTCTTAGGTTTTCATAAAGGAACCTCAAAGTGTTCGGAAGTCTTACCTCGGCACTATCTACGACAGGTTTACGGGCGTTTTGCTAGAAACCGGACCCTCGTACGCGAACCTCGAATCGGGAATGGAACACCACAACTTGTGAGTGTTTGAGAAGGTGTAATTGGTGTGAGAAAAGTGCTGGAATCGGGTTTCTATTTATAGGGAAAGTTCCATGTCACACCCCAGTTTCAGGACACCCCGGGGGTGCTACCAGATTGGCACCTCTAATCTTATTTTATTTATGAAATCAGAGTTAGTTTAGCAGCAGAAATACTTTTGGATCGAACTTGTAATAAACCTCAACCCGGGGGTTGATATTGTATAATTTACAAATCCGGGGATAAATAAAACATCATTTATTTCACTAGGGATTTAAATACCCCTTCTGTATACAAAACCATGGTCCAAGACCATTTACATGTCACCTGCATAAGCAGGGTAAAACTAGAGCCACAAGATAGTTGGCCTGTGCCTGTGGAGTTAACTCTGTCCAATACCAAGCTATACAAGCATTTGCATCTAAGGGTTTTACCTTCCGACACCTAACCCTGTGTATAACAAGGGAGTATCCATGTCTAGGAATACATCTTTCGAACATCTCTTCTTGTCTTTATTCCTGCAAAGTTATCTCCATCCTAGCAGCATATAACCCTATCAAAATTCTTTTATGTACACATTTATCCCCAAGACTATCCCGTAGGACTAGCCTTACAGATAATCATTGATTACCTGAAAAACATTTTGGAAAATAAAACGTCAGCACGAATGCTAGTGAATATGTCCATCATGACTCAATTCGTTTGGCAAATACAGCATCAAAACATTTAACCATAATGCTAGTACAATCTACCATTCAGCAGAACTATTTCATCTGAGTGTACAACCACGGTATATACCGATATTTTATCTAAAAGGACTACTGGCATTTGCAGACTTACTTAGTGCGATGTCCCTTAAGTAAGACCCCGTTTTACATCCAGTTACAGATAATTACCAGCCCCAATACGGGAATTTCACCCATAAAGCGTGTATCCCTTTATCAAGTTTTACGTATACTTATGGCCTAAATGTTTTACGTAGACGCCCTTATGCATCAAACTTTTGAATACAAGTATTGCCATTTCGTAAACGTAAAACTTTCAAAGTTTTGAAGATAAAGATAGATAAACATATTCACCTTAAATGTAGCTTTATCTTATCTCAAGGGTACTCAGTGTAAGCTTAATGTAAACCTTAACGCGAGTTCTAAGTCAAGTTAGTATCTTAACGCACGGATTCGGAAATAAGCGAAAGTGCAGAAAATAAGCGAAAGTCAGTCAAATTACCTGAATGAGGGCACGAGGATCAAGATAACTGATTTCCAAGATACTTGGAAGAAGTTGGAGTTGGTTTAGATGTGTAGAAATGGCCAACCAATGCCATCTATTTATAGTAGCCCGACAGGACCCGTAGCAGACCGTTAGCCTGGGTGATAGCGGTCCGCTACCGCCTAGGGCATGCATCAGCCCTACACGTCCAATCCTGATTAGACCGATCCTCAGAATTCGACTGCCTGACCGTTACAGAGGGCATGGTGGTCCGCCACCATGACACGCGTCAAATGTTCCGGATAAGTCACCACATATGTGGCAACAAGAAAAAGTGTGGCGCAAATGCGGCTAGCGGACCGTTACCGTTATGATGGCGGTCCGCCACCCAAATATTTAAATCCTCAAAATTGGCAAATGAGGACCTCGGAATTTGGCCTGGTGTTACATTCCATGGCCGTGACGGACCGTTACCACTGATGACGGTCCGTCACCCAATTCGGGGCGGCAAGCATAACGAACCGTTTCGCCCCGTGACGGTCCGTCATAGGGTTACACACGTCATGATTGCTCCGTTAGTCAGTATACACGTGTCATTCCTTGGTTCATTGTCGTGCTTAGCCCGTAACGGACCGTTATATTCTGTGACGGTCTGTCACCACCGTAACGGACCGTTATCCCTTTGTCAAGGTCTGTCACAGTCACAAATTTTCCTTTTTTTGTCATTTTTTGGCCCTTGAACTTTTGGAGCTTTACACTTTTACCCCTTGGGCTTTTCCTTTGAATACTTCTTACCCCTATAATACTTGTTAATTATTCGGGTGTTTAATATCAAAAGGAGGTTATGTTAATTCCCAAGTTTGATCGGCGCCTTTCCGACCTTGCCACTGTACTAGTACCATTGGTATAGTTTTCTTTTTCAACTTTCGATCTTGAGTTCCTAAGATCTTAACGGGTTGCTCAGTAAATTAGAGTTTATCATCAATATAGACATCATCCAATGATATTTCCTGATCGGGATCTGCTAAACACTTGCGTAGACATGGCACGTGAAACGTATTATGTATACCTTGCAGTGCTTCTGGTAGTTCTAGTTTATATGCCATGGCTCTAACTTTTTTGATGATTTTGTAAGGCCCAATGTACCTTGTCCCTAACTTTCCACGTTTGTTTGAAGCGTACAACACCTTTCCAAGGTGAAATTTTCAACATTACATAGCCGTCTACTTGAAATTCTAACGGTCGTCGACATTTATCTGCATAGCTCTTCTGTCTATCTTGTGCAGCTTTCAACCATTGTTTGATCTGGACTATCTTGTCAATGGTTTCCTACAAGATTTCTAGTCCAGATAGTTGGCTATCTCCAACTTCCGTCCAACAAATTGGAGTTCTACATTTCCTACTGTATAATGCCTCAAATGTGCTGCTTTATGCTTGAATGGTAACTGTTGTTGTAGGAAAAGTCTATCAATGCTAAATAACTATCCCAGCTACCTCCAAATTCAATTGCACAAGCCCTCAACATATCTTCTAAGGTTATTGTTCTTTCACTTTGTCCGTCGGTTTGAGGGTGATATGCCGTACTCATGGTAATTCGAGTTCCCAATTCTTTCTGGAAACTAGTCCAAAATTTGGACGTGAACCGACTGTCTCTATCAGATATAATAGATAGCGGTATACCATGACGGCTCACAATTTCATTAATATAGAGTCGAGCTAGCTCATCCATTCATAATTCTCTTTTATAGGAATAAAGTGTGCCGATTTGGTTAGTCTATCAACCACAACCCAAATAGCATCATACCCTTTCTGAGTTCTCTGCAGTTTCGTGACAAAGTCCATCATAATCCTATCCCATTTCCACTCAGGTATCTCCAACTGTTGCAGGTGACCTGTGGGTTTCTGATGTCCGATCTTGACTTGAAGGCAAGTCAGACATTTTTCTATATACCGAGATATGGATCTCTTCGTTATTGGCCACCAGTAATGAGTCTTTAAACCTTTGTACCTGTGGGTTTCTGATGTCTGTTCCAGGATGTTTAAATTTCTCTAAGTTTAGGAATCCAAATTCTGCTTTCAAATCTCAGGATTCCATCATCGCCTTTAGTTAGTAACTTCTCCTTACCAACCATGCGTTCCTTTTTGATGTTATTTTCTTGTAATGCTTGAATTTGAATTTCCTTTATCTGATTCATCAAGTCTATCTTGATTTCTAACCTTAACGCTCTTATCTTGATAGGCTTGATCCTCTCCTTCCGACTTAATGCATCTGCTACAACATTAGCCTTTTCGGGATGGTATTTGATCTCACAATCATAATTATTAATGAGTTCCATCCATCTCCTCTGTCTCATATTCAATTCCTTCTAATTGAATATATGTTGGAGACTTTTATGGTCAGTATATATCACACACTTAGTACCATACAGATAATGTCTCCAAATTTTTAGAGCAAACACTATGGCACTAAGTTCAAAATTATGTGTGGTATAGTTCTTTTCATGAACTTTAAGTTGGCGTGATGCGTAGGCAATAACCTTATCTTGCTGCATCAACACACAACCTAGACCAATTCGGGAAGCATCACAATAGATGAAGAAGTCATCATTTCTTTTGGGTAATGCTAAGATTGGTGCAGAGCTAAGTTTCTATTTAAGGGTTTTCAATGCTTCCTATTGCTTTTGACTCTATTCAAACTTCACAGCTTTCTGAGTTAGGGTAGTTAATAGAGTAGCAATTTTGGAGAAGTCTTGTATTAACCTTCGGTAGTATCCTACTAGACCAAGAAAACTTTGAACTTTAGTCGGTGTCTTTAGAGTTTCCCACTTCATGATTGATTCGATCTTGGATGGATCCACTTGGATTCCCTGATGATTTATAAAATGTCCTGGGAATTGTACTTCTTGTTTCCAAAACTCGCATTTGGAAAACTTAGCGTACAGTTTCTCTCTTCTAAGGGTTTCGAAGATTATCTGAAGATGTATGGTATGTTCCTCCTGATTTCGGGAATAGATAAGGATATCATCGATGAACACTATAACGAATTTATCAAGAAATGGTTTACAAACTCGATTCATTAGGTCCATAAATGCTGCGGGAGAATTTGTTAGACCAAATGACATCACCAAAAATTCGTAGTGTCCATAACGAGTTCTACAAGCAGACTTAGGTACATCTTCTTCTTGTACCTTCAATTGGTGATATCCATATCTAAGATCAATCTTTAAGAAGTAATTAGCTCCTTGCAACTGATCGAACAAATCATGTATTCTAGGCAATGGATATTTGTTCTTCACAGTGAGTTTATTTAGTTCCCGATAATCTATGCACATCCGCATGCTTCCATCTTTCTTATTCACGAACAATACCGATGCTCCCCAAGGTAAAGTACTTGGACGTATAAAACCTCAATCCAATAATTCTTGGATCTGCTTCATTAGTTCCTTCAACTCAGACGGTGCCAGACGATATGGTGCTCTAGCTACTGGTTTAGCTCCAGGTATAAGATCGATTGGGAATTTAATTTGTCTATCTGGTGGAAGACCAGGTAATTCTTTCGGAAATACATCCGAGTGATCACATACCACAGGAATGTCCGTAATATGTCATACGGGTTTTGATTCTAAAGCATAAACTACGAATACACTACATCCTGTATTTACACATTTCTTAGCCTTAGCTATATTACTATCGCATTGTATCAACATAGACTCTCCGTTAGGCCTATAAATCCTAACAGTCCGATGATCACAATCAATCTAAGCATCGCATTGGTTTAACCAATCCATTCCAATGATAACATCATACTTGCTCATACTCATTGGCATTAATTCAATCATTGAATTTTCGTTTCCCAGAGTCATATTGCAATTCGCATACGATTTGGTTATCCTAATCTGTTCACCACGTGTCGTCTCAACTACGTAAGCATACTCAAGTGGGGTAGGTTTTATGCCTAAATGTAAACTAAAGGCATTTGAAACAAAACTTCTATTTACTCTCGTATCAAATAGGATTTTAGCATAAATATCGTTAACTAGGAACGTACTAGCTACCACTTTGGCATTGACATTCCTCTTTCCTTCACCTATCACAAACACCCAACCTTTTGCCCCTCTTTTGGGCATCTGCTGTACGGGTTTGGTACAAGTTATTTATATATGTCCCATCTCATTACAATTATAACATTTAAGAGATGGACAATACGTTGAAATATGCCCTGGCTTCTGGCATTTATTACATCTCACTTCTTGGGAACCTCTTGGTGAATTATTTCCCACTCTTCCAGGGAACTTAAAATTCCTTGGTTTAAATCGATACATAAATTCCTCACTTTTCCTCTTTACTTCCACTGGTTTTACCTCAACTGCCTTCTCAGCCTTCTCTTTAGGTTCTAGTGCTGCACATCATCATCAATTGTGGCACTTAATGACAAAGTTGCATCCATTGTCTGAGGTGCAGAGCTTTTCACTAAGGTTCGTACCTTTAGTGGCAACCCCCTAATGAAGTGTTTGATTCTTCGGGACTCGGGTGTCACCAGATATGGCACTAGTTTAGAAATCTCATCAAACTTCATCGCATACTCCTGATGCATCATGGTTCCAGCCTCGAGATATTGAAATTCTTCCTCAATCTTATCAAGCTGTAGAACTAGTTCTTTAAACTCGTTCCATTTCATGTTATCCACTGTCTGTTCACCTCGAGCTTGTTTTATCGCCTCCCACCAATTCAACGCTGTGGTTTCTAGAGAATTGGTAGCAAACTTGACTACTTGATCACTATTGCACTAACTAAGCTTGATAACCGCTTCCATCTTGGTGATCCATTGAGTAGCATCAATGGTTCCCTTCTTGACATCGAATGGCTTGGGTTTACATCCTCCAAAGGATTTGTAATTGCATCCTTCATGATTCTCAGTTCTAGTTACGGAACTTGTAATGGCGTTTCTGTTTGTACCTCCATTGTTGTTGGTTCCTCCCCCAGCAGTTCCAGTACCCATCCTTCTAGTGAGGACTTCATCTAGTAATCCAGGTAACGTCATTATCAGTGCCTTTGTTACCTCACTAGCCATAGCATCTTGGAATTGGGACTCAGACATAACTACTCCTTTAGCATGAGGATTTGTGTTATTGTCGTTTTCATTCGTTTCATGATGATCGTTAGTGTCAGTGTTATTCTCAGTCTTCCTACGAAACCTAGTAACCGGAGTACGACATGCTCCTCTACCTCTTTCTCTTCCGACCAATATTACCTATACACATAGATGTATGACATCAGAATTTGTATAACCGGTTATGATCCAAAAAATCAGAAATTAAAGACATTTAGCCAAGAATGTAATTTATATCAGTTTTCTCAATATCACCCGTTATATTCATAATGATAATCAACATCTTAACCTATATCCTATGGCATTTCAGCTATTCTTAGAGCTCTTAGTTTAAGTCTAGATAATTAGTATCTAAATCTCTTAAACTGCGTCTCTGATACCAACTTGTCACACCCGTAACACATGACAATTATCTAACCAGAGTAGTACCTTGAATAGATATGTTCCCAGGAAAAAACGACGGGTCTAGGAGAGATTTATACATCGATCTTTCCTTAGACCGAACATTCCGTTTGTCAGATAACTACATACCGGTCAGAAGGTCGCCTTCTAGTTACTGTGACGTTGAAACCAAAAACACACAGCGAAAGACTTAAACGTCAAACTATTTCATTTCATATATAATAATGTTTTACAACAAGGACTAACTGGAAAATACAACATATAACTCTAGACTTATAGTTCACGGAGAATGTACCATCCACTCAGGGCTTACGGTTACACAAGAACCTGCCCCCAGTTATCTATATTTCAAAACACATGTACACCTCCTGGAATGCCAACTACAAGGTAGTGGTCACCTGTGATCAAAGCATTTGAAAACATTTTGGATCAGCACGAAGCTGGTGAGTTGATAAACAAAAATCATATTTCCACAACTTGTATCCTCGATACAATAACACCCCAAAACCTCAGCTTTACTCGGGCCTTCGTCTAATAATCATCCCTCCCAATCCATCACCTAGTAACCTCACATGGATTCTTAGTCTACAATATACATATATATATACATGCGACTTCCTTGCTTCCGGATACAAGTCCGGCCAAATACGAGAGGGTCAGTTCTCGCCCGTCAGTCCCCCCAATCATGGCCATAATAAGTACTTATTCATGGGATATATATACGAATGGTATTGGAATATCAGAAAAAAAATCATTTACAAAGCATTTTATAGAGCACAGTTTAGAGGAACTCACTTCAAGCAAAACCTCCTTTTGAACTTAATATATCAATCAACACCACGACAGAACCCTAAATCATATTCGATATTTATTATAATCAATATCCCTATATTAGGTTTTCATTAAGGAACCGCAGAGTGTTCAAAAGTCTTACCTCCACACTATCTACACTAGTTTTGTGGGAGTTTTGTTTGAAACCGGACCCTTGTACGTGAACCTCGACAACTTTGACCTTGTGTTTTGTGTCGATATCTCTTTTAATCTCTTGTCTTGGCTCGCATAGAATTTCTAGCGAAAGCCATGGAGTTCAGGGCTTTAGATGAAAGATATATTTATTTAAACGTTTTCATAGTCAAAGTGTCTTTATTACGGTTTTGCGGTGACTAGCATGTCTCGTCATCCAATTTTCCAATATATTGAGGGTTGTGGTAACCCTACCTGAGAGCCCTTCCATTTTATTAATAAAAACTTAAATTAGTCAGTTTGGTCATTAGAACGGTACCCCAACATCAGGTGCTTTATGAACTTTTTAACTAACCACGTCATTACCTATTTTCCGACATATTGATATACACTAAGAGGATTCGAACCTAAGTGATATCTGGTTTGACTGATAGTTTTTCGCTCTTCTATTTATCTTTAATATCTTTTATTTTATTTAATTTTACTACCATCCATCTACATTTATTTTTGTCCGACAATAGCAGGGGTTGATTACTGGGAGTCACTGTGTCCATTGGTTCGATACTTGTTTCTTACCTAAACTAGATTACGTTGCCATATATGCAGTTGTTTATTGTGTGTAGTTTTTTTTAACGGCAATTTGAATCACTGACGGGCCACTGAGCCCCCGATCATTTCCACCTCCCTCAGGAGGAAACCCACCATAGGTGAGAAAAAAAAACCACTGCCCCAACCTGGTCCCCTTTTTTTTGTCACAAGTGGGACTTGAACCCAAGACCTCCCCATTTTATTGAAGTCTTGGGTATACACCTTTGCCACTAGGCTAAGCTAGTGGTTGTTATTGTGTGTAGTTAGTTAACGTAATAATCAATTTATAAATTTAAAGCTTAATTTTTGTTAAAAACCCTAAAAATATATACTACACAACGACACACATAAACTACACCTATTAGACGAGTCTTCACTTACCATTGTTCGGATAGAGACCTAAGAAGATGTCAGAAGCAGACTGGAACCTGTTGGATCGACATGCTTTAGGTATAATCAGGCTCTCGTTGACAAAAAGTGTGGCTTACAACATTGTCAAGGAGACGAATACCACTGGAGTTCTAAAAGCCTTCTCCAACATGTATGAGAAACCGCCCACATCGAATAAGTATTCCTTATACCCTAGTTGGTAAACACTAAGATGAATGAAGGTATGTCAATTACTAATCACATCGTTGAATTCCATACTTTTATATCAAGACTAATCTCTGTTAATATAAAGTTTGACGATGAGATACAAACATTGCTATTACTGTCTTCTTTGCTTGAGAGTTGGTCAGGTACAGTCACGGCAGTCAGTAGTTCATCTAGAACTACTACGCTTACCTTTGATGGGATTAGATATATAATCCTAGGTGAAGACATAAGGAGGAGGAGTGTAAGAGAACCATCCAGTTCCCTGCCACACACTGAACGAAGAGGGAGAAAGTTTGAAAGAAGCAACCATCGGGGCTAATCAAAGTCCAGAAAAAGAGGGCAATAAAAGAATAGGAAAGACATTGAATGTTGGAATTGCTTGGAGAAAGGTCACTTCATAAACCAATGCCCTAAACCACCAAATGAGAAAGATAAGGAGGTTAACATTGCAGCAACCGAGTTAGATGCCCAGGAGCATCATTCCATGCCATCTCTTGCCCTGAGATGATGAAGAATTTGAAAATAGGTAACTTTGGTAAACTTTGTTTAGCTGATGATCAAGCTCTTGATATTACAGGTATAGGTGATATTGAACCGAAGACTTCTTTGGAAACTACTTGGACATTTGAAGATTTCAGGGTTATCCCAAACCTGAGGAGGAAACTGATTTCTGTCATAAAGTTAGATAATGAAGGCTATGGAGTTAAGTTTGGTAGAGGACAATGGAAAGTTGTGAAAGGAAGTCTCATGATTGCAATACATGGTGGAAATCCCACTAGATATGGTTAATGCAACTGTGAACAGTCAAGTCCATCCTGATTGTGGCACTAACTACTTAGACATATGAGTGAGAAAGGAATGAAGATGTTAGCTGCCAGAGGTAAATTCCCAGACCTAAAGAAAGTGGAAAGAGGGTTTTGCAAGCCGCGAGTCCTTGGTAAGAAGAAACTAGTCTCATTCGTTAAGACCGGGAAAATACCTAAAGTTCATAAATTAGAGCTTGTCCATACGGATGTTTATGGACCGAAATCAGTCTCATCATTGGGAGGAGCTAACTACTGTGTCACCTTCATCGATTATTCAACACGAAAGGTGAAATGCTTGAAGTTTGATAATGGAGGCGAGTACATCAGCACATAGTTCACTGATTATTGTGTTAAACACCGGATCAAGATGATAAAGACGGTTCCTGAAACCCCTTAACAAAATGGATTCGTAGAGAGGATGAACAAAAACTTCTTTGGGAAATGCTTGAAGTTTGATAAGTTGAATGCATGGCTTCCTAAGACGTTTTGGGCAGATGCAATTAACACTGAAACCTACTGATTAACTATGGACCTTCAATATTGTTGGGGTTCAAAATATCGAAGGAGGAATGGCAAGGACGTGAGGTAAATCTAGAACAATTAAAAGTTTTCGGTTGTAACGCTTATGTTTGTGTGAAAGATATTGACAGAGATAAAGTAGAGCTAAAAGCTAGGACGTGCACGTTTATTGGCTACATGTCTAACAACATGGGTTACAAGCTCTTCAATTTTCAGGGCAAGAAGGTAATCAGGGTTAGAGATGTTACTTTCAACGAGGTTAAACTTTATAAAGACATGCTTACAAAAATCCAGAAGTCTAGAAAGTACATGTTGTGTTTGAAGACGGAGGAGAAGAAACATAAGTTCCAGTAGATATCCTAGACAGTGGGAGTTTAGAGGATGAGGTTTAAAATGAGTCATCCAATTGTGGGAGTTCTGAGGAAGATGAAACTACTTCCTCAGCTCAAATCCCACCTGATCCAGTTCAACCTACTTCAAAGTGGGTAAGGAGATCCACTAGAGCTACCGCACCACCAGAGAGGTTCTCACAATCTGTCAACTACCTACTTTTGATAGAAAATAGTGAACCACAGTGTTATTCCGAAGCAATCGGGGTGAAAGACTCATTCCAGTGGGAGCGGGCAATGAAAGAAGAAATGGGGTTCCTTGAGAAGAACAAGACATGGGCATTAACAAGGCTTCCACCAGATAAGAAAGCCTTATAGAATAAATAAGTATTCAGGATTAAAGACGAGCATGACAGTACCAAAGGATACAAAGCCAGATTCGTAGTCAAGGGGTTTCAACAAAAAAATAGGAGATCGACTATAATGAAATCTTCTCACCTGTTGTGAAGAGGATGACTAACATACTTGATCTCAGTATTGTTGTTGTAGAAAACTTGCATCTAGAGCAGCTGGATGTCAAGACAGCTTTTCTGCATGGGGATCTAGACAAATATATCTATATGGCACAACTAGAGGGTTTTCAGGTTGCTGGAAAGGAAAACCTGGTTTACAAATTGAAGAAGAGCTTGTACGGTTTAAAGCAAACTCCCAGACAGTAGTACTTGAAGTTTGACAACTTCCTTGTCATGAATGGCTATAAAAGGTGTGAGATGGACCACTGCTGCTATCTCAAGAAATTTGGAACGTCTTATATCATTCTACTACTCTATGTAGATGATATATTAATTATAGGTTCAGACATGCCTGAGATCAAAAGACTGAAGAATCATATGTCTATAGAGTTTGAGATGTAAGACTTGGGCACTGCAAAACAAATACTCGGAATGAGTATTATTAGATAGAGAAAAGAAGGAGTACTGACTCTATTCTAGAAGACATACATCGGGAAAGTTTTACATAAATCCAGCCTAAAGGACGCCAAGATAAGAAGTACACATTTGGAAAGTCACTTCAGACTTTCCAAAAAACAGTCACACCAGACAGATGAAGATAAAGCTAAGATGTCTAAAGTTCCCTATGCATCAACACTTGGTAGTCTCATGTATGCTATGGTGTGCACGAGATCGGATATAGCACATGTTGTGGAGTGGTTAGTTGTTTTATGTCTAATCCATTGAAGGAGCATTAGGAACCAGTCAAATAGTAGTTCAGATATTTGAAGGGTACTTCCAAAACAGCACTGTGTTTCAGAGGCGAAGAGGTTGTTTTGAAAGGCTACATAGATCCTGACCTTAGTGGTTGTAAAGAGTCATACAAAAGCACCACTATGTATGTGTTTACAGTGGGAGGTACAACTATTAGTCGGATGTCCAGACTTCATAAAAGCGTTGCACTTTCAATCACTGAAGCAAAGTATATAGTTGTTATTGAAGCCAACAAGGAATTGATATGGTTGAAAACGTTTCTAGAAGAGCTAGATAAGAAGCAACCAGACTGTCCACTGTTCAGTGACAGTCAGAGCGCCATTCATCTTGCAAAGAATCCAGTCTTCCATGGGAAGAGAAAGCATATCCAATTGAGGCATCACTTCATCAGAGGATTGATCAATGAAGGTACACTCAATTGGAAAAGATCAAGGGAACGGAGAATCCAACAGTCACATAGAAGAAAATAAGTATATTAACAGCAAATCCACATAAAAGATACACAACCGTGAAAGAAAGTGAGTATATTAACAGCAGTTACATAAAATTATTTTAAGTCTAAAGTTGAAAAAAAAACTCATTTTTACTCAAATTTCAAACAACATGCTTATTAGTATGACTATATACATTTGTTGTGATAATAATATTGTCTAGAATTCTTACATATTTTGATAAACCATTTTGGGCATAGTTGTTTTAAGAAGTGTGTTGCCTTTTATCAATTACACATGAAAGTTAACTCAATAGACATCGATACTAAGTATGTAACGACATGAGAAACGAGCGAGTTTGAAGTAAAATAAACTCCATACAAGAAATCAAGAATATTTAACTTTCATAAAATTTAAGACCAAATAGAAGTAGGAAGACCTACTAAGAGTTGTAGGAGCCACCAGTAACCACTATGGGGTGTGAAAATCTGTTCACATGGTTACATGGGGTCACCAATTGAGTAACTTTGTTGATATACGCATCTAGATTTAAATTCATATGTTATGGGACACCAAAGTCATTACTTAGGGTCTTAAGGTACCTTAACGGACTAGTGTGCCCTTATTAGGTTGGACTTAGGATACTTTAAGCGTTTCTACTAATTTAAGTGAGTTCTTGTTGGGCTGATGGAGTCTTGCGTAGGGATCGAGTAGGCAGCCGACCCTAGGCTCTTGTGCAACTCTCTTGGGTTGGAAAAAGGCATGTTGTCTAATACCAGGTTTCTTAATCTCCAAGATTCGTAGTTTAGGAAAGGGATCAAGGGTTTAACCCTAATTCTCTATTATAAATAGGACCTCTTGTACATGTAATTATTCATCACCTCCTAATAAAAATCCTCTTGTTGTAGCTGGTGGATGTAGGTCACATTGATCGAACCACGTAAATCTCTCGTGTTCTTTAATTTTCTGCAAATATGTTTGCGTGTGTTTGTTTGCGATCTCATACCAAACCCGAAACCAATAGCCACCGCCCACAGCTGCCTTCGCTACCGTTCTACCGCGTGACCGCCGCCGCTGCCGCCGCCTTACACCCTGTCCAAGCCGCCATTCTGTTGGCATTTTGCTGCTGTGATCAGGCCCAAATCAGTTTAGATCGGTTCTGATTTGTTTCTGTTTTGTACACCTTCTTATCCATAACCACCCTAGCAGTTTTCATATTTGCAAAAAATAGGGAACACAGCAAAAAAGTCTGGCCTTTTTAGATATAATTTGTATTTTGTTCTCATGTAAATACCTACTGAAAATTATATCATGTTATTATTAGCTACTTATTTATTGTCCTTATATTCTTTATTTATAAGCTAGGGTTATTTGTTTAATGGGAGGACAACTAAACTACTACCAATATCAGATTCTTTAGTAACATATTCAAAACATTTAGAAAATAAAAAAAAAATCATTATCTTCCAATATATCAATTGAATAGATGTAAGTTGACATTTTATAATGTATGTGTGTGAGATTTTTAAAACCACATCATTTGGAAACAAAATTTATCAATCCAACATAACTAATATTCGTAGGTAAACATAAAACATGTCTCAAACATTTACTTTTGAGAGGCACATACTCTACAACACCTACAACACCATTAACAAACTGTCATCTTCCAGCAATATGTATTATAATATTACAAGATATTTGTAAAGGTTTTTGTGATAAAATTGTTGTAAAAGCAATGGTAAATTGATAGTTGGCTGAAGTTTGATGAGAGAAGTTTGATTTTTAGAATTTTTAGAGAATTTTTAACGTGAATGGTTGAAAACATTGTAAGGATGGATTGAGTTAAATATAGGTTTAAAAATAATATTTAGTTTACTTAAAATTAAAATTAAAATTAAAAAAATCAGATTTTTAATAATTTTCGTAAGTAATATTCGGTTAAAAAAAAGTTAATATTCGGATTAAAAAAAGACGATATTTTTACATATTCTATCGCCAATAGCGATATTTTTTTCACTTTTCATTTATTTTTTGGAGGTACATTCGGCGATAGATTTTTTTTTTTGCGATGGATTCTCATTCTGCGATATTTTCACATAATGTATCGCCGCTAGGGATACTTTTTCATAAAATATCGTTGTTTTGACACGTGTCGACATGTTATTAATTAGTCAGATAATTTGGTAAATATTTTCGTCAATGGTTTCTTTTGTAATTTGAATCGGTCAAAAGGCCAATCCGGTGATTTTCCCATTATTTAATGGTGTATGGATTATACGATATTTAAAAAAACTATCATTTTCATGTGGTACTGTATCTATACTACTATATAAAATATATTGAAAGAAATGCTGGTAATTTATCAAAAAATTTAAGACACTTAACACAAATTGTGTTCAATTACCATTTAACCCCATGTTTACAATTAAAGCTCAACACTCAATAAATATCATTATTTAATTCACTACATTAAGTATTATTTTATTTAGACTAAATTACAGAAAACAACCTTTAGGTATATACCAAATTACAACCGCAGACCTTAATCTTCACTAATTATGTTATACAACCTTTATCTATATGGTTTATATCAAGTTATAACCTTTAGACTAACGGACGTTAGATTTTTCAGTTAAATGACATGTAAATGACTAATTTACTGTCTACTCTTATATAACAAATTAATATATATATATATAACTCTCTCAAGCTCTGTAACAAGTAAAAGTCACACCACCACAGTCACCAACCGGCGGCCGGGACTACACCACCGTTAACCGTCACCTGCCTGCCCCTTCACCGCTTGACCGATAAGTTTCTAGCCTCTCTTTCTACCATCATCTCCTCTTACTCTCTATCTCCTCTCCATCGTCTACACAGGCACATACCATCGCTCCCCCACCGTCGGCCGGAACAACCGAACCCCCTCTGCCACCCTCTCTGTTCTCCGACTTTCCTCTCTCCTCAACACATCCAACCCTAATTTGGTTTCCATTTGGATCGATTTCATTTTGGATTTGGATTTTGCTCACCAATTGTAAGCTTTTGTATTTCGGGCAAGGCTTACAAATGATTTGGGTTATTGGCTGATTGTAAGCGATTTGGATTTTTGCCAAATACAGAAGTTTTTGTATTTTGGTCGAAGCTTCTGTATTTTTGGATTTGTATTTTTGTCCATCGATTGGGTTATTGGTCATTTTGGATTTGGACTGCCGGCCAAACACTCTCCGATTTCATTTTTGATTTAGATTTTTGCCCACTAAATGTAAGCTTTTTGAAGTATGAGAATTTGATTTGCAAGTTTTGAGTTTTTGTTTAGGAAGAAGGCATAATGGATGGGGCCCACAATGCTTTTGAATTTATTTTATTTTTAAATATTAAGGGTATTTTGGTCGTTTATAAAAAAACTAACTGAAAAATCTAACCTCTGTTAGTTTAAAGGTTATAACTAGATACAAACCATATAGATAAGGGTGTCCAGCGTAATTAGTAAAGATTAAGGTCTGCGGGTGTAATTTAGTATATATTTAAAGGTTGTTTTCTGTAATTTAGTCTTTTATTTATAATACTTAAAATTAAGATTTAAATTTACATTTACTATTTATATTTTTATAACTAAATACTATTTAAATTAAGTATTATCTTATTTAAATGCTTAAGTATATAGGGTTGAGTTAATAAGAAAACTCATTTTCATGAGAAAACCAAAAAACTACTTATTAATGACACTTTTGTAATTATACTATCATTATATATTCTTAAAAACCTAACCTCCCCCACGCTCACTTCCAAAAACCTAACCTAAAAGCTAAACCGACTATTTTTTCGAGTTTTTTTTATGAAACGAGGAAAACGATAGAAACATTTTGATTTTTTAGTTTTTAGTTTTTTTCTGTTTTATTTATTTTTTTTTTTCTTTATTTTTCTTTTGAGAGGTTTTTTTTTCCTTACAAAAAATGTGTCATTAGTTACGAAAATATCATTAATGAGTAGTTTTTTTTGTTTTTTCATGAACAATGAGTGTTCTCTTGATCCTCTCCCTAATTATATAATTACTAAATATTTACATAGTTATAATAATAATAATAATACCCAAATATAACCACTATTTAAGACGGTTCGAGTTAGATTACGCTATTCAAAAGAGTCCCGGTGATATCCGACGCTTTACGCGGGCCAACCAAATAATAGCCCATAAAGAGTCAAGTATACAAGTCATCAGTGTATTCATACTGAGTTCCACGTGATTTCTAAATTTGGAAGATACTCCACATCTGTCTCCGCTGGTGACCCATTCGTTTCCGTATGTTCACTGACCACTTTGTTTATTACCCTAAACCTAAAAGTACAGCTTAGACCCCTGTACTTTCATTTCATTCTACAATGGTCCTCAATAGATTCCAATGGTGAATGGCAAGTCTTTGGGTTTCTATATTTGGCTAAGTAGCAGAATCAGTTGTAAAGAACCATGGCATTTTGGTTCTCTATGGCATTTAAAGTTGGTGAACAAATATACCTATCAATGTTTAAGAATCTCAAGTTTCCAAAAAAACATGAATTAAAAATGAATTTCCAAAATTTTTTTTGATAAAAAACCAAAATTATATAAACAAAATGAACTAATTGAGAATCTAACAACCAGACACGCTCATAAATAAACAAAAATAATCATGCAAGTTGATACTTCACAACAACTTCATCCAATTTTAAATAACGTCAAAACACAAATTCATATATACTGATATACATAATAATCACCACCGAGTCAAAACAAAGAACGAAATTGTTCAAAAGAGGAACCCTAGGCGTTCAAACCCACAACATCCCACAAACAACTTTAATAAGTAAACCCTAATTATTCAAAACCCTCAAAATCACTATATATCTAACATGCAAGGACGTAGTGGAGAGATGGGGGTGACGATGATGGTGCAATGTGTAATGGTTTTGTGTGACGGGGTGGGCGATAGTATGTATTCGTGGCGAAGTTCATTATAAAGAAAATGGAAACGAAGAGGAATAATCGTATAATACCCGATGAGAACAAGGTTGTCATGGTGGCAACAAGATACAATGGGATGGACGACGATGGTGATACTTCCTTTGTAAATTCAATTATATTAAGGCAATTTTAGTAAGATATATATAATTAGTGTTAGAAGTTTTGAAATTAATTACTACTGTTTGTAATTTTAAATAAATAAAGATATGATCTATAACTATTTATAAATTATAGGGACCATTATATAATTTACTCAAAATGAATGGTTGGGAGTGGCACAGTCAGCAGTAGGTCAGAAAAGGCGAGGGGAAGAAGATGCCAATGAATCGGACAAAAGAGAGTTAGATTAAAGACAGCAAAGAACCTTTGTCAATTGTCAGTACACATTATTCCACCACTTTTCTCAATAAATTAATTTTGCTTTGATAAAATATTTCGATTTAATTCAAAACTGCTAACACCGTTAGTTATAAGAGATCTAAGAAGCATGCTAATTTTCATATATGATTTAGAGTTAATTATATATCACGTTTATGTGTTAACTTCTTTTTAAAAATTAAAATTTGGTCTGGCTATTTATAATACCGTAATAAATTAATAATTTAATATGAGTAAACTTTGCTTTTCGTCTATGTGATTTTGTTGAAATTGTCACTTTTGTTCAACTTGCATTTTTATTTTTTAACTGTTTTTGTTTTAAATCGTGACGCCGTCTAAAAAATCCGTTATCTTCCCCCCACGTGCCTCTCACGTGAGTGGCATTTTTATCCTTTCAAGCGGAATTTTTCTACCTAGATAACCACCGCTGAAACCAGAAACCAGCATTCACCATCATCATCATTGTGATCGACCTTCAACCCCATCTTGCTCGTTTTTCCGGCTTCAACAACCACCACCTTAAATTCGTGACCCTAATATTTGTGGATTTTGAGATCTGGGTTTATTTGTTTGTTAAAGAAATTGGATTACTAGATCAAAACGAATGTCACTGGTGGCAACCCTACACTTAACCCACCCTATCACCGTCGCTGATCGATGGAGGTGGTGGAAGTTGCTGGTGGTAAAGGGGTGGTGGTGACCTGTAAATCAATTATTAGAACTCATATTCCGGCCAAATCGTTTTTCCTATGAGAGAGTTCATTACTAGATCTAATGAAACGCTCTGCCAACTAATGAAACTCTCGATGGTGACCGAAAATGCTCCGGTGACTGATCTGAAACAATGACACGCTAGGTTTATCCAGATGAGGTTTAGCCGGAAGGGGAGGGTATGATGTTGGATATAAGATGTCCGATCGTCAATTAAGTCAACATTACTATCGAGGTACGATCCAAAGAGTTGCACTTTAGGCAACGAGCTATTTATAATATTTAGTAATAAATATTATAGTTCACGAAACACGGTTTTATTAAATGGAAAATAAATATTTAGAGAAATATTTATTCGGTTTGTTCTGTAATTAATTATTTAAAGAAATAATTATGTACAGGGGAATTAATATTTAATGTTAAACATTTAAAAGATTAAGTTTTACTGATTATTTGTAATTAGTTAAACTGCAAGGGTTAACAATAATTAATAGTTAATTAGTTAGGGATTAAGTGTTAATACTCCAGGGGAGCAATCTGTAATTAGGGAGGTTATAAATATAACCTTAACCTGAAAACCCTAATCACTTTTTCTGCCTCCACCCAAACATGCAACCCCCCCCCCATTTCTGGTTTCCGCTAGCTGCCACCGGCCCCGCCGCTATATGTTGCCTCAGCCATCGTCGCAGCCTCGTCGCCGTCGCTGTCGGCTTTTGCGCAATCCGTTTGACGTTTTGTTGCAGGTTCCGTGATCTGTCACTAGAAAGACGCTCGTTTATCCAATGTGTCTTTCGTTTGGTTAATCGTCTAAGGTATAATTGTTTTACCCGCTATTGTTGGATTTTATTTAACCAAACCACAAATAACCAAACCCCAAACTAAAGTTGCCAATCAACATGACACTATTGAAACTGAATCTGGAAATGTTCAAGATTCAACTGTCATACATACCATCCGCAAAAGTACTAGGGATCGTCATGAACCGGACCAGTATATCGGACTTTATGAGATTGATGACTTCCTGTAGTTGATCAGGCTGAACCCACTAGTTACAAGTCTGCAATCTTAGATTCTAAATCTAAGAAATGGCTTGAAGCCATGGACGCCAAAATCGAATCCATGTATGACAACCATGTATGAGACTTGGCTGATCTTCCTCCCGAGAGTCGGACTGTAGGAAGCAAGTGGATTTTCAAGAAGAAAATCGACATGGATGGAAACGTGCAAACCTTCAAAGCAATGCCGGTAGCAAAAGGCTTTACTCGGAGTCAAGGAATTTATTATGATGAAACCTTCTCGCCAATAGCCATGCTTAAGTCCATTAGGATCTTACTTGCCATTGCAGCGTATTATGACTACAAAATATAACAAATGGATGTCAAAACCTCGTTACTAAATGGACACCTTACTGAAGATGTCTATATGGTTCAACCGAAAGGTTTTGAAGATCTAAAGAATCCTAATAAGGATGCAAGTTAAACAAATCAATTTATGGATTCAAACAGGCATCCAGAAGTTGTAATCTTCGCTTTGACCAGAAAATCAAATAGTTTGGTTTTGTCAAAAATGAAGATGAACCATGTATCTACAAGAAGGCAAGTGGGATCTGTATCACTTTTCTGATTTTGTATGTAGATGACATACTACTCGTTGGAAACCATATTCTTATGCTACAAGACGTAAAGTCTTGGCTGGGGAAATGTTTTGCAATGAAAAATCTTAATGAAGCTGCCTATATTCTGGGAATAATGATATATAGAGATAGATCAAAGCGGTTTATAGGTTTAAGTCAAAGTGCATACTTTGATAAGGTCATTCGATGCTTTTCAATGCAAGATTCTAAGAGAGGATCTTTGCCTATGGCACATGGAACCACACTAAATAATAAGCAGTGCCCACAGTCTGACGAGGAAAAGAAGAAAATGGAAAGAGTTCCATATGCTTCTGCCATTGGTTCCATCATGTATGTCATGCTATGTTCTAGACCCGGCGTATCATATGCACTAAGCATGACTAGTAGATAACAACATAATCCAGGTGAGAGTCACTAGACAGCTGTGAAGAAACATCCTTAAGTACTTGAGAATGACTAAGGATATGTTCTCGATATATGAAGGACTGAAAGAAGAACTAGCTGTAAAATGTTACACTGATGCTAACTTCCAGACCGATCGAGATGATTCTCGATCACAAATGGGATATATGTTAGTTCTGAACGTTGGTGCAATTGCTTGGAAAAGTATTAAGCAAAGTGTTGTTGCTCAATCCACCACCGAGTCAGAATACATTGCCGCTTCAAAAGCTGCAAAGGAGGTTGCTTGGATGAGGAAGTTCATTGCTGATCTTGGGGTAATGCCTAGCATTCATAAACGAATCGAGATATTGTGTGGCAATACTGGTGCCATAGCTCAAGCCAAGAAACCAAGGTCACACCACAGCACGAAGCACATACTCAGGAGATTTCATTATATCAGGGTTATACTGGAACGAGGAGACATAGTTTTAAAAAAAGTTAACACAGATTAGAATCTAGCGGACCCGTTCACTAAGCCTATGCCTCAAGCTAAACATAAGGAGCATGCTGATAAGATAGGTCTTAGATTTCCTAGACAGTGAGTTTGATCTGTAATTTAATATTTGGTGCATTCGAACAATATATTTATGTTGATATTTTATTTTGATTTAATGGTTAAATGCATTATAAATAGATGTTTCTATGATTCAATATTTTATACGTTTTAGAATCCTTGAATATTGTATTCTAAATGTCCGTAGTCGATCAGATTCATGGGAATCAATCTGAATATAAGACTATTGTGAATTAGGTGATTAGTTCATTTCTAATGAAAGTCCAAGAAGTTGGAGATAATATTCACAGATATTCATTAGAAAATGAATGTTGGACGTAACTCGTTTCAAAACTATCTTCATGGATCAAGGTCTTAAGAAGTTTTCAATATGGTAAGATCTGTTGATCCTTCGACCCGAGGCACATATTTGAACTAACTTTAACTGAAGTTTGTTCTTTGACCACATCTAATGATATTCCGTGAAAAGTAATAATAAGGGTATGATTGGGAATAAATCTGAAGTTAAGTTGGAGTTATACGTGACCAAAGGAATTTTGTTCCTCTTTGATCAGGAGTTGGACATTCTGACGACCTCGTTAATTAAAATTTGTATAAAACGCGCGGCCAGGCTCAAAATAAGAGTAGTTTATTTTGACCACATTGAATTAGAGACGAGAACAAGAATGGTTGAACAACATATGAGAAATGACTTGCATCCATGTCTCATGTTCAACGGATGCCCTGAACAGAAAGGACACATAGATAAGTTTACCATGACTATTGTGTCACACCCCAACCGACGGCGGAATACGCCGAGGAGGGACATGTAGACTGTTCAAAAGCACATGGTTCAACTAAACTTCCATATATTAAATTTACTGAATTTCATAACAAGTCCAACTAATACAATCAAAGAAAATGAGATACATCAACAAGGTTTAACTATTTATTCAACTAGATCCTCAATTCCTTTGTGTAGCATCTTGAATATGAACTCAAAGCTTAGTACCTGAAACATGTTTAAAATGAGAGGGTCAACTATAAATAGTTGGTGAGCATATATAGGTTTTGACACAACAAGTAAAGTTCAAATGTTTGGTGTACAATTCATATGATACATCGTTTATAAAGCATTTATGGAGAATCTAAGTTAAGCTAGTTGCACAAATGTAACCTTATAACTGAAGGGCATAACAACACATGTTATCCTAATGTATGGCATAACAACACATGCTATCCTAATGTAAATGTAGGGCATAACAACACATGTTATCCTGATGTAAATGTAGGGCATAACAACACATGTTATCCTGATGTAAATGTAAGGCATAACAACACATGTTATCTTGATGTAGGGCATAACAACACATGTCATCCTTATGTAATGTGTTAATGATTGCACGAGTATGTCATGTATATGTAGCCTTAACAGTTATCATTCAAGCACAAAGCACAAATAAACACATATGCTCATATTGTAGAATTGTACGTATGTAATTGTAAATAGTGTGTTATTGAGTAAACATGTTTCACCCCAAAAATATACAAAAAGAAAAAGGGGTTATGTAAACTCGCTTGTATTAGGGGTGTGGATAGCACTAGAAGAATAGGTAGCAAAGTGATCCTTATAGCTCACAAGGTTAACCTAGAGTGAAATGTATGAACTTGAATCAAAACATGCATAAGGTCTAAAGCAATGTCTATGGTTTAACGGGATTGGGTGTAGGGACTTGTACAAAGTGCTTGTATTATATCATGTAAGGGACGTGTATATGTTTGTGTTTGTATAAGAATTTTAATGAAAAAGGTAAGTTCAAAGTATATGAGTTTAATAATAATTGGCTTAGGGTTTAGTTGAAATAATAAAATGAATTAAATAAATAAATTCTTTTTATTTATTTATTTAGATAAAGTAGTGTGGAATTATATTTATTTAAATATAGTTTAAATAAATATATTTATTTTTATTTATTTAGAAAAATGTGTCAAATATAAATAGTGATTATCTATGAATATAAATGTGACATTATACTAAATATAATTATTAAACCTTAGTTAGTTTATTAATGCAAAAGAAAATTGATTTAGATAAATTCGTTTTATATATTTAAGATGATGTGTTCTTAAAATATGCGAGGATGTAAATATATTACTATATATTTAGAATTTGGTTTTATTTGTGTAAAGAGGGTTTAAAACCCTAATATATTTAATTTGATAGAAAAATGATTTATATTATTTGTTTTATGAAATTTGTTTACAAAAAAAAATAGGAATAGGTTTATAGAAAATCTTTGTCAAAATTTTATAAATAAAATTTAAATTCCTTATTTTTAAAATGTAAAGATTTGGTTTAAAATAAATTTTTAAATGATTTTATATTAAAGATGGGGTTTTTAAACATTTTAAATTTGTATAAATGGTTGTTTTATGATAAATTTTGCTAATTATTGTACTAATCCACTCTAAATGGTGTTAAGTTTATAAAACATTTTTTTTATAATTTAAATAAATACTGATAAAATGATTTTTTAAAATAAAAGAATGCCACCCGGTTCGAACCCGGGTGGATTCTGTGATGCCCAAGAGTCTTACCACCGGACCAGAGGTACTGTTACATGTTCAAAACTCGTCTGGGTCCGTATTAACAGACAAAGGAAAGGGGGTCGGGTCAGGGTTTTAGGCTCGCGCAAAAAGAACCGGTCTTGTGGGTTTGTGGGTTTGCGGGTTTCGAACCAACGCCACTTATCATAGCGGTGTAGTGGCTTTCCGGCTGGGCTGGGTGGTTTCGCTGACATCCAAAGGAAACCAAAATAATAAATGCGATAACTGAATCGAATTATCCCCCCCTAAATCTGACTTCGAGCAATCCGGCCAAGAACCCTAATCTCAATTGAACTCGCTAACTTATGTTTGCACGAATTTATAAGGGGCTATTTTTAAGGATTCGTTTACGATTCGAATGACATAAAACTTACTTGCTAGGTTTGGGCAACGAGTGCAGACGGCTACAAGTTCAGTAACGATGTTCTTGGTGCTCGATCGCCGGCCGGACGCGGAATAGGGGCAATACAGGTTTCAGAAAGTTTGAATGGGGTTCTACGAAGGTCTGTGGGGGATTTAATTCATTTATTTTCATCGTAAATACCCGATTCGATTACTGAAGGCAAGTGACAGTTTTCGGGATTAATTCGCGTGCATTCGATTTGTTTTTGGATGAATTGAGTCGCGTTTGAGGTCTGAATTCATACAGAGGTTGATTGCGCGTGATTTACGGGACTGATTGCAAATGAATTCCCTTGATTTGGGATGGACTGAACACGGTTTTGACTTTACGAAATCAAATTTTGTAAAATTTGAAATTTGCCGCTTAAATGGTCAGATTAAGATGTCGTTTGGGTCTGGGACTGGTTAGTATATGATCTAGTATTCAAAACAGGTCCAACATAGTCGGGTTGGGTCGAGATCATCCGAGATTTGGCAAGGATTTAGTACTTTTGACTTTTGGTAGTCAAATTTGCTCAAAATTGTTGAATGTGGTCAAAATTGAATGTCAAAAGGGGTCAAATCCAAGGATGAGGGTTCAATTAGAGGGTTTAAATGGTTAAGAGGGGTTCAAACTTATTTATAAAAATTGTAAATGTATATGTATATATATAAATTGATTATAATTTTTCTTAAAATCAAACTTTTGTAATATATTAGTGTATATATATATATATATATATATATATATATATATATATATATATGTATATGTATTTATAAGTTGATTTTTGTTTTTTTTTTAAGTTTTGGGAACAAGCCCTTGAATGTAATAACATTGGTTTATAAATTTTTAACCTTCAATTATATATGAAATTCCTATAATAATATATGTATATATATATATATATATATTTATATAAAGCTATATGATAAACATGTAAAAACTTTTGAACTTGGTTTGAGCTTGGGTTAGTATGTGTATATGTGATCATGTATAGAATTAAAGTTGTATGGATGAAATCTTAAAATTCATAAGACATGGAACTAAAGCAATGTTTATTTCTCTAAAACAAGTACATGGAGGAAACATTAGAAATGTTACAGTATGCCAATGTTGAAGGAATTTCGTCCCGAAATTCAACCGATGGGGACTAATGAATCAGGAAGGAGATGAGGGTACTTATTTTTCATTTGATCCTCTTGTTTTCTCAAGTAGACCATGAACCACGTTTAGATTCTCAATGAACTTTGAAAGTTGTGTCGAGGGGTACGATTGATAACAAGTTTCTGGTGTGTTTCTCAAAGTCAGGTATGAATGATAATAATGAATATAGTTTTGAAATGAACTTAAGGAGAAATCTGTCGAATAATGATTTGGATTCTAAAGGTGAAATGCATTACTTGGGATGGGTTTGATGAGAATTTGATGATTAGGGTTTGTTTGAGATGTAGTCTAATATGCTCAATAATTGTCAGTGGATAAGGGATTTCACAAACATTGGCCCATGTCAAAATAACATAAAACTTTACGTGACACGACTAAAGCTACTTTTGACAATATGACAGGTACTATATATAGGAAGTACCAGCGGCGTATCCACCATGTCCTTATCATATCACATTTGTTTCGTTACTATATGTCACGATAGGTTCTACATCATAACACACGACAGAATTTACTATAACTTCCATGCACTGACTTTTATAATTACGTGTGCACCCGTAATTACTCAAATCATCGCATGGTCCGTATAGATCCTTCCATTGCGTTCGGGTCAAGAGGGGCATAAAATCACTTAGTTCATGTGTATTGCTTTCACGTATGAGCTGTAAATAAATAACTGTGTCCCTAGATAGTAAGGTCACTTAGCATCTAAAGAGTAATAACGTAGCATAATTTAGAGTTCCATAGCTTCCTCGTGTATGAACAAGAATACGTCAAACCCCGAGTAGCTTTCATGGATAAGGTGGTTAATCATGCCTTGTGTACAATGTGATCGATCAATTGCAACAATTGTAAACAATTTAGTTCCGTGTATAATGTAAACACATAAGTTCTATGTATGATCTTGTGTCATATACATTGTAAACAAATAGGTTTCATGTATAATGTGAACAATTTAGTATCAAATAAGTTTTCATGTATGACGTAAACAATTTAGTATAATGTATTTTGTAAATATAAACAATTTAGTATCCTGCATTTTGTAAACAATGAAGTTTCAGGTATAATGTGAGCAACATAGTATCATGTATATTGTATAGTGTGAACAATTTGGTATCATGTATTTTGCAAACAACTAAGTTTAATGTATTATGGGATCAATCCAGTATAATGTATTTTGCAAACAAGTTTCGTGTATTATGTGATCAGTGTAACATTATGTATATTGCAACTACTAAGCTTCATGTATTTTGTGATCGTGTATAATGTGCTCAGTCTAGTATCATGTATCAATCCAACAAGTTTCATTTATCATGTGATTAACCTAGTATCATGCATATTGTAAATAATTAAATTTCATGTATCATGTGAATGTTCATATGTAAGCTATTGGATCTCATGAGAAATGTAAACTATCGAATTTTGCTGGTAGTCGAGTGTTGCAGACAAGCGTGTTGTTTGGTGTTCGTGTATAATGTGGGTAGTTGGATTTTTAACTTGTAAATCTTGTTGAGGTTTATATGGATAGCTAATGCCTACGCGACATGATTCATCTCATTGAAGTGCCTAGTATAATTATGCATTTCTTAAGGAGTAAGATAACGAGAAAGTTGTGTAGAGATTTAGAGTAGTGTGCTTACGAATAACTGATTTATGCTCTTTGTTTGCAAATAAACAAGTAGTTAAAATTTATTCTTGTTTGTAAATAAAATGATGAAAAATAGTTGAATAATTAACTAAGAGAAAATAATGGCTAGATTATTTAATAATTAAGCCAAGGTTTAATAATAATTAATTTAGCGAGAAAAGTTAATAATGTTTTTATAAAACAAGTTGTATTAAGTTTCCTTACAATGTGAAAAGGTTTATAGAAAATTTATACTTCAGATACTATTTATAAACTAAAGGTTTGATAGTCGCTTTGTTTGAATGAAATAACGATGTTGTTTAAATCAAATAAAAAAATGGTTAGTTTGCAAAGAAGGCTTATGTACGTGTACTAAATTGTAATAAACAAAACGATGGTGTTTAGATTGTACTTCATTTGATAACATAATCAAATGGATACTTTGACAAATCAAAGTGATTCAAATTCTTACACTTTCAAGAAGACATTGTTTAGCCTATAGGTGAACACTCACTTCGGGAATTCCGAGGAAAGCATATGGATCTTTCGGTTGGTTTAGATTTATATGAAATGCTTTCCTAGATAGAACACCTAAAGTACAGGCATTCACCCTTCCGTATTGCACATGTTCTTTACTAGTTTTCAGAACTCAAAACTCTGACGGGATTTTAAAATCTTAATAGGCTTTAGGCCCAAGAGTTTAAGTTTTTGTTCGCAGCTGATGATGGTGACATGTGAGCAAGAATGAGGGTGCATAAAAGATTAGGTGTGATTAAGTGTGTGATAAGACTTAGGATAACACTTAATGAAATCGAATAGGTAGCATGTAGATAGCAATGCTTATAATCACAAGAGTTATCAACTAGTGTATTACATAGGCTATCGGGTATTGTATCATGCGATATAACCCTTAGAATAACATGTAAAAATATCCACACAATGTAGTAATCATGTAGCATTTAATAATGTGACTAATGTCATGTACATAGAGCATGGCATAATGTGGGTGTCCTAAGGTTATAGTCTAGGTCAAAAGTGTCTAATAACCTAATTCTCTATAAACCTGGCTCTGATACCAATTTGTCACACCCCAACCGACGGCGGAATACGCCGAGGAGGGACATGTAGACTGTTCAAAAGCACATGGTTCAACTAAACTTCCATATATTAAATTTACTGAATTTCATAACAAGTCCAACTAATACAATCAAAGAAAATGAGATACATCAACAAGGTTTAACTATTTATTCAACTAGATCCTCAATTCCTTTGTGTAGCATCTTGAATATGAACTCAAAGCTTAGTACCTGAAACATGTTTAAAATGAGAGGGTCAACTATAAATAGTTGGTGAGCATATATAGGTTTTGACACAACAAGTAAAGTTCAAATGTTTGGTGTACAATTCATATGATACATCGTTTATAAAGCATTTATGGAGAATCTAAGTTAAGCTAGTTGCACAAATGTAACCTTATAACTGAAGGGCATAACAACACATGTTATCCTAATGTATGGCATAACAACACATGCTATCCTAATGTAAATGTAGGGCATAACAACACATGTTATCCTGATGTAAATGTAGGGCATAACAACACATGTTATCCTGATGTAAATGTAAGGCATAACAACACATGTTATCTTGATGTAGGGCATAACAACACATGTCATCCTTATGTAATGTGTTAATGATTGCACGAGTATGTCATGTATATGTAGCCTTAACAGTTATCATTCAAGCACAAAGCACAAATAAACACATATGCTCATATTGTAGAATTGTACGTATGTAATTGTAAATAGTGTGTTATTGAGTAAACATGTTTCACCCCAAAAATATACAAAAAGAAAAAGGGGTTATGTAAACTCGCTTGTATTAGGGGTGTGGATAGCACGGGAAGAATAGGTAGCAAAGTGATCCATGTAGCTCACAAGGTTAACCTAGAGTGAAATGTATGAACTTGATCAAAACATGCACAATGTCTAAAGTAATGTCTTGAGATTAACGGGATTGAGTGTAGGGACTTATACAAAGGGCTTGTGTTATATCATGTAAAGGACGTGTATATGTTTGTGTTTGTATAAGAATTTTAATGAAAAAGATAACTTCAAAGTATATGAGTTTAATAGTAATTGGCTTAGGGTTTAATTGGAATAACTAAATAAATTAAATAAATAAATTATTTTTATTTATTTATTTAGATAAAGTAGCGTGCAATTATATTTATTCACATATAGTTTAAATAAATAAATTTATTTTTATTTATTTACAAAAATGTGTCAAATATACATAGTGATTATATATGAATATAAATGTGACATTATAGTATATATAATTATTAAACCTTAGTTAGTTTATTAATGCAAAAGAAAATTGATTTAGATAAATTCGTTTTATCTATTTAAGATGATGTGTTCTTAAAATATGCGAGGATGTAAATATATTACTATATATTTAGAATTTGGTTTTATTTGTGTAAAGAGGGTTTAAAACCCTAATATATTTAATTTGATAGGAAAATGATTTATATTATTTGTTTTATGAAATTTGTTTACAAAAAAATAAAATAGGAGTAGGTTTATAGAAAATCTTTGTCAAAATTTTGAAAATAAAATTTAAATTCCTTATTTTTAAAATGTAAAGATTTGGTTTAAAATAAATTTTTAAATGATTTTATATTATAGATGAGGTTTTTAAACATTTTAAATTTGTATAAATGGTTGTTTTATGATAAATTTTGCTAATTATTGTACTAATCCACTCTAAATGGTGTTAAGTTTATAAAATATTTTTTTTATAATTTAAATAAATACTGATAAAATGATTTTTTTTAAATAAAAGATAGCCACCCGGTTCGAACCACGGTGGATTCTGTGATGCCAAGAGTATTACCACTGGACCAGAGGTACTGTCACATGTTCAAAACTCGTCTGGGTCCGTATTAACAGACAAAGGAAAGGGGGCCGGGTCAGGTTTTAGGCTCGCGCAAAAAGAGCCGGTCTTGTGGGTTTGTGGGTTTCGAACCCACGCCACCTATCATAGCGGTGTAGTGGCTTACCGGCTAGGCTGGGTGGTTTCGCTGACATCCGAAGGAAACCAAAATAATAAATGCGATAACTAAATCGAACTACCCCCCCCCAATCTGACTTCGAGCAATCCAACCAAGAACCCTAATCTCAATTGACCTCGCTAACTTATGTTTGCACGAATTCGTTTACGATTCGAATGACATAAAACTTACTTGCTAGGTTTGGGCAACGAGTGAAGACGGCAAGGATTCGGTAAGCCACTATAGTCGAGTTGGGTCGAGATCATCAGAGATTTGGCAAGGATTCGATACTTTTGACTTTTGGTAGTCAAATTTGCTCAAAATTGTTGAATGTGGTCAAAATTGAATGTCAAAAGGGGTCAAATCCAAGGGTGAGGGTTCAATTAGAGGGTTCAAATGATTAAGAGGGGTTCAAACTTATTTATAAAAATTGTAAATGTATATGTATATATATAAATTGATTATAATTTTTTAAAAAAATCAAACTTTTGTAATATATTAGTGTATTTATACATACATATATATATATATATATGTATTTATAAGTTGATTTTTTTTTTTAAGAAAATCCTAATTTTTGGGAACAAGCCCTTGAATGTAATAACATTGGTTTATAAATTTTTAACCTTCAATTATATATGAAATTCCTATAATAATATATGTATATATATATTTATATATAGCTATAGGATAAACTTGTAAAAACTTTTTAACTTGGTTTGAGCTTGGGTTATGTATATGTGATCATGTAGAGAATTAAAGTTGTATGGATGAAATCTTAAAATTCATAAGACATGGAACTGAAACAATTTTTATTGCAATAGAACAAGTACATGGAGGAAAAATTAGAAATGTTACATGTTGTACTTGGTCAAGTAAAAGTTACTTGAACACAAAGAAATGGTTGACGAATGTAATACGTCATACCTTGGTAAGGGCAGTGAGATGCAGCTAGGCGTTCACCATTGTCTACGTTGAACCGATTAATTGATTAATCGTCCAAGTGAGAGATTGTTGGATATAAGATGTCGATCGTCAATTAAGTCAACGTTACTATCGAGGTACGATCTAAAGAGTTACACGTTGGGCAACGATCAATTGATAATATTTAGTAATAAATATTATAGTTCACGAAACACGGTTTTATTAAACGACAAATAAATATTTAGAGAAATATTTATTCGGTAATTAATTATTTAGATAAATAATTATCTATGGGGGAATTAATGTTTAATTTTTGGTAATTAGTTAAACTGTAGGGGTTAACAATAATTAATAGTTAATTAGTTGGGGATTAATTGTTAATAGCCCAGGGGAGCAATATGTAATTAGGGAGGTTATAAATATAACCTTAACCTAAAAACCCTAATAACTTTTGCTGCCTCCACCCAAACCTGCAACCCCCCCCCCTTCCGGTTTTCGTCCTCCGCCGCTTGCCGCTTCCGGCCCGCCGTCATCGCAGCCTCGTTGCCGCCGCTACAGGCTTTTGCATAATCCGTTTGACGTTTTGTTTTAGGTTTCGTGATCTATCACTAGCCAGACGCTCGTTGAACCAAGGTATCTTTCGTTTGGCTAATCGTCTAAAGTATAATTGTTTTACCTATGGTTGGATTTAATTTATTGTTTATACGCGTGTAATCGGATCACTAGTGGGGTCCCGGTTTAGAACCGTTAATTTGTACTACCCGCTTCCGCTCATTAAATATGATTTGTTTATTTAAAAGGTTTAAATAATTTGTTTTAAAAGTTAAAACTGGAACAAGGATTCCCAACATATGAGTTGTCGTCGAAGAAGCTTTGGTGGTTCTGATGTACGAATTTAGTAAAAAACTCTTTATAATATTAAAGTGGGCCCCAAATTATAATAAATAATAAATTATATTTTGTTTTTAATATATATTTTTAATATTAAATGGGTCTCATATATCAAAATATCTGGGGTTATCTAATCTAGCTTGAAAGAACAAAAATGCCCTTCACGTGAGGGGCACGTGGGGGAAAGTTAACGGATTCTATAGACGGCGTCAAGATTTAGGACGGAAAAAGTTAAAAAATGAAAGTGCGATGACTAAAAGTGTTAAAACTTTTCAATTTGGACGAAAGTGACAATTTCAACTAAACCTTAGGGACGAAAAGCAAAGTTTACTCTAATCCAAATTTTAATCTATACTATATAAAAAATAAAAATAATTTATGTCATGTGTCGCGTGCACATCTGTTCTCATCATTTTTTCTCGCCTCTCTATCTCTTATTAAATACGCCTTTTTTAACAATGATTTTATATTTAAAGAAAAATATTAATTATATTAATAAAACACATGTATTTTAAATTATCTCTTATTTTAGGAAATTTTGAAATTTAATTATATAAATTTTGTTTTTAATTAATAGTGATGTAAGTCAAATTATATTAAATAGAAATTAATGTATTCAAACCACGTAATATACATATATAAACGTTTTATTACTAAGTATTTAACATTACATTTTATCAACCCGTGTAATACACGGGTATTTTAAAATACAATTTTTTTATGACTAAATATATAATATTATATTTTATCAACCCGTTTAATACATGGGATTTTAACCTAGTAAGAATATATATAAAAGACCGGGGGAGCTTCAAATAAAAATTAGTTTTTCGCTAAAAAATCTAAGAAATGACAAAATCTTAAGAAACGATATCAAACGAACTCTGATTGAGCTCTATTCAGCGGCGTTGGAACCGTCTCGTCGAACTCTACCATCTTAGCTTTTATGGCTTAACTTTTAAGGTTTAGATTTTTTGTTTGAATTTTAGGGTTTTAGCTTTATGGTTTAGCTTAGGGTTTAGCTTTTAGGGTTTAGATTTTATGATCTAGATTTTTTTTGGGGGTGGGGGTGGGTGTGGGGGGTTTAGGTTTTTGAGGGGTTGGTTTAGGTTTTTTTTTTTTGGGGGGGGTTAGGTTTTTAGGGGGTGGGGGTGGTTGTCTTAGGCTTTTCGGGGTGGGGTTAGAGGGGGGGTTTAGGTTTTTGGGGGTGCAGGTGGAGGGCGGTTTAGGTTTTTGGGTCCGGGTTAAGGTTAGATGAGACGGTTCCAACGCCACTGGAATGAGCTTAATCGGAGTTCGTTTGACCCACTTCTTAGAATTTCTTAGCGAAAAACCACTTTTTAGTGGAAGCGTCCCCATAAAAGACCCGCCTCATTCTTGATCAATGTGGACCAACCCAAGTGAAATAATTATACGGATGGTCTTGCGTGGTATATCCATATTATGGTTTTATTTCTTTTCCGAAGTTGAGGCATCCGTTGTTTGTCAAACTATAACATGTTTAGTCCTTTCACTAATAAATATTAATTTTTTTTGGTTACATGATATGAGAAGAATCCCATTGGAGTCTTAGTTTGTGAGACTTATGTAAGACATAAGAATTGCAAACAAGATCCAAAGGATTGAAAGGTTTTTGTTTTTTTTTTCACATTCTACATAGGATGATATCCTCTTTAAAACCTTGTCTTATTAAAAGAATATATTTTTTATCAAAAAGGTTTTAAAAGCGCCATAGAGGAACTATATGAATGAGATTCATAATTTATCCTATAAGAAGTTGAAACCAATAAGTTTTTTTTGTTATCCTATAATGGAGTGCAAGGGAGGGGAAGGGATAAACCCTAATAAGCCCCCCAACACCATCTTATTCCACCATCTTCTTCATTTTCGTCTAAAGAGAGAGTGGGTGTTCTAGGGAGAGAAAATCCAAGAATCATCCATTCGAGCTTGAACGTTGCTTCCAATTGATATCTCCATCATCCAAGAAGAAGAATCCAAAAAGAAACAGCGTTTTGAGGTAAGAATCCAACCTAAAAAGTCCAATTTTCTGTTTAAATGGGTTTTGGGGTAAAACTAGGGTTTTGAACTCAAAATATGGATTTTTACGTATACTATGGGGTATAAAGCCCAGATCTAACTTGGGTTGAAAACGACTTGGATGTAAAAATTTGGACACTTCATGGAGGTTAATCAAAGGATTTGGACGTAAAAAGTTGGAAACTTGGGTTGAAAACGACCCTGTTTGAAGAAAATCTTCATCGGGTGGCACTATTAGTGTCGCCATCTTCATCAAGCAACACTAATCAGGGTAGACGACCATGGTGGCGGCGTCCCCCCCAAGGTTTTCCATGATTGGGACACGTTTCATTCTCTGGCGACACTAATGTTGGCAACACTAAGACTAGAACGCAAGTTCTAGCGAAACTTCCTTGCTACTAGCCTAGACTTGATAGAATTCGCGTGTTGACTTATATGCAGATTGGTTAGCACATTACTGTTAGCTAGACGTTCAACCCAGGTCACTTACAGACGATCAGGTGAGTGAAGAATACGAAATGTTTATGAAATGATTTCTAAATGAAATGATTATGAAATGAATGGTTTACTAAAGGAACGATATTTGAAATAAGAATGTTTACGAAATGAAAAGTTTACAAAATGAATGGTTTTCTAAATGAAAGAAAAAGGTTTTATAAATGGACGGAATGTTTTATGAAAATAAATAGGGCAAATGTTTTAAATGAAGTCTATACATATCTAATATGTTAAAGGGAAAGAATTCATGGTTTAGAAGTCTAGGAAGTAGTGGTCAAGACCGTCAGTCTGATCCTATTACTAGCCTTATGGAGGTTTACGGACGTAAGCGCTGTAGGCCATAAGCACAACAGGGGTAGTGCCTTGGTGGTTTGTCAATGGTTTCGATGTTGTACAACTGGGACTGGTGTAAAAACGGTAACTCAGGGTTAACGTGACCGACGGGTTAAATTATAATCATATGGTATTATGGCCGGTGTGCCATAGCTGTCGATGAACGGGTTAAATTATGATCCGACGGTATTATGGCCGGTGTGCCATAGCTGTCGATGAAAATGGTCATTTTATTCACAAATTTAGATAAAAATGTATGACTTAATAAATGGTTTAAACGGATGTTCTGTTAAACAATGTTTTGACGATGACTGAATGATTTAATGTTTGAATGATGAATGATAAGCCATGTTTTCTTATAAATGATTTAAAACCCTAATGACTGATTGAATGATGAAGTCATTTCCTAAATGAATGAAAGACTTGAACTCCCTAGCTTTAGCTGACTTTTAGTATGCATGTCAGGTTAATTGTAGAACTACGCGGTGTGGATGCATGCTTGTCTATTCGCGAGGAGTTACCCGACACTTGAGTTCCGGCATCTATAGTCATTAATTATGAGAACTATATGCTATTGGGCAATGTTTTATTTGGATGGTAATTTGGGTTCTATGTAATGACATTTAACTTCCGCTGCAATGATTTCTTTTTAAGTTTAAGAACACGTGTGGTCTCCCGAGTTTGGGGCCTTACATGTTGTTTCTTGTATAACCTCAGGTCTAGATAATTGACTATCTTCTACTTCGGTCCAACAGACTGGAGTTCTGCACTTCCTACCGTACAATGCTTCGAACGGTGCAGCTTTGATACTTGTGTGGTAGTTGTTATTGTAAGAAAATTCGATTAGCGGGAGTTAATTATCCCAATTACCTCCGAAATCGATTACATAAGCTCTTACCATATCCTCCAAAGCTTGAATAGTTCTCTCACTCCGTCCATACGTCTGAGGATGATATGTTGTACTCATGTTTAATTCATGTTCCCAATTCTCTTTGGAATACAGAATCTAGATGCGAACCGATTCTCTATCAGAGATAATAGACAACGGTATACCATGGCGGCTCACAGTTTCATTAATGTACATTATGGATAACTTATCCATTGAATAACTTTCATTAATGTGTATGAAAAGAGCTGACTTGGTCAGTCTATCGACCACCACCCAAATGGCACTGTGCCCTCTTTAAGTTCTTGGTAACTTTGTGACAAAATCCTTTATAATGCGATCCCACTTCGACACAGGTATCTCCAACTTTTGTAGTTGACCTGTTGGCTTTTGATGTTCAATCTTAACAGGAAGGTAAGTTAAACATCTTTCCATATATTGGGCTATAGATATTTTCATGTTAGGCCACCAACAATGATCTTTTAAGCCCTTATACATTTTATCTGATCCAGGATGCATCGAATATTTTGATTTATATGCCTCGTCCATTTGTTTGTCCTAGATGTTTCCAAGTCTTGGAATCCAAATTCTTTGTCCAAATCTTAGGATTCCATCTTCTCCTTTGGTAAGTAACTTTTGCTTTCCAACCACACGTTCCATCACTACAAAAAACTATTTTTAGTTTTTTGGCAATGCATGGCCGTGAAAGAAAAGGGTACTTTGCATGCCCGTGAAATCCAATGCATGGCCGTGCATTGCCAAAATCTTTGCCTATAAATAACAAGCTCATTCTAGTGTTTTAGGTGTCCAAGACCAAGGGTTGTGAAGGCCCTAGTGCTCTGCTAGAGCCGGAACTCTCTCGGTTTTGGTCCGTTTTAGCTTTTCTTTGTTTAGTTTATATTTTTAGTATTATAATACGGAATGATTATTCTTATTCAAGTAAGCAAGAAGCAACCTATACCCATTCTCTGTTGGTGTTGGATAACTCCTACACATGTTCTAAGAGTTAGTGGAGTCACTTGTATGGTCATTCGTGGCTAGTCTTCTTGCGTTACATGGGTTGGTTGATCTTTGTTTAATTAATGAAGTATTTTTAGTATGTTATGTTCTTAACGTCTTTCTTTTAATATATCTTAAAAAAACAAGAATAAGTAATCTTTAAAACAACTTAATAATTTAAATCTTGTGAGTTTCTTAAGCAACACTTCTTTTTTGGAAGCTTATTCGAGTTTGTACGGTCTATATACAAATCTTGGTGCTGGGGCCGAGATAGTATAGGTTTAATCTTATGGGTTGATTGGAGGTTTGGGTATTCAACGAGTTGTTCGAGCCCTAGCTGGACCTTATAAAGCGTGTCGGTATTTCTTTACTTTTATTGTGTTAACTTGCAGATGACTTCTAGCGGGAGCCATGAGGCTTGATCTTGAGAATGAAAGTTATATTTATTTAAAATATTATTATAAGTAAAGACAACTATTTTAAGAATATAAGTTGTTAGGTTCGTGCTTTCATAAAGTAGCTTTGGAGGGAGTTGCGTATTCCAACTTTCCAAAAGAAGTTACACGACTTGGTGTACGCCAGTCGACAGGATAATCTTAATCCGAATAATAACTCACAGGACAGCCGACGGACATGAGACCCCGTTAGGATTTCGGGAATTATTAGGAGCAGCTGGCCGACCGTATCCACTTTTTCGTTACGCAATACTAACTCCCATATCGAAAGGGTTAGTAGTAGTAACTATGACCAACCTTACTAAAATACAACGTTAATTAACAAGTGATAACAATCGAAGTAACACCTTAAATGAGATAATATTCCTAATTACTTTTCTTTTTCTTTTTCCTTTCTTTTAAACAAAACCCCATTTTCTAACTTATTATCCTAGTCAGACAATAGCGAAGGTTGAGTAAGGAATCCGTGTCCATGGTTCGATACTTGGTTCTTACCCAAACTATACTGCGCCGCGATAGGTACGCTTGCCTATTGTGTGTGTTTTAAGTTGAAGTAATTATAATTTTAATTTATAAATTTAAAACCTGATTTTGTATAACTCTAAACTGAACATTATTAAAGATATAAATCTTACGTCTCTCGTATTTGGTATCAAGTCTTTGGAGCCATTATTAAAGATTAATGCTCCTGATTTGAAACTCCTACGATATCAGTCTAGTGACTTCGAAGTTTGGTATATATGAAACACCCCAAACCAGGTACATCTCATAGTTGACACAAAACATAATAACATAGCTCTTAAACTCGAATCAAAATATATTACAGCGAAAGTCTTTAACTCAACATTAAAAAGCTAATAACAATAAACATTGTTCAAAACATAAACTATTAGGAATGGGAATATCAGTCTTCAGTACAGCAACCCGACGATCATGCTATTAAGCCCTCACGACTCCTCTACTTTTCCTTAGCTTTACCTTACTACCTGACATGCATACTAAAAGTCAGCTAACACTGGTGAGTTCTATCTTTACTTTAACTGTGAACTTCTTTAGGTAGCTAGTTTTATAAAAATAAAATAAGTTTTCTTTCTTTACTTTAAAACAACTTTGCCTTAACCTTTACTTTAAAACTTTACAACGTTACAATTTATAAAATCGTACCGTTTCTATCTTCCATTAAAAATTTACCTCTGAGGAAACCGGTTAATGTGTCCTCCTTTACTCTTTCAAACTTTACTTTTCACTCGTACAGGACAAGTGACTATAACATACTTTAACTATCACATATGGATCAATGTCCGAGGACAAGATCACTTTTCTCGCTTACACACCAGGGTAAGACTTTTACTTTATTGTGCCCTCAGGGTGTGACTTTCTCGCTTACACCTCAGGGTGAAACTTTCTACTTTACTTGCTCACACCTTAGGGTGAGACTTTCTACTTTGCTTGCTCACACCTAAGGGTGAGACTTCTACTTTGCTTGTCTGCAGGACTTTCTAATATGCAACTACTATGCAATTATACTACATTACATAATATAAATGCCATTGAAACACATAACACATAGACAATACCACATATTAACACATAAGCATATAATATGGCATCTGCCACTGTTACTGTCAAGCTACACCGAAGTACAACTTCTTTACCTTCTTTACTTTAAATCTTTACTTTCTTTAAAAATACATTTCAAAGATAGTACTATACTCTTTAACACTTTCTCTTTCATTTTACAAAAATAACATTTTTATAAAAACTATAATTTTTCCTCTTTCATTTTATAAAAATAACATTTTTATAAAAAGTATTCTTTGTCTTTCAAAACTATCTATCTATATTCATGTCAACCCAAAACCGTTAGCAAATAAGGGTAATAAGAACTCACATGTCAAGCTATTCTATGTGTACTAGACATGGTCCAATACGCTTTACTCTATATCTGAATTAACAATTATCATATCATTGATCCACACATTCTCAGTTCAAACGAAACAACTAGTTTCGTTCCCTTTGCCTAAGCGAAACTATACTAGTTTCGCTGTCCATAGTCCTAGCGAATCTAAGACCAAGCGAAACTGTTGGTATGACTAAACGAAACTATCTGGCCATGCGAAACTATTTTCTCAAACGAAACTACATGGCCACACGAATCTACTTGGTCAAACGAAAATGCCCTGGTAACGAAACTAGTTGGCCAAGAGAAACTAAACATAGTTTTGCTTGGTCGTCTTCCCCACCAATAATTAGGTTTGAATGAAAATGGTGGTTTTCTCGCGAACAGATCAAGACTCAAACTTTTTACATTCAAAACGTTCCTTACACTCTCGTGATACTAGATCCATAGTTTCTTGGTCCATGAGTAAAAACCCTACCCTTTCATCAAAACATCCTGAACCCCTCGTGAATGGAAAAAATCAAATCTATTACGATGGCTACCTGTTTCGAGTCCAACTCTTCGAACTTTAGCTTCTGTAGATGATGATAAACGATCCTTGGGGCTCGGTTCTCCTTTTCCAAAACTTTCTCTCTCTCTCTAACTCCCTCTCCCCCCCCCCCCTCTCCCTCTCCCTCTCTCACTGAAGTGAATGGAAGTAAAGATGGGTAGAGGGTGGCGGCTAGGTTAAGCCCCTCCCCTTCCCCTCATAGTTCCGCTCCCCCCTTGCCCTCTTTAATCCTCGTTGCCTTTCCCACTTACTCGTTTATTTCCCGAGCCTCGTTCGTAAACTTTTATTTCCTATTATTATTTTCGGGATGTTACAGTATACCACCACCATAAACTAATCGCCTTTCTTTTAATGAGTTTAAAATAACTTTGTTAATTTGTTAACTCTCCTTGAATGAAACTTCGTGTTCTTAAATATAAAATAAATTGCAGATAAGTAGTGAAAAGCAAATGAACGATAAGTAAAATGACGATATGTTATTCGTGAATGAACAACGCATAAAAGGTAGATATTGGTATCCAATGTAAACATGCCGCAGGAACTCATTTTATAGCAAACAGTTCGGTGCACAAACTCCTTTTACACATGCAACGTGTAGTCATATTACGAACATACCACACAAACTTAAAATACTTTCGTCACGCATCTCGTTTATAATAAATCATAAATATAAAATAATTTGAAGTTATTTTTATAATTTTCCACTTAAAACCATCGTGATACGTTCTCACATCATTCTACTTATCCATCCATGACGTTAATACCATTACCATTGAGAAATAAACTAAAAATCCAATAATTATAATAAACAATTATTTAATCATTTAAACCGGTCTTGTAAAACCTTTTCTATCTTGAACCTTGGATCTAATTTCTTGTGTATCTCATCATAAAATATGAGGTGAACGACATGGATCCTTGATATTAAACGTGAGCCTCATAACAAATATATTATATTACGTACTAAATGGAAACTAATTATGTTATTAAAAAGGTAGAGAGTGGTAATATTTAATACTTAATTATTCTCTGAATTTTGCAATTGTTTCTCCTTGAAATCTTCACTTAGCACTGTACTCGATAACTGTAAATATGCAGTGAACATATATTTTAATTATTATTTTATGCTTTCAACAAAAGCATCGACGGTGGTGGAGGAGGTGGTTCATTTCATTTTCACACAATTTCGCTACAATAATAGAATCTTCGGTACTCTTTTCTATTTTTTATATGTTCAAACCGAAAGGAAACATCAAATAATATTTTACGAGCAATTCGATAGAGATGGTGACTTTAGGCTTATTTATAAAAGATGTTAACTGAGTGATGTTTAAGCTAGTAATAATAGAAACATATTAAAAAGATTATTTTCTTTATTATTTTAGTTTGTCAAGAAAATATATTCGCTTCAAAATAACTTCTTTAGGTTTCTGATTCAACCCTCAAACATCAAACTATACTAATTATACAATTATAAAATTAAATAATCTTTATCAGGGTAAATCTAGCATTTATTTTTTTATAATAAAATTAATTACATTTAGTGAGTATTTTTTGTTTTGAGTTTTTACTTTCTAAATTACTTATAAAAAGAAAAGGAGAAAACTAAAAGATAGAAAATTAAAAAAAAAATAAAAAATTAAAAGAATAAAAAGGGGTCATATATATATTACTTACATTTCAAATCGTAATTTTGAAGTATTGTTTGAGTTAGTTGTTTTTTATCATAGAATACAAGGAGATCGTTAAGTCAATGAACAGTATATAGTGATTCGATGATGAGAAAATGTTATATTTAGAATGGGCATACACTATCACATATTAATCGCCATACAGGCTAAGAAAATGCATCAACTTATGGAGGCTGTTCCAATATCGTATTCCGGTGGCGTCGTCCCTCAGGGTTCGGGGAGTAAATGTCCCATCGGTTGTTTGTGCATTGTGCCGGCTCGAAAACGAGGACGAAAACCACATGTTCATCAGATGTCCGGTGGCATATGAAATGTGGAAACGGGTAGTCAGTTGGCTAGCAATGGATATGGCAGGTATTAGTTCGGTGAAAGATGTGGCGGACAAAATCCACTACTCAACTGGGTGCTGCAAGGCAAAAAAGGTAAGAACTTTAGTAGCTTATTATACCTTTTGGGTGATTAGGATCTATGTTGTCAAGGCGCAGAATCGCAACGAGGCGCAGGTTTAGAGCCTGGTGGAGACCTAGGCGCAATCTGGGGGTTTTCTTGTAAAAGGGAGCTCTGGCGCGCGACTATACGCGTTTTTTTGGCCAGATTCTGGCTAAAAAGTCGTTGGAACTTGCTAAAAGTCACTGGAACTTGCTTAAAGTCACTGGAACTTGTCTAAAACCCCTAATCAAGCCTAGAATCACCTTTAAAAAAAGACTAAACTAGCTCTAAACAAGCCTAAAACCCCTAAACATGATATTCTTATACTATGCGCTTAGCTTAAAAAACCCTCACTTTTTTACGCCTTGCAACTAGGCTCCGGGCTCGGCCTTTGCGCCTTGAAAACTATGATTCGGATAACAAGAAATAGGTGGATATTCTCGAACTCAATGAGGCTAGTGGATAATATGGTAGACGACATAAAGATCACGTCATTTAAATGGATGGAGAATAGGGGAAACACTAAAGGTGGCAAATGGGATATATATGGGTCCAAAACCCACTGTTTGGGTTTAGCTAGAGGTGTGAAGTAGTTCATATGTTTAGCAATTTTATATTTTGGCGCAACTTGCCTCGGCAACTGTTTGATCGGTGATTGTAATGGGTCTTTGCTAGTTATCCACTAGCTTTTATATGAGAATTTCTCTTTGTTGCCGTTCAAAAAAAATCAATTATATCTAGTATAATTGTTAGAGTTTGGAAACACTACCCATTTTTTTATCGCATTAAGCAACTTTGCTTAATTAATCAGTCTACAAGTTCTAAGTGGATTATCTTATAAGTCCTTCAACTAACTTCATAAACTGACCAACCAAAATTGACACTTTATGGTTCTTTCAAGCTAACGATCCAACTATCAAACACTTCAATCAATTCGAAGATGAAATTGAAAAACATAGTTTGAACACTAATGCGAACTACCAGTCGACATGAAGGAATTAGGGTTTATGAGATCTGAGAAACATCTCTTGAATGAATAAGTGATTTGATGTGGTAAAAGAAATTTGAAGTTTAAAAAAGAATCTTGAGATATGTTGTGCAAGATAAAATCAAATACCGCATATCACTTGTTCATTCATGAGATGTTTCTCAGATCTCATAAACCCTAATTCCTTCATGTCGACCGGTACGTAGTTAATGTTCAAAGAGTAATAGTAGCTCTAGTTAGTTAACAAAATCTAATTAATTGAAATACTATTTGAAATATACTCTCTGAATCACTGAAGAATTCAACTTAGTGAAATGACGAAGCACAAAACTAAGTAATGTGCTAAAGTGGTAACTTTACTAACACATGGAATGTAGCATCCCGAAATAATAAAACGAATAAATGATAACGAGATCGGGGTTAAGTCGGAAGATTTAAAAAAAAATAAAAGAAAAAGAGATGGGCTTGGGCTTGGCTCCAATGGGCCGATGGGAGCCCATGTATATAAAGGCCAAAACAGCTATCCCTTCTCATTTCACCATTTGCGCAAGCTTTTAGAGAGATAAAGAGGATCGAGTTTAGAGAGAGAAAGCAAGGAAATGTCTCAAAGGCTCGGGGTTTGCTCGCCAGCACCTCAGCAACGCATAGCAACAGGAATCGGCCATCAACAGGTAAACACGTAGCTCGAATATGAGTTTTTCACATTTTTGGGGTTTCGGGTTAATGCTACAAAAAGGTAAAGCTTTTACGTATGGAATTGTAAACAAACCATAGATCTGCGATCATGGAGTAAAAAGGAACGTAAAATGTTCAAAGTTTGAACGACTGGAAATCACGGACCAGATCTAGGGTTCTGATTGGGGAAGAAGGTCGCGCAGGCGAACTTAACGGAACCGTTTTTAAGCGAACTTAACATCTTCGCTGGAACATATTCGCCAAGCAATCTAAGTAAGCGAACTTACCTAAGTTCGCCTAAACTCAAGCGAACTTACCTAAGTTCGCCTAAACTCAGAAATTGCGAACTTATCATGATTCAAAGATACCAAACTTACTAAGTTCGCTTAACATAAAACATGGCGAACTTGCTACGTTCGCCTATGCCCAATATGGCAAACTTATTTAAGTTCGCCTAAACCTAAGTATAGGAACATTTAGTGTCGTTTTGGTTCTTTATCTTATCTTGTATGACTTGATTATACAGATTTTGTGTAACCTTAGTGACGCTCAGTAACCAGCTAAGTATACTTTAGGAACCGCTCAATCAGGTGAGTTCTATGTGCCCCCTATATGTGATGTGCAAATGTTTTCCAGTGTTTTGGGGCTGAAGTGTATACATGTAATGAATGAATGTTATGAATGCCAAATATAGCCTTATGTTTTATATAACAATACATGATGAATACAAGAATGACAAATATGTTTATAAGAAATGAAATGAAAGTATGACATAACGTATAAGAATGAAATATTGTTTTATATCCACATATATATTGCTTGCTATGTATGAATGAACCTTATATACGGAAACGATAATAACGGCTACTAAGGTAGACGGACGACCACTTGACTATTATGCAGCCAGAATTAAAAGTCTAGAAAGGTAGACTAAACTAAGGCTACTACGGTAGAATCAGTTGCTAAATCGATGCACGGCTGTATATGTAGTTCGGGTGAGAAACGAATGCCTTAGGGTAAATGGGCGAATAGACGGGCTACGACGGTAGGACGGACGCCCGAAGGTTTGTTGGACGGTTAATGCAGATAGACGGTTTCTAGTGCCGGACGGTTAATGAAATGGGCTACGACGATAGTTCTAGGGCGTTTGTCTTTGTAAATTACGCAATCAGAATGACGGGTTAATCACCCATATGTGTATGACCAGTGAATGTTCACCTAGAAATAAGCATTTATGTATTTATATACGTACCCAATTACGAGTGATATATGAAAACAGTAAAGTAAAGAAGTACAAATATACATATGTATATATATATATATATATATATATATATATATATCATGTTAATGACTTGTTTTAAACTAGAACTCAACAGCGTTAGCTGACTTTTAGTATGCACTTCAGGTAGCAAGAAAAAAGGACGCGTGAAGGCGTGATGGTTACCCTACACAAAACTAACATCTCATTTTATTTAAATATGTGTTAAGACAGTGTTTCTTTTGCTAAGACTTCCGTTGTTATGTAATTGAATGATGTATGATTCCGCTACTTTATGTATGTTTTAATTTAAGTTCAGTACTTTAATGACTATGTTTATAAGTAAAGACAACAAGTGAGGTCTCCCTGGAAATGGACCTTACATGAAAAATGGTTCTACCATGATTGGAGTGTGCACAAATTAGGGATTTCCATGAAGTGATTCCAATTAAAAGGGTTACGATCATTAATTAAAGACTTTATTAAAAACAAGAGCTTCGTTGTTCACCGTAAATAGATATACAAGCCTTTAAAGATATCAATAATCAAGCCTATAGTAGAATTCAAAGTGCCTTTAAAGATATGAACAATCAAATATACAATAGAATTCAAAGTGTGTTTCAATCTATACTATATAATAAATAAAGGTTTTTTCATTACACGTGTCGCAACCATATTTATTCTTATTATTTTTTCTGGTCTCTCTCTCTTATTAAATACACTTCTATCTTTTAATAATAATATTTTTTTAAAGAAAATACTAATTATATTAATAAAACACATTTATTTTAAATTATCATTTATTAAAAAAACTTTGAAATCTAATTATGTAATTTTTATTTTCAATAAAATAGTAAAATGAAAATCAAATTATATTAAATAGTAATTAACGTATTTTCAAAACTCAATTATATATTAATTTTTACATATTTTGAATTTTGCTTTCTATCCTTATTATATGAAATACATTTTTACACTTATAAATATATACATAAAGATTTAATAATTTTATGTATTGATATTTTTCACCTCGTGTATAGTACACGGGTTCTAAGCTAGTTCTGTATATATATATCATCCAAGTCGTTTACGTATTTCCGCAATTCCACTATGTCCTTATTAATCAATAAGAATTATAAAGCTGAAAATATATGTTTAGGCTTCGTGTACTAATTACCTTAACATTCCTAAACCATCTTTACTTTCATAGCATGAGATCAACATTTATCATCTTAAATTTTATAATACAAACCTATTCTTTTTCTTTTAACTAATCATCTTAAAATTAAGTATCCCTGTTTCATTAACTTTAAATTTTCGTACTAAAATAACTTAAAAGAAGAATCGTTTTAAATACATGTTTACACAAAAATAAGTTTCTCTGTACATACTAATTTTTTATATTAAACTTTTTAAATTAATTTAAACACAGAATAAAATAATATATTTTAACAGTTGTAATGAAATTTAAGTATTTATTTTTCTCTAATGTATTAGTATTATTATTATTTTATCAATTGAAATAATCATTTCGAAGATGAAAATCGTTTGTAATGAAATTCAAATACCCAGCGGAAAGAAGAAAACAAAAAATGTACATATTTTCATGCAAAACAATTAGATATTTTACAATAAAAAGAAGGCAATAAAATTTAATATACATTAAATAAGAAATATTCACTAGTACACAATTAATCTTTTGGAGCGGTCCAAATTTTTTTTAGAGTGGTTTAAACAAAACCGCCTCAAAAACCTTTAAAAAACAAAAACCGCCTCAAAAAACCTTGAAAAAACAAAAACCGCCTTAAAAACATAAGCTACCTACTTTTTAGAGCGATTTAAACGAAAGCCTCCAAAAACATATTTTTTAAACATACTTTTTAGAGTGGTTCATATCCTTTTTTTAGTTTATAATGTTAAATGTTTTAATTTCATTTAAGTGTAAGTTGTTTTAAAGGTTTATATTTTAAATTCAAAAGTCTATAAAGTTGGAGAGTCAAGCACCGTTCAAAACTCAAAAAAGTTAAACTTAACGAAGAGAGAGAGAGGGGCTTATCCTTTCCAAACCCACCACCTCCACCGGCGACGTGCCATATGTGACAACCCAAACTTTTTGTTTCAGACAACTAGCAACTTGGATTAATTTTCTGGACGAAAATTCTTTCAACATAGAGATTATTTGATATCCGGCATTTTCAGGTTAACTCCGTTAACACAAACGTCGTTATATCAAAGAATTATTTATTCAAACTCAGTTATCTCAAACATTCACTCATGCATTACATTTAATTAGGGCTAGTTAGATGTGTCAGTTTCGCGCACACACTCACGTATCGCTAATTTGTATAATTACTGGATCACACACGAGTCGAACCCGTAACGTTGGTGAACTAGTAAAAATAATTGCAAATAATTATTTTTAATATAAATTATGTGAATTTATATGTTTTGTGATTTTTCTGTGAATTATGTTAACTTTCGTGATATCGCGTAGAATTATCAGATTTTAATTTTGCTGGTTATTTTATTCATATTGATTATTTTTATAGATATGGAAACTTTTATAAAAATAATTATTTAAAAGAATATTATCTAGTGAATTTATTTAAATGTTCTTTTTTATATTTCATGATTATCCATTCCAAATTTAAAACCATTGAAATCCACCATATAAGGAATTTTTATAAAATTTAATCCTAATCTCTTATTTCTCTCTCTCTATCATCCATCCCAACCCCCTACCCCTCGCTCTTGCGCCGTGAGCAACCAAGCACCCAAACATCATCGTTTTGAGCTTTGATCATGAAATTGAACGCGTATTCGGACTCCCCTTAACGTTTCTAACAATCCTACGTAACTTGTTTCGTTCAATTTCGTTACTTTTTTATTCCTAGATTTTAGATTGAAACCCTAGTTCATCCAAACATGAGTTTTTATAAAAAGATGGTGACTTTATCATTGTTTTACATGTATTTGATGATTTTGTTGAAACCCTAGTTGTAAAGATTGTAACTTTCACATAAAGGAAACTTTTGTGATTTCTAGGTTGCATATTTGATGTGTATGATGATTGGTATAGTTATAATCTTATAATATAAGTTGTATGGAATTGGTTTGATGCTTTGAATCCTGTTAAACAAGCTAGAAAACATAGGCTTTCCTAAAGAGGAAACTTTAATTGGAGGAACTTGTTGAATATGGGTTATTATACGCGTTTGATGATGTAGAATGTTTCTAATTAATTATATACGAAGTTTTGAACCATATGAAAGTGTAGTTTTGTAGAAAACATGTGAATTAATAGTAACTTACTAAAGAAGGAAACTTTTTAGGTTTTGAAACTTGTATACTAGCGTTGAACTATATGATGTAATGAGGTTTATGTGTTACTTGTTACATGTGTAGATGAATTGTGGGATCAAATTTTGAATACCTAAACCGGTTCTACAAACTTGCTAAATAAGGAAACTTTAATTTGCAAAAGTGGTCATATAGGGTTAATTAGACATATGTGGTATAACTTGATGATAGAGCTATGTTACGTAGGACATAATAACATGTTGTAATGTGTTAGATGCTTGAAATCTTGCATGTCTCTCATAGGTTACTAAAGATAGAAACTTTATTTGGAATTATGACATACATGTTAAGTTCTAGGCAAGTGTTATGTGATGTGGTGATCTAGAACATGTTATAGTAATCTTACAAGCATATTAACAATGATAATCCCAAAAAACACGTATCCCAAACATACTTACTATTTATGGAAACTTTCTATTTATAGAAACCTGCTATTTATGTAAACTTGCTATCTTGATAGAACAAATAGGATTTGTTGCTAAGTGCTACAGCATGATCATTTGTGTATAATGTAGTAGTGTTATACTGAACAAACATAATTTAATACAACGTGTCACCAACGGGTCGTCGGGTCAAACTTGAGTCAATCTTGTAAATATTTTCTAAACACTTAAACAATGGTTTTGTTTGGATACTAAGGGTTCATGTCAACATACACGAACACACACTTATAGACAATGAATTATAGGTGGCTGTTAGAGGTTCAGCTGTTTTACTTAGCTTTCACTTGCTTACACACTCAGGTGAGTTTCATGGCCCCTATCTTTACTTACTTTCCTTTTTGGGGGAGAAAGCATGCATGCAAACATTTTGAGTTTTGTATTATTGTATTATCGCTTTCTTACTAAAGTGCAAACATACCAACAAGTCCTTACATTCTCGAACCGTTAGTATTAGAACATAGCGAGGTGATTTTTAGTAGTACTACTTGGTTTTGACAAGCCTCACCCGCATTAGTCGCGCTAACTTGACTGGAGGTCGAACGGGTGTAAGATTATCCTAGACATTTGCCATTGTTCGGTAGACATGGCGGAAGGCAAACAAACACAAACAGTCAGCTTCGGTTTCGAACACTTATAGTACCATGACATAGACTAGTTATCTATCGGTATACATTAATTACATTATCTAGCAAACATCGAACTTTTTATTTACTTTCTTCTTTATGAACTCACCAACCATTGTGTTGACACTTTTAGCATGTCTTTCTCTGGTCGCTAAGGTACACACAAGTTTAGGATGCAGGGTCTGAGCATGGTTTTCGCAAACAATTTCAAACTTATTTATTTCTTTTATTTACTTTGGTTTTGGCGCGGTGTTTTGCGCATTTGACTATTCTTGCATTTGGATTTTATTTACGTTTCCGCAACGTTTTCATACCTAAACTTTTGTTGTCTCGTGACTATGAGCAGAATTAGTATTTTATTTTAATTCATATATAGTCATTCCGTGTAACTGATGACTGAGATCCTGGTGTGTCACGCGCCTCGCAGGTGGATTTTGAGGGTGTGACAGATTGGTATCAGAGCCATTGGTTCTAGTGAACTAGGTTTGTATTAGTAGTAGACTTAGACTACAACCACACACACACTGCATTAGTTACACAACACTTACACTCTTACATAACATTTATGCATCACACTACAAGAGATGTCTTCTTCACCCAAGTCACCTACATCCCCAGTCACCCAGGAACCCGATGTTCCTACAGTACCTTCACCAGAGCCTAAGAGGCAGAGATTGACACCTATCGATGATGCTATAGTGCATGACAAGCATTTTCACGTGCGTGTCGGAGACAACACGCAGGACTGGGATTGGTATCCCGACAGGATCAGGAGCTGGATCCGTGAGGAGCGGGTCCCACCCCCATTCACTGCTGACATTCCTTCTTCTTCCTCTTCGTCTTCGCGAGTCTTGCCACCGCTGAGGTATCCACTCGAGCAGGTTCTAGCTGCCTTCTTAGCTAAGATGGATAGAGAGATCGGCAACATGCATGAGGCTGCAGGTGAGATCACCGGACTGTTGCAGCGTGGATACAAGACTGATCAGAGGGTAGAGAAGCTGATAAAGAATCAAGTTAGATTATATACACTACACGACAATCTTGTGGCAGCATTCCATGAGCTGAAGGCACAAGTGAACGTGCAGCACCTTAACCTCGAGGCAGTGGGAGCTAGGATCGATGATCTGGAGGGACAGGTCGAGGCTGCCAACGCCGAGGAGGTTGCACAGGAGGATGAGCTCGAGGAGGGGCAGGATGAGGATGATGATGCTGTTTCTGGTGTGACTTCAGTTGATAGTGATTATGATTGACAGACTATCATTTAGTTATTTAGTTTTATTTAAACCTAGATGGACAGGGTTGTTTTCATCCAACAGATATTTCTAAATCTTGATGTTTTGGTTGAATTTATTTTGTAGCTTTACAATTTATTTAATCAAAGATTTTTATGGAAATATTAGATGTTGTGGTTTATATTTCTTTTTTTGTTTACTTATACTTGTATGACAATGATATGCGATGAATTTTTGCTCATGATTTTATATTTGTGAATGTGAAGAACATGTCTGGACGTGGAGGACGCGTTGGTGGGCGTGACGGTCGTGGCAACATCAACATGACTGCAGCAGAGCTCACTGCTATGATAAACGAGGGTGTGGCTGAGGCATTAGCAGCGAACCCGGTACTCATTATTAAAATATAACTAGATGGGTAAAATACATATTTTTACCCATGACTGCAGCAGAGCTCATATTTTAGTTCTAAGAAAATGATAACAACCCTTCAAACTATTAAATTTGTTATAATTTAGTTGTAATTTGAAATTTAATGTAGTTTAGGTATATAAATTATTATTCTATTTAAATGAATGTCTCTCGTTTACTTTAAGTTTATAAAACAATGTATATATTTTAATACTTTTAATTTGCTCTTTAGCTATCGAAAAATAATTTATTAAGTATTAATTTTTATTTTTTATGTTAATTATGTAATAAATATAGAAATTAATTAAAACATGATAATAATGTAATATAAAAGAATATTAATTCGAATAATAAAAAATAAAGATATATGAGGTTTTAGGTGCTTGATGGTGATATATAAAATTTATCTTAATTTGATAATTACTATTTATCATACTAAAAGAATACGAAATTTAATGTCAACATTAAGATAATTTTTATAATTTATAAATTATGGATAACTCAAAATAAAAAAAAATTAGATGGGTAAAATACAATATTGATATTCATCTTTTGAAGATGATTTGAATTTTAGCGTGTGGAAAGAGAAAGTAATAAAGAAACATAATGAGGGATGTGAAATATTATTCCCAAAATATCAGTGTAACATGAATAGCGACATGAACATAACTAAGAGGTGAAAATAGAAAAATCCAACAAAACGAATCACGAGAAATATTTATTTTAATATGAACAGTTCATATATAAGAACCTTTGGTCAGTCGCTTCTCAGACTCGTCTGCATTGTGTTTGCGTAAGTGGAGTCGTGGACCCTCTCGGAAGCTTATTACATCGACTCACAATTTTTTATATATAAAGATAATCATAAGTAATTTCTTATTAACGATCACATAACGTTTAATTAATTTTATTTTTTTAATATTTATAGAAGTAAAATAAAAAAAAGTCACTATCGTTGGCTTTTATCAATTTATGTCCTATTTTTAAAAGTTAATAACCTTTTTATACGTTATTATTTTTTTTATTAATTGTACCATTAAATCCCAAAAAAAAATTATCTTTAAGTTGAGTTAGAACGTGGTTCATCACTAATTGTATACATAATATGTGAAATTACAAATATGTAATAACGCTTTTTTGTTTGTTTAGAACATGGTCGTCATTAATTGTTAAAACAATAGTTATACAAAATATCATATCATCAATCCTAACAAAAAATAAATAAATAAACATTAGCACACAATGTTTGCACTCGAAACCAAGTTAAACTAAAAAACACAACAAATTAACCGATAACAATGTTTACTTCTTAAATTTATATAATCGTTACATATTTATAATTAAATAGTGACAGAAAAAATCAATTGTGAGCACTTTACCTCTTATTACTTCTTTAATTCATAGGTTAATTTTGCACATAATCGTGAAACAGGTACGGTTGCTCTCGATCTAAGGGTTTTGCAAATGGAAAGACCTATTGTCTCGTTGACGTTTTGAGTAATTTTTGGGGTTTTTATTCATTGAAAAAAGTGAAAGGTTTAAACGGATAAAAATTGTTACAAGTATACCCCTTACCGTACTAAAAAAAAAAATTAAATTGATATGAGCCATTGAACAGTTGGAAAAAGTTTTCTAAGTTTTCTCATTTACTGTAATTTTATATTGAACTCTCCCATATATATATATATATATATATATATATAGTTAGGTTATAGTAAAAAAAGTTTTAAAAATAAGAAGTGTAACAATAATTATGGGCTTAACATGTATCATTTTATTGTTTTTAAAGGGAGGACATAATGGTTATTGTGTAATATATCAGGTCATTGTGTACTATAAGGTCTGATATTACAAAATAAACAGACCTGATATTACACAATGAACTGATATTACACAATGAGCAAATTACACAATTATCAGACCTTACATTACACAATAATCTGACATATTTTAGCGAATTACACAATAATTAGCAAATTACATAATTAGCTGGAAAACGTAAAACACAATGATGAATACATATAACACAATGATGAAAAATATTTGACAAAATTATGAATACATATAACACAATGATGAAAAACATTTGACACAATGACCAGACCTGACATTACACAATGACCAGACCTGATATTACATAATAACCTGATATTACACAATAAACTGATATTATACAATGACCTGGCAAATTACACAATGAGCTAGAAAACGTAAAACATAATGATGAATACATATAACACAATAATGAAAAAATATTTGATAAAATAAGCAAATTACACAATGAGTTGGAAAACGTAAAACACAATGATGAATACATATAACACAATGATAAAAAAATATTTGACAAAATGAGCATATTACACAATGAGCAAATTACATAATAACCAGACCTGACATTACAGAATGACCTGACATATTTGAGCGAATTACACAATAATTAGCAAATTATACAATGAGCTGGAAAATGTAAAACACAATAATGAATACATAAAACACAATGATGAAAAATATTTGACAAAATGAGCATATTACACAATGAGCAAATTACACAATAACCAGACCTTACATTAAACAATGATCTGACATATTTGAGCGAATTACACAATAATGAGCAAATTACACAATGAGCTGGAAAACGTAAAACACAATAATGAATACATATAACACAATAATGAAAAATATTTGATAAAATGATAAATAGATATAACACAATGATGAAAAACATTTGACACAATGACCAGACCTGATATTACACAATGACCTGATATTACACAATTACCAGATCTGATATTACACAATAAACTGATATTACACAATGACCTGACAAATTACACAATGAGCTGGAAAACGTAATTTTTTTTTTCGTTTTTGTATATAACGACACTATACTCGTTTTAATGATAAAAAACGCTCGTTTTTATGGTGTAATTTTTTTTTAAATAATGTCGTATGTAAAAGTTATGAACGTTTAAAAAATGGGGGGGAACTTGATAAAAAGTCAACAAAAATGGCCAAGACTAAAACCCTTCCAACAACTTTTTATCCTACAATATAATCTCAACCATTAAATCTTTTCTACAATTTGATCTAATTACCATAAATCCTTCTTACCCTTCTTATTTTAAAAATCCTTCTTATTTTAAAAATCCTTCTTATTTGAACCTAACCCTATATATATATATATATATATATATATATATATATATATAGAGAGAGAGAGAGAGAGAGAGAGAGAGAATGGATCATTTGACAACTCCTAAATATTTTAAGAATTCGTCAAAAAACCAATTAAAACCATTTTTTTGTTTTTACTACCTTTATTAGTAGAATACAATATAAAAAAAAATGGATTTATATATTTAAATTTACATGTATTCATATATTAAAAAAAAATATACACATGTGTAAGTTTACTACTTACACTTGTGTAAGTGTTTACCATTTACACATGCATATAAATTTTTTTAAGAATAATTTAGAAAGAAAAGATATATTAATTGAAGAGATAAATCATGTTTTATGTTGTATTTTAATAATAAAGGTAGTGAAAATTTTTCATTGGTTTTCTCACGAGTTCTCAAAATATTAAAAGTTCTCATTTGAACATAACCCTATGTATATATACATACATAATATATATATATATATATATATATATATATATATATGGATGACATGGATATATTGAAAAGTCAGTGTTACATAATTAATAGTTTAATACATAGGTAAAAAAAATTGTTTTTTGGGATAGCTTATATATTTAATTTCATCACTTTTGAGAAAAAAAAATCATAAAAGCGTTGAGTGTTTTTTTTTTTTTAATTTTACCAAAGTTTTACGTATGTAACATCCTGTGTTACATATGTAACTTGCTGACCTATGATGTAAAAACATTTTTTTTTATTTTTTCATAATTTAAAAAAAAAACTATTCGGCGTTTTTTATTTTTTTAAAAAGTGACGAAAATATATATAAAACCTACCTTAAAAAAAGTTAAATAGGGTTTTCACGGGTTTTTCTTAACTCAAGTGGGTTTACAATTTATATTTCTCATATATACATAGGGTTGGGTTATACTAAAAAAACGATTTTGTTTAAAAATCGTAAAAAGTACATGATGACTTAAATTTTAAGCATTAAATTCTTTTATTTAAAACATGGTGTCCATGTTTAAACTTTTTGAACATATCTAGAAACAAAAGAACATGCCTAAAATTTTGAACATTATGTACTTTTTATACTTTTTAGGCAAAAAATACTTTTTAGTATGTATTAGAAAATCATTAGTTATGCAAAATCGCAAAAAACCAAATCTGAAACATTGATCTATTAGATAAATCGTTGATATAGACAATGACATTTAAGTAAATTAATCCAAAAAAAATTTTGAACGACAATTTGGATCACTGACGGGCCACTGACTCACCCGGTCATCTCTACCTCCTCAGGACGAATTCCACCATAGTTGAGAAAACCCACTGGCCCAACCTGGATCCCTTTTTTTTTGTCACAAGTGGGACTTGAACCCAAGACCTCCTCAGGAAACCCACCATAGGTAAGAAAATCACCTTTGCCACTAGGCTAAGCCAGTGGTTGTAAATTAATCAAAAATAAAGTTGATTAGTTTAGTAGAATAGGGATAAATCCGATAGAAAAAAATAAATAATCTAGAAACTACAGTTAAAACTCTTAATTCTCTCCTCTCTCTCCTCTCTAAAAAAAGCAAATACATTATATTTATGTAACATTAAAAAAAATCAAACATTTTCAATCATAAAAAAAAAGTAGAAAACTAAATATTTTGATTGATATAACTAACTTACATAGCCATTCTAAAAAACTTACATAAGTAACGTATATGTAAAAGCATTAACTACATATATGTAATTTTATGTAAAAAATAGTAGTTACTTTATGTAAAAAAAACTTGAAAACTTTAATTTATATTAGGCGAAATTTACAAAATTTCAAAATTTTAATCTTAACTGATTTTTTATTCTTCATCTTTATCTTCGTCTTGTTTTTTTTTTCTTTATCTTTATCCAGTTTCTTCTTCTTCTTCATCTTAATTGCAAAATTCTCATTGCTAATACAAGATAAGATAAAATAAAATAGAATTACATCTATGTAACAATAGAGTTACAAATATATGTAGACGAATGATAGTTCAGCTAAAACGAAGCTCAGATCGTATGTAAATGAAATATAGTTCAGCTCAAAGCTCCAGACGGTAGCGAGATTCTGGTTTACGGGGATCGCGACGGCTCGTTAGCAAACGTCATATCAATGATAAAGGTAGAAAAGTATATAGGGCGCGGATGCGAGGCTTACCTGACCTACGTGATAGACAATGATGTAAAAGTAGAAAAGTTGAAAGATGTACCGGTGGTATGCAACTTTCCTGAGGTGTTTCTCGAGGAATTGCCTGGGTTACCACTCGACCGAGAGACAGAGTTCCAGATAGACTTAGTGCCAGGTGTTCAGCCCATGGCTAAAGCACCGTACTGACTTGCGCCTCTCGAGATGAAAGAGCTAATGATACAGTTGGAAGAACTTTTGGATAGAGGTTTTATCAGACCAAGCATTTCTCCATGGGGTACTCCGGTTCTGTTTGTAAAGAAGAAAGATGGTGCCATGAGAATGTGCATCGACTACAGAGAGTTGAACAAACGTACAGTTTAGAACAAATATCCGCTACCAAGGATCGATGATCTATTCGACCAACTACAAGGCGCCAGATGGTTCTCCAAGATCGATCTGCGGTCAGGATATCATCAGTTAAGAGCAAGGGAAGAGGACATATCTAAGACAACGTTTCGTACGCGGTATGGGCATTACGAATTTCGCGTGATGTCTTTCGGTTTGATCAATTCTCCAGCAGCATTCATGAGTATGATGAACCAAGTGTGTAGACCGATGCTGGACAGGTCGGTGATAGTATTCATTGACGACATACTTGTTTATTCGAAGAGTGAAGGCGATCATGCTTGTCATCTTCGAGAAGTACCAGAGACACTACAGAAAGAAAAGTTGTATGCCAAGTTCTCCAAATGCGTGTTCTGGCTTAAGGAAGCCCAATTCTTAGGTCACGTTATTAATGAAGACGGCATTATGGTTGACCCGGCTAAGATAGAGGCGGTACAAGAATGGGAAATCCCGAAGATACCAACCGAGATTCGAAGTTTTCTTGGATTGGCAGGTTACTATCGAAGGTTCATTTAGGACTTCTCAAGAATAGCTTCGCCACTGACAAAGTTGACACGCAAAGAAGTAAAGTATGAATGAGGTCAGGTCCAGTCTAAAGCATTGAAGAGTTAAAGAAGAAGTTGACCCAAGCCCCAGTGTTAGCACTACCCGACGGTAACGAGGACCTGGTAGTATATTCTGACGCTTCGGGAAAAAGGTTAGGGTGTGTTTTGATGCAGAGGGGAAAGGTGATCGCGTATGCGTCACGACAGCTAAAGATTCACAAAGTTAACTACCCGACTCACGATTTGGAGCTCGCGGCAGTTGTCTTCGCGCTAAAAATTTGGAGGCATTACCTTTACGGGGTGAAATGCACAATTTATTCGGATCACAAGAGCTTGAAGTATTTCTTTGAGAAGAAAGACCTAAATATTCGACAAAGACAGTGGTTGGAATTGCTAAAGGATTATGACTGTGAAATCCTATACTATCTGGGAAAGGCGAATGTGGTCGCTGACACCCTAAGCCTAAAATAGACTTATTCTCCTATTAGGGTGAAAGCGTACCAGTTGGTAATAACACCATATTTTATGACAGAGCTAGAGAAAGCACAGACAAAAGCGTTAAAGGAAGAAAACAAAAAGAAAGAAAGAATGGTCGGTCAACAGGTTAAGATGGACATAAACACACATAGAGTGAGGACCAGATGTGGACGTGTGTGGGTACCAAAGGGCGGAGAGCTTAGGGCCAAAGTACTCGACGAGGCCCATAAGTCTTGATATTCCATCCACTTAGGAACCACGAAAATGTACCAGGATTTGAAGAAAGAGTATTGGTGGCCTAACATGAAGAATGATGTGACCGGATATGTAAGGAAGTGTCTGACTTGCTCACAAGTTAAAGCAGAGCAACAGAAGCCATACGGGAAAATCCAACCTCTTGAAATACCCGAATGGAAGTGGGAGCGTATCACCGTGGACTTTATTACAAATCTGCCCAGCACAGCTAAAGGCCATGACATGATTTGGGTTATAGTGGATCGTCTGACAAAGAGTGCACACTTCTTACCGATCCTTGAAACTTATTCATCGGAGAAGCTGGCAGAAGTGTTTATCAATGAGATTGTGTCTCGTCATGGCGTGGCAATATCGATTGTATCTGACCGGGACACATGATTTACATCGATAATATGGAAAATATTTCATGAGTCAATGGGTACAAGGTTGAACATCAGCACGGCTAAAGCTAAATGCCATGACACGATTTGGGTTATAGTGGATCGTCTGACAAAGAGTGCACACTTCTTACCGATCCGTGAAACTTATTCATCGGAGAAGCTGGCAGAAGTGTTTATCAATGAGATTGTGTCTCGTCATGGAGTGCCAATATCGATTGTATCTGACCGGGACACATGATTTACATCGAGATTATGGAAAATATTTCATGAGTCAATGGGTACAAGGTTGAACATCAGCACGGCTTATCACCCACAGACGGATGGTCAATCGGAAAGGACCATCCAGACGTTGGAGGATATGCTCCGCGCATGCATTATAGACTTCGGTGGCAGTTGGGATAGCCACTTACCGTTGGAAGAATTCTCCTACAACAACAGCTACCACACCACTATCGGTATGCCGCCATACGAGATGTTGTATGGTAGGAAATTTCGAACCCCGGTCTGTTGGGGTGAGATAGGACAGAAAGAGCTGGCAAGTTTAGAGGTAGTCACAACAAACTCTGAGAAGTTTGACCAGATTAAGTCCAGAATGAAAGCAGCACAGGACCGTCAAAAGTCCTATGCGGATAAGAGGCGAAGACCAATCGAATTCAATGTCGGGGATCAAGTACTATTGAAGGTTTCTCCCTGGAAGGGGATTATACGATTAAGAAAGAGAGGGAAGTTAAGTCCAAGATTCGTCCGACCTTTCAAGATAATGGCGCGGGTTGGTGAAGTTGCTTACCGGTTAGAATTACCTGATGAGTTAAGTGGAATTCATCCAACCTTCCACGTGTCGCACTTGCGCAAGTGCTAGGCTGACGAATCAGCACACGTGCCACTTAACGACATCGAGGTAGATAATAGCCTCAATTACGTCTAGGAACCAATTGCCATACTAGATAGAAAGGAGAAACGGTTGCGGAATAAAGCAATCAAGTTGGTTAAGGTACAATGGAAGAATCGTAAAGGACCGGAAGCTAATTGGGAGACCGAGGCAGAAATGAAGGAGTCGTATCCTCACTTGTTTGACTTATGACAGGTTTCAAGGACGAAACCTTTTGTAAGAGGGGTAGACTAGTAACACACCGAAATTTATGATAAAGAATAAACGACGGTTTACGGGAAACAAAATAAAGAAAGAATAAAGGAATAGGGGGCTCGAGGAGAAACGGGCTTGGCTCCCATTGGCCGAAGGGGAGCCCAGCTATATAAACCACAAATCAGAAACCCACCCCATTAGTCATCTTCTTCACTACAACCTAGAGAGAGAAAGCTCCTAAGATCCACCCAAGGCCTACGAATTTCTCTAGATCGTTGCTGGAACACTCCTAGGGACTGGAGACGAAGGATTCAAGCAAAAACTGGTAACAAACCATTCTCATAATCAACTTTTAGATTTGAAAGTGGGTTTTAGGGTTTCAGGTGGGTTTTCAATCAAAGATGGGATTTTTACGTATGGTTTGGCTTAAAAAGTATATATCTAGCTTCATGGAAGCTAGATACAAGTTTTGGACATAAAAAATCGAAGCTTGGATAAAAAATGAAGAATTTGATCAAGGATAGTTGAATCGTCCGAAAAGTCCATGAATGGTCCGAAAACGGTTGATCGTCCGAAAAGTATTTTCGGACGTCATGATTTCGGATAGATGTTTTCGAACGAGATAGTTCTCGGACATGAGCTTTCGAACGAAAAGAGTTTTCGGACAAATGTTTTTGAACAAAATAGTCAATGATTAAAAGATATTTTAACAGGTTAGTTTTCGGTCGAAAAGAGATTTCGACCAAGAAAGATTTCGACCGAAAAAGATTTCGATCGAATAAGATTTCGGACGAAAAGTTTTAATCGAATGAAATGGTTTTGGGCTAGCATGCATACTGTTAAAGAGATAGTTTTCAAAGTTAAAGAATATTTTATAAGAATTGTATATTTTTATAAAATGAAAGAGAAAGGCATAGCTTTTTATAAAAAGGTTATTTTTGTAAAAAGAAAGGTAAAGTGTTAAAGAGAATAACTTTGAAATGTAATTTTTAAAGAAAGTAGAGAGCTAAAGTAAAGAAAGGCAAATGAGTCTTCAATTTGGTGTAAGCGAGAAAGTCCCACCTTGAGGTGTGGGCACAGCAAAGTAAAAGTCTTACCCTGAGGTGTAAGCGAGCAAAGGGATCTTGCCCTTGTGCAATGATTCATGTGTGATAGTTAAAATATGTTATAGTCACTTGTACTGTACGAGTGAAATGTAAAGTTGCAAAGAGTAAAGGAGGACACCTTAATCGGTTACCTCAAAAGTACAGTCTTAACGAAAGATATATCGTAACAGTTTTATAATTGCGATGCAAAGTTTTAAAGTAAAGTTAAAGTGTTTTCAAAGAAAGTGAAAGTAAAGATTATTTTATTTTTATAAAACTACGCTACCTAAAAGAAAGTTTTACAGTTTAAAGTAAAGATAGAACTCACCAGCGTTAGCTGACTTTTAGTATGCATGACAGGTAAAATAGGTAAAGAGAAAGTAAAGTAAAGGAGCCGTGAGGGCTGGATAGCATGGACATCGGGCTGTAGCACTGAAAACTGACACTTCTAATCCTGATAGTTCATGTTATAGACAATGATTACATTATCGTTTGTTGAATGTTTTAATTTAAAGGCTTCCGTTGTAATATAATTTGATTTCCGATTTAAGAACTATGCTTGTTATGTTTTGTGCCAACTATGAGATGTACCCAGTTTTAGGGGCGTTTCATCAGCACATAGTTCTTATAGTTAAAAATTCATTCAAGCAGCGGAATCATAATTCTTTACATTGTACCATTTGTCAAAGGAATTTAAAGTTTTTCTTAACACATAAAAACTTTCATAACATAAATGTGGTTCTTTTTTTTGAAAAGTAACATAAACGTGATGGATGCCATATCTTCAGTTTCGGGTAACTCCTCTCTACAAGCCAAGCATGCATCCGCCCTCCACAGACCTACTCTTAACTTAATATACATACTAAACGTCAGATAACTCTAGTGAGCTCAAGTTTTCATACTTATAAGGAAAATGGTTTCATCACAACAATATAAAATAGGGTTCCTTCATTACATAAAAAATAGGGGTTTCATCATTCATCATTCATAACATTCGTAAAACATAGTTATACAAAACATACTTTAACATACATATCCAATCATACATTTTGTGTCTAAATCTGCGTCATCGTTTGTACCATCGTTACCATTATATTGCCCTATGGCTCTCGGCACATACACCGAAAATATACATCATTACCTTGTATTGCACTATGGATCACAACACATAAGCTCACAATACACATCGACAACTATACTTCTCTTGTCCATATACTGTCAGATCATAATTTAACATGTCGGGTCAGTTAACCCTGAGTGACTGTCGTCACTCCATAACCAGTTGTACAACGTCATTGACAGGCCACAAGGTACTGCCCCCTGTTATACTTATGGCACTATGGTTCGCCATCCATAAACTAACATAAGGCTTGTGGTAGGTCTAGTCAAGTGGACTGACCGCCATCAAGACTTCATACGCATAACCGTCATTCCCTACTTCATAAATCATTTACCCTTTTTCTTTCATAAATCATATCGTTTCATTTCATAACCCCTTTCATTTATACTTGTTTATAAATACTTTTATAAACCTTTCATTTTCATAACCATTTCCTTTCATTCGTTTCGTTTCGTAAACACAATTTTTCGTAAACGTTTCATTTCGAAAACATCACTTTTCATAAACGTTTCTTTTCAAAACATACTCTTTTCGTAAATCTCTCATTTCATAAACATATTTATTTGTAAACGTTTCTTTTCATAACATACGTGTCTCATTCATTAAAACATCTTTAACACAAAAATTCGTTTGAGTATGCATACCACCTTAAAACGCATAAATAGGGATTCTTGACTCGCAGCTGGCTATTTAAAACTGTCTGGAATTGGAAGGTCTAAGCTAGGCCGAGTGTTATACGATCTACATGAAATTTAACGCAAGAAACTATCAATATGGGTTAGTGTCGCCTATTGGTAGTGTCGTATGGGGATAGTGTCGTTGGTGACTAGTTTCACCAATGACAGTGTCGCCATGACTAGTGTCACCATAACTCTCGTTATGGATTTAATTTCATCTAAGTAGTGTCACCATCTTCTCCATTCGATCCGCGACTAGTGCTTTCTGATGACATAGTGTCGGCAGCTTGTGTCACCACTTGAAGTTCATCACAACTAGTCGCAGATTTGATCGATGTTTGTAAATTTTTACGTCCAAATCGTTTATCTAGCTTCCATGAAGCTAGATCTAGCCTTATTACACCATTTCATACGTAAAAGTTTAGTTTTTAAGGATCAAACCCTAGTTTTACCCATTAAACCCGTTTCACCCAAAACCCAAGATTCTAGACAGATTCTTACCTCAAACTTGCAGATTCTTGTGCTCTTATTCTTCACCAAAGATCTTGATCCAGAAATAAGCAAAAATGGGAGGCTTGATCTTGATTTCCAACTTTATCTCTCTATAATGCTCTCTCTCTCTATACGACAAGTGGAGTGGATATGGTGCACGAGGAGGGTGAGAAGCCAGCTAAGGTTTAAGGGAATGCTCCGTTTCCCTTTGTGCTGACGGTTTTACCCCTTGCCCTCAACCCCCATCCCTTTTATCCTTCTTTCTCTCCAAAACCTCGGAACGAGGTGTCGGGATTATTAGGATGTTACAAGTCTATCCTCCTTACAAAAGGTTTCGTTCTCGAAACCTGTTATAAGTCAAACAGCTGAGGGTAAAACTCCTTCATATCATCTTTTGCTTCCCATATAGCTTCTGAACCCTTCCTATCTTTCCGTTGAACCTTTATCTGGCGGATCACCTTATTGTGTAGACGATTTTCCTTCTTATCCAAAATTGCCAAGGGCTCTTCAACGATAGATAAGTTAGTCATTAGTCACGAATCATATTAAAGTAAAAACTTGAAACGCCCCAAACCGGGTACATCTCATAGTTGGCACAAAACATAATAACATAGTTCTTAAACCAAAATAAAAATCTATTATAGTGGAAGTCTTTAATTCAAAACATTTATAATCCAAAACATAAGTTCATTATTCAAATGTAACATCCCAATTTAAAAAAAAAGTCCAGGGGCCAAATTGCAAATAACCCAAAGTTAAAGGATTAAAATAAAAAATAATTTGGGAATTAAGGCGGTAGCGGACCGCTACAAAGCCTTTGGCGGTCCGCTACGTAGTGAGGAAGGCAATGATTAGAGAATGACACGTAGGGGACGCGTGTTTTGCTGACTCAGCCCTATGGCGGACCGCTACAAGGTACGTAACGGTCCGCCACGCCGCAATCAGGGTAGCGGACAGCTACCCAAGCCGCTAACAGTCCGCTACTTGGGAAACACGCATGACAGCTGGCTAGTAGGCGGTAGCGGACCGCTACTGCCCATCTTAACGGTCCGCTACGGGTGTGATCTCGGCCCCATAAATAGATAGCCTTTGTCGTTCAATTGAAAAACATCACACAAGCCACCACCACTATTACACACACACGAATTCCAAGGCAAGGCTAGTACGACGGTTACAAGTGTGGTAGTTACGAGTGCTGTACACTGCGAGTAAGGTTCCAAAAAACATCTAAGCAAAGAAGGAACTTAGGAACGACCCAAGGATAATGTAAGTACACTGGACACGTACCCTAGACATGATTATGTGATTTACGTGACTAAATGATATGTGTAAGACAAGGGTGCGGGGTAATGAAGGGTTAGTCTAAACTCTAAACGGGAATAATGGAGTAGTCACGACGTATCCAAAGGGTGGTGGATACGCCGCTGGTACTTCCTATATATAAATCTCTTGATACTTCATGGTGAAACCATTATGAATGTTTAGGGGTATAGACTAAAAGACAATAATAAAAATATAGTAAACGAATGGGAGAACTTCCAACCGGTGTGTAGTTATCTAACAATCAAAATGTTCTGTCTAAGGAAAGAGTGGTGTATAAATCCCTCCTAGACCTGTCACTCTTTCCTGGGAACATCTCTGTTAGAGGTAATGCTCTGAAAGATAATCACCCCAGTTTACAATATATGACAAGTATGAATATGTGAAAGATGAACATGTGAATGCATGAATATGTGAATGCATGATGAATATGAATACGTGAATGCATGATGATATGTGCAAATATGAATGAGTATGATGGAACGAGTCTGAGCCCTAAAATGGAACAACAGAGTACTCACGAAGTGTAAAAAGGGTGGTGGATACGTCGCTGGTACTTCCTATATATAAACCGTTTTAATGCATCGTGGAGAAACCATTACAAAGTTTTAAGGTGAGGAGTGGTTGGGAAATAAATCAAGCATATACGTGAAATGAAAAAAAATGCTTGATACATTTGGGAGGCTATGAGTCTAAGATACTCAAGGTCCCAAATGAAAAGAGATACCCGGCTTGTAAGGTGGATCTCAATAATAAAGAAGAGAACTAAAGAATAAAGCCTACGGGGCTAAGAAATGAATGAGCCTTCATGGCAAATTAGTCTTCGTGATAAATGCAAGGGGTCTATACTGACGAGTATAAGGACCTAGCCAATACTATGGCTGGAGGTATGTCCGAAGATGGTCATGAGGGGGTTAGCACACCCATGAATGAAATGAATACTCTGACCGGAGGTACGTCCGAAGATGGTCAGGAGAGGGTTAGCACACCCATAAAATATACGAATGACGTGATCGGAGGTACGTCCGGAGATGGTCACGGGGGCGCCGAGAGCCTGGGAAACTTGAACAATAATAAGAACCTAAAGGGTTCATAATAAAATGACAAATGTAGTGTACTTACTTAGCGAAAGCTAATTTAAAAACGTTTTCCAAACACTGCAGGAAAGAAGCACGTGGAATGAAGCTTCCTGAGGACAGAGTTATCGAAGTTGAAAGATCCCTATGTAAATGTCACACCCCGGCCGACAACGGATTATACGCTGGGGCTAACGCGGTTGTTCAAAAACAAATGATCAACTATACATTACAATATTTATCCATCATATTAAATATATGTTACAAGGAAAATAGAAACGTATTATTCAAATGAAACATAACAATAAACAAAACATTAATTTATTTTAACTAGGTCTGTAGCCCTAAGTGTTCAAGCATGGTCCTCAAACGGGTGCACCTGAAACATGTAAGTAAATTTCAACTACAAGTAGTTGGTGAGTAACATAGATTTTGACACCAACAAAGTTATAAATCGTTTACAATTCAGTATGTTCAAAGCTAGTATAAAGCATAAATGTGAAAGCATACGAGGTTCCAAAATTATACAATCAAGCCATATAAATATGTATGCACAATCCCCCGGACTACGTGAAGTACCAAAATGTATACACTAACCCGCCAAGGTTCGTGTTAAGTAATGAATCGGATTCCCATATAAATAATCATAAAAGATACTAACTTAGGCCTGCCACGCAAGTTAATGATTTTACTAGACATGAACATATGTATGGTCACCAAGTAATTTAAGACATAAAGCACAAAGACTTTTGCATAAGAACAAAGGTAATTGAATTGTGTATGTAAAGTATGTAAACATGTTCCACCCCGAGTATTTGTAAACAAAGTAAAGAAAAAGGGGCTATGAAAACTCACTTGTAATGAAACTACTAAGTTGTGAGAATTGTAAGGCTTCATGAGCGTTTTTCACAATCAAGCTACACAGTTAATTTGTATTCTAGACTCAATGTATGTCTAATGGAAACGAATGTAAGAATTCTAAGTTTATTAGAGTTTCCGAGGTTTCTTGGACTTTGGGATCGGATATAGGATTTGTACAACTTTTTAGGACTATGTATGTGTATCACAAATATTGAAATAATATTGATAAAGTAAAACTAATTAGAATTAATTAGGATTTCCAATTAATTATATAGTGTTTATAATAATAATAACACTTTTGGATTTATTTATATAATTATTCTAAGAATAATTAATAAATAACTTATGGAATATAAAAGGTTTTAAATAATTATTTTATGTAAATAAACTAATTAATTAAACTATTTAAATAATCTCTTTTACTCAAATGATTTATAAAAGAGCTATTAAATAAATATAAGTGTTAAATGAAATTAATTAAAAAAATTTTATAATTATTTATATAAAATAATTATTTAAGTATTTCTATAGAAAAATGTTTTAAATAATTTTTTTTTTGCCAAAAATAATTATATATTTATGTTTAAAATTGAACTAATAATGTTAAACAATAAATTATAATTTGTTTAATAAACATTACTATTTTATGAATAAATTAACATAATTAGATTTGTTTAAATAAATCATTTATATAGTTTATTTAGGAATTTATAACATTTATAATAGGTTTTCAATAAATTAAAAATGAATAAAACATTATTTGCTATTTCCTTTTTTATAAAAGTTTCTGATTATATTTATAAGATTTATAAAAATTAAATCGGAATTTAAAATATTGTTTTATCTATTAAAATAATCAAACTAACAGGAAGAAAACCCGTGACCTAATCTGTGGGTGTGCTTGTGTTTAACAAAGTGATCTGGGCGCTTGCTTTGTTAAACAGTTGTATCCCTTTTTATTTAATAAACAGATCCCATTGATACTTCTTCCCCAAATCCTCCCACCCAAACCCTAGCTTCCAAAATCCATAGAAAATCGATTCTAGATCAAGGGGTTCTTAAAGTATAGGATTAGAATCGAGTAAAGGGCATGATATATACCTGTTGTTGGTCTTGATTTCGCAAAAAAGGGCTCGTAGCCTTAGAGCCGATCGCGATTGTCAGGGAAAAAGGGACGAGTTTGAGCACAATTTGAGAGGGAATCGGCTTGTAAATGGTAGAAGGGTGATAGGAGAATGGGTAATAAACATGTAACAGTCGATTATGAGGGGAACCGACGGGATTTGAGTTATGAATCGTGGGTTTGAGTGCCCATAACCGACGGATTTTAAATGTTTCTTAAAGCACTTAATTTTTCCAATTAATAACAACGATTCAGGTTCCAAGTGATTGTAAATGAATAGCACTTGATTTGGGAAGAATTACATCCTGAAATTACAAGGAAATCGGAGATTTTCATGGTGTTTGACTTTTTTCTAGATTAAATGGTGTTTGACTTTTTCTAGATTAAAGTTGGTGCTAGAACTTGTTCCAGGGTTCAAACTAGGAAAGGTTCAATTACATGAGTTCAAAAGGGATTAGAGGGGGTTCAAAAGCATTAGGGGGGGGGGGGGGTTGTTCAATGCTTGATTTATTTGTTAAAAGTTAATTCCATTTGTTTTCATTATTCATAAACTTTATTTTATAAAAACTAAACTTATTTGTCAAAGTTTTGTTATGAATAAATTCTATCTTTTTATAAATCGTAATTTATGTAAATGGTTTATCTAATATCTTCAAAATATATAATTACCTATATATATTTATGAATAAATATATATATCGATTTAATAAGGATGTAGAAACCATGATTAATGTTCATAAGTTTTATTAATTACTATATCAAGGCATAAACATGTGTATATACATACATTATATATATGTATAATTACATATGTATATATAAATACATTTATTGATATGAAAACGTATCTATATGATTATAATAAATCCATAGATATAAAAGGTGTAAATCCAGACTTAAAGATTCATAAATTTCACTTTTGATTTGTTTATTATAATAAAGTAGGTATATATGTATTTGTTGTAAATCTAAAATTTGAAATGGTATGAATAAAAGCTGAATTTGAAATACTTGAAATCACGATTAAATATTTACAATGCATTGAAATAGAATGAAATCAAAATCTTATTATTTTAAAATAAATAAAAAATACGGCCGGAAAAATCATGGATGTTACAATATCCCCATGTTGAGGGAATTTCGTCTCCGAAATTCAACTGTTGGAGGCTACTGAATCAGGAAGAAGGTGAGGTTTTGGATTTTCAACGAGTTTTGACTGTCGGTTTGAGGAGTACCATTGATAACAAGATTCAGGTCTGATACTCAAAGTCATGAATGATGATAGTGAAATTTTGGTTTGAAAGGAATTTAGGAGAAGATTGTCGAAGAATATTTTGGACTCAAATGATAGAATGCATTAGTTGAAATAAGAACGATGAGAAGTTGATGATTAAAACTTGTCTAGGATGTAGTCTAACATGTCCAAAGGGTGTCACTGGGTAAAGATTTTTACAGGCATTGGTCAAGTTCAAAATAGTGTAAAACTTCATGTGACACGAAAACAACGTTACTTCTGACAGTATGATAGAAACACTTATCGAGAGAAAATACCAGCGGTGTATCATGCCTTATCATATTGTCTCGGTTTCGTTACTATATATCACAATAAGTTTTATGTCATCATACACGACAAAATTCACTATGTTTTCCATGCGCTGACTTTTATAATTACGTGTGCACCCGTAATTACGCAAATCGTCGCATGGTTCGTATAGATCTTCCCATTGTGTGTGGGTCAAGAGAGTTTTCAAGTATTAGTTTCTAATAAATAATTGTCTCTAGATAATAACGTCAATCAGGAATTAAAAGATTAACAATGTGGCACAACTCCATACATGGTTGTCCTAGGTAGATGGCATAATCCTCAATATTACCCATAAAGTTTATAGCTGCCTCACGTTTGAACAATAATACGTCAAACCCCGAGTAGTTTAAAGTTTTACAGCTTTCTCGTGTTAGAACAAGAATACGTCAAACCACGAGTAGCTCAAAGTTTATAGCTTTCTCGTGTTAGAACAAGAATATGATCAATTGCAAACAATGTAAACAATCTAGTTTTGTGTGTAATGTAAACAATTTAGTTTCGTGTATAATGTAAACAATCAAGTTTAATGTATAATGTAAACACTCAAGTTTCATGTATAATGTAAATAATCTAGTATCATATATACTATAAACAACCAAGTTTCGTGCATAATGCGATTAATCTAGTTTCGTATATAATGTAAATAATTTGATTTCACATATATTGTGAACGTTCATATGTAAATAATTGAATCTCGTGAGTAACGTAAACTATCGAATTTTGTAGGTGATCGAGCCGTGCGGACACGCGTGTTGCTCGGTATTTATGTATAATGTGGGTAGTCAAAGCCCACGTGAAATGATTCGTCTTCTGGAAGTTGGCCAGTAAGCTCATACATTTCCGCGAGTGTAAGACGACGAGAAGGTTTGCAATTATTTAGAATATTGCGAACATGAATAACTGATTTGTGCTCTTTGTTTGTAAATAAACAAGTACTTTGAAATTTCCTCTCGTTTGTAAATAATTAAGTGAAAATAATAAATTGAATAAATAGATAATTGGATAAATAAATAAAAACCTTTTATTTATTTAATTTACTTATCATAAAGTGAATGTTCAAAAGAAAATAATAACCAAATTATTTAGTAATTAAGTCAAGATTTAAATAGTAATTAGTTTAACGAAATATAAAATCATAATGAAATAATTAATCAAGTCGTAATTTAATTATTAAATTAACATAATATAGTATTTGTTAATGTTTTTATAAAACAAATTGTACAAGATGGGTACTAAGTTTCTTTACAAGGTAAAAGGGTTTATAGGTAATTTATATTCTAGATAATATCTATAAACCAATGATTTGATAAATGTTTTGTTCGAACAATATAGCTATATTAATTAAATCAAGTAATAGCAAAGTGGTTAGTTTACAAAGAAGGTTTTGGTGTCAACTATTAAGGCAAGTTAAAAATAAAGAAGTATGACAATATAATACTATTTATATAGTGTTTTGGGTACAGGATATGGGTTTCATGCCTATTAGAAAAATGCCTTTTTGAGGATGCATCATGTGCTACTCAATCAGAAGAGGATTTGAATGGCATTTCTCAAAACTAGCAATGTTGGCGCGTTGTTTGAGTAATCTTGATGGAAATATAACGGATGTATTTTATGCTTGTAATATTAAGTCAGCGGGTAATAGCATTCGCATAAGATAATTGTGAGATAAGATTTTAATACTGAATGATAAAATGTCAAACACTTATCATAGAGTAACGGTTTCAAATTGAAATTTAAAAATGAGAATAGGAAATTCGGCTAATGTCTCAGGTAGATTTGCACCAGGAAGCAGATGAGCACCAAGATGGACATCGTTTTGGTTACTCGTATAGCACACCGGGCCTCGGCTCTAGCTATTTATTTGCGTGCATAAAAAACCTCCCGGTCTCCTTCCATCATGTCTAGATTTGCAATTAAGTTCTCCTAGTACCGCACTTGACCTAATAGGATGTCTATTCATTGCCCCAGCAGGTCGTGCCTTATCCTGTGCTCCATTCCCTGCCTCAGAAACTCTGTGGTCCTCACATATCGGTAAGTGTCATCAGCTGGAACCCCTATAGCACTGGTAGGTTCCATAGTCTGCCTTGCTCCTGGGTCTGGGGGGTATGGGTCAGATGCTAGGTAAGGGTCTCTCCATGGGGGTGGTTCAGATTCTCGGAGTCTCAGGTCTGTGCTCCTAAGCCAAATTTGTTATGTGGTCAAACATGGATCTGGCAGCTAGTTGTGCCGGTGATCAGTTGTCTGGTGATGGGGATCCAAAGTCTTCCTCCTCTTCTGACCTTTCTCGGGATGGCATTCCGGGGATGGAGGAGGGTAAGAGTCCATCTTAAGTGATAATAAAACGCTTAATGTTAGGTACAAAGGTTTTCATGAGTTAAAAGTTGACCAGTCATAACACCGAGCTCTCATAATAGTATGTTAGGAGTAACACTTGACCTATTAGTAGTGTACACACGAAGAGAATCCTCAGGAAAGAGAGGTGGGTCCCAAGGGACACACTTAAGTACCCAGTCTTTCCTTAGTCAGATTCTTTCATGGACCTACACCCACTCTTCCAGCCATCATGTACCATTAACATTATTATTTGGACTCATGGTTATGATGAGAATCATTATGGATGGCGTCTTGTGGCTCAAAGGTGTGCTTCATCTGTTCAAGCAGCTCCCTTTCCTTGAATGGTAAGGTCGAAGGGTTTAAATTTCTTACAAATGATGATAAGGGTGATAAAATTTTCAAGGCATAAGGGTGAAGTGGTATAGGGACTTAAACATGTTTAAGTGTAAGAATCAAATAGGGAGGTTTAGACATGTGTACCAAATTGTAGTAAACAACGAATGATGTTTATATTGCATTCATCTGGTATATAACTAAATGGATGTTGTGACAAATCAAAGTGATTCAAGTTCGTATACTTTCAAGAAGACATGCTTTAGCCTATAGGTGAACACTCACTTCAGGATTTCCCAGGAAAGCATACGGATTCTTCGATTGATTTGGATTTATATCAAATTGTAAGGCCCCAGCCAGGGAGGTCTCACTTATTGGATTTACTCATCAACACATAGCACTTAAACATAAGACATTCATTAAAACAGCAGAAACGACTTTAAACATAACATAAGTAGCGGAAATACATAACTTGTCTTTAACATACCTGTCTAATACGAAACTTAAACTTGTCTTTAAAACATAATAAACTTTAAACATAAACGGGATGTCAGACTCTGATCTTCAGGGTAGCTCCTCAAGCCAGCCAAGCATCCAAACTGCCACCTACACTTACCTGATATGCATACTAAAAGTCAGCTAACGCTGAGTGAGTTCTAACGTTTACATAAAACATCTTTACGTATATTAAAGGAGAATGTTTTGCTTGTACTTGTATTTACAACCAATTGGTAAAATCTTTGCATATAATATCTTTTAACTTTTATTACTGTTTGTATTGTCCCAATGGTTCAAGTCCAAAGGTCGACGAATAAGGAGAGTTAACACGATGCGTCACCGTGATATTTGTAACAGCCCTGACTAGTCTGAAGATACTGCTACCATACCGTTAATTATATTTATCACTTCTTAGGCACAGAGCCCACTTAGGCACTAAGCCTATCTCAGGCACTGAGCCCCTCTCAGGCACTGGGCCCTTCTTAGGCACTGAGCCCTTCTTAGGCACTGAGCCCATCTTAGGCACTGAGCCCATGACTGACACTTTATTGGTATTCATTCTCGAAGGAAAAACATTTCTCTTTACTAATTACTTTCTTTAAAATCTCATCTTCATTCTTTTGAAAATATCTTTGTTATTAACAAACCTTTCCTAAGCATCATTCTTTACATAAAACATTTCCTTTGCCTCTTTTAAACATTTATGTAAATCATGACTTTTGCCATCGTTTATTAATATAAAATATGTAATAAACACATTGTTCACTAAGTATGCACATCACCCCAAAAGTAGGCAAGAAAGGGGATTAGAACTGTCACACCCCGGCCGGCGGCGGATTATACGCCGGGGCTGACGCGGTTGTTCATAAGCACATGATCATCTATTAAATATGATAATATTTATTATTCAAATTAAAAGCATCCGTTACATAGGAAAACGAAACGTTCAAAACATAATTTAAATTAAACTAGGTCCAAGTCCTAGGTGAGCAAGTAGTCCTCAAACAGGTGCACCTGAAACATGTAAGTAACTGTCAACTACAAGTAGTTGGTGAGATACATAGGTTTTGACACCAAAAGAGTTAGTATAGATTACAATTCAATATGTTCAAAGCATGTCTAAAGCATTTATGTGAAAACATACAAGGTTCCAAGCGTACAATTCAATCCTGATAATAGAAAACTAGATACGCAATCCCACTGATTGCCATTTTAAAAAAGGGAGCAAGCGGATACTCCAAGTTATAGTTGATACCCAACATAACCCGCCAAGGTCTTGTGGTAAGTTATAGGTTCAGTTTCCCATATAAATGATCATGTTAGGTACTACCTTAGGCTTGGGCTGCAAGTTAATGAATGTACTGGCATGAAACACATGCAATGGTCACCAAGTAGTTCAAATATAAAGCATAAAGATCAAGCACAAGAACATAGATATTGAATTTGGTTAAATAGATAAAGTTGACGACATGTTTCACCCCAAAAGTAAAAACAGTAAAAAGGGGCTATGTAAACTCACATTAGATTGGTAGCTTGAAATCACAAGTACGGGTAGTTGCACAAGTTGTTAAGCTAACCACAAGGTTAACCTATGTTTGCATGTATATATGTATCAATGTCATACTCAAATGATTTAAATAGTAAGGATTGGGCTAGATTGTATGGGTGTGTATCTATTTGTTATAAATGTTGAGTTTGTTAATACGACAATAATATGATTGTTTAATAAGAAAAATAATAAGTTTGTCGATAAAGGATCGCATACAAGCTTATACATATATATATATATAAGGTTGTTTACAAAATAATGATTAAGTGTTTAAACTAATATTTATGTGAATATATAGGTAATTAGATTAATAATAAATACGTTTTAATTAATTAAATAGTTAAATGAACAATAAAGAGGGTATAAGTTATACTAAACAATTGTGTATTAAAAATAGTTAATAAAAGTTTTAAATAACATGATTATATAGCTTCTTAATTAGTTTTTAATCCTCTAAAATGATTAAATAATTATTTAAGATTGTTAGGTTAATAATTTGGTTCATAAAAATATTCCGAGTCTCGGGAGTTTTATAAAACAATTTTTATAAGAAAAATGAGGTTGAAATTCGGTTTAAAATCACTAAAAAAAACATTGCAGACCACGGGACTCGAACCCGGGTCCTCTCGGAAAGAGCCAATCGCCCAAACCACTAGACCAGGTAGCGGGTAGTGGTTGAAATTGGGTTTCGAATTGTTTTAACAGAGGACCAACAGGAAGTCGGGTTCCATGCGCGCAAAAGGGAAAAATCGGGTGTGGGACTGGTTTCAAACTCGCGACCTTCGCCTTATGAGACGAACGACTTAACCGGTTGACCTGGGCCTGAATATTGGTTTTAAACAGATGCGGAATCGTTTTAACCAACAACCCGCACTTCGTCTTCTTCCCCAACCCGTAACCCAAACCCTAGCCCTCAAATTGATTCGATTCGTCATTAATCGATCGCGAGTTTAAGTGGCTTTTAAAGCCTGGATCAAACCGAAACTATGGGTATCAAAATTACCTGAAATGGTAGCGTAACGGAGGAGAACGACGGCGTGAGACAGATCGAAATTCGTCGAGCTTGACCGGACTTCTGACGTGTGCTCAGACCAGTTTTCAAGTTCAGGGAGTTTGGGGTGAATGTCTCGAAGGTGTGGCACTCAATTTATAGGCTTAATTTCAAGTTTAATGCGCGAATTGAAGTCGGGTTTGATTGAGAACGGTTACGAAATGATTAAGGGTTAACACTCTTGATTCCCATTAAATTGAACGATGGTTGGCATTCGAAATTCGTTGTATGACGTTTATGCATGATCAATACAAGTTATTACACCCGAAATCGTTAGATTGGGATCAAAATCGACCGCGGTTGACTTTCTTGAGTCAAAGTCGACGAGGGGGAGGGGGTTTTGTGGACTTTCGAAAGTTAAAGGGGTGAGGGGTATTTTCTGAATAGTTGGGGGGGGGGAAGATGGAAGTTTTTTTATATTGCAGACAAGTCCCTGAGGTTCTATAGTTTTATCATTTTATGTTTAAACTTGTTTTCACTTGGAAATTAAGTTTCAAGGTTTACATTTTGAACTCTAAACATTTATAACACATAATTCACATTCTATTAGATTATTTGCCATAAGTATATATATATATATATATATATATATATATATATACATGCGTATATATATATATATATATCACAAGAAGGGGGGTTTTAACAATGATTTACACATTCATTTACTACTTTAGAATTTGAAATAGTTGCATTAAATATATATATAAATGCTCATAAAATGTAAAGGGGTTAAATAGGATCATTTCATAAATGCAATTCACAGGATACTGGGATTACAAGTGTCGGAGTAGTAAAAGTAAAAATATAGGGCGGAATTTCCTAGGGATTACAAGAACTCACCTGGTATCTTTGCTGGAATGGTCTACTGGATCTCACACAATCTGAATAATCATAAAAATTCGACACGTATCAGACTTAACTCGACACTAAGAGGTTTAACCATTTCTGGCTAGGCGATTAACTCCAGTCCGCAGACTTTGTTATTGCGTACTTATCAAGTACGCAGACTTTGTTCATGTGTACTTATCAAGTACGCAGGACATGCTTGCGGGCTGTCCTCTTCCCCATAAAAACCTAACTTTTGCATGCAGATCCGACCTCGTCAACATCCGAACTTTTTACATTCAAAACTTGTGTTTTCTAACCGAGATTCAAGATCTATACTTTATTTTCATTTTCAAAAAAATCTAACATTTTCCCGATGCTATATGAACACCAAACAAGGTATGAAAAACTCAGATCTAAGAGGGATCCTTACCTGAAATCGCTTCCCGTCTGATGCTAAACGCTCTAGAGACTCTTGCTAACGATCCTTGAAGCTCAAATCCGAAAACCGAGACTTTCTCTCTCTAGGCTCTCTCGAACTACTCTCTCTAGAATCCGAAAATGGTGTTGCAAATAGGGGTTGGGGCTAGTCTTGAGGCTTATAAGGGGCCCAACCCTTGCCCTTTTTCGGCCCATACTCCCAAGCCCAAGCCTGTTCCTCCTGTTCTTGCTAAGTTTGAATTTTTCGCTAACTATTTTGGGTCTAAAACTCGGGATGTTACAAGTCTACCCTCCTTACAATAGGTTTCGCCCTCGAAACCTGCAATAAACTATACCGATAGGAAATCACAGAATGGGTGGCATAAGCCGTAGCTGTGTGGGGTAGCTTGGTCATGAAAGCCATTTCGAAAACCTATCATAGAGGGTCTAGAACGATTCATCCTTCGGTTATGCGTGGTCTAATCGTGGGACAGTTTCTAGTCTTGAGACATCTAGGCTAACTAGGATGGTTAAAAGTTTCTAAGGGTACACGTTTTCTACTTACACTAGAACTTCATTGGAAGTACGAAAAAATTAAATAGTAAGGAGAAGGAATATGTACCCAACCTAGCGTCAAGCTTTCTCTCTATCATCCTTATCGGTCACCTCATATACTCTTGCCTTTGCTGAGTCCTTCGGTTTCCTACATTCCCCACCATAATGCCCTTTCTCGCCGAAGTTATAACATATACGCCTGTCTAGGCAATCGCGAGAGAGGTGGCCTTGCTTGCCACACTTATAGCATCCCATCGATCCTAACTTGCATTCACCCCCATGCTTCTTTCGACACTTACCGCACGTCCCCTCGGTGTCTACCCTTTCTCTTGCCTCACTAGGACCCTGGAGGTCTCCGCTAGGTCTCTTGACCGTTTGCTTCTTTGGTTCATCAGGGTTGACTTCGGTGGAGGCTATGTCATCATGCACAACACCACTCAGAACGACCATCGACTCAAAAGTACTTGGTGTGTTGGTCTTGACAAATGTGTGGATCTTCAGAGGCAATCCTTGGACATAGTAGTGAATCCTTATCTCCTCGGTTTTCACCAGATGGGGCACGAGTCATGCCAACTCATTGTACTTGGTGGTGTATTGCCGGTGAGTCATGAGTCCAGCTTGCAGAGTCTAGAATTCCCTTTCCACCTTGTGCACCTCGTTCTTAGGACAAAACTTTTCAATTACCAACGCTTTCAGGTCACTCCACCTCATCAATCCGACCGTTTAGTCACCCTTAGCTTGTTTCACAGTTTCCCACCAGTGTGCTGCTTCTCCCTTCAATGACTTCGCAGCGAACATGACTTCTTGTTCCGGTCGGCATTCACTAAGACGAATGGTCGACTCCATGCTGTTAATCCAGTCTAAAGTATCTGCTGCTTCTTTCTCACCAGTAAGCACGGGTGGATCACAACCACGAAACGCTTTGTAGTCACAGCCGCGAGCAGACGGTGTAACATTCTCTAACAGATTGGGTCCTCCCATTGTTGGAAGCACCACGGGCTCCTCAGTAGCTGAGCTCATGTTTGGGTTCTCTTTGGCTTTCCTCAAGGCTTCGTCTAGTATGGCTGGTAAGGTTTCCTTCAGCAGTCGGATGAATTCCCGGTCGAGAGCTGCTTGTACGGGTGGCTCGAACTCGAATGTCTGATCATCTCCTGCTGCGTGCTCAACATTGTGCTGACTGACTAACGTAATAGTATGGGTAGTGTGAACACTCCCCTCAATCTCTTGGTTAGTTCTAGCTCCACCGCGGCGGCATGTACGTCCACCACGTCTTCCTCCTCCACCTCCTCTAGTTCCTGCAAAGATAGAGAACAAAGGGATTTAATTTCATCATGCTAGGGAATATGTAGAACACAATAAGTAAGGTAAGATGTTTATATACACTGGCCATCTGCAATTAACCATTACATCACTTCTTGTTTTCTATTTATTCGCTTTCAGGATTCCACTAAATCCTCTATTCTTATCTTGACATTCTAAACATGGAAAGAAACTTTACTTACTATACACTTCTGGTGCTTTGGCTTGAGTTACCTGTTACTGGCATCCGCTACTTGGTCCCATTCTCAGTTTAAGTCTGGACATCAGGGATGTCCAAATCTCTCAAACTATGGCTCAGATACCAACTTGTAAGGCCCCAGCCCGGGAGGCCTCACTTATTGGATTTACTCATAAACACATAGCACTTAAACATAAGACATTCATTAAAACAACGGAAACGACTCTAAACATAACATAAGTAGCGTAAATACATAACTTGTCTTTAACATACTTGTCTAATACGAAACTTAAACTTGCCTTTAAAACATAACAAACTTTAAACATAAACGGGATGCCAGACTCTGATCTTCAGGGTAACCCCTCAAGCCAGCCAAGCATCCAAACTGCCACCTACACTTACCTGATATGCATACTAAATGTCAGCTAACGCTGAGTGAGTTCTAACGTTTACATAAAACATCTTTACGTATATTAAAGGAGAAGGTTTTGCTTGTACATGTCTTTACAACCAACAGGTAAAATCTTTGCATATAATATCTTTTAACATTTATTACTGTTCGTATTGTCCCAATGGTTCAAGTCCAAAGGTCGAAGAATAAGGAGAGTTAACACGATGCGTCACCGTGATATTTGTAATAGCCCTGACTACTGTCAAGATACTGCTACCATGCCGTTAATTCAATTTATCACTTCTTAGTCACAAAGCCCACTCAGGCACTAAGCCTATCTCTGGCACTGAGCCCTACTTAGACATTGAGCCCTTCTTAGGCACTGAGCCCACTTCAGGCACTGAGCCCATCTTAGGCACTGAGCCCGTGACTGACTCTCTACTGGTATTCATTCTCGAAGGAAAAACATTTCTCTTTACTAATTACTTTCTTTAAAATCTCATCTTCGTTCTTTTGAAAATATCTTTGTTATTAACAAACCTTTCCTTTATTAACAAACCTTTCCTAAGCATCATTCTTTACATAAAACACTTCCTTTGCCTCTTTTAAACATTTCTGTAAATCATGACTTTCGCCATCGTTTATTAATATAAATATGTAATAAACACATTGTTCACTAAGTATGCACATCACCCCAAAAGTAGGTAAGAAAGGGGATTAGAACTCACCTGGTATCTTAGCTGGAATGGTCTATTGGATCTTACACAATCTAAAAAATCATAACAATTCGACACGTATCAGACTTAACTCGACACTAAGCGGTTTCACCATTTCTGGCTAGGCGAACTTAAGGCTAAGTTCGCCTCTTTCTATCCTGGCGAACATACTGACTTTACTAACCAGCTATATATACCCACAGACCTGATGCCTGCGCACTTAGCAAGTGCGCAGGGCCTTGTTCTTGCGTACCTAACAAGTACGCAGACTTTGTTCTTGCGTACTTATCAAGTACACAGACTTTGTTCTTGCGTACTTATTAAGTACGCAGGACATGCTTGCGGGCTGTCTTCTTCCCCACAAAACCCTAACTTTTGCATGCAGATCCGACCTCGTCAAGATCCGAAATTTTTACGTTCAAAACTTATTTTTTTCTAACCGAGAGTCTAGATCTATACTTTATTTTCATTTTCAAACGTAAAAATCTAACCTTTTCCCGATTTTATATCAAAACCCAACACGGTATGAAAAACTCAGATCTATGAGGGATCCTTACCTGAAATCGCTTCCCGTCTGATGCTAAACGCTTTAGAGACTCTTGCTAATAATCCTTGTAGCTCGAATCCGAAAACCGTGACTCTCTCTCTCTAGGCTCTCTCTCACTTTCTCTCTCTAGAATTCGAAAATGGTGTTGCAAATAAGAGTTGGGGCTGGTCTTGAGGCGTATAAGGGGCCCAACCCTTGCCCTTTTTCGGCCCATACTCCCAAGCCCATGCCCGTTCCTCCTATTCTTTCTAAGTTTTAATTTTTCGCTAACTATTCCGGGTCTAAAACTCGGGATGTTACACAAATGCTTTCCCAGAAAGAAGACCCAAAGTATAGGCATTCAGCCTTCCGGATTGCACATGTTCTTTACTAGTTTTCAGTACCCAAAACTTTGATGGGATTTTAAAATTTTAATAGGCATTAGGCCTAAGAGTTTGAATTTTTCCACAAGTGATGGTGATGACATAGTTCTCAATGTGCAAAGATGAAAGTGTATAAAGTCTTAGATATGAATAAGTGTGTGGCACGACTTAGGATTGCATTTAGTGATATCAAATAGGTATTATGCAGGTTAATCAAATACTGTAGCAAATAATGTATCACATGAGTAGTAGTTTTTGTAAACATCTAATTTATCAAGTAACATAGCACATAAGATATCTCGTATTGTATCATGTAATGTAATACATTAGATAATATATAGCATTATCACACAAGGGTGTCCTAGGTTTATAGACTAGGTCATTGGTTTCTAATAATCTAATTCCCTATAACCATGACTCTGATACCAATCTGTCACACCCCGGCCGACGACGGATTATACGTCGGGGCTAACGCGGTTGTTCAAAAACACGTGATTAACTATACAGTACAATATTTATCCATTATATTAAATATCCGTTATAAGGAAAGTAGAAACATATTATTCAGATGAAATATAACAATAAACAAAACTTTAATTTATTTTAACTAGGTTCGTAGCCCTAAGTGTTCAAGTATGGTCCTCAAACGGGTGCACCTGAAACATGTTAGTAAATGTCAACTACAAGTAGTTGGTGAGTAATATAGGTTTTAACACCAAAAAAATTTATAAATGGTTTACAATTCAATCTGTTCAAAGCAAGTCTAAAGCATAAATGTGAAACCATACGAGGTTCCGAAGTGTACAATCAAGCCATGTAAATATGTATGCACAATCCCTAGGACTACGTGAAGTACCAAAATGTATACACTAACCCGCCAAGGTTCGTGTTAAGTAATGAATCGGATTCCCATATAAATGATCATAAAATGTACTACATTAGGCCTGTCACGCAAGTTAATGACTGTACTAGACATGAACACATGTATGGTCACTAAGTAATTTAAGACATAAAGCATAAAGACTTTTGCATAAGAACATAGGTAATTGAATTGTGTATGTAAAGTATGTAGACATGTTCCACCCCGAGTATTTGTAAACAAGGTAAAGACAAATAGGCTATGAAAACTCACTTGTAATTAAGCTAGTAAGTTGTGTGAATTGTAACTTAAGGATAGGCTTCATGAGGGTTTTTCACAATCAACCTACACAGTTAATTTGTATTCTAGACTCGATGTATGTCTAATGGAAATGAAAGTAAGAATTCTAAGTTTATTAGAGTTTCTGAGGATTCTTGGAATTTGGGATCGGATATAGGATTTGTACAAGTTTTTAGGACTATGTATGTGTATCACAAATATTGAAATAATACTGATAAAGTAAAATTAATTAGAATTAATTAGGATTTCTAATTAATTATAAAGTGTTTATAATAATAATAACACGTTTGGATTTATTTATATAATCATTCTAAGAATAATTAATAAATAAATTATGTAATAGAAAAGGTTTTAAATAATTATTTTAGGTAAAAAAATCGTTAATTAAACTATTTAAATAATCTTTTTTACTCAAATGATTTATAAAAAAGGTATTAAATAAATATAAGTGTTAAATGAAATTAATTGAATTTTTTATATAATTATTTATCTAAAATAATTATTTAAGTATTTCTATAGAAAAATATTTTAAATAATTATTATTTGTCAAAAATAATTATATATTTATGTTTAAAATTGAATTAATAATGTTTAAACAATAAATTATAATTTGTTTAATAAACATTACTATTTTATAAATAAATTAACATAATTAGATCTGTTTAAATAAATAATTTATATAGTTTATTTAGGAATTTATAACATTTATAATAGGTTTTCAATAAATTAAAAATGAATTGTAAGGCCCACAAACCGGGCACCCTACATTTAGTTCTCATAACGGGTTATTCACTTGAAAATACTCAATTTATATATATTAGCCTACAGCGGAAGTATTTCTAAAAACATTAATTACTATTTAATGTCATTAAGTTACCTCACGAATGCTTGCACACCAATCCGAGTAGCACGACTCCCAAGTCAAGATACGTCAACGCAACGCTTACCTGCAAAACAATCTATCGTACACACAAAGTCAGCTACGCTGAGTGAGTTCTAATATTTTAGTTTAATTAAAAGCCAACTCGTCTCAAAATTTATTTAAACTTTACTCAGGACCCACGTTCCTCATAAAGTAGGTCCACAATTCATTAACCATTAGATAACCCCTGTTATCACCCGATATCCCATAATATCTCATTACCCAAGAATCATCCCATAATAATAATAATAATAATCCCCCCGTCTAATCGACATAGGTCAAACTAACTACACTAATAACTCATGCCCAAGTACACGTATTAACTCGACACTTGGTTAACACAACAAATCCCTAGACATTTCTTACTCAGCCTTGACCAAGGCTCTTACGAATGAACTGACACGACAGTTGTACATGTCACGTCACAATCCTACCACAACGGTCAATATAACTCTACATACCACAATAATATCATCTACACGTCACATTAACATTACCACATTAATACCATCTACACGTCACCTTAACATTACCACATTAATATCATCACATGCATAATAAATATAACTCAACGTTTGCATGCAATTCGTCACACATGTAAATATACACGGAAACACATACCTTGTCACTGCACCCTCGTCCGGTTTACCCTCGTCAGGGCGTTCGACACACCCCGAGCTCATCACTGTCCTGTTGGACCTCGTCACCTTTGGTGACCTCCCGAAGGACATAGTCCTCCACAATCCCGTTGTCGTGTCATAATGACAACAACACAAACACAATACCCGTCGTGTCACAAGGACAATGACACAATGCACACAACATATGTATAATCATATAACATTATACTCCATATACTTGATTCATTAACTGCACCTACACTTCACACATAGCACTAGGACAAGGAATCCTACACATATCCATAAGCGTTTAGCTTATATCCCGACTCACCCCGACTAACTCATAACACAATACACTGCTAATATAGCAACACACACAAATACTATATCTCATTATTTAATCACATACCACGTACATGCACACCCTGTGACACTTCCTAGTCGTACCCGTACGACCCGTTTACTACAATTCCAACTCACCCCTGTTAGGTCACTATACGACCGTGACCATATACCCACCTTTAACCTACACATTCAAAGGGCAACACATAGTCCCCTTTGCCTCATATTTGTATACTTAACTTCATAAACTCGTCGAATTATAACCCAAACTCTATACACGTTTAACGTAACAAAACACGTCTTGAAAGTCTGTACGATAGCCCCAAAACATTTAAAATGATTAAAGGAGGGGGATTAGAAACTTATTTGTTATGCCGAGATCTAGTCCTAGCTCTGCACCCCGATTACTTGCTCAGACTCCGAACCTGTCAAACGCATGATCACACGATCAGGATACGTTTAGAAGATACGTTGAATAACGTATATCAATATAATAAAACCTCGACACCTGTCTCATCGGCTTGTCGATCTAAATCCATGAAACCCTAGTTCCACAAGCATGCACTTACGTGTGCCACGTAGACCTTTAACCATTCTCATCTCGAAAACCCTGACTCGTACAGGCTCGTCCTTGACCCATTTAAAAATATTAAACGCAAGCGGAGTTCCCATGCATGTACGTATATGTACATGCATACACATGCAAAAACTCTAAATCACGTACCTGCCCGAATCAGGTTATGCCATACCAGTTTGGAACCCGCATGCATGCACGTGAACGTGCATGCCACACCCTAGCCTTACGTGTTGCTAGAATACGAGCCAAGCTCGCCATGCCTATTCAAAACTCACCATGCAAGCCCTTAAGCTCACCAAACCCTATCGAGTGTGATCTGATTCCCTTCTCTCCCCGTCCACCACCGTGAACCACCACCGCACTTCCCAGGCACCTTCCCCATCCCCGACGTCCTTAGTTCTCGTCGCATCCCGCCTTGATCGTGGCCAGAATCCTCCACCATAGCCATCGTGCCCTTGTACTTCGTCCTTGGCGTCAGCCACCGCGCTACCATGGCGGCAGCCGGTTCCTCACCACACCACCATGGCTGCAGTTCGCCGCTATCGTCTCTGATGTGCCCGTCGCCCAACGCCACCGTCACATGTCACTTTCCCCGCTGCTACTCCGACCATACACACCTCCTGCTACACCCGTTAAAACCACCATCCCCGCCTCTTCTCTGATTGTCGTGAACAATAACCCAAACCCTAGTCGGTTTCCAACTAAAACACATAAAAAATAAGTATAAAGAAAGAATGGAATTTACCTTAACCGTTTATGGAGTTCCCTGCCCGTGACCACCACGAACCACCACGCAAGTCTCTCTTTTGTCGGCGCCCCTTCTCTTCTTTCTTGTGGCTGTCGTGCATTCCCCTTAAGCCGATTATGGCTTAGGGTTTTCTCTAAACCTTGTTTTAAATGCCACAATGTTACATCCGGGTCCTTGTGAAACCGTCTTGTACGTTTATAATCTCAAACTAGTTATTAAACGGTCACCCAGCCTTTTATCCTTGTTGCATTAAGTTTTACGTGGCGATTTCGGCCAAATTGGATCATTTAATTCCTTGATTTTTGTTTTTTTACGTGAAAACCTCACTCACCTTTTATTTACTAGGGATTTAAGTAACCCATCCGCTCGAATAATAAATATACGGCTTTTTGGGATGTTACAAGTCTACCCCCTTAAAAGAGGATTCGTCCTCGAATCCTGCGTCGGTACAAACCAACTCAACATATCCTTCCGTTCTTACGTATGCACCAAATCCATTTGGCGTCAAGCATTCGCCTTCATACTAATTGTTTTCATTACTTTTCTTTGCAACACTAGCACCCTGGGCATTTAAGAGAGTCATCTCCGTTGCCTGCTTTCAACTTTGGGACTTATAGATTTCACCTACCCATTCCCTTATCTCTTATCTTTCTGGCCATTATTTAAACGGCTGCATTCCCAACTCTTGCTATCCCGGCACTTGTTTGAAGTTGCCTTTCATGATTGTTTTGATTACTAATTCTTTCGTTAAGGCTTCGTCGTCGTTGCTCTAGACATTAACTTTTCGCCCAACACTAGGGCCATCTTCTCCAGCTCTCGATGTTTCTCAAAAGCTCCTTTACTTCCATCCCGTCTGTCTTGACAGCCGAAAACATGCTTCTCTTGAATGCTCCACAGGAGCCCACTTTAAGCTAGTCTTACAAATACCAACGTAGGCACCTCTACTATAGTCATTTATATGTAATCCTACACTTGCCCATCTTGAGTTCTATTTTTCTCGTTGTTGCTCTATCATTACCATGCGATTACCACCCGCATCTCATATATCGTGTTCGATCGTGAAGTCCGTCTGCTCACCAGCCTCAGCTACCCGTCGTCTCATCTAGTGAAAACATCCCTGTTTCTCTAGTGTCTCACATTGACTGAATTCTTCGTATGGATCGTGTTCCATGAAGACACTTTCATCCCTTGTTTACTTCGGGCTGAAATCTTCAGCATCGTCACATTGATCCCTCCTAAAACATCTCTGGTCCAGCGTCCATGTAAACGTTTTCATCACCTATTCTCACAGCTCCGCCCATTGGCTTCATGCTCTGAATTCCTGAGATATTAACATAGGCATCTCTTATGAGCACCTCACTGGTCGTCTAGAAAGACCTCAAAACTCTTTGCATTGCTTCGGTGTATCAGCTTCGAGAAAACTGTCAAGATAGAAATGTTGTACTTGTTCACACTGACATTCCGTCCTATGCATGACTAAGCGTGTACTACAAGGACACACACCGACACACGTAACTACAGAACACACAATATTCTACACATGCACTAGTAACTCAACCTTCTAACTCACGCAAAGTGCACATACACAACTAGCTAGATCTGGGTAAATCTACGCGCATACAATATGACCTTGTAATTTATAGACACACAAGTATATCATGTTGTCTGGCCCGAAGGCACAAGCAAACACGATCTCCCGCCTGGTTGCTTTCAGACACAATAACATGTTGACAAAAGTCAACACCATATCAAGCTTACACTTGATCTCCCGCCTGACTAATGGCAGACACAATATCAAGCTTGCGCATTAAAACATTTACCTCGCGAAGATCTATGCCTTAAGATATAAATACATTTAATATCATAGTAAGGCTAAACAATCCCTTACACTTCACGCATACCTAAGCATAACACATAAGTGACACTATCTTAAGACCGTAGACATACACAAGTAATCTAAACTCATGTCTACACATGTCTACTCATACGGTCTAATCAACCAGGCTATAGCATCACATCAAGGATTACATTTAGTATGAACTCACGTTGTTCAACAAGGTAATCACATAGTCACACATAATTAACACTGCACCACCATTAGAAAGCTATCACACATACAACTATCATTTATCATACCCAAATCGTCTCGCGATATAACTCGCACTCAATGTTAAAATCAAATAGTCAATATTTGAAATAATCATCACCCCACGTAAACGTCTAGTCACTCAAAATGTTAAATCACCCCACAATCTCTCGTGACAACCGTCACGTCCAAAAGGTATCCAGAAGTTCAACGTCTCAAACAACGCTCGCAAGATTACTACGGGACCACATTAGGTGTATCTGTTGTGTCCTCCTCTGGTTCCTCCTCATCGGACCCCGTGTCCTCCTCTGGTTCCTCCTCATCGGACCCCGTGTCCTCCTCTGGTTCCTCCTCATCGGACCCCGTGTCAATCACCGGGTCCTCTTGAAATAAAGCTCTCTTAGCTGACACGTGGTCGATCTTTCAGCCATATAGGTCCACATCCTGGAGGGAAATCGCGTACTTCCGACACAACCCTCCTTTTTCCATTCTGTTACTCTAGTCTCAGCACCACGCGGGACGCTGCCATCCTCAGCTCTAGTCACACTTGACGCGGGAAGCGCCAACACCACTTCTATGTCACTGTCCTTCTTGTCTACAACAACCGCCTGTTTGTCCAGACGAATTGCTCTTCCCCTAGTTGGAGCTCCCCGTCTGACGGATCTGGTATGCTTTGTCTTAGCCATCAGTACCTGCATAAGATAGAACATTGGAGTGATTACTATGGGTGTCAAATTCAGAATATGAGAGTAATTATAGACTGCCAAATCACGGTGATCAAATGCAATTTGGTGGTCTACATTACTTCTCGAATTCTAAACCTTCTCCATTATATTCACACTAGCTTTCTATCTTTCATACACCCCGGATGCGCACGCATCCTACACAACTCCACCACATAATAATCTAGCAAGTCACCATCATTATCACAATTTCGCACCATCTAAGGTTACACACAAAATTACTAAATCATATCGACACACCAAACTATCTCACATAGTTACAACTAATGCTATTCCACATTACTCAACTCACACTATTGTCTCCTTCAATCACACTACACAACTTCAAGTTGTTCTACATAATACTACAACACATATCACACTACGTGATCCCACATGGAACCATAAATCATTTACTCACACCAATCACTTTACCTAGTGTGATACTACACATATGGTAAATAATAATTACTGCTCTGCTCGAAAGACGTACCTCTTAGGTCACGGTTACTCGTGGTGGCATTCCTTTCACCCTTGTCCCATTCTCAGTTTAAGTTAAGGCAATTTATTTTAGTAAAAACACCGATTTTCTCTTAAACCTCGGCTCTGATACCAACTTGTAAGGCCCCCAAACCGGCACCTTACTGTTGGTTCTCATAACGGGTTATTCCCTTGAAAATATTCATTTTAGATATGTTAACCTACAACGTAAGTCTTTCTAAAAACATTAATTACTATTTAATGTCATTAAGTTACCTCACTAATGCTTACACACCAATCCGAGTTGCACCGCTCCCAAGCCAATATACGTCAACGCAACGCTTACCTGCAAAACAATCTATCGTACACACAAAGTCAGCTACGCTGAGTGAGTTCTAATATTTTAGTTTAATTAAAAGCCAACTCATCTAAAAAGTTATTTGAACTCTACTCAGGACCCACGGTCCTCATAAAATATGTCCACGATTCATTAACCATTAGATAACCCACGTTGTCACCCGATATCCCATAATAGCTCATTACCCAAGACTCATCTCATAATAATAAAAATATTATTAATCTCGGTGTCTCATCGACATAGGTCAAACTCACTACACTAATAACTCATGCCCAAGTACACGTATTAACTCGACATTTGGTTAACACAACAAATCCCTAGACATCAACTTACTCAGCCTTGGCCAAGGCTTTTACGAATCAACTGACACGACATTTGTACATGTCACGTCACAATCCTGACACAACGGTCAATCTAACTCTACATACCACAATAATATCATCTACACGTCACATTAACAATACCACATTAATACCATCTACACGTCACCTTAACATTACCACATTAATATCATCACATGCATAATAAATATAACTCAACGTTTGCATGCAATTTGACACACATGTAAATATACACGGAAACACATACCTTGTCACTGCACTCTCGTCCGGGTTACCCTCGTCAGGGAGTTCTACACACCCCGAGCTCATCACTGTCCTGTTGGACCTCGTCACCTTTGGTGACCTCCCGAAGGACATAGTCCTCCACAATCCTGTTGCCGTGTCATAATGACAACAACGCAAACACAATACCCGTCGTGTCACAAGGACAACGACACAATGCACACAATATATGTATAATCACATAACATTATACTCTATGTACTTGATTCATTAACTGCACCTGCACTTCACACATAGCACTAGGACAATGAATCCTACACATATCCATAAGCGTTTAGCTTATATCCCAACTCACCTCGACTAACTCATAACACAATACACTGCTAATATAGTAACACACATACAAATACTATATCTTATTATTTAAGCACATACCACGTACATGCACACCCTGTGACACTTCCTAGTCGTACCCGTATGACCCGTTTACTATAATCCCAACTCACCCCTGTTAGGTCACTATACGACCCGTGACCATATACCCACCTTTAACCTACACATTCAAAGGACAACACACAGTCCCCTTTGCCTCATATTTGTATACTTAACTTCATAAACTCATCGGATTATAACCCAAACTCTATACACATTTAACGTAACAAAACACGTCTTGAAAGTATGTACGATAGCCCCAAAACATTTAAAATATTTAAAAGAGGGGGGGATTAGAAACTCACTTGTTATGTCGAGCTTCAGTCCTAGCTCTGCACCCCGATTACTTGCTCAGACTCCGAACCTGTCAAACGCAAGATCACACGATCAGGATACGTTTAGAACATACGTTGAATAACGTATATCAATATAATAAAACCCCGACACCTGTCCCATCGGCTTGTCCATCTAAATCCTGGAAACCCTAGTTCCACAAGCATGCACTTACGTGTGCCATGCAGACCTTTAACCATTCTCATCTCGAAAACCCCGTCTCGTACAGACTCGTCCTTGACCCATTTAAAAATATTAAACTCAAGCGGTGTTCTCATGCATGCACGTATATGTACATGCATACACATGCAAAAACTCTAAATCACGTACCTGACCGAATCAGGTTACGCCAGACCCCGCTTGGAACCCGTATGCATGCTCATGAACGTGCATGCCACACCCTAGCCTTACGGGTCGCTAGAATACGAGCCGAGCTCACCAAGCCTGTTCAAAATTCACCATGTAAGCCCTTAAGCTCCCCAAACCCTATCGGGTGTGACCCGATTCCCTTCTCTCCCCGTCCACCACCATGAACCACCACCACACATCCCAGGCACCTTCCCCGTCCCCGGTGTCCTTAGTTCTCGTCGCATCCTGCCAAGATCATCGCCGGAATCCTCCATCATAGCCATCGTGCCCTTGTGCTTCGTCCTTGGGGTCCACTCCGCCCCTATCTCTGACATGTCAGCCACCACCACCGCGCTACCATGGTGGCCTTGGCTACAGATGCTTCCTCACCACGCCACCATGGCTGCCGCCATGGTTGTCGTTCGCCACCATCCGCTATCGTCTCCGATGTGCCCGTCGTACTCCTCCTCCCTCGCCCGACGCCACGTCACATGTTACTTTCCACGCTGCCACTCTGACCACAGACACCTCCTGTTACATCTATTAAAACCACCATCCCCGCCTCTTCTTTGATTGCCGTGAACAATAACCCAAACCCTAGTCGGGTTTCCAACTAAAACACACAAACAAATACGTATATAGCAAGAATGGAATTTACCTTAACCGTTTATGGAGTTCCCTACCCTTGACCACCATGAACCACCACACCAGTCTCCCTTTCGCCGGCGCACCTTATATTCTTTCTTGCGGCCTTCGTGCACTCCCCCAAGCTGATTATGGCTTAGGGTTTTCTCTAAAACTTGTTTTAAATGACACAATGTTACATCCGGGTCCTTGTGAAACCGTCTTGTACGTTTATAATCTCAAACTAGTTATTAAACGGTTACCCGACCTTTTCTCCTTGTTACATTAAGTTTTACGTGGTGATTCCGGCCAAATTGGATCATTTAATTCCTTGATTGGGTTTTTTTTACTTGAAAACCTCACTCACCTTTTATTTACTAGGGATTTAAGTCACCCATCCGCTCGAATAATAAATACGGATTTTCGGGATGTTACATGAATAACACATTATTTGCTTTTTCCTGTTTTTATAAATGTTTCTGATTATATTTATAAGATTTATAAAAATTAAATCGAAATTTAAAATATTGTTTTATCTATTAAAATAATCAAACTAGTTTAAAACAGAAAGAAAAAGGGGGGCGCGGGATGTGGGTGTGCTTGTGTTTAACCAAGTGATTTGGGTGTTTGCCTTGTTAAAGAGGTGTATCCCTTTTTATTTAATAAACATATCCCACTGATCC